>CM073762.1:76528738-77728738 GCA_037127475.1 Arma custos | reverse complement strand
GAAGCATCGCCTGAGAGTAGGCACGTACTCAAATAAAAATGAGAGTAACGGGAGAAGGATGTCAACTATTCAATTACTGTTAACAACTATAATAAAAAAGGTAGGGGGGGGGGGAGCTTATATAAATTCTTAATAAAGAACGGCTAATAAAAAGAAAACAAATATCAAATCCTTTCACCTGCTCCTTTATTTACTAGCCTGCCCCAAAATAACCAGTACTTTTCTTCTCGAGATTAACACAGTAAAAGGTTCATCAATTTCACACCCTTTTTTTTTTTAATATAATCAGAACCACCATCAAGCATTATCTTTTATCCTGAACATACCGAATTTACCTATTATTTTCCTTAGTAAGTAGTAAATTTATCATTTAAGATGGGTAGTTGTTTCAGGCTACTTTAACAAATACTAAACAGACGCTCTAACCTCCCATTTTATTACAAAAACTCATATGACTCACATGACTATTAAAAGATCTATTTGGACTTAAAGAGTAAAGCTTTGAGCTTCTACTAAGCCTTCAAATTCATCTCGTTTCCTATCTTTGCAATCTTACTTCTTACTTAGTTGCGAAAAAAGTCATCCAAAATTATCTTAATTCCCAACTGTTGCTAATCCGGCCGGAAATCGATATCAATCCTTTCAAGACAAACTTTATTCCCACCCAAAGCCACTAGTTTCACACCTAGCTAGCTCTTAGATTCTCGATAACCCACTGAAAAGCAGATGGTCTCTTGATCTTCCGAGTTAGTTAATTTAGAACTGCCACTGGCTAGTTTCTCTACTTGTCTTTATCCATACCATTATATTTACTTGTTGTAGTGTTATAACACAGTAACAGATTGTAATAAATTATTTTTTTTAATCTTTCAAGATGAGTATGTTTACTCCCTTCTCAGACTATCAACTCGTAATATCTCAACTTTAACTTGCACTTCGCTTGAAAATTCAGTTACTCCAAGAACTTTACTTCATTGTTTGTAAACATAGCAATTTTAGAAAATGACAAAAATTAGTTGATAAAGAGAGCACAAGAGCCAAACGGATCTGCACGGCGGAACGGTCCTACTCCATTCTGCTCCAACAGAGAGGATGCCTAATCGGACGAGACAGCAACCGGAGTGTGCTCCTGGGTTTGCTAGTCTACGTAACTCCGTCCTCAAGTTAGTAACTCCATTCTATCTGAGAATATCCTAGAGTTCCACGTAACTCTATATGCAAAAGTGATGTTAGTATATATGATATATTCATCTTCAAAATATCTTGCTCATACATTTTACCTGGATTGATATAACCAGAATTGTGACCAACAAAAAGTCACTAAAGTTGTTATAAAGAATGGTTGACAAGAAATGAAAACAAGGACATATTTATATTAATTAATGCAAGGATGTGCTGATGTTTGCAGAATGTTATCATTAATAATAGTATTATCAACGGTCAGAGCGATAATAATCCATATCGATTACATCATAATTTTAATAATAATCACATTATTAGCCATCAATGTACATTGATCATAATTCTAAATCACCAATCAGCAGTAATTTCAAGGTAATAATAAAACGTTTTTAGTTATTGATTGATAAAGATATGCTAACTTAACCTATAAAGTTATTCATTCAAGTAAGTAAAAAAACCTTTTTCCAGTCAAACATTTTTTCTTTATTTAAATACGTTTCAACATTCTTCAGTCATTTTCAATTTACATCTCTTATAAGTCCCTTTTTTTATTTAATTTAAATATATTTTTTTAAATACCTTTAAATCTTTGCATTTTTAACCTTTTAGTAGATTGTCAAATAATTTAAAAATTTTCTTATAATACTTAGAGTTTACAATGTACTCCATGGTCATTACCTACAAAGTTAATAAAAGATTGCATGTCTATGTATACACCCATAATGTTTTAGTTTTTAGCCCTAAGCTTGCCAGAACGTATTTGTGGTTTTAGACGTTTTTTTACACAAAATTGTTTTGTATAAAAAACCAATTGTACCATCCCTAAATATGTTTATATTGGTAGGTATATAAATCCTTAGATTTGGCAGAAAATTATAATAATAAAATTGTATGAAAATAATAAAAAAAGAACCGTGTCATGTAATTGCAAACTTGAAGTTTTAAATACTTAATTATTTCATAAACTACTTCTTTACTTATTTAAACAAAACCAAACTAATAAAAATTGATTCCACACCATCCAAACTTGAATCCAGAAACTGGAGAATACAGCAATATCTGGAATAATTCGAGTGACAATACGAGAGTGGATATTGGCAATATGATAAGGAAGTACATATTCCCTCTATTAACAGAGACTGGGAACTTGGCCGGAGTTGGGAGCTATTGTTGTGCCATGTGGCCCGGCAGATGGGGTACCTTCGTCTCTCTCATCTCTCCATCTGCTTCCATGTTCCAGACTTCACTCAGTCATCAACTGTCAAATATTCTTCCGTTTGATGGGTGAATCGAAAAAAATTCCCCGGTAATATAAACATGATCAAGGCCAATGTAATTGAAAGAAAAATAATTGAAAGTGACCGCAAGATTACTTCAAAGAAGGAGGAAGAAATAACTAAAGATAAATGACTTTTGCAAATGTTATTTATTACTAGATTCAGAGATTTATATGCATCAAATACTAAGTTTAGTAAAATTTATTTATTTGTACTGACCAAAGTGGAGTAGCTAACCAAGAACTAAAAAAAAACGAGCAAGGGATCAAGATATTCAATATTACTACATCAATAGTCGAAAATAATAATAATGACAATAAGGCATAGCGAACCTCTGATACCATCAATCTCTGCTTACTAACTTCCATCCAGGAACCGCACAATTATCTTAACTACCCAAAACCGAATCCGCTAGAATTAACACAATTTTGACAGCCAAGTCTCCATCTACCCATCAGACGGATTTTATTCGTTACTAAGCCAGGCCACTTCAATGACATTAGCCAGGTTTAAATAGTCGGAAAAGAAAAAGAGGCAGACCCCGGCGTCGGTGGTTGGATGCCTTGGAGGAAGATTTGAGAAGGATTGAGGCAAGAAATTGGAGTAGGCTCACTAGAGACCGCGAGGAATGGAGAAGAATGGTGACCCTGCATGATCTGATCAGATCCTGCAAGAACTGTAGTGCCCAATAGTGAGTGTGCGATAAATAGCCGAAAATATGCATATACATATAATAAATAATTTAAAAAAAGAACCATAAATAAAAAAAAATATATATATATATATCAAGGTGTATAATGAGGTAAAAAAATAACTTCTCGGATGAGGCTCTCTTAATTGAGGGTAAAAACCAGGCAGGTGAACGTGATATTAGCTAAATCATCTCTCTGTACAACTGTAAACTGTACCATAAACTGAATGCAATACCATATACCTTCTTGAGTTGTGATCCATACTTTTTTTTTCTTTCACCAGATCCTTCTAAATTACTTACAAGAATGTGAAAACTTCCTGCTCATTTCATCTACCTTTGCTACCATACTGAAACCATTCTTTTTTAGATAAACGTTTTATTCATTCGGTTAGCACCTAAATTATTTGCCCGTATTCCGTTTTCTTTTATTTTAGTATTCATGAAAGTATAAAATATGTATCTTTTCGCATCTGCTACTGGTTCGTTTATCTCAGAAGGTTTTTTGGGCCATCGCGGAACGGAGGCTTTTTGATTTAATTTCTAACTTTCATCTGTCTAATGCCATCCTATCAGCTTATCATCTTCCAAAGTTGTCATACAAGTAAGTTGAAAGCTTTGTCACACCCCACCAGAATCTGGGTAATCGTCTTCACTTCAATATTCAAGCAGGACGAAGGTATAAACAAATAAGGATAGGAAGAAAAATGAAAGCGAATGCTAAGACCGTTAGAAGAGTGGGAAGCCAGCCTATCGTAAATCGGGTTAGGAGGGAATGCCGAAGTACGGCCAAATAGGATTTTCATTACCCCACTTAGCTGAGTGACCCACAAACTCGGCAACACTTTACTATCTTAGGAAGGAACTTAGTAATTATTCCTGACCGTGTAATAAAATATAATGATCTTAAGCCATAAAATAACAGATAGTTTCGTTTTTTGTTCCCCGTTGATGCTTCAGGCAGACAAGTCTCATATAAAAATAGCAGTAATACAATACAAAAAAAAAACTCCAATGACATCTGTATTTACTAAAGCTCCACATAATTTAATTATTAAACGAACCAATTTTATTACTTGTACCCTATCATTAAATGCCCACCGGTTGCCTCAGTAGAAGGTCGCTCAAGGTCTATCCTCAGTCAGGTGCCAGCTGTCACGTTATAGAGACACGTGGTCTCGTGTAGATAAGCGCCTTTCTATGGCAGCAATAAAAAAAAACTCTAATATGTGACTAAAATTCTTCAATTTCTTACATATTTTAAGCTTCATTCATTTACAAACCTTCAGGCAATTGTATAAAAAGTATATTAAGAAAAAAATTAATGCATTAGTTTTATTATCATCCTTATGAAATCAGAAAGTCTCATTTGTACACTCAATATAGAAGATAAAAATACATTTATAATTAATAATACATTTCACTAAAGAAGTAGGTTGAACGATTTGGTTATAAATTGGCAAAATATAACATATAGTATTTATATACATATATAATTCAATGCTAATTTCAATAGCTCTTAAGCAAACTATTGAAATTATAATCTTAAGTAAATTATTGAAATTAGCTATTGAAATTATTTTGTTTTGTTTTCTTTTCACGAATTCATTTACTTATTTACTAATAACATTTTTTTAGTTTTAAGCACAACTTGGCCAGACATATATTGTATTGTTATTGTACACACTTGTTATTCTTAACGGACCTAGTTCAAGAATAAAATTATTTTTCTAACAAAAAACTAGCGATAATAGTTGTGTTTAAAGAGTTATTGTTTGTTTCATTACAGGAACAAACTTAATAATCGAAGTCCTTAACTAATGACTCCTAATTAGAACAAAATACATAACAAAACTCATGGATGGCACTATACACAATAAACAACAATATAACTGCTCACATAGGCTAACTTATATATTGCGTTAAACGTATTTCATATTGTTTAGCTATTAAAAAATCGTATTTTTAACTTTAAATCTATTACACTAATTCCATCTTTATAGTTATAATAAAATACTAGATTGATAAATGTGTCTGCCTTCTTACAAAATTTAATGAAAAAATATTTAGACCACAGCCGATATCCACTACGATTTTCTTAAATATTTCGTGAATCAATCCGAAAATTAAGCATTGTAATAAAAATAATTTTATAGGCTCTTCTTGTATAAAATTGCTTAAATTATAATAAAAAAATAATTAAAAATTAGTTTATCAATTACAAAATAATTAATAACAGGTCCTAAAGCTAACGGTTAAGCCCACGACTCACGAGGAGTGATCGTCGCAACACGTGAATCCACAAGGCCAAGTTCAGACTTAACCTCATCAGTCTCTCATTTTCGTTCGTAATGGAAGGATATTTGTGGGATATAGACGTTTTCTTCCATTTTTAATAATTTACATGCACACACATAAATAATTAGTATAATAATAAGTTGGACATTTTTTTATCACAAACAGCTTTATCTATCTATCCCATGCTTAGAATTTTCATTTTTTTATTTATTTAGGATTCTTTATTCAAGGAAAGAGATTAATACCAATTTAAAATACAGTATTTATCTTCCCTTCCTCTTGAGATCGTAGATCACTGTCAATAAATGAAGGATAGATAGTCTCGGAAAAAAAAAAATGAATCCAAGGACATCAGACGTTTTAATTTACTACGAATTAGGCCGACATCCAAAACAAAACTCTAATTAACGATTTTACTAATTACATACTGATCAAAATCTTACAAATCACTCGATATCAATATGGAACATTTTTTCGATTAAATAACTCGCATCTGCATTCCAGCAGACGTGTTGCGTAAGTGAGGAATTGGATAAGGAGGGAAAATGTAGTGAGGTTTGAATTAAGTCGGTAGCGCATGTCGTGCACTAAGTGCGCATTTAAGTCTCCTACTAGTAAGAACAATTATGCCGTAATGACGTCTTACTCAACTCCTTAGATGCCCGAGCATTGTGTACTTCTCTTCCAGCATTCCTAGGCAAACTTAATGACTTCCTAGATAAAAAAAAAAGGAGGGCAGTAAATACTATAGGTGGATAAATTCTAAAAAACCTTGTAAGGTATTCATAAATCGGAAGTTTGTTTCATTGATTTACTAAATTCAAATGAAACTTTTGTCATATTTAAGAAAATGATAAGTTGCATAAGAAGCAAACGAGTTTTAATGTTGGGTAAAGTATCCATCTCTAATAGAAAGAACTACCAGTACTTGGATTGAGGTTATCATCGTGAAAATCGAAATATTGGATTCTAGCGGTTCTAATAACGTTCTAATATATTTATTGAACTTTACAACTGTATACAGAATGCATCAAGTAAATATAATGAAAGATAATTCTTCTCCAGAGACACAGGCAAGTAGAGAAACTACCCAGTGGTAGTACTCAAATAAAAAGTTCAGCTTAGAAGGTCACGAGGCCATCTTCTTTTCGGACGCCTCTGAGGATTATCAGGAATTGAAGAGGTTGCGAGGTTTGAAACTAGTGTAGAGGTCGAGTGGAAATGAAGTGTCATGAAATGATTCATATCGGATTCTAGCCAAATCAGCAATAAACGGTACATTATGATCATTATGGATTACTTTGTTCGATTTCAGTATGATGAATACGAGAGGAATTCGATGACTTAGTGGAGCCCCAAAGCTCTATTCCTTAAGTCCAGATGGGTCTGATGATTGTCATGTATATGAGTCTTTTGTACTTAACTGGGAGCTTAGAGCGTTTGTCTAGTAAATGTTGAAGTAGCCTGAAACGGCGAGCTGCTTGTTGTCGTTTCAGTCAAGTATGAAGATTCCAAGTTAAGTGTTTGTCAAGGTATAGTCCTAAGTACCGGACATGTTCTTTAGGAATCAGTGGGATGTTATTAAACGATACAGGAGAGCAGGAAGTCGTTGGTTTACGACGGAGGGACTTGTAAATTTAAAAATTTAAGTTTATAGCGAAGTCCATCGCAAAAAAGTAGTATTTAGTAGCTAGTTTTGACAATCAGCTGTTTAGAACCAAGTATTCATGAAATAATAAGGCTTTAAAACTCCTGAAATTGAAGAATACTGAACAAGAGGTGAAAATTAATGTTTGTTGCAGGTGACCTCAAAAGCGTAGTCCACAAGGAATTTTTCCATGAACATCATTTTCTTGAAGAATATGCACATCATTGATTTAAAGTATTCTGATATATCATTGAAGAGCTGAATTGTTATAATTTAAGTGTAAATTGCATTATTATAGCAACTACAAAATAATTAAATTAACAGTCAGTTTGGGTAAATTAGTCACTTATTTAATTATTTATTAATACATCATTACAGAATATTAATAAATAATTTAATTAGATGGAATAAATTTTAAGGAAGAGGTTTTATAATAATTTTTTAAAAGATAAATTAAACGAATGTGAATTTCTTTATATTTCTGTAGTCGAAAAATTATATCTTATTAATATTAAAAAATTGTCCAATACACCCATGACATACAATTTTAAGCTTGAAGATGTTACATAACAAAATCAGATAATGTCATCAAAATTTTTTATAAAAAATAAATAAAACCAATTAGTGACGAGACAGAGGATAAATCCATTTATTTTATCTCGGAGCTGTCAGGAGGTTCAATTTTCCAGTCACGATCTTATTTCATAGAGAAAGAGATGAATAATGGTTTATCTTCCGACCGGCGATGACCTTATCAACTTTTGTATAATAATTTTATTTCATCCTCACACGATTTGAAATTAGAAATCATAAAAGAAAAAATAATAATATAAAAAAAAAAATTATACAGGCGCGATTTTCATAGAGGAAAGAATGCAAAAAAAAATGCAGGGAACGAATGAATGATATAAGGAAAAGAAGAAAACAAGGAATGAACAGTGGAAACAAAAGTGGCTTAGTCGTAAAAACAAATAATTAAAATAGCAAATAAATAAAAAAATTAAACAAAATATAATGATTCCGTTTTGAAATATTGATTATTATTCAAAACTCAGAAGATGTATTCAAGGATTTTTTAATACATTGATAGGCATTTGTATATATGCATTGCATATTGCATATTGATAAGCATTTGTGTCTTTATATAAGATGGATTTAACATTTTAAAGAAAAATACGTAATGCATAAAAAATATTTCTTAGCCATTGTTTTTTAAAAGAAAGTAGCTTATCAAAAACGATTTGAACAATAAATGATATAAATTAAAACAGAGATTATTTTGAATCTATAATAATTTATATGAACTCAATATTTACTACCTATAAAGGGTGAAGTCTCATAGTTTCAAATAAAATGTTTACTGATTGAAGAGCCATTAAATTAAAAACAGCATAACTATACCAACAATTTCTTAAAAAAAAAAAAAAAAAAACCTGTAACCACTACGGCCCGTGAACGAGTCCGGGGTTCAGTACATGGCAGAGACTGTACTGTTTCATGGACAATGAATTTCTTCAAATAGTAGGTATAACTTAAGTAAAAGTAAAAATGTTGAAAAAAAGAAAGCTAAATGTAACCAGAGTTGAATAGCAATAAAACAATAGCAAATGAAATGTAAATAACAAAATTATTGAGCAATTGGACCGCAATAGAATGTAAAAGTTCCTATTTCTACATACATGTGCAATGCAATATCATATAAAGAAAAATATATGTAAATTAAGTAGCAAAATTAATAATTAACCTATTATTAATTAATGAAGCGACTCAAAATCATTTATAGCAAGACATATGTATAAATTTAAAAAAAATATAAATAATAAAACGAATTAAATAACAACTCACTGTATAAAATTATTAATAATACATAAATAAGATTTATAACATGAACATAAACTACGGACAGAATGTTCATAGTCTATCGGACTATAAAAAGTTTACGATTTCTTCAAGGATTTAAAATCTCCCCAAATATCTTTAGTCTAATAGGATAATAAAAATGCATTATAGACTAAAATACTAAAATAACCTCAGAAAAAATACATCAGTCTTAATAGAGAAGTTAAACAGTACCTAATAGCCAATATATGATTAACTACTAATATTTATAAATCAATATAATATATACCTTGATAAATATTATAAATCGTCCTAACTGATCAATGGTCATTCACAGGAAAAACTTAATTCTTACAACGATATGCTTTAAAGTTAGCTCCTGTGAATTTTTAAATACTATATTTTACGATTTATCACAACAAAATTATTATTTATGTCATTGCTCTGGTAATGATTACGAAATACCTAGTTCTCAATTATTAAAAACTAAAGAATCATAGAACTCTGGTTGTTGAATAAATTAATAAACAATGAATGATCCATTTGTCTTTAATAAGCAATATAAATGTATCGTAGTTTTACCTTAACACATTGGACGTATTGCAAATTTAATAGATAAGACAGATACATATATATTACCAAATTTATTTCAAGAGTTAAAATAACTTTTCAGATTAGTTAATAATCTTATAGATTAGAATAACTTTTTAGAATGTTTTATCAAACCTAATATGAACCTGTGAAATTATTGGTAATGGTAGTTCAAGTAAGCATTTTATGACATTGCTCGAAAAAAAATTATTTTTTTAATGTCATTGTTGAGAAAATAAAACTTTATTTTGAATTCCTACTATATCTAATACAAAAATCAGAAATAAAAGATAAGAAGATTCCGATCTAAATGGACAGTAAAACAGGTCACTGAAGTTTACTAAACAAGCCAGATAAATAACAGAAGTTACTTTGATACGAATAATCCTACTATAAAAATAAAACTGTTCTATAATCTTTATAGTATTAATGCAAATTTATATTATTTTATAAATATTTATAAGTATAAAGTAGCTTAATTTTCAATGCACCTTCGGGAAATTTAAAATTCAGCAATTAACACTTGCTTCATTAATGGCTCCATTATCTCGCTAGGCGTGGTCACAATAGATAATCATAATTTAATCAAATTAATATTTGTCCTTAGTGCCTACACGGAACATGAAATAATAATTTCTGCTCTACATTGTGTCGAATATTAATTACAAAAATTGCAATATAATGCAAAGTCCATATATTGACATACTGGATAATTGAAATTTAAAATCATAACGAATTACAATTTGAATTCTTTCAAATGTTATTATTATATTTATATGATTATGTCAAAACATTTCTTCATGCTCCGACATCTATCAGTTCAAAATTAAATTTAATATATTTTTATAAAAATTTTATACAACTGATTTGGTAATTTTAAGCTCTTAAATTTGAACCACAATTATTTATTTGATAACTATTATGCTAAGCAGTCATAATAATATAAGACATCTGTTTTATGGTTGTAATGTAATTTGGATTTTATTTTTACTCCAATGATGGAATTTTCGTCCTAGAACTACTGTGTGCTTTGAAAATTCATGTTATTTTATTTATAAATTCGTATTATTTAAACAAATATATACTAGTAAATTTTTTTCATTTTTTCAATTTTGATTGGGTCAAAGCTCTTTTATATACTACATATAGGTCTCTGTTAAAAATAAGATATAATAGATTAATAAGATAAGATAATAAGTTAAAAATAAGATAATATAGATATAATGGAAATATCTATAATTAAATATCAGTAAAAAATCAAGAAAAATTATACACTAAGTACCCGAACATGATTCGTCCTCGGTATTAAATATTTTATAAATTGTTAATAAACTTATTTTTTTAATTTTTGTAATTAAATAGTTCTATTTTCTCTGAGTTAACTATTATGACTTGTCAAAGAATCTCCACAAATAAAAGTGATAACATACAGGATTATAAATAACTAAGCTATTAATGTTATTATCTAACATTAACTAAGTATTTTTGTAAATATTAATTTAGAATTAGACAGGAACGGTAATGGCTACATAGGCAATTCTAATATTGTATCATATACATCAGACAGACAAAAAAACGCCCATACACAAACAAAAAATACAATATAAACTAACCTTAAATATAATATCGAATTCCGAAAACTAAAGAGAAAATAAAACTAAAATACACTCTTTTTCCATACTAAAACTCACTATTATTTTATCTTTGAGAACTTAAAAGGAAACTAATGAAAAGTTAAAACTTGTGGCATAACTCGAAGTGACAACCTGCGGTATTGATACCAAAAAAGTATGTAAACATTAGTTGTTTTTTTTATTTTAATTTTCCCAGGTCAATTAATATTTTATAATCATTAAAATAATTACTATATTATTAAATAGAAAAATAAACAACTAGACTTACGACTACGTGTATCTTTCCCATGATAGAGGAGAGACTCAAGCCATACCTAACACTACGAAGGAAGGTGCGGTACTGAGGAGCTCTAGGGGGAGCAGGTGGGTCGCCAGGTGGGGCGAGATCTCGCTCGACAGCTGTCCGCTTCTTTTCTGTCGAGGGCAATTCAGCGAGTGACCAACTTAAAAGTAAATATATAAGAGGAATCGAGTAGGGAATTGATAAAGAATAAAATATTTAAATAAAAAACCTTGACTATCATCAATTAAAAAAAAAAAACTTGGAGGAAACTATAACAGAAAAAACAAAACCACTATATGAAGGGATGACATTATGGAATTTGTATTGGATTATTTAGTTAGAAACATTCATTGCAGTTACGAGCTATAATAAAATATAGAAGTCATAATGATGGAAAAAGTAAAACAAAGCTGGCAATATGGAACAGCATTGAGTTATATTTTTTGTTAATTTTTTTCAACTAGAAAAAAAGATTATAAAACCCGCCGTTATATACCGTTATAAGACCGGAGTTCCTTACCTGAATTATTTAGAAATAAATACAATGGAAAAATAACATAAAGCAACATGTGAAAAAAAAAATTATTAAATTTTGAAATAAATAATCTGTATAACACCTGTATTACATTAGCAGGAAAGGATCATAATCCCCTACCTACTAAAACATCTGGTATGGCCTGCGTAAATGTTTCCCAAATAATAATAAAAAATGATTAAAAATCATTCATTAAATTTATTCACAATAAAAATTGATGTTTAAATAGCCTACAATTTTTTACTTATCTATAAGTTATTAAAAAAAAAAACTCCCAAAACTATAAAAAATCACGTATAACTTTTAGATTGATTTTTTTACCAAAGCATAAAACCATCGTCTTCACAATTCTTACAAATTTGTAAATCATGCAATAAAATAACGAATCTACTTCAATATATAAATTATGTCATATTTTATAACTTAAATTCTAAAAAAATACCTCCCAGTTCATCGTTTATTGTTTTATGGCTATGTAAGTAATAATTATAAATAAATAAATACTAGTTTTCAGTTGGTTGTAATATGAACAATTATATATTTATTTAAATAAAATTTCGCTAATAACTTTATCTTTTCTTTTTGTACCTTATTTCTAAAAGAACATAACAGAAAAAAAACTGAAGAACAAGGAAGAAAAAGGTATAATTATAATTATTAATTATTTCATTGAAAAATTTGTTTTAATTGAAATAAATATTTGTTTATAAGTTCCCTTGTCTATTCCTAAATTAATCAGCAAATTTTATCCCAAAATACCTTTAGAAGTGTAAAAGAAACTCATTCTCGTTAGTGAGTTTCCAGAAACTGGCGCCAAACAACTATGATCTGTAATGATCTGCCATGAAGGTTATGCAATGATATTTCGACAAAAAAAATGAACCACAGTGTTTGACCACGTCTTCATTACGAGCTAGCACTGTCTAGACACGGTCCACAACTGTCCCTAATTTCTTGTCATAATTTCTTTCACAAGTCGAAACTCTGTTTTCCAGCTACCGAAGTTGTATAACAATGGATCTGAAAAGATGTCATGTCAGAGGTGTAACTAACTGTTTCAATATATAATAAACCTGTGACCGATTTATTAATTTTTTGTTATCTTACTTTAACAAAAATCATTGTATTTCGTTTTTGTCATTATCTTTTTTGCTATATATAATATATTTGAGAATGTACTATCAACTCTCTTTGGGTGCAACTCATATGAGTAACTACTGTTGATAAAAAACCTGCAAAAATGGCTCTTTATAATTCAGACATTTAGGATCAAAAAACGAATAACTCCAAAATTTCATATATCTAACTCACTTAGTGAGGCAATTTTATGCAACCGAATCAGAAAGACCTGGTAGAAAAATTGGAGATCAAAGAAAGCAAATTCTTGGCCCGATCGAAGACCAAGGTCAACTGTACACACATGTTCCAAAAATATCGGTTGTTATGAGAAAAAGGAGAATAACATTCTATGGCCACTTGTTTAGACAATGTCAAAATGAAAAAACAGTGTAAATGGCGAGGTCCTTAGTAGGCCAATACAAAAAAAATATATAATTTTTTTTTTCTTTTAAATTCCAACCAATATGATCTCGATATATCTTTAGATATATCAATCGAAGTGATGTCGCTAGAATAAAATAAAAGACTACATGTGTACATTATCCTCCACACATCGGCCACAGAGGAGATGACAGATAATTAGTATCGACAACGTCGGTTTATTTTGAAAATAAAAGACTCCCTCCTTAAAGAAACGATTTATTACCACGTTGCGTCACCATCCGTCCGGAATGACCAAGCTGAAAGCATTGTCCCAGTTGACTAGATAATGACAGAGGATTGGATCTGATAGGGGGAGTGTTAGCAGAACAGCTAGCGGAGTTGGCACGAGGATCATCCGAGATAAGATCTAGGTATGTCGGAGAGTAAACAGCCACGGGGGATCTTTGTCCGGGGCGTCTTCTGGACAATAACCTCTGCGGGGGGCACCGCGCTGTTCTGTCAGGGGGCAACGATTCCATCTTCGACAATGCCGAGGAAGAAAACAAGTACCGGGGCTTGAAACTGAGCCAGCAGTATCTGGTGCGGGCAGAGCTAGGGGTGGGTTTTTTTCATGAATATGCTTAATAGTGCAAAAGTTGTATTGGAGACTAGGGATTGGGTGCTGGCATCAAATGGATTGAACAACAATCTGATCATGTTATTTTCTCCTCTCTGATTAAACCAACATGGTATGTGTAGTTACTCGTTATGCACACGGTTTTCGAATTGAATTGGGTGAAGAAGAAAAAAGTGGTTTAAAAGCCTGTACCACTACACCCCATGAAGGGATTTGGGTTTAATGCACGGTAAGAACTGTACTGTTTCCAAGCCAATCGTTGACTCAAGGAAGTGATTTGGTCGAGATAGCGCTAAACCGTCCAGGTATAGTATTTAGTGACTAAGCGAGCATCAAGAGCTTCTCCAAATCTCAAAGGGAACATGATAAATAATTTTTCTGACACAGCCGAGATAATGAGAAAAGTAATATAGCACATTAAGTAAGTACTGAGCTAAATAACTGACCCCGCTCCCATTATTTTTAGAAAAATGAATAAATCAACGACAAAAATACCATAAAAATATTAAAAATGTTATTTTCCTATTTGGGTTTTATTTTTATTGAATGTTATTCATTTCCCGCATGTCTATCATTATGACTACACAAAGGTAAATACACTTCTCTAGTTTTCTTAAGCACTTGTCAGAGGTAGGGCTTGTCTAAATGAAATTTGATCAAACTATGATTAATACAATCTATGCATATAAAACAAAAGAAAACTTAGTTTTTCAAATTTATTATTGTGGAATTAATAATTGCTTTTGGATTTAACTTACCATGCATTAAACCCAAATCCCTTCATGGGATGTAGTGGTACAGGCTTTTAAACCACTTTTTTCTTCTTCACCCAATTCAATTCGAAAACCGTGTGCATAACGAGTAACTACACGTACCATGTTGGTTTAATCAGAGAGGAGAAAATAACATGATCAGATTGTTGTTCAATCCATTTGATGCCAGCACCCAATCCCTAGTCTCCAATACAACTTTTCCACTATTAAGCATATTCATGAAAAAAACCCACCCCTAGCTCTGCCCGCACCAGATACTGGCTGGCTCAGTTCCAAGCCCCGGTACTTGTTTTCTTCCTCGGCATTGTCGAAGATGGAATCGTTGCCCCCTGACAGAACAGCGCGGTGCCCCCCGCAGTCGGTTTTTAACAGATTCTGCATCACAATGAACTAATAAATTATATTTTTTTTAATTTTTATTTACACTGACACATCACTGACCCAAGTATTTCATAAACAATGCATCACAAATACCAAACAAGTATAATTCTTATTTAATTTCCCAAGTTTTATTTGTAAGATCACGCTGCTTGAACTTGGAGAAGTATGATTATGATGATAAATTTCATGTGTACAATATAGATATTTTATATATATATTTTTTATTAAACAACCGTTTTTCAATCAAACTTTTAAGGACAATACTTATTTATTTACATTATTTACTAAATCATGCAGTTTTAAGGCCTCATAGGACCACTTAATTCAATTTCTTTCCGATTTTCTAAGGTTTCTCATTGTGTTATACCTTCTGTTCTTCCAGTATTTCTGCCACATCTTCATCTGAAAATACCTTTCTATTTGTTTCTTACTTTTATTAATCATTTGTAAGAATCTAATATTTCTATTTATTTACTTGTTGATTTTTAAGTCTTATAGAGATACAAGAAATATATATTATGGGCGTAGTTTGCAACGGAACTTTTTTAAAAAATGTATAAAAACCAATGTTTTCTAAACTTTTAGAGATATCATGAATTATTCATGTCATTTAAAAGTTTTTTTTAATGCTGAATCTGGCTCTTGTAAATGGATTGAGTTCAAACACGATTACCATAATACGAAGAAGTAGAGAAAGTGACTAACTAATCGATAGAAATAGATTAAGCTAATAAAAAATATATGCTTAGATTTCTGCTGCTCTTTCTCCAACTTGAAATCTCACGCATCTTCTCAACTTTCAGTCATTAATTATTTTATATCGCTTTAAACATTACCATTCGAATTATAAAAACCTTTCGATAATTTCTGTCGGTACTTGTGATTTAGCCGGTCTCCATGTAGCCTACTTCTTACTCCTATTACCTCATCTCAATTGAGCTATTCGTGTGCGATATTTGATTTTATGTATATTGATTTTCATTGTTCTTGTCTATTCAGTTTTTTATGATTTATTAAATTTAATGTGGTATTTTTGTTTAATTTCATTTCTTACTTGATATATAAAATGAACACGATAAAACGTTGGAAATAACCGTCTTTAAAATAAGAAACTGTGAAATACCTCTAGAAATTCTGAATAATTCAAAGACGAAATTATGTGAAAAAGATCAAATGGATTTCGACGAGTATAGAAATGTAGATGTTTTCGTCGAAAGTTTAGGAAAAACGCTTATATAAAAATGACGTGGCTAGAGGGGTCTAGAATTAACATTTTATTATTATATTTTAATTTCCACTAATATGAATAAAAAGGCGGGTATTATCAGTATCAGAATTATCACTGCTCAGGTTAAAAACAGTTGACGGATAACAGTTCATGGTGACGGGCTAAATCACTAGTACCTCTTGCAAAAATAGAGTGTAGTTACTGATGGAAATATTACAGACGTTGATCTCATACAATACAACTTTAGAGTTTGTCTTGACTGAAGAATGGTAGAAACAATAAGTTTATCTGTACAAATGAAATAAAACTTTTATACATGGTTGAGTACGAGGTAGGAGACAAATAATGATAGGTCAAACCACAAGGCGATTAATGAGGATTTCCAATGGAACAATTCTTCAACTCACGAAAATTCGTGATCCGGTGGTTTGAGGTTAATGTTCTCTTGAAGCATATTCCATCTACGTATATATTCACACTAAAATCGAGTACAATATTAGATATTTTAAGTATGAGATTTTGATTTTAATATTTCATTATAGATTAATTCAATTTAAAATAACTTAAAATATAAATATTGTTCAGAATAGGAATATAATTTGAAATAAATCGATTTTGCTGTTCTTGATTTTTTTCATTTTTTTTTAAAATCATCTTATGCCTCCAAAATCGTTACCACGGCACTAAAAGTCTTAGTATATTTATATTTATTTTTTTTAATTGTTGAATAATATATATTAATTGACCTTATACAATATATGAGGAAAAAAATGGTTCGGGTATAGGTAAAAATTATCTTATACCGGGAGAACTGTTTCTTTGGAAGCCGACGTTTCGGCCCACATTGCATGTCTTCTTCAGGGCTATTGTTGTAGGATCAGATTTGAAAATGGACTGAAATTCCCAATTCGTTTTCTTTCTCATTTATATTTTTAATAAATATATAAATAGCGGGAAAGTGGGTAGAGCGTTGCTATATGGAAGGTACTGGGCTGTGGAACATTGTTTAATCTGCTAGTTGACAGCCTTGGTTGGATCCTGTGGAACCTGATAAATAGGGGGAAAACCAGGCAGTAGAAACGGTACATCTGTCTCCATCATGTACTGAACCCAAAACCCTTCATGGGTTGCAGTAGGACAGCTTCTTTTAAAAATGTAATAAAATATAATATAAATTCGAAAAGCATAATACAATAACGTTATAATAATAATATATTTATAAAAATATTCTATTTTTAATGAATCGATATATTCTAAAAATAAATGAATATAAATATTACGTGTGTTGTAGCACACGGTCCGGTAAACCTAATTTATCCACCCATTGAACAGAGTGCACACTGACGAACTAACAAAGGACGAATTTACGAATTTGCTGACACACAACCGTTTCAGCTTAAGGCTGAGAAACAGGACTTCACCTATTTGGCACTCAACACTTGTTTTAACTACTGAGAATTCGGCGACCTACTGCAACGTGGATGCCAAGTCGGGATTTTCCCGTCATTATAAATAAAAATAAAAATAAACAAACTTGCAACTTTATTTACACGTTTTCGCAACTGATTTTAATGATTTTTCCTATTTTTTATTTATAATTACGTTTTCGATAATCTATTGTAATAGCAAACGTATTAAACGAAAGAGGAAAGAAAAATTGTTACTTTTACAGAAGGTTTCCTCCTGACCCTAAACTTTAAATTTAAGAAATTAGAATTTATAATACTACAGTATAATCCTTCAAAATGCTCTCTCTGACCAGTGATCAGTAAATTAAAAGATGAACAAAGTCGTAATAACATAATGGAAGACGAAGATAAGGTATCATAGTTTTATTTTGAGAATGTATCACTGGAGAATATAAGAGATATATGAGCCGTTTATTTTGAATGTGGCCTACCTCCATTTATCTTCAAATATTTAAGGGTTTGCGTTTCGATGAATTTAAAAATATACGTATAGGATACTAATGAGTCATACTGCTTAAGTGTATCTAAGGCTGTTAAATTTATGGTTCCAATTAAAATGTTAACAATTATTAAGTGAATAATGTATGTTTTCTTATCAAGAATGGAGTTAGGCAAAAATTTTAAAAACGGAGTTAGGTCACTTTCAAAATAAACGGCTCATTTAAGATTTTGCGAAGCAGAATTGCTGAGTATGTGGTAGACGAACATAATTAAAATGATTAAAATGGGTTTGCTTAATAACAAGATAATTATCGCTGAGCCAACTGGTAAACGTGGGGGATGTATCCCGAAGCGTAGATGGGAAGATTGCGTTCATAGCGATCTTAAGGGTTAGGGTTTGGGTTCTAATCCAAAGATGGAAATTTGTAGGCAGCAATTGGTGACACCGGTATCAAACTGATTTCACATATTCAAATAGATAATTTGACCATACGACGGGAATATCAGTCTCTCAGTTGTTTGAGACTCGGTCAGACGTGAGTATGAAGAATCGTAAGGAGAGAAGGCGCCGAATATCGAACGTCCTTAGACGGGACTAAGGAAAGTCAGATGGGAGTTACCGTCTGCATATGAAATCCAAAACAATCCAACGGAGAAATAATTCTGGGAACAATAAGTGTGGTGACTCCGTTATGGCCGTCCCATTTTACAAAGTGTAAGAAATAAAATCTTACACAGAGTATTAATATGGACTACTAACTAACTCCGTTCAGAAAGAACTATTGAGCCCCACGACAAGACCCCTCCTATATCATCAAACTAATAAAATCCATAAAATCCTATCTTCTCTTAAAATGCACCTGGTCCAGTAAAAGAGATTCCATCTATCCTTACTATGTTATTATCAAAAACCCAAAATATATACATATTATAAAATGTAATAAAAATAATCTTTTTATAAACAGTTCTATTGTTGATGTATCCATATATTCTAAAAATAAATTAATAAATAATATGTTATATATTTATCTACTGTATATATACCAGTATCTACATACACACTACATTATCGCCCATATTTGATCACCACATGTAAAAATCGATCTATTGACCGAGATCTGAACCGAGGACTGTTCGGAACTCCGCCAAATGTCGGCCGTGAAAGGACACCATTCTTCCCCGATCAGTCAGGATGTTCTTCTCAGCAGGAAGAACTAGGTGAGGGAGGAAGGAAAGTGGGCCCGGTGTTTTAAGTATTCCCGACATGAGCGGGGTCAGGCCCGCCGTATTGTAGGGCTCTGTGCTCCTCCGCTGTCGTCCATAATGGTGGTTAGTTATGCCTACAGGCTCTTCACTTTTCCCACTCCATAAGGTAATCGTCGTACGGGACATTTCGGGGTCATAGGATCATTTGCATTGCCGTGGTGAATCCATGTGTAAGTTCATTAATGCTGCTCCGATCCACAAATAGGCTCTGCTTGTGGTCGATTAAAAATAAACTCGTGGACCCCGTAAATTTGAATTTCAAAAAGAAAAGTAAAAACGAAGATCAGTCACAAAGTAGCTTAAAAAATAACATCAAAGTTATTTTTTTAGTTATCATTAAGTTACCAAATCACAAAATAATACCTAGATATTTATCATTTATACTAAAAAAAAAAACACCCCTAAACACTAAGGCCTCGGGTTTACTATATGATAGAGACTGTAAGGTTTATAGACCAATGGTTGTGGAAACAGGTGGATTTGGTTGAGATCACTCTCGACCACCAATAAAGGGTACCCATTGTTTAGACTTGAGGTGGATCCCAGGATGGTCTGTAGAAAACACGAGGTTGGTCCACAGCTTTATCTACCAAAGTCAAATTTGAAACCGGGATCTTCAGTTCAGAAAATCACCGTTCTACACACTGATACTATATTCCCTGAGGATCAACAATAAAACGTAGGTCAATGGATTTTTTTTTTACATACATTTTTTCTAACGGTATTAGTTTAATGAAATTGACTTATATTAAAATTCCGTGAAAATATGTGTACATACTAATGCCAAGGTCAGCCCATTTCTCCAGAACAACACTTCGTAAATTTCGTACCTGAAAAAGAATAAGAATGAAAATTAAATTTTCTATAAATTAAAGTAATATTATTTTATATATATTATTGTTGCATTAGATCAAGTTACTTGCGTTCTTTCTACACACATTATTCAATCGATTTGTAGATTAGTAGACGTAATACACGACTATTAAGGTTTGCATGTCATAGTTACTTAACCCATTTTTTCATCGTATATATCCACATGTCGTAAAACTCGTTTGCGAGTTGGTAGTAACATTTTCGGGTGGAAAATATTAATAAAATGATTCATTTGAGAAACATCTGATTTTAAAAAAAAATTAACATTCGCTTGAAGAAACTATCTTCAGAAAACTATAAATTATATTAGTATTTTAATATCTACTCTCATAGTACTTCTTTTTGTTGAAAAAAACATATCTCATTTGAACATAAATGAAAAATGAAAAGTATTGATTAAAAGAGGCTGTAACAATTTTATTACCGAAAAGAAATGTTAACTTAAAATAAATCCTCTTATACGCTATTATTTAGAAGTTTTTCTTAATTCTATAGCAAGTGCATGCCTTATATCTAATTATTCATGTGTATTGTACTTATGTTTACTTTATTGTATGTATGTATGTACACTGTTTGAGTAGCATTTGGGCCTTGGATATGGTGTGAAATATCCCACCACTGTAATTAATGTCTGGCTGCAGTCTGATGTTAGGGTGTGCTTTTTCGTATTGTTTTTTCCTTTGCTATTATTCTCTTACTGTCCTGAAGATGCCTGAATAAGCGAAATATTGGCAGGTATTTTGTTTCCGGTTTTAGTTTTGTGACTTTAGGCTTTTTGACGGTAGATAACAATGGACTATACTTTGAGTGTTAATTGTATTTAATATATTAGGTTGAAAAAGGATCATTTTGTCATCATCACATGATACAACTGATGTTTCTGGGGTGCTGAATGTCAATTTGGTTGAGTGAATATAGAATCAGACATGGCCTATGAGGTGATTGTCTACACATATAAACTAATAATAACTTCATGGTAGACGTGTTGTTTCTTGCGTAAATGGCGAAATGTAGGTATCAGTCATAAAATTATGCCAATAAATATTTTTCCTTTAGTAAACTTATGTAGGTATAGGTATTGTAGGTAATATCAACATGAATTCATACTTAATTCTTGTTTTTGATCTCCAACAACATCATAAATATACTATTGAAACCATTTCTCCATACGTGAAGAAATATGTTGAGATCGTATCTCTAAGAGGATATGAGAAAGGTTCAGGTTGAAACGTCCTTGGCTCAACATATCCTCTTCTGAAAATATTTACAAAACCTCAGGGAGGCTAATAACACCATTACCCAATGCATCACTAATCCTCACAAGTATGAATTAAGATTCCTGAGGATTCAGGATCCCCGCAGAGCTACCTCTTCGGTCATTATTCTTTCTTTATTCGCTCCTGTATCGCCTCCTCTGTTCAGAACGAACTAAGTAGCACGAAGTTCGTGCCTTCTTGAGCTGAGCTGGCTAAACGATGCTAAAAGACTGGATGAATAGCTTTAAGCCGATTGGATTGTGAGCTATTAGGGAAAACCATAAAGGTACAGGGTGGAAAAGTAAAGCGCATGTCACGAACGTGCGCATTAACCCCCCCCCCAAAATATAAAACCCTATAAAACCATAAATATTAAAGTAAGATTTGTTTTCATTCTGTTTAATAACCATCCGAAAAATCCTCTAGTAATGTTTCAAAGTTAAGTCCTTTTTTTCTTGTAGCAACATTCCAAAGACTTTTCATTACATTCATCGGTTATAATAACACTTAAAGTCACTAGATAAGTTTTGGTAACAACTTATCAAGTCAGAAAAAACATAATAAAAGTAAAACAATTTAAAAAAAAGCATGGGGATTTAAATTGCTTTATAACAATGTTGCTCAATAATTCTTCTCTGTAACAGTACTTTAAATTGAAAATAATATTTGTGTTTCATTCAGCTGAAAGGATTGAAATAAAATTCAGCTTTGCTGCTTTAGTTTGATTAATTATAAAATAATAAAAAGAGTAAAAACTATATTCAGTTAATCAGCTCGTTAACTAAATATGGAGTTTATACATTTAAAGTACATTATAAATACAATTACAGGATACATTTAAAAAAAAAAATCGTTATTCCAAGGAAAAAGGTTTTTTTTCAGTTAATGAAGTAGAATATACAATGGCAGGTATCAGAAAATTGAGTACATACTGATTTTATTTGAGATGCACTTTACAACGTTTTATTTTAAATTCTGAATTATATAATAGTGGAAAGATTGATAAAGCGAGCAAGTGTAAAATAGCAGTTGCTACCTCGAATACAAATGAGATGCAAGTAAAAATTATAGAGTTGATTTAAACACAAGAGAGCCAACAAATTGCAAATCTGCTTTATTTTTAGCCAAACGGGTTGATAGTACTTATACTTATATTTTGATCTAAAAAAAAGTTTAAATAAAATGATTTTAATGAAAACAATGAATGAAAATGAAAACATCTTTGATATGTTTTATGTGCTAAAGCATAACGTTTGTTTTTAAATAATTCAAATGCGGACCCTTAAATATCTCGATACATGAAAAAATGGACTTATACCATTTTCAAAAATAAAAGTCAATATTTTGTAAAATTAATGTTTTTTTTTATTCTGAAATAAAGATGTGAAATCGGCAGAAATGATTAAATGATTTAAAGACGCTTCAGTTGTACAGGCGATCTAAATCGTATAACATTCCTAAAAAAAATTTTTTAGTTTTTCGAATGCTGAGGATATAATTAAGAAGTTAATTTAAATCAAATACCTAATGCAAAGCTTTAGAATTAATTTAATTGCAGGTTGTGAGGAATAATGTCGATGTTGACCTAAATATATTTAATGCCTGCGATTGGGGGTAGTTAAGGTCAAATGAAGGTCAATTTAAACTACTTGGTGCTTTACATGATGAAAGTGCGTGATGATGATGATGACTACTGGTACCTGTACCTGTGCTAGAGAGCTATACAGGACCCGGGGGCGGTTCATCTCTCGAAGCCGGGAGGTCAGTGATTGGAGGCGGTCGGGGGCGCTGACCCAGTGCTATCGACCCCCACACCACCCCTTCCGCCTTCCCAAGGCTCCCTCTAGTTCAAGGCCTCTCTAAATATATACCTCATTTATTTATCCTAAATAAATCTTATATTAAGGTTGCCACTGTAAGCTCTACATAGCCGTATTTAAATAACCTCTGTAAAAGGTAAGTAAAACTCATACATTCACTAAAATAAAATATGGCAAATATTTGTTTTATGCATATGTATGTACACATATATATTCTAATCGGAAAAAAATAATAATAAAAAATATGATCATGACTTTAAATTGCTCCTTAACAAGGTTGTTATATAATTTCTCACTGTAACATTACTTTAATTTGAAAATAATTAAAATAAAACTAATGTTTAATAATAATAATTAAAATATAAATTACGGGTTTAAACGATTGCTAATACAATAGTTTATTATTAATCAAATGTTATAAAGCAATCAGAGTAAAATGCATAAAAGTAGAAACAGTATCCAATTTATCTAAAATAATAAAAACGAATAAAAGTTTCTTTCTCGGGTTTTATCATGCTCTTATCCTTAATATGGTTTTTATAATGCTAACAATGCATGTGTTTTATGATATTATGTATGCTTTCAGGATTTAAAAAAAAAAAAAAAATCCGTTGTATATTTTAGGTAAACAACTATATGTTAAGCTTTTATCTCAGATATAAAAATATAATTATCATTAGTCATGAAGGAACTACTTTTTTTTAAATAAATAAAAATAGCGATTAAATAAGCTATATTAAATTGTTATTTTTTTCTTGTTAACAACATTATATCTCAAAGAAGATTTTGAAATACATAAAAAAAACTCTTAGCACATTAGTATACATTTTTTTAATTGATTTTATTTTATTAAGAATAGAAAGGTTACAACTTAAAGAAAAATAGTCGCCATTAGATGAAAAGTAAAAAAATAGCTCCCATTAGATAAAAATAGTTTAAAATAAATCCATTTAAAACGACGAAAAATAATGAAAATAGGTTGTTGTTTTTTGGTTTATAATTTTTATTGAACTGAAATTTAAAAAAATCTCCCTTACGAATAATGACTAAACTATAAACAATATCCGACTAATATAATTTTAATTAATTATTACCAATCAATTATATTTTACTAATAATTGCAACGCTAGCGCTTCATTTTTTAATGATATTGTGTATAATTATTTTATTCAAACAGTTGTGTCGTTACATTACCATAAAAACTATTTGTAATAATCAATTAAATGTGATTATTTTACACGCTAAAACCTGTACTGTTATTCTAAAGAGACTTATCCCAGAGTAAATAAAGAGTTTATTGTTATTAAAAACAACGAAGAACTTCAGAGGCTACAAATTACTTACGTTACAATATGTGCCAAGGTTAAGGTAATTAATAATGAATATTTCAATATGCATCTAATAGTTAGTTAATCAAAATATAAAATAAAAAGAAACGGTAAACAGAAATATTTAATCCGCCTTTATACCAAGAATTGTACTTCATGATCGCAAAGGCTTTTTGATCCAAAAAACTCCTGCTGCGAGTAGACACACTAAACCCGCAATGCTCGGAAGTAGTACAGGTGCCTAGTTTCCTAATTGCAGGTGCTTTTTTTAGAAGTAGAGATGATCATTAATTTATTATAAAGTTACTCGGATAGATGTAATTATATGTACCATATACTAATCGAAAATAATTTTAAGTACCATATACTAATCGAAAATAATTATATCATTCCGAACTTGCTTTATTTGATCCATTTCGTAATTATGTTTAATTTTTGTTCTTATTTGTTAGTAAATTTTTACCTATTTTAATGATATATAATACATACACTCATTGAATCATATTTTTTAAAAATAATCTACATATAACATTTTTGTGAATAGGTAATTACATAATTTATAGATTGTACTATAATGTTTATCATAGTCCTAAGTATTTGTAGTTAACATATAATATTAAGTATTTATTATACCAGAATATATATACATAATGACTTTTTTTTTAATTATTTGCACCATGGTAATTACAGTTTCTAAAGCTTTTAATAATTAAATATTCAAGCATCGATTATTTTCAAATATTTAATATATTAAAACACAATATACACTAAACTCTAATACTATAGATTAAACATAAATTGAAGATATGTTGTCATCAAGCAATTTAAAATATCTTAATGATTATTATTTATTCATAGATAGACTAAATCTGTTCAGGATTTCACTAAAAACAAAAGCTATCGCATATGCATCAGTTTTCTAGACATATACTTTAAATCAAAGTTTTTCTGTGTTAGTTTTATGAGAATCAAAACTTGGATGACCTTTTGGAAAAACAAATTAAGCCTCATTCTAACCTAGGACTCCATCTGGACAAACGTCTCACTTGGAATCCTCATACAAGACTGAAAAGACAAGAAACTGCTCGACGTTTTCGCCTACTTCAACATTTACTGGACAAACGTTCTAAGCTCCCAAATGTGCTTTTGTGAACCAGTCAAAAAAATATTAAGTATTTGAGTTAATGAAATAGAAACGTCCTATTCAATTGCCAATTTTGGAAGTTTGGTTTTTATAACTAACATATATATGCTTATTTTTTCTATTGTAACATTCAGTAGTAATTCCTTCCAAACCAACTTTACCTCATTTCTTTTTAATATTTGAGTGCTATTGTTAGATTAAATTAAACGTAGCAGGCAAGTGAAAAAATTTCAGATTTACTATCTTCAACTCAACGACTCTACATGCTGTTTATTGATTAACGAACGAGGATACATCAGAAAACACGTGTACCCTCCCTGACCATCCATCATCCATCAACCGACGTTGTGATAGAGCGACGGTCGAGTGGATGACAGGATATCCGCATTAAACCGGGGCCTTATGCATCAACATCGCGGGTCGAAGCAACAGTCGTCCGGTTAATCCAGATTTGCCACATGGATAAACCGAGTTTGTGTTAATTACGGACAAGCGTGATCATTATTAACTATTAATCATAATGATCATTAATAACTATTAAAGCCAACAAAAGAACCTACTGTAGTTATGATGGTTTTAACATCAAGAGCACGAAATACAAACTATAATTTGAATATTTTTGCAAACGCAATAAGGCAACAAATGGTCTAAAGCAACTCTGCTAGTTAAATATTTTGTTTCAAATATATTGCAATAAAAAATAGAGTACACATTGTCTCCCGCTCATAGGTATGTACTGTAATCAGATGGAGTAACAGTACTTTAATGACCTCTAAGCAAAAAACAAAAATACTAGCCTCAGACTAGTGTCATGAGTATTGGTTAGAACAATAAATAGAATTGAATTTATTAATTATGTTTTTATTAATTAGGAACTTGTTCTCCAATTCCAGTGTAATGAATAGTGTAGTGAATACTATTCATATTTAAGAAAATCATTAAAATGGGGCTTTAGTTATTCTTATGTTAGGTATATTCCCGAGAAAAAGAATAAAAAACTTATATAAAATTATTAATTATATTGAGATGACCCAAGGCAAGTATAAAATATTCACCGTTTAAAAAAAAAAAAAAAGAAAGGCTCAGATCATTCGGTTCTTGAACTAGTTTGGATCAGTGCCCACTTTTTAATAACCGCAAAGCTAATTCAGTATTTTCATCTGGATTCACAGCTCAGGATTTGAATCTGGCCAACATTTATGTTAGAGTAGATGAATTGTTTCGACTGATTCCAAAATCTAACTCATTCATTATACATAATAAGAACCATTAATTAATTATTTTTTCTTTTCCCTTTTGTTTGAAGTGTTTCATATTAAAAAAAAACAATCTGTTCTGAGGAGGATTTTTCTTTTTATAATCTGCAATATATATATATATATATATATATATATATATATATATATATATATATATAAATTATGTCGTTTAAAAAAGGTTCAAGCTCAAACTTCGACGATGAACGATTTTCTTTAATAATAGGAGTTATAAACTAGTTACCGACATAAATGCAATATGCGGGTTGCACAGTAATGTTCAGTTTGCCGCCAGCTTTATCTGCCAACAAAATCGAAACAGTATATTTGCTCAGCTGTGAGCAGGGAATTGATAAGGGGTGAGTTCTGACAAAGCAAACCATCATTACCCCGTACATCACTAAAATGGGAAAATAATTTTAATTTTCCTAATTACTTATTTTAGAATACCTAACATAATCAAAGCTATATTTATTTGTTGTTTCATTTTGTTGTATTATTTTATTTTATAATAATATATAACATAACGTAAGTCAACAAGATCCAAAAATAAAAGGAATGTTTAATTAACATTCTCCCCGTGTATACATCGCAAATTGCGAGAACACGAAGATATAGGATCAGTGAAAAGAAAGGATATGTCCGACCGAGAAGCGAACCAGGATGGCTGAGGTGGCCAAGCACCGCGATGGAAACGGGGGAGACCCGGGTTCGAGTCCCGGTCCTGGTCATATCTTTTCTTGTATTTACATAAAATAAAATTCAGAAATAATCAGTTAATGTAGAAGAACAATAATACCTATATATATTTTGCGAACCAGGCATCAACAGGAAAGAAAGAAAATTATAGCAAATGAAAAAAAATAAAGCACAAAATTCAGGAAGACACCAACCAGAGGAAACATCTCAACATATCCAAGGCACAAATAAAAGTACTGAATTATTAGAAAGGTTGCAAAACAGCTATGAAAAGTTGAATAAAGTACAAAGAATAAAAGAAAATACACACACTAAACTTCCAATGAGCACAAAATAAAATAAAAACGCAGTAAATCATAACAAAAAAGAAGAGAAAATAATAAGAGAAAAAGAAATTATCACGATCCCAGTGTACATAGGGCTATTTCGAAAATAATTTATTAATATAGCATTAAAATATAGCTTATAACAGAAAAAGCTCAACAAAAAACTACTAAATACTTGTCTAGACAAGTTTTTTTGTATCCTGCTTTTATTTTTAAGATATAATAAATATAATACATATAGGTTTACGATTTTTTCCAATGGTGTCTTAGAAATAAACTGTTAAATACAATATAAACAGTGTCATCTTTACAATGGCTATACAATTACAATAAAATATAAATATATTATTACTTCTGAATATTATCAGTTAATCAAACCATTTGTAGAAGATAATAGAGGCCTTGAGGCCTTGAGATGAAAAAGCTAATAAGTAAAAAAAAATAGTTTCTTTTCATAGAAATGGAAAGCAATCCTACCATTTATGTCCTAAATAATTAATATAATTAGAAACCAGCGCATTTCTTTTTTTTTTCAAAAATGGAAGAAGTACAAGGAATACGTGTATTTTGAGGAGTGAAATATTCTATTCGGAGGTTAAATAAGGGTCAAACACGAGCCCTTGGGAGCCCAGAGCTGCCACAATAAAGTCCTAAGGGCTGCCTCACAATAGGAACCGGCAACTATTTAAGGGGATAAAAAAGGGGGGAAATATTCAGAATAGAACAGATGTTGGGAAGGAAAGGGTTCCAAGTACTGTTAAGATTACTCACCAATATATGAAAAAAGGCTCTAAGTTATACAAAAATAAAACCTTAATTATGAAAGTTGGAAAAAAACAATCAAAAAAATATTTACACTTATAATCGTGAGAAATCTATTTTTTCTAGCACCATTCCAAAATGCGGCTTTCTATTCCCATCGCGATTCAAAAATTGCATTATTAAATGTAATTAATAAGATGTCCAAATAAAAATAATAAAACGTCACTAGTTTATGCTAATATCGTATTAGCATATTAGTCTTAATTAATATATCACTGACCTGCCGTTTGCAATTTATTAATAGCAATACAAATATTAATATTTATATCCTATATGTGCATACTGGATATGCAAAATTTAGGACTCCCGGTTCTATCAGCAATAGCAGCATAAATCAATTAAATAAGTAATTTTAAAATGCCTACTCTAAAAAAGGTAGTTCCTTCGATGAAGTGTTGGAAAATATTACTAAACAAATTTTAATATACATCATATGTACAATATATGTTTGTTTATAATTATTATTTGAAAAACTAAGCATTTTACCAATTAAAAATTGATTGGAGAAGTGGTTTAGAATAAATACTCAATAAGGCAATAAGTGTGATGAATGATTTAGTATATTTTCGGCCTATACAGTAAGCTTTTATCAAGGCAAAGAATCCTACGAATCAGGTACCAGTTAGCTTAGAGATTGAATGTAGGTATACTAAAATGGTACCACTTAATACCAAGCCAAATAAATTAGAGAAAAGGTATTTCAGAAATATATTTATCAATTAATGGATTGTAATTAAAACTCAGCTAGCTAATAAAATTTCACGCAGAAATCTTGCCCATCTTCAAGACTCTCAACTAAGCCTAAAGTTTTGTTTCAAAGTGTTCCATATTTTGGGAGATTACCTTATTACTAGAAAACGAAGGGTGAAAGAAAATAAACCAGTAAAAAATTGTACGCTGAGAATACTTGAGGCCTTAAGTATCAATAATGGATGGCTACGAAATGCTCAGGATATTTTTGAAACTACAGGTTCAAAACCTGACTAAAACACTGAGAAATAAGGCGGAAAACTGTCATTTTAGACAATTTTCTGAACCAGTGAAGGTTGAGAAAAAGTAAATTTTTAAAATTTCGCAGTTATCCGCTTTTGATCCTGAACGCCTCACTTAATAAGAAATGTACAAATAATGCTTAATTATGGGAGAAAGTCTCATATTTGTCCCTTTGGTATTGTAATTATGTACTAAGTTAAATTACTATGTGGTTAGATTAACTACAGCAAAAATAAAAAAATGAAGACAAAAAATAATGTGAAAAAAACGCCATATAAATAAGACTGAGTCAGCAAAGATTAGTTTTACACATGCTGGACCAGATGGAATAAGGATTGGCTAAAGAACCTTATGACATCTGGTTCATCAAGCACCATCATCATCATAGGACCACCATCATAGCTTTTAGTCTAAAGTTACAATTACAGTTATCGCGGCACATTATTTGTCATCATATTAGCTTCCTTAATTTTCACAAATCTCTTCACCTCTATAGCACGTATAAATGTCAATACAAAAATTTTAGTTAATCTTGAATTAAAAAATTACACTCTTCAGACTTATAGCCAGCTAAACAAGACAAAACAATATACAACTACAATTTTATTTTAATAAACTAATAAAAAAATCAGAACCAAAATGTCTGGAGCTTTTCTACTTCTACCACTATCAGACCTTAAAAAATATACCCGCTTAACCTGTACCACTACAACCCGTGAAGGATATGGGGTTCAGTACATGGTAGAGACCGTACTGTTTCTTCGGCAACGGTAGTGCAGGGAGGTTATTTGTCCTAGATTACACTAAACCGCCAGATTTTTCTACTAGTTTAGGGTACTCAATTTATAGAGGCTCGCAGTGCCACAGGAGGGTCCTAAGCTCCATCTCCCGCCGCTAATACTAATTAAATGTCTGACAGTGCGGGATTTCAACGAAGGACCTTCGGCACAGCAACTCTACCACTGAGCCACTCCACTCCCCTGTGATATACACACTAGAACATTGGGAGCATCCATTCTTTATTCTCTCAGACTTTGTAGGATTACAAAACCCATCACCTTAAGATGCTAACCACAGCTGTAAGGAGCCTAGCTATTGTTTCTGAACGACAGGGAACTACTGACACCTTGACTCAACATTAAACGCTCCAGGAAAAGGTCATTTAATGAACCTCGAATTAAGTCTAAAGTTTTAAATTTTCATTCGTTTCCTTTTTTTTTCAAACGATATTTTAAGACCACGCGAATATCATTACTTTTCTTTTCACATTTCTTTTCTCTCAGTATTTATTCATCAATTCTGCGTGCCTTTGCTTCCTTTCTTTCGACCACGCAGAGACCCATCTGTTTTTCTTAGCTTTCCACAATAACATTGATTTCTGTTAATTTGTTTCTCTATTTGGGCAATCATTGTCTGGGTTATTTTTCTGTTCCCTCTCTCATTTGTTTTAAAAACCCTCATAGACTGTTGTAATCTATGATTTTGTCAAAGACTTTCTCTTTTAGTCTCCCCTTGTCCATTTTTACCATTTTACCTTATGTCGGATTCAGGTTCGTTTATTTTTTAATAATCACGAAAATAAAAATAATCCTGAGTTTTAGTATGAAAAAAATAATTTGAAATTTTTATATTTCGGTACTCATTTTATCAAGAAATGTAAATCTCACCAACAAACATTTCGAAGTATACTCGTAGATGATGATCTAACCATAAGAAGTGTATGAAAGTCAGTTCTTTAATCTATATACAATCAGTAACAGTTAATATATACAATCAGTAATAGAATTATTTTTATTTTCGAAAATATTAAAAAGAAACGAATAAAAAGTTAGAATTTGTTGCTACATAACTCGAACAAAACATACTACGGAATCGATGCCCATAAAAAATGTAATGATACGCTACTTTGAATCTTCAGCCGGTTTAAGGAAATAACAGTGACAGGTCAGAACTACAGGGCGTAGTGAAAGAGCTGTGGGCAGAAGGTATGCTGACCTGGTCCCTTCCAGAAGGTACGCCACACCCACCAGTTTTCGGTCTAGAACGAACCATTCATTGGAATAGGACCCAGCATAACACCCGAACAAACTAAGTTCGGGAGCTTGAGTGCGTTATAGTATAAAGTTATAGGTAAAAAGTTCATGATGACGTGCGAATCCAGTGCTGTGACAGGGAAACTATATATTTGCGTAAGGTATATTAGGTCAGATTTTATTTGTTTTAATATTAGAATACATAATGAAAGCTAAGTAAACTACCCACTGGTAGTACTCAAATAACAAGTTCAACTTAGAAGATCACGAGGCCATCTTCTTTTCAAACACCTTGGAGGATTGACAGGAATTAAAGAGGTTGTTAGGTTTGAAACTAGTGGGTTTGAGTAGGAATAAAGTTTGTGATGAAAAGATGAATATCAATATCGGATTCGGACCAAATCAGCAACAGAAGGGGGCATTAAGGTTATGGATTACTTTGTTTGTAACAAAGTAAAGAGAATTGAGGATTTTACGTAGGATTTTGGATAGAAAGGATTGAATGTGAGAGGAATTCGATGGCTTCGTCGAGCCCCAAAGCTCTACCCCGTAAGTCCAGATGGGTCTAATGATTGTCGTGTATATAAGTCTTTTGTAATTAATTGGGAGCTTAGAGCATTTGTCTAGTAAATGTTGAAGTAGCCTGAAACGTCGAGCTATTTCCTGTCGTTTCAGTCTAGTATGAGGATACAAGTTAAGCGTTTGTCAAGGTGTAATCCTAAGTACCGGATCTGTTCTACAGGAATCAGTGGGATGTTATTAAACGATACAGGAGGGCAGGAAGTCGTTGGTTTACGACGGAGGGTAAAAGTAATTTGATGGGATCTGTGGGAATTTATTTTAATCTTCTATTTTTGACACCATTAATAATAGATTTAAGTAAGAAGGTCACAAGAACTTCTTTTCATACGCGCTTGCTGGTTTATCGGGGGTTTAAGGGGAAGCTAGCTTTGAAACCAGTGGGTTTGAGTGAGAATAATGTTTGTCATAAAAAGATTGATATCGGGTTTGGAGAAAATCAGCAACAATTAAGGAGCATTGAGGATTTTATAAGGGCGTTGTATTGTAAATATCGGAATTGGATGGAGTAATGGAACCTCTTAAGTTCTACTCCTTAAATCCAAATAGGTCTTATATAGTCATGTACCTATATGAATCTTTTGTATTAAAAATGAGAAAACACTAAGGAACCTTGAGGATTTTACATTAGTAAATACCTATTAACGAAAAATTTCATTTTTCAATATTCAATTTTATTAAAGTATTTTACTAAGTTATGATTAGTACTTATATTTTTGGTAAACAGTTTCTCATGATTTTTTGTTAATTTTACAGTTATTTATATATTATAACCCGGGGACCCAATGTCAATGTAATATTTTAAAAAAATATAAGTTTCAGGCCTAAAATCAAAGAATGACTAATTTGATTATGTCTTATTTCTGTGAGAAAGTTTAGGGTTACAGTTGACAAAGGCGATCGGTCTTGGATGTTATGGCTTCCCGTTTTAAGCGGTGCTTCTCGATTTCAATTGACTTTCTTCAACCCGGCCTTCCTTCTTATGTAACCAGAGTTACACTTTTACCCCTAAGGCGATTTGTAATCCTACAAACAACAATAGCTCACTAAAAACTTACTGTTTTTTAAAGGGAAGAAAATAAATTAAAGTTTTGGTAAACTACAATAATATTTCGTTGGCCTTACATAAATGGGGAAGGAAATGGTTTGGGTGGAGACCAGAAAATTAATTTCTTAAATACAGTCGAATTATAATTATTTACATGGTCCCCATCATTATTGTTACTACTCATATCTCGTTGTTTTAATTCATATATTTAAAAAATATCTTTATTTTATTCTGTGATTAAAGTCAATCCCACTTTTGTATCTATTTTTATTCTTTACATTTTTTTATATATCATTTTAATTTGTTTCTATTTTATATATCAATTTACATAGCCCTGCAATGTGGGCCGAAACGATAACTTTCAAATAAATAGTTCAACCATATATCAGAAATTATTTCTCTGACCTCAATCCAGACCATTTTCTTTCCTCTGTAATAAAATAGATCGTATCACTGATAAAACAATTTTCTTCATTCAATTGATTTTCAAGAGAAAAGATTTGTCTGGCCGTGTCATGAGCCAGGATAGCTCAGTTGGTAGAGCACCACGACAGAAACGTGGGAGACTCGGGTTCGAATCCCGGCCCTGGACAAATCTCTTCAAAATAAAAATATTTAAAAATTATAACAATTAATAAAAAAATAAAATAAAATAAATTATAAATAATCTAATGACGTAAGTCAACAAGATCCTGATTAAAGTAATGTTCAATGAACATTCTTCTGCTTGTATACATCGCAAATTGCGAGAACACGGGAATATGGGATCGATGAAGAGAATGGATTTGTCTGACCGTGTTACGAGCCAGGTTAGCTCTGTTGACAGAGCACCACGGAGGGGTTGGTTCTCAGCCAGTCAGATGAAGGAGACTTGGGAAACCGGGGTTCGAATCCCGGCCGCCTGGACAAATCTTTTTCTTCAAAAATATTTAAATTAATTTATTTATTATTTTTTTAATATGTTAATTTATTTTGTATTTAATTTTATATAGTAAAATTTATAATTTGTAAAAAAATAGGCCCGAATATTTTTTGGTTGACATAACCTAAGTTTAAAATCTTAATTAATTTTAATTTCTGAAATATTAAATAGATTACCAAAAATGTGCACTAAAAAAATAACACATTTCTAAACAACTAAATTAGTGTTAGTGAAAGTTAATACTAGGGCTATATAATGTTGAAGTGTTTTAAAAATAATCTCAAACTATTATTTAATTAATTACAGGTAATTGAAGTTACCTATTTTTTTCCTGTGATTGGTCTATACGATAACTTATAACTCTGAAAAATTTAAATAATAATAAAGCATAGATGAAAAATTTAGACTTGGCAAATATTTCAGTAGCGAGAATACCTCTCCTGCAAAATATGATGACAACATTAAATTTCCGCTAGTGTGTCATAAACGTGTAACGGGACTTCTTTTGTTGATCAAAGAAAGAGCTTCATTCTTCACACCTGTGCTCATGGTCTTCTATATTCTATAAGCTCTTTATTCTTAAGTTATGTTTGTTTAAGGAAATTTTAAAAAAAATAGTTAATACCTAAAGCATAGTGAAACCATAAAACCGACGGAACATAATTAAATGATTTTCGTAGTTACAATATCAATTCAGTTTACAATATGTTTATACCAATTCAGCAGTTATAGCTCATTTGATCATTTGATAACGGAGATGTAAATTCTTTGAATTCAGTAAAAATATAAATTTATCATAAAAAATACGCATTTTCCTTAATAGTTTCATGATAGTTACCGGAACTGAAGCGATGTTATATTGACAACGACCGGAACTTACTGGAACTGGTCTTAAAATAACTCATGTATAAACATCTTAATATCTACAGCGCACATAGGAGTATTTCAGGTAAAAAAACAGACAAAATAGGAAATTGCAAAAGTAATGAAATGTTACCCAAACTGCATTTTTTTTTACCTTGCGATAACCGTTTTATTAAAAGTTATATATCTGCCCCGCCTGAGTCTTCCTTCTTGCACTCAGTGGCAGTCGGAATTCAGCCGTTGTATTTACTACATGTCTCTGTTCTCGGCAATCTCGTTTGTGTTACTCAGTTTATAAGTCAAAACGCGCTTTTGTGGCAAGCAGCTGAAGGAAACGACTTGAACAAGGAAATGGAAGGCTAGTACTACATATGCTTGTTTAATTTATTTTACTCTGTATTTTCATCTTTTATAGCCATTAATTAGTAGAAGACACTTTTTACAACTCACTTTTTTTAATAAAGTTTGAGATATATTAGTGTTTTCGTTAATGTGTCGCACATGGTCCTGTCAGAGTTTTGATATATGAATTAAAGTTTGAGGCTCAGTAAGTGGATCAAAGAAATAAAATCGGTCCCCAACGCACCCATAATATTTTACTGGGCATCAAAGGAAACGAGTCAAATTCTCAAAATGGATTAAGTATCATTTGTTTCTTTTGTTACAGATACCTCGGGGAAGAGTGAAAAAAAAAACATCAAGATGTGATTACATACCATTCTTAAAGAATTTAAAGGTAGAAAAATGGAAGACAAATTTTTGATGTTTGAAGAAAACTTCAACTTCATGTCCACCCGAAGAAAGGAGTGTTCCTAATCGTTCTTTGAAATATTTCAAGTCAAGCTTTAAAGAAAAATGGAAGCCACGCAAAGCACTGATGAAAGATTTGTAAAAAATAACAAAGAATAGCTGGAAACATTAATTTAACTACCTGCGTGGTTCCACAAAGCAGGGCGCCCAGCGAGAAAAGAGGTTTAGAGAAGAGATGGGTTTCCTGTCGATATTCCTAAAGCTGGATGTAGGAATAGTAACGACGGGAATACATCAAGAAGGTTTTTTAATAATCCGGAGTGCTCTTTTCGAATCACCGGCATCAACCTGATAAAAATATTTCATGTTATTCTCAAAGTTATATCAAGCGGAGACGGTTTTGACACAGTTAAATTCGACAACTATGCACACACATACAACTGCACAACTTTATTTGGAGCTGTATGGTTGGTAACCCATATCACCTACAGTTCACAAGATTCTGATGCCCACAAGTCATATCAGAGGCTGTATTACCTATCGGACAGCTCTCAGAGGAAGCTGCTGAATCACGAAATAAACATTTTCACAAATATCGTTTAGATTTTACGAGAAAATTTTACAGAACAGACTGCAACATAGACATATTAAATAGATTACTATTAACATCTGATTTTTTTATCAGCTGTTATAGGAAGCAGTTAAAAAAGAAAAGAAAGCCCTTTTCGGAGGAATAAATATTTTATGTTAGAGAAGAAATTATTTGACTGGAACTTCTAATGTAAGGATAGAGATAGTTGGGGGTGCAGTCAATTAAAACACCATATTAAGTGCATACTTATTTAATGTGTGCCGACGTTTCGACCTACATGGGTCATCTTCAGGCTGTGAGAGAATTGTTTGACTGTTTTCTCTCACAGCCCTGAAGATGACCTACAATGTAGGTCGAAACGTCGGCACACATTAAATAAGTATGCACTTATTTAATTGACTGCATGATGTGTTTTAATTGACTGCACCCCAACTATCTCTATCCTTACATTATGAATATTTTAGTGCTAACAACACATAATTATGAGTGCACTGACGACAAAGATGGTGAAGATAACGTAACTGACTAAGAAAGTAGCGATCTCGATTGATTCGACACCAAATAACTAGTCCAGTATCAACATTAATTAATTTTGTAGATACCCAAACCTTTATGTGTGATAATAATATACTTTATTTTTTATTATATATACTTAATTTTGATAAATTATTATCTTTTTACAAAAAAAAAAATGAATACAATAAATAATTGTGTCCGGGTTTTTACTTGGAATACTCCTTTGTGCAGCGTCTCCTCTCTACCTTCTACAACGGCTATCAGTTCTACCTCTATGGTCATCCCTCCCGATCCATCCTCTACTAAGATGTCCTTCAGGAGATAGGCCACAACGGTACCGAACAACATCCTCTAACCGTCAATAATCTTACAATTTTATTTATAATAACACATGAAGTTTATAAAAAAAAAAATGCTACGGACATGGTTTTAAAGTACCATTGGATTTCCCCGAGCATAGCAAATATTTTAAGCCAAAAACATATTTTTCCATTCCTTTTAAAATTTGTGGAGTGTTTTGAGGTGCGAAAAAAATAATAAACCTTTTCCTCAAAAAAATATTAGGTTCAACGGTTGTCTAAACTCTCCTATCTTGATGTAAAAAATCCTACTATTCTTGTTTGCAATAATTTAATTATGAATTTATACCTCATAAATTACAATTATTATCTATAATAACTAAGATATAGCCATCGTTGTTACAGATAATTAAATTCATAATGGAAACTAATGAACAATTTTTTACTTATTATTGATTTATCACTTCGATAGCTGTGGCGATTAGCTCTTCCTAAAACTGGTCATTTACCAACTAGAAGCTAACAAAATTGAATCACTATCGGTGTCGCAAGCTAGAACAAGCAGGGCAGGATTTCTTCAACTCGACTCAATCGATTGGCACGAAACAAGGGAGTGGTTGAAGGTACGGTAAACTATAGAAATAATCCGATCACTGTAAAAACAAAATAGTAAAAAAGTTAGTCTTAAAATTATTTGTTAGTTGTTTAAGTTATTTTTAAATTTTAAAGTATTCTTGATCCATAATATTTCATAATTCAATAAATCGAAATGTTATTAAAGTGGGTCAGAAAACACAAATGTAGCTTTTCGGCTGTTGTAACGTTGAATTTGAATGAAAGGAACTCAGGAGCAATGAGCACATTGTGAGGAAAATAAATCCTTCAGCAAATTGGAGACCACATATTTATATTTTTAACCAACAAAAATAAACAAAAACTCAAAAAGGGATGCAAAATATTAATTATAATGCAATAAGAAAATTACCGCTTTAAAATGCTGAAACGAACCAAGTACGCTAACCCTATTTCATCATTATCAGGACATACACCAAAAGAAGAATTACGTCAAGGGCAGTGATATCTCACATCACATCACATCAATACTCCAAACAGACTCAGTAAAGAGAGACAGAAACTTATATTAGCAAGTTGTACGAACGTCCTAGAGAGAGCTCACTATGCTGTAAATGTGAAATCTAATTTAGAATATAATATTAACAGTTCAGTTGGACATATTTATAATTAGGAGAAAACTACTCAAAGGTCATATATACTGTTAACACGCAATATTTGAATGTAATAAACTAATATCAAAAAATATAATTTTAATTCAAGGTAAGTAAATCTTTACCGTATCGGATTATGATATACGTGTATATTACTACATTTATATTCTGACAAGCGTTGAGCTAGAGATTTTTTTATTCGAAGGGGGTCTATTTTTTTTTCTTGATCAATTTGAAATATGGTTATTGAAAAAATAACAGCAAAATAGTTAGTAAAGCCTGTAATTTTACAACCAATTAAGAGATTTAGGAAACACCAAACCACCAAATTATACCAAATTTAAAAATATTGAAAAATGAAAAGAGACCTTACATAAATGTTAAGACCGTGGAAATTATTCCAACGAAAAGCCATTAGTCTCCAAACTAAAAACAGAAATTGAAATTATCTGTCCAATATCTCGCCTATTCAGGCATCCTCAGAGTAGATAGAGAAAAAAAAAAAAAGAACAAAAACAAAACAAAACATGAATAATGCACCCAAGAAGCATCCCGCTACTTCGAAGGCTCAAATGCAACTAATGAATCACAAGGAAGGTTACTCGACCCCGGCTGGGTAAGGTTAGATAAAAAAAGCTGATAAATACTGGAGAATTTGAAAATTCAACATACACTAATCAAATTACAAAAAGCACAGCAGGAAAGAATAAATAATTGTAAACAACACCAAAATATAAGACAAAAACAATATGAAAAAATTAAAGTAAGATTGCAATGAAAAGAAAAATAACATTATCAAGACACCAGTGGATTTATGGCTATTCCACAAAATATATAAATATTGAAAAAGACCTTACATAAATGTTAAGACCGTGGAAATTATCCCAACGAAAAGCCATTAGTCTCCAAACTAAAACCAGAAATTGAAATTATCTGTCCAATATTTTGCCTATTCAGGCATCCTCAGGACAGATAATTTCAATTTCTGTTTTTAGTTTGGAGACTAATGGCTTTTCGTTGGGATAATTTCCACGGTCATAAAATATAAAATATGAATGTACTCTTCACCAGTCCTAGATCGCGCTCAATGGCTAATCATACGATACTACAGTGGTAGTCATTAATCCAGGTATAATTGGGTTAGGGATCTTCAATGAGTAATTCAAAATACACAAGCTCAAGACCCCCATTTATGGCCCTTAACAAAGCATTCTTTCATCATAGTCCATCCTCTCAACCGATCATGCAATGTGAGGTTTAAGCATTCTTTTCTCCCTTTAAAAAAAATCCCAAGGCCGCCTGCTGAGCTGCGGACCCGCGATCTTGGTCTTAGATGGTTGGTATCCTAAACAATACACAACGGGTGACCAGTTTACTTAAATCGTTTCGTTATTCCAGTGAAAAGTGGGGGGAAATGGGGATATATATATATATATTTAAGTAATTATAAAGATTATATATTAACATGGATAAAGTAAATAAATTAATTTAATTAAGTGACAACATAGTTAAACATTTAACCCATACTGCTATCATAACTAAGTTATGAAATCAAAGAAACTTCCGAACGAGGTTGAAAGAAAAGGCCGGGAAGAGGCCGGAAGAGAGATCGGATAGTGGCGGCTATCGTGTTACCAGCCTCCGACCGCCCGCCCTGCTCCCGTCGAAGAGATAGCATCCGCAGCTTCCATAGCATCATATAGCTCTCCGAGTGTTTGTCTAATCTCATTACTGCCATCCCACCCTGTCCAACTTCTTCCTTCCGCTGTTTGAATGTTTTCGGAGATAGCCCCGGTCCAATAGCCACACCCCCTCCCCTTGGGGTTGTAGGGCGGGAGGTTAATTTAAGGCTAGGCCCGGGCTTAGCTTCCTTCCCCTAGGCGGCCATTATCACACTCTCTCCCTTCAATAAAAATCCAACGATTCTCGACGATAAATCAAGGATATAAAAATAAGAAAGTTTTCCCATCTGGTTTTTGTAATATAAATGGTTACTTGATATGGATAGATAGACAGAGAGCCACGTAGAGAGATGGGGGAGAGGGAAGAGGGAGAGAGAATCTCAAAGAGAAAGAAAGAGAGAAAAAGGGACAGAGAATGAAAGACAGAGAGAGAGAGAGAGAGAGAGAGAGAGAGATTCTTAGCGAGGGTGAGGAGAGAGGATAGGCATCAAGAACTGAAAAAGCTATATAAATTATAAATAGAGTGCAATAGGAAAATCCCAAAACGCAAAGCCCCAAGTCTCTAATATACTGGAAATGCGAACCAGTCTATGTTTCGCCATTCAGGACATTGTCTTTATGAGTGACATTGATGGATGTAATTTATTAATAAATATAATATTTACAGTTAAGTTAAATATCAGGCATGATAAGGTCACTTACCAAAAGTAAATAATATCAAATAAGACTTATTGCAGAGCATCCCACATCAAAACTCCAAACTTATATAACAGACACAGCAACTTTGCTCCAAGACGATCCATAAACAACTCTCGTTGACTGGTTGGTTTTTCCAGTATTCTATAGACATAAGGCTTTCATTTTGTTTTTTTTCTATTGCATCCTTATAGTAAATATTTATATTTATTTACAGATTATTTCCATCAATGTCATTAATAAAGACAATGTCTTGTATTCCCGAATATTCTAATACATACAAGAAAAATGCAGCACCTTTCTTAAAATGTACAGTATTCAGTACTGTAGAAGCAAATCTTTATTCTTATGCACCAACCACTCAAACCCTATGAGGCTAAGAAAAGAAAAAGAACGTAAGCATAAACTGCCACATATTCTAAGAAATCCTCTAATATTTAAATGTCATTTCAGAACTAAAAAAATTGTCCAACGTTTAAGAGTTTGGGAAGGTCGTGGTACGTCATTAACCTTTAGAGGAAGGAGAATAATGGCAGAGGTGAGGAACATATATCCACCCTACCTCAATATCCCCTAAGGTCAATAAATCAACTCTGTTTGGTTTTACTGCCGCAGTTCGAACTCGATCAAGCTTAGATGGCGAAATTTCACAAAGATACCACGTTTTTAATTTTATTTTTTTATTTTTAATGATATCTTGCAGAACATATCAATACTTTATGACCTTATAATTGGTTGCATTATATCAAGATAGGCACTGAATGTATTCCCAAAGATGCCTGCAAGTTGTTAATGAATACAGATATTAATAAAAAGGAGGTTAAAACTCCCGAAGGTGAGCGGAACAGAGTGAGTTGTAATATTTTTTGAAGCGTTTACAATTACCGTAGGAATGATTTTTTATCTTTGTGAAACTATATTAAGTTAATGATCACAGTAATAATAAACTATTAAAATAATAACGTAAGATTATACCTTAAAAGAAATATAATATTGTTGTTTCTATTTGAAGAAGGAAATGTACTGAGATGCTTGGAATAATTTGTATTAATATGAATTTAAAATTATGGAGCTCAGTATGATATACTGAGAGTCCCGGGTTCAAATCCGGCTGTGACAGATAAATAAGTGGAAAATGGGTGAGGGATTTTCGGTAAAAGTCGTTAAATTAAGTGATTTGATGGAGTTTTTTGGGGGGATCTTCTTATGGTAAATGGATAAAATACAAGGCAAACTAAAATAATTTTTCTTATTTTGTGTTATATTTGACACATTACATCCATTATGATAAATTATGATAAATTAGATAGATAAAAATTTCATTTGTCTTTGGGGGCTTCCCGCTTGGCTATAAATTACATTATTATGACTTAAACAATTTATGTACATATCATTTCAAAATTAAAATAAAAATAAAATAAAATTTACTAACAGATTCTGGTTTTCAAAACATAATTAACAGATTAAAGGATAAACAATTCCTGGTGCTATGATGGAAACAATAAAAATAAATAAACGAAATATCACTTTAAAGATAAACTAAAAACAAACACTTAATATAAAATGGTCTATGATAAACAATTTAGAACTTTTTGAACTCCCATCATGTAATAATACACTTCATGTAACTTATCTACACTGTCGATATTGAGTATAGCTTGGATACTTTGGTTATCAGAAGATGCTAAGATGAAGTGTTGAAGAAATTGTTGTCTATATTCATTGTGGGCTGGGCAGTGAAGGAGAATGAGATGTAGACTATTGTAGATAAATTGATTGCATGATATACAGGCTTCTTGTGACTTGAACAAAAAAGTTGTGTTTTTCCCACTGATTTGTTCTGGATTAGCAACTCATAATTGGCTAACACATTTCAATTTCTTTATATGAACTTTGAATGTGAGGTATGTTTCGGGGTCAAGAGCACTGTAACTGAATACAATTCTATATAAAGGGAGTTAGTTGAATTTAGAGTTCTTTGAATGTCGGCTGAGAAATATTGGTTATGTATTTTTTCTAGTATCTCGTCTTTGTATCGAAGAAGTCCGTTTGTATGGTGAACAGTAAGCTCTTTTGCAAAGGCATTTTACTCGGCTATTGCTCCATTATGATAAATTATATACTCTGATAACAGCCACTGATGGACCCCGTTGTATATACGAGCCCTCCTACGGTTCACCCAGGCGCAATCACCTCCATACACAACCGTTGTACCATGTATAACAGTACTGACTCTACCATGGACTGAACCCGAGGCTCTTGATGGGCAGCAGGTGCACAGATTTTATTTTATGAGCACCCGGTTAGCCGTATAAATTTTAAATGAGAGAAAACTAATGTTTGAAGTGGACATAAATTCTTAAATCGTCTGACCGAAGGAGAACCCGCTATCTGAATCCCAGTGGATAAAGGTGTTAAGTTCATTCACTAAAAAAGCAATTGATATAATCGTTTATAAATTGCCGCAATTAAACCCTTTTAATTACAAGATTCAACAACTTGGTAACATGGAGCGATCAGCACGCGATGCTGACACTAGTTATCTATATCTTGACAGGGAAGACCTTACGAGAAGAACACAGGTTGGAAAGACCTTACATTGGCACACATCCCATACTCGTTAGGTCATATACTAATGACCCCGTCGAGCTATTCAAAAGCTAAGAGCAAGTTCAACGACCAACAGGAACATCTATTAATGGATCCACAGAAAAAAAAAAAGGAAATGATGTTCTCTACAACGTAGTAAACGATCTATTAGAAGGCAATCAACCGTTTTAGGAATGTTCCAACCATAACCTTCAGAATAGTAGACAAAGTTGAGAGAGTACAAAACGTCGATTGAAAAAAGGATATTCATTCATTAGAGACAAAAACTGCTCTGAAGAAAAGGAATGTTGATATCTCTTGAGAAGACTGAAATAGCCTAGGATCGGTTATAATTAGGACTGATTCTCCTGATCAGAAATGTAAATAACTGTTACAGTAGACACGCTAGGCTAACTAATAACTTTACTATAACATTGGTAAAAAAAAAAAAATAATGATTCATATAAAAATTAGAAAACACGCCTAATAATTTAAACTAAAACGTTCATAACATAAATGTCGAAAACGGAAGTATACAAAATGAAATAAATTAGACTGAATAAGTGAAATATTTCGATACAATAAAGTAAATCAAAAAGAAATCCTACATTTCTTCTTTTTTTATATTTTAATTCAAAAAAAACTATTATTAAAACTCAAGCCATGAAATGTTACAAGTAAAAAAAGCAGAAATATGTTACAAAATCCTTGTATTGAATGTGTACATATCTCGCAACAAATATTGAAATATCAATGTTTTGTACTGAGATTAATAATTATTTTTTCAAAAATAATTATTTATTTTTTCAAAAACAATTATTTATTTTTTCAAAAAATATAATTTTTTTTAACATCTAAAGCCAACGAATTACTTTTTTTTATCTCAGCTCATTAGTTTTGGAAAATTTAATATAAAAGTATAATAGGATGCGGGTAGATCACTGCTGAAGTACTATGCTGAGAGTTCTGGGTTCAAATCCAGCTATAGCTAATAAATTATTTAATATGGCAGCAGCCAAGGATGGAACCTCTGGTGTCTTCACCATGGAATTGAGGGAAATTGAGGAGAAAATCTGGCGGTTGAGCGTAATTTTAGACAAATTACCTCCATCCACATCCGTTGTCCGAGGTATAGTCTCTACCATGTACTGGAACCCAAGACCCATAATGGGTTGTGGTGATACCGGTTTACTTTTATGTATGATTGTTTTGTGTTTTTTTTTTTTAAATAAATAACGACGAATGCGAAAATATACACATTTTTTGCGTAATAGAAAAGCGTCAGAGGTTTTCATTCATCATTTGGAATTATAAATACGCGTAAACAGAAAGAATTAAACGATGGTCTGGGACAAAATCTCAATACAAAAGCATATATAAGAAAAAAATGTTTTATTCTTTATGACACCTGGGCTACATATTACTCTCCAAGACTATAACATGTTTTATAATAGTATATCAATGTGGGATATCTTTTTCATCTATTTCCTTGTACAATAACGTTTTATCACAATCAATATACGAGGAAGTTAAGGGTCAAGTTATCAAAAAATCGATTGTCACTATCTAGCGGTTAGTTTGAAAGCTTGCCTCTTAAATTCCTTTTCAGTGAGTGTATAACATTTGTAAACATTATTCCAACAGAAACGTAATAGTGAAAGACAAAAATAGTAAACACACAACGTTGCAACTCCTAATCTATATACACAAAAAGCTCAAGGTTGCGTAGTTGGAGATCGGATATTATAGATATAATATTAATTATTTATTCTTTTAATATCCGTGGAGTTTTTGGGATCTAGAAACTCTCCTAGGGCTTCCCGGTATCTATAAAGTTGGAAATCTTAATTGCAGAAAAAACCCTGGAATTGAACGTGATTTCGAGCAAATGATCTCCTTGCACTGCTGGTGACGTGGAAATAGTATGGTATTTTTTCATTCACCGAATCCAAATCCCTTTATGAGTTGTAGCGGTATCGTTTTTTTTTTTTTGTTTTTTTAATATATTTATAAAAATTAAATACCCTAATCATTTATTAATTATATTCGTCAATTCATGTTCAATTTATTATTAGCAAAAAAACACACAAAAATTATAACCTAACATAGGCTTTTATATATCCCTACTAAAAGGTTCATTTGCAATGCCTAATGTAGTTTAGAGAACTAATAAAATCTCCATTAAAGGCTACAACTAAGATCCGAAATAATATTCTTAAGTACCAGTAATATTCTTAACCTTCAAGCATTTTGAATAATTGAACTTGAATTGGAATGCTACATACAGTTAAGGATACGACCAGCTGGGTGATATCAGTGCCTAACAAGACAAGGAGTAAGTTATGGGCGTCGGTGTTTACTCAGAAGCTGTAATAAACCTATTTTAGGCCGGAGGGTCTGCCGTAACATTGCCTTATCCAGGAATAGGCTGTTGGCGGCGAACGCGACAAATCAAAGGTTGCACACCAGTCGTGTATAGGAAGAGTAGAGGATGAGAGAAGTATGTAAAAAAAAGGATACGAAAGGATTGAGTTTTACACCCACGAACATATGCTTACCAAACAGTTATACCTAATATCTGTATGCAGCCCCATTGAATAAGAGCTTACTTCGAAATTTGTCCAGAATGAGTTATACCGAGGAAGCGGAATCATGTCATTATTGTAGTTTTTGCATAGAAAGAAGTTCAATCAATGATAGAGCTATTTGACTTTTTTTGAAAAATTTCAATCTGATGATTTTGAAGCTATAATATAAAAATATGTGCAGTCAATTTATATATATATATATATATATTTTTTTTACTGTAAATTTTATTGACTAAACCTTCTCTCTGACCATTTAAATAATAGCAAAACATAAAAAACATCCAAGCTCAAAGGTAACATTAAGGTTATTTATTTATCTTCTTAACTAGTTCAAACAAAGCTTTTAACCTTAATTTAAGGTTTTAAATTTAATTTTAACAATCCCGTCTACAACTACGCTTCTTTAGAGCATTCACATGCTAGTTTAATACGAACAATGCATGCATTAATAGTGTTTTTACTTAATTTTTGATCAATAATCACAATTTTAATGATTGTCACCATACATTTACCAAGTGCAGATAGATCTTCTTTATTGTCTTAATATTCTGAACAATACCAACTAAGATATTAAATTATTATTATTATTTTAACCGGAATTATTAAAACTTTTAATTTCTATCTGTAATCTAAAATAAATAATACAATCTTAACGAGAAAGAAGGAAAAAGTGCGCAAAGCACGTTGCAAAGGACGGAACGAGCCAAACGCTCGCTTTTATTACTCATAAAATTTTCATACCGCGGGCTAAATTTGAAAATCATTTCATAAGGAGTAAAATCCAAAAATAGATATAATAATATGAGACCAACAAAATCTCGAAACGTCGGCGAAATATAGTTTTGTACGTATTGATTGAACTTCAAAACCGTAAAAAATGTATTTATATGTCGTGCTTATATATTAGTTTTATAATAAATAATGAAAATTAAAACAATAGTTGAACAGACCGCGATAAAATTTAAGGATGCAAGGATCCTTCTAGTAAGATAAAAATAGATACGAGCAACTTTACATGGCCCGTTCTTATCTTGTTGCCTTTACAGAGGATAACGACCTGTCACCAACTGGCACGCTTTGCATCTCGAAAAAAAATATCTAGGAAAGATGTAATGGAACAAACATTAAGTACAAGATAACAATCAAACAATTCAAAACTAATGAGAAATAGATGGGATAATTCGTTTCGTTTAATGTCACTTAATGCTGTAGTGGTCCTAAATTTGGCCCATCCAGGTGTAACCAGAATACCCAGAATGCCCATCCCGGATATTTAACGAATACCTGATATCGCACAGAATAGGCAGGATATTACAGAATATTATATGGAGGAACGTCCTAACCTTATTCTTAATTAAGGTTTAAGCTTACCTCACTTAAGAATAAGATTGAAACAACAATTGGAAAGTATACAAGGAATATTCAGGCTTATCACAGGTCATGATTACTTCCAGGCATATTCGCACAGAATGAGTATCGCAAAATCTGATAATTGTCCCATATGTCTGTCCGGTGCAATGGACGGTCCACACTTACGACATTGCAATGGCCTTAAAGATGTACCAAACAAAGATGACGATGCATGTCTTTATTGGGAAGCTCTTCCGCGTATGGCAGAAATGCCACGTGCTGGAATTGGATAAATACATTTTGTTTAATTTCTTTAAAAAATCCTGAAGCCATTTGACGCGCTCTTGGGCATAACAGACTGTTATCACCTTAGAAAAAAAATCCTGGAGCACAGTAGCCTTGAAGAGTCTTAAGTTCAGTATATGACTGTATTGTTTCTAGGACAAATGTGCAGTGTTGATCGAGATCACGCTAATACGCCAAGTTTTCCCCCAATTAAAGTTAATCTTTTTCTAGAGGCTGGATGAACCCCCGGAGGGTCAGAAGATACTATTGGGTTCAGCAAGGCATGTTAGAGATTATATAATTTATTTTCCACAGCCGGGTTGGAACCCGGCTCCTTCAACACAGGTATGATTATTCTTGGAATCCGTCGAAAATTCGCTGTCATAAATTTCCGAGAGTAGCTAATATTAACTAATTATGAAGAAGTATTAATGCCATAGAAGGCCTCTGACACAACACAGCAGGCCATAAACTGCGAAGGCATTCATGAATCTACTTTATCTTCCGTTCCTAACTACAAATCCTTCAGTTAGATTACCAACTCTTGCAAGGAAGTGAGCAATAACCTTTAATATCTATGTATAGAATGTCATTATATAATTAATTAGAATGCAACGGAAAAAAATCCAAAATTCAAAGCTTTTAGTCTCTAAGATACTAGAGAGCCTAACAAGTCAATATTTCGCAAATTCAAGCGTCATCAGGATATAAACCAAAAGAAAATTTCCATCACCGAAAGCAAAGAGCAGCAGATCTCACACCAACAGCCCAAATAAGACTCATTAAATAGAGACAGCAACCTTGCGTCCCATTAACAAATACTGTTAGTGCTATTTTCTTTTTTTAAATTGAATATAAATAGCAGAAAAAGTTCTGGGAATACGACGTCAAAGTCGGAATAAATATTAGCAAAAAACTTCGCAACTTAGTAGCTAGAACGGATAACTGTATACATCAGGGAAGTAAATATTTTCCAGTTTATTTACGAGCCGTGACTGCCTCAAAAGGATGTATGAACAACTATTAACAAAGTTTGCCTCACACTCTCAAAAAGTTACAATTCACTGAAAGTTTAAATCTCATACAATGATGTATAAACTATTTTTAAAAACTCTAAATTGTGTCAGCAGCGTTCAATTGAAATCGGGTAAAATTGTAGCTAAGTAATTAGTTATTATTTTATAGTTAGTTATATAGATACATGGTCTTCTTACATGACTTCTTACCTTTATTCTTCTTCAAGTACCATCTTAGTTTCGAAGATTGGCAATCATCAAGGCTACTAGCAGTTAGGATTTGGCAGATCTGAAAAGCTATTTTGAATAACATTTAAACCATTGCCTTAGGTTTCGCCGCAAGGAGTGTCATTTCCTCCTATGCATCTTCTTCCTTGAATTCTAAACTGCAATAATTCATATTTCTTTCCAAGCATTATGTGTCCCAGTCATTGGAATTTGCGTTTATTATGTACATTATAGTGACCATCACTTCCTTTTACTGTTTCATCCTCTGCATATGTCTCGTTTGTAACTCGAACTGTCCAACTTATTTTGCTTTGGTACAACAGCTTCTCTTGTAGTCTTTATATCACTATTTTCTTTAGGATCCAGTATTCTATATGGAAGAAAAACTTTTAAAACACCGAGAATGCATAGGATCTTACTAATCTCATTTTGAAATCTAACTTTTCTTTAATTGTCAATTCTTTATTCCTTTCTGGATCTAATTGAAGTATCCACACTGGGATGTAACACTAATGAGAAGAGACATATTTGGTTAAATAGATGTTGCCATAAACCATCGCTGTTATTTATTCAAAGTAATCAGTTTTACTTATTATAATACAATCAAACACATTTATATTACATCCCATACTTACATTTTCAAATATACATCTCTACCTTTCATTCAACGAGATACCTATTCATTACTTTCTACATATTTCTTCTGTATTTATATTTTGTATCATTTTTCATACATTTTACTTATGTAATTTCTAGGAGTCTATTATCATAAATTTTATATTTTATCTTTAATTAAACTAGGTTTTCCATAACTTCACATCTCACCTCTATCTTATACTTTAATCTTTTTTCATTACCTTTCTTTCTCTTTGTATTACGTTTACATTATCACCCTTCTGTACATTTATTCTGTAATTTTATATTCTTTATCCTTAATCATATATCTGTCACTATTTTACTTTTCTTCACTCTACATGTTATTATATTCTAGGTGCTGTACTGTTTTTTAAATTTTTTTGTTTTGTTTGTTTTTTCTCTCATAGCCCTGAAAATGACCTACTTTCTAGTTCGAAATGTCGGCACAAATAAAAATAAGTCTTGACTTATCTGGTGTTTTTTTTACTGGACCCCCCCCCCTCAACTATCTCCATTCTCCACTAATCAGTTTTCTATTCTGTTCTACCAATTGTAAACGAAATGTTCATCATATCGGCGATACAAATGCATAGTGTATCCGTAAAAATATACATTTTTCGTTTTCGATTTATAGCGACGGCTATAAGATTGATAATCGATATAAAATTCATACATAGCCATCAGTAAGGCACAAAAAAATGCATAATGACATACGTAAATACGCATTCGTATGGACGATACATTTCTGTCCGAAGTCAAAGTTTTGGATCTTCAAATTTTCTTCTTAATTTTTGGTTGCATTCATTGGTGTAGTAGATTTATTGCATATGGCATTTTTACGGGTATATTATTGTTGCATTTCTATTACGTTCGTAGTACCGATATTTTTTTCTCTCTTCCCCCTCCCTTGGTAAGCCCATGGATGATATCTAATACCGATAATATCAAACTGACGATATGAGATCAACAATAAAAGTTCTAATATACGACCAAGTTAATGAGCTAGAGCAAACTAAATACAGACCTTTTGGCTTTGTAACGACGAATCATAAAAGCAGTTAATCATACACAATCCTCAATACTTGAAGGACTTCTTTTATTAGACACAGGACGGAAAAATATGTTTGAAAAAAAAACGACCCTTCAAATTACAATTGCGCAATAAAAAAGGGTAAACGTAGCATAACTGCATTACTTGAAAGGATTTCTGTTTCCAAGGGTTTATAGGAGCATAAGGGCTGGGGGAAGCTGGTCGCCTATCAGCTGGGGGGAGGGAAAAAGCTAGGGGGCGAACCAACCCCTCGTCTGGGGCTCAGTCTAGCTCAGGCTCAATCGATACCTTCTTCGGGCCAGCCCTATCATCTAGCTGCAGTTACTATACTAGTCCACATTGTAGGTGGCAGGATAACATCTCAATGGCAAATAACATAACTCGAAGGCTTAGTAAGGAAGTAATAAAACCACTGATCACTGCTAAGCTTTTGTTGACATACGAGTTTACCTAGAGAGTATATGAGGCGTATGTCGTAAAATAAAGGCAAAATATAAGTTTCAATATATTCATTGAACGTCACTTGATAGCTAATCGGGTCTTGCTACAGAAGGAGCCCTAAATTTTGCCCATTCAGGTATAATTAGGATAGAGATGTTTTAATGACATTACATGACACTGTGCAGGCTCGGGACTGCCTAAGTCCCCTCCGAAAATCGGCGTAACTAAGGATTTTTTATTTCCTTTGAAAAATCCTAGGGCCACCTTCCGGACTATGACCCCGTGATGTTGGTGTTATAAGAAGGAAAACATAAATTATAGGGTTTGGAGTGTTATGGTAATCTCAGGAGAATGAAGGAGGAAAGGTCGACTAATTAAATTCTCAGTTGGAATGCTGAAGAGAGGAAAGGGCGAGTAAAACAACGGAAAAGCAAAGAAGGAGTTGAGGAAAGCATACACGGCCATGGCCTGAGAAAACAAGATACATAAAACAGAAGGAAATGAAAAGATAAATGTTTGATTGCTAAGATATTTTCGTTATCGCAAAAACCATACGCACATTAAAATAAATTCCTAGATAAAGAAATATTTTTTTGTTTTTATGTTTATTATATCTACATAATAAAATACATTAGACAGACTAGACACGTAGGTTATAATATGTCTTACTACCTGTGCAAAGCCGGAGCGGGTCGCTAGTTAGTAATAAAGTGTCACAGTTCGGAATGTCGAGAATTATACTAAAAAACAATTAAAAATAAATTATTTCTTTATCAAAAATTAATCGGAAAAACAGTTTCGAAATTCTTCACTTTTCTTTCTATCTTTAGACACTGAGAAATAGATTTTTTATTATTATCTTTTATGTAACTAATTATTTACAAATTGGTTTGGAATTCCCGAGTCGATAGATTATTGATAAGGAGTTATTGAGCAAATAAATTCCAATCATAGCTGCATAATGAAGATTTATAATCCTATCAAATCATGATTGAGAGAGGGAATTGATTCGCTTCATGAGCGAGCGTTATTGATCATAACTACTGTCCCATGATTATTGAATAGGCCTCCATATTTAGATCAAAGAAAGCTGTAAAACATTAATTAAATTAATATCTCACAACTAAGAATTATTGGAACAAGGAATAACCGACAGAAGTAGTGGTGTAAAATTGGCATGTGAATTGATTAGTTACCATTCATAAGTGAAGGATAGGGCCTCATCCTATATCAATATATTCGGGCTATATTGAAACTAAATAAATAAGTATATATACATATTTTCAGCCATAACATCCAAATAAAAATAAAATAGCAAAGTAAAATACAGCTATTACTTATAATTACATAGGGTTTGCTTCCGGTGTAATGGTTAGCATAACTACATTTTGTACCCAAGGTCGTGGATTTGCAACCCGACAGGAGGCCTCAGGATTTTTTTAAAGGTAGTGAAAAATTGTTATTGTTGCCTTTGCGGTGTCATGCGCTCGTTAATAATGCCATACCTATTTATTGATTGGCAAAATTTCCCATAGCTAGCCGTAGATACGTAAAGTGACGTTATACTAATAAATAAGCCAACTTGTATAATTACATCCATCATAATGATAATTTCTTTACCTAATAATAACTGTCTTATATTTGTAGGCCCGATGAATGAGTAGTTAACTCGCAATTTGTCCAGAATGAGTTAATTGCACCGAGAGGAGCATGAGATCGTGTGCTTCCCGTAGTTTTGGCGTGAGTAAATATATAATATTGTTTCAAGCTAAAGCCTGACTTAGGCCCTTACTCTCGACGAAAATAACCATGTACAAAAAAGTCATATTGAGGTAAATTCGAAACAGTTATTCACCCGGGCTTTAGATATATAATTTTCTTTTGAAGAAGTTAATATTGTTGATGGTTTTACATCAAACGGATTCCTTTTTCTTTTATTTCATGATGCGCATTTCTTTCTCCTACTTTCTGACTTCATTTAACTGTATATATGCTAAAACCGGCTTTGTATAAGAAATATGCTAATGTGGAGATGAATGTTATGGGGGATTACTACGCATTAGGACTCAACCATAATTAATGACATTCTGTGAGGATGGCTTTAAAATCGCAGGGAGAATTCTTGAGTTTGACCTAAGCCAAGCCTAACAAAAACACATTATTTATATAAAAAATAAAATAAAAACGTAACCTCTTAAAAAAAACAATTGATTATTATTTTTGATATTTATTCAGAATGAATAAAAACAGGTTTAACAGATCTAAAAATATTTTTTGAAAAAGAAAAGAAGCAACAACCTGGATTTAAGAAGTTAAGATTGATTTGAAAGGAAACTATATAACAGAAATGGGATAAAGAAAGATATTTTAAAGAAAAAATGTGTTTATAATGGAAAGATTCCAGAGCAGGAAGGAAAAGAAAATAGACTAAAAATGGTCCAAAGAGATGATGAAGATGCGTAGCGTACAGATGACAACGTTTTGGAAGAAGAAGAAGGATTAAGAGAACAACATTGAAATTGTCAGGAGGTTCCGTGAAGAACAGAAAAAAATAGAATAAAAAATAATTTCAGGACTCTTTTAATAACAGCATAAAACTTTTAATATATATTTTTTATTAGCACCCTGGGTTGTAAAACAGGAAAAAAGGACTTTATGGGATCTATTTTACTACACGGTGTACATTTTGAGGAAGGTATGAGAAATATAAAGGTCCTTACTATTTTATATATAGCGTAAATATTATTTTATTCATTCTTCAAAATTGTTTAAACTTTATAAAAAATCACAAAACCAAATATAATTACAATATACAGAGTTATAATGATACGCTTTATTATAAACTGTATTCGCGGCGTAATTTTTGTTTTTCTTATTCACCAAAATTTCAATTATAAATACTTGCGATATACAATTATAGCTTTTTTCAGGGAAACTCTTAATTTTTTCAAGCAATATCATAATTTTTTCAACCGTATTAACAGTTTTTTTTAAGCGAACTCATTATTTTGTCGACAGATTTCATATATTTTCAACCGAATTCATTTCTTCAACCAATTTCTAACACTTTAAGTTGTCGCAGAATGGTAGTCATTAAATCATATATGTTACACACAGATTTCAATTAACATATTCGTATTATAGTAAAGTAAAAATTGTATATTTTTAGAAATGTAGCTACAGTTTCGGGTATCAAGTTTATATAAAATTGTGCATACGATTTTAACATATCGTTCCACAACGTTAATTAATGCTCTTCATAATTTTATTCTTGAGCAAACAATATTACTTTACGTGAATAACATATTTATTCATTACAGTATAGTAAAATTAAGTAACTGAAGGATGAAGTAAATAACAGTTATATATAGATAACTAATAATAATCCGCTTTAAAAGAGAAAATATCTACAAAATTTCACAGTTTCAGAAAATTAATAGACTTAAAAACCTAAAAACTTGTAATAATTCGTTGTTTCAGTGTCACAAAAACATTATGTACCTAATAAGTTAATAAGACACGTGTGGTAACACTATTTCTCATGTTCTATTTAAGGGTCACAAAATATATGTAGGTATAGTAGGTAATGCTATGTAATTGTGTAGCATTGATATAAACTTTTTGTTTTTACTGTTGTTTGTTTTCGCCCATAAATCACTATTGCATCCATTTCTCAAAAATGGTAACTTTGTAGATACGTTTTTGTCTCACTAAGCCGACTTCTTATGATAAATAATTCATACTGTACATTTATCAACAACCTATACACAGTTATCAACAAAAAGAGTAGTTTTTTTACAATTTTATTGACATTAAAATCCATAAAAATAAGAAACTAATACTATAAATATTTCCATGAACCTGTTACATAAGGTAATATAAATTAATACCTTTATCTAACATATCAATAAAGATGTAGTAATGTCTTAAGTAATTGTTGCATATATACATTAAATTTATGTTAACTGATGTAAACTCTAAAAAAGAACATTGCTCTAAATATATTTCTACATATTTTTTTCTCCTTTCTCAACAAACCGATGTATTTAGCCTTCAGGTATCACTTTCACAAACTTTTTGCAAACATTATTTATTTCGAAATCGATGTAGAACCGGGAGAGAGGTGCAGGGAATGCTTGATTAGGGCAATTTACCCAACTTAACTGGGACGCATATATTTCATATCCAGCACATTGATCATAATTTAAATCAGGATCTAAATAATAACTATGAAACAAATAAACTAGTAAGTCAAAATATTTTATGTAGTAATTACAGTAATTTTAATAAAGTAAGTAGTAATTACAAGCAATAAAACTAGTAAGAGTACTGAAATGAAAAAAAAATCCGTCAAAGTAATCATATATATTTTTTTTTTAAATAAACTTGTACCACTACAACTCATGAAGTTTATAGACTGTGGTACGTTGTAGGGACTGTACTTTTTCTAAGCAACAAATATCCAAGACACACACGGCCGCCAGGTCTAACCCAAAACCACTTAATACAGGATGAGTGAGCCCAACATCAGAGTCAATATATGATCTATAAATACTTAATCTACCTCAGTCGGTCTCGAACTCGAGTCCTAGGAATCAGTAAATGAGCACCCTACTAAGCTACTGCACTCTTATAAAAAATAAATGAAGCTAATATTTTGCCGAAAGTAACTCGTATTGGTTTCAGAATTATTTTTTGTTATCTTTAAATATACAAATCACACAATAGGGAAGTTCTGTTTCCAACACATCGGAGCAAAAGAGATCAATAAATTTTTTTTACAATGAACGAAGCAGATAATGAACTAAAGCACCATCTGAGGTATGTGATAGTTTTGTCAAGGAACATAAAAGAATAAAAATATCAACTATTAATTATGAACGGAAGATGAAAAATATGTTTTCTTGGAGTTTAAATTAATAGTTAAAAAGAAGAAAAAAAAACTGAACCACTACAAACCATAAAGGGTCTTGGGTTCAGTTGGACAAGGATTGTGAAAGATGATTTTTCCTAGACCATGCTCAACCTCCAGATTTTACCACTATTTCGGGTACACACTTTATTAAAGCTGGGTGAGTCCCAGGAGGGTCCCAGATCCCAAAGGATCCTTCCACGCTGTTAATAAATTAAAGAAAAACAGGCACAGAATAGTTCACTCGGTCTCGAACTCGAGTCCTAGGAATCAGTAAATCAGCACCCTACTGAGCTACTGCACTCTTATAAAAAAATAAATGAAGCTAATATTTTGATAAAAAATAAAAAAAATATAAAAAGGGAATCAATACATTGCCGTTGATTTGATTCTCTCCCTAAAGCTAAAATAACAATTATGTACAGGATTTTTAACAACCTTTAAAATGCACAGTCCTAAAGTTTAATTAATATAAATTCATAAAATGAGTACTCGAAATCATGTTGATAAATCAGGCGATTGGAACATCGCTATGACCACGTGGCCTCCTAACAATAACCCATGATAGGGCATCAATAAACAAAGCTTTTGTGTCTCATGATTCGCTACGCCTTATTCTTTTAGCAAACACCGACGCTCCCAATGTTTTACAATGACGCTAATCAAAAAGTAAAGCATGAGTTAATATTGAACGAGAAAACAATCCTTGTAAATGATAAAGAATGTTTAAACTGGGCACTTGAAGACGGTTTAATGTGATGTATTTAAGGAATTCTTGCCCTCGATTCAGCCATCAAATCAAATTTTTCTTTGGTCCATAAACACTGATATGTATACAACATATATCAATATAAAATATTTAAACTGATTAAATTCCTCATTATTTAAAAACCCGTGCGTTGACTTAATCAAACATCATTATCTCTAACGTAAATGGTCGTAAATCAAAATAAATTAGTAGTTCGTATTGGCAGCAGATTATATATAGACATTACAAAGTTTCACTGTAATAGTATAAAATAATATAATTTATCATGGAATAATTAATGCAATTGACATAAATAATGAGAGATCCGAAATCAGTCAAATAATGTTGATAAGGAGTAGGAAACTAATCAATAATATAAAACATTGCAGCAGATGGACCGTCTTGTTTTTCTCATGTCTTGTGAAATGGACTTGCAAAATTATATGTTTTTCCGGCACCATAAGAAACATAAAAATATTGGCGGCATAACCATAAGAGGCCTACACAGGGGGGAATAGCGGGGGTGTAAATCTCTCTTGCTCACTCCCTAGTTTATGAAAAAATATGGTTTCCCTTTTGCCGAACACAAGATTTGTGTTCGTTATTTTAAGTAGTGCTTTTGTTATAAGATAAAGAATTAATTTAAACAAATCGAAATAACAAAGTATTAATTCGTTTAGGGGATAGAAGGCCCATGTGATCACAGAAGATAACTTAAATTCTTATCAAATCTCTCCGAAAAAATTATATTTTCTAATAACTATAAAAAAAATGTGCCATTAATTGAATATTACAAACTTTAAATTTTTTACGATATTTTTTTTTAATTTCAGAACATAAATGATGCCTTTTTTGGTGCGTATTTAAACTCACAGGACGCAGTCCTATTTTTTGTTACGTTTGAGAAAAAAAGAAAAAAAAATTTAAATAACAAAATAATGTCTTTCTGCCCTCCAGTATCCATTAATAATATCTCAGTCCTATAGAACAAATCCGATACTTTGGACTACATCTAGTCAAATATTTAACTTGGAATCTTCATACATACTCGTAGACTGTAAAAACTGCTCGCCATTTCAGGATGGTTAAACACTAACTAGACAGATACCCGAATACGGTATCAGTCCCTTCATGACATACTTTATTGCATTTAATTATTTAATAAAATCATACTCTTTTGAAGGCAATATGAAAATATTCCAATACGGCGAACAGAGGTATAAATATCTATTTTTTCCCATCTTAAAAATATATTTTTTCCATCATAAAAATACATTTTTTTTATCTTAAAAATATATTTTTATTGATCAACAGGATTATAAAATGGCATTAAATTATTCTTTTACTCCCTATACCAGTAATAAATCCAAATTAAGCAAAATACATATCTGAAATTCATAAACACGTTTTTAGAGGATTTTTGGTACAAATGGTTAATCTTCTAGTTATGGTGAACACAGTCAAAATCACAATCTTAAAAGGTTTTTTTTTTCTGTAATCAACTACAGAAACCGTTATAAAAGGCTTAAAATTTACGTAAGCTGAACTAATTACTTCGGGCATTGTTCTCATTAAACTGTTTTGTTTTTTATTTGATTTATCTCAAACGAAGAAGAAACTCAACGGCGGCCGATGTCACTAACGACTATAAAGCCATAATAGAAGAATTTTAAGACATCGAGTTGTAAAATTTTAAATGTGTTCCCTCAATTTAAGGAATTAAATTAAATAAATCCGAATAATTATAAAGGATGCTCTTTCTCTTTTCGTGATCTGTTCTCAACTTCTTAAATTGAGGGCCCATCCCGTTTTCAAAATGAAAACAACTACAGTTTACAATATTACAAGTGTAATTAAATAAATAAAATCCAATAAATGCCCATAGAAATGAATTTTTCTTTTCCTAATTGAGACGGTGATTCTTACTGTTGCTTTGTAAAGGTCTCGTTTCGTGCGGACTTCTTTCTCTTTGAGTGTCTGGGGCCTAAAATTTGTCTTAATATCCTCCGTTATTAAATATTCAATCTAGTGTTTCCGATGTAAAGAGGGTTTCCGGTTCAGTATCACAATATCTTATTTTGAATTCCAAGAGGACTTTTTATTATTGACATTTCTGGTAAGTTAGAAGGCTACTTCGAAATTTTATATTCAATGGATATGTACTTAATTACATTTGGCCGTTTTATAAAAATATATAGGTACACTTAGTCCCAAAAAAAACACTTCCTAACTATACTCTGATTTAGAATAGAAATAGAAATAAGGCAAAAGAATAAATTTTAAAGTTTTATTTAACGTTTACGAGAATACACTTATTTAGTCGTATAAATTGACTTTTGAATCAAGTTCTATAAATAGAATAAAATTAGAAAAAAAAATTAAAATACTTCAATGGAATTTTAGGAAAAAAAAAGGAAAAACGAGAGAGAATATAGAATAATAGAATCAAGCACAAATCCATGCTTCAAAATAACGACTTTTTTAGCATTTTTTAATTAAGACTTCCGTAACAACTGCATTAGTTGAAGCTTTTTAATTCAGGATTTAAAAATCTGATTTTCCATTTCCAACATGTTTTTTTTTTTTTAAGAAAGCCATATTTTGAGTTGTATGATTTTTTAACTTGAAGGAATAATGACATAAGTTAAAATTAAAAACAAATTTCTAATGGTTAATCAAATAATTTCGATACCATCATTACAATACAAATGTTTAGCTTCACCAATACCTCTTCATTTTTTTTAAACGAATGGAACTTTCAAATACCTCTATTCAAAAATTATTTTACTGAGTTTGAGTTATAAGATTGCTCTTTTGAACTTCTTTCTTCTAGGTCTAGAGTCCCTTTAGAACAATAATAAGAAAATAAAATATAAATTATAATGCCTTATAGTAAAATTTAATTTAGTTAGCGGAAGAAAATGGTCCGGGCGGAGGTCGATGAAAGAATTTCTTAAATAGGGTTGAACTATTGATTTGAAACGAACGTTTCGATCCACATAGCAGTTGTTAAGGGCTCGTAATAAGGTCACAATAAAATTCTTTCACTCACCATCTTCTTCCTCATATATTTAAGGTCAAATAAAATTATTCAAGCCCAATTTAATTAATTGTACTTTTATGTAATTAATTGAGTGTAAATTTACTTGAATTAGCTATTATAGAGAATGTCTTTGTAGCACCGTTGTTTTTAAGATTCAAAAAAACTGAAAAGCGATATCCACTCTAACGCTAGTACGAGTACCATCCCGCCGTTTTGATCTGCTTATGCGTGAATCGAAACCGTTACATACCGTAATCGATAGTTAACAATGTTTACTCTAGGAATGACTCCGTGAGGAAATGGTAATTGAATATGCATCCTACCCTCACCGCCAGCTATCGTGGGAAACACAAGGGAACGCCTCTCGGATGCCTTTGAAGAACCCATCTCGATCCGCAATCTCAGTTCTAGATCACCCCGGCAATTTTATCTTCTGCGGTTTGTCTCCTTAAGATCTAAATGCATTTTTAAGATACACTATTCCCTACCGGACTGGAACTATTTAATAATTGTAAATTAATAGCTAACCTGAAAACACAACCTAAGAATTGGGCCTATTTTTTTTTTTTTAAAGAATAAAAATCCTTGCTTATGCAGTCCTTCGTAAGGGACGTAAGATGTGAACCCTACCTTGTAAGATGACAGGTACAGATGCCTATCCTAATTATATCTGGTTAGGCAAAACTTATGATTCCCACTATAGCATCGTTGGAGTAGAATAAACTGATGTTGAATTAATAAACCAACATTACCAAACAAGAATTAATTTATTTAAAACTTGTTTAAAAGGGAGTGGGATAGCTACAGAGTGTTGGCCACTGAGAGTCCTTGGCTCAAATCCGGCTGAGGCAGATAAATTATTTAATCTGTTGAAGGCCACAGATAGACAGACCCTTTAGGATCTACAGGCCCCATTACCTTACATAAGGGCCAATACGGTTAAATGAACGTGAAATCCAATAAAATAAATTAATATTAGCCTCGCGTAAATAAGTAAATTATTATTTTTTAAATTTGCATAATAGTTGATTTCATTGTTTCTAAAATCCGGCAAAAAAGGTTCTAAGTCACCTAGAGTTTGATTCCACCAAAGGAGCAGGATAGCTAAGTGTGTAGAGCGCAGTTTCTGAGCTGTAGGTGTCGGGTTCGAATCCGGTTGTGACAGAGAAATACGGACAAATCCTTGCACTTTCGCTGTCTTAGAAATAGCTCAGTCTCTACCCTGTATAGAAACCAAAACCCTAGTACAGATTAGTAGTTAGTAACAGTGCAGGTTTAGAAGTTCGTCAATGGGATTTCGTTAATCGATTTTTTATTCCGATAATACCTAAAATATAATTGTAAATTTTAAACAAAAATCCCTTGCTACAATATCGATTAGTGCTTAATATCCTTAACAATTACAGCTTCTAAAAACAAAAATGTCCAGTAGTGTTGTTATAATAAGGGAGAAAATAATGAGTCTATTACCTCATGCGATATTCGATGCCCATTATTCTTCATTACTTCAAAGCCTAGTCCTCCCTTAGCCCTTGACAGGACGTGTACCTGCCCATGAAGCCACTTCCCACGCGTCCAGGTCCTTAACCAAATCTTTTATGGTCTTCTATCCCTTTAATCATTTTTCTCTCTGATTTCATGGGAGGTGATCAAAAATAATTAAGTTATACCGCATAACTTTTTGAAGCATTTAATGACATTATTGGCGCTTTATAAAATCCAGTAAACATACATCTTAGTCAATAGAAAAGTGATTTAAAAAGGGACAATGGCGGGTTCGAAACTTTGTAAAAGTGATAATTAAATAATTATTGTATAAAAATTGTTCGAGTGTATTACAAACTATTATGTTCAAGATAGGGGGTTCCTAAACTGGCAGGTGTCTTCTGGATTTTTAAAATGAAAAAAAAAATCTCTAGTTATGCAGTCCTTCGGAGGGACACTTAATGACCGCCCTGAGTCTGTGTTGTGTGATATACTCATTAAAGATTCCTATCCTAATCCTAATCCATAAACCTGGACAGGTAAAATTAAGACTCACGTTATCGCTAAGTTGGATTTGTCTTAGCAGCATAAAGTTAAGTTAAATGAATAATGAAAATTCTCTTACTGAAAAATCTCGATAAGATTCATCGATGAACAGTTTATTTGTTGTTTGTTTCAGAAACCTAGTATATATATATATATATATATATATATATATATATATATATATATATATATATATATATATACATATGTCCTAGCATAGGGAAAAAACCAACTATTTCCCATCATTTAACAGATAATAGATACCAATCCTACCGAAAAGGTATCTGGCATATTTGGCATATGGTAGACCACACTGCATATCTCTCACCAGCAACTTCCTGCCATCGCGCTATTATTCCTTAAGCGTAGTCCTAAAACTTTAGGGAAATCTTTGAATGTGAAATCAACCACACTCCCAAACCGGATACCGGTTGTTAGAGTAGTATTGGATAAAGTAATAAAAATCCGTTTTGTAATTAAGTTGCTATCATTCGGTACCAGTAAGTATTAGACCTTGATCATCAATTCTTAATTGGAAATTTAATGTAAATCCAGTTCATGTCATCTACATAAAGAGTCAGAAAAACCTACCTTTACCCAGAGTCCGAACACTGACATGAGAAAAAACTTGGCAACATAATTCTTCCACACGCGTTCATCAGCCTTATAAAGAGTTATTGAGAACATGCCCGTATGAGAGTTTAAATTACGAGTGTTCTGTCCTGCTGTTTCAGCACAGGCAAGATATTAAATACTAAGCCAGAATAAATGGAATATATCCATTCCTATAACTGAGTATAATACAAAGGTCAAGCCAATTCTCTCGTCCACGTCTCGTTCCTTTTCCTTTTTCAAAATACTGAACAAGAAATATAAGTACTCTTTAACGTTTAAATATCTTAGTAAAAAAAAATACGTATTTTAACTTATATACAACATTCATGTATATGAAGACAATAATAAAAAAACAGCCATATTACGTCCAAAAGTTTCGTATCATTAGATGATTATTAGTATCGAAGATAGTAAAAAGGTAAATAAAAAAATTGAATTTCCAGCAAAAATAAAATTAAAATAAAGCAAGATAGAAAAAACTGATGAAGTACAAAGATGGAAAAGAATGGACCCAAATATTAAATATTTAATATATCACTAATAAGCACGAAATAAACCGAAAAAAATATCGAAGCTCCTCCTATCACATTTTACACATTACTCATCAAATACGTCATCGCCTTGGCATATCAGTTCCGAGATATTTAAACAGTATAAGTGATCACGATTATTATTGGCTTGAACATATGTTGAAATGGACTGGAAGATAAAAAATGAAATAAATACCTATTGGAGTAAAACAGTCTTTACGTCAAGACGGTAAGTAAGAACCACTATAAAGTACCTAATAATTTTCTTACCGGGAGTATTTAAAAAATATTTTTTGTAATTGTACCCTGGTAAAGAAAATTATTTCTTATTAGAAGTTATTATTTATTTATTATTATCATAGATTTATTAATATTTGTTAAAAACTTTAGATTTATTAGAAACTTTACTTATATATTTTATTTTTTTATTAATTGTCACAAAAATTGTTAAATATTTTTATTTTGAAGAGAAAAGATTTGTCCAGGGCCGGGATTCGAACCCGGGTCTCCCATGTTTCCGTCATGGTGCTCTGCTACCTGGCTCATACCTCCAACAGACAAATCTTTATTTATATATGTTTGTAAGGAAACCATTACTTCCATTTGAATGGTTCTTATTCACCGTTTTGAAGTAGGATTTTTTTTCAAATATTTTGTTTTATTTTATATGGTTCTTGAATATAAATATTTTTTCGAATTACTCCATGTTTTATTCATTTATGGTTTTAAGCATTATTGATTGATTTAATTGCTTCAATTGAAATTTATAAGAAAAAATATTAATGGAGGATGGAGATAGTTGATAGTTGAGATGGAGATAGTAAAAAAAAAAAACCATGACAAAAAAATGACAGTACACCCAGCCCCCTCTCACATTGGCCCTGAAGATGACCTACAAAGTTGTTCGAAACGTCGGCACAAATAAAAAATAAGTCTTGACATATCTGCTGTTTTTTTTTTATTGCACCCCAACTATCTCCATCCTCCATTATATCATCCAGTCAACTATTTTCCTCTCTAAAAAAATATTAATGATTTAACAACAAATGCTGTATTAATAAATTTAAAATGTATATATTTTGGTGTTTACTAAGATCTTGGTAACACTAAAAAAATTAATTTAGAGAGAACTATATTTAAAAACAGGGTGGAGTCTGTTGCCTCTTTTATTTTACTAATTTTATATGGAAAGAAGTATAAAATCCAACTTAAATATTTAAAATAAGTTCATATTTGACTTTGAATTTGAGTAAAAAAAATCTGAAAAAGATATTTTATCAATTATTAGTAGGATCTAATAGGAAAAATCAAAAGAACCAGTCATTGTTTCGCCAATATGAACACACACCACAAAAAAATCAAGACGAAGTGCAGTACATCTCACATTTACAGCCAAAGAGACTGTTCAAACAGATACAGCAACCTTTCTCCAAGGCCCCGCAAACTACTGTAATTGGGTGTTTTTCCCCGGTAATTAAGAGACTTAGGACTTTGTTATGGGGCTTGTCTTCATCTAGTGCCTTTATGGATCATTCATTCTAGTAACTTGTATTATTAAAATACAGTTTGAAGTATCAATAAATAAATTTAAAAAAAAAGTTTTTATTGAAAACTTTAAGTTATAAATATTATATTACATTTTAAATATACATTTACCTTCACCAAAACCAATGTTGAGAAACCCAGTAGAGGGAAGCAAAGAGGTGGACGAGAACCCTACCAGAAAGTACTTGAAGTACGACAACCCCTACGTAAGACACATCTGTAAGCATTCTCAAGAAGCCCTTGTACCTTCGTTTGCGACTTCTTCAAAGCATCCTTAGGTAAACTACACGAAATCAATGCAACGAGTCTCTTTTAGTACTCGCAGCAAACTGAAATAATTTTAGGAAATTCGTCGCAGTCTTATAACTAATATAGTTCTTTTAACTTCAATTTTTGCTGCTATGGCTAATCGGACGATGCTACATTGGGAGGACTAAATTTTGCCTACCCAGGTTTAATTAGGATAGTGATTTTCAACGAGTACCAGACATTGTACATGCTCGGGATCCCTGTTTATCGTCCTTCCGAAGGATGGCGTAACTAGGCCACCTGCACGGCTACGAACCCGCCATCTTTGGCGGCTCAGTACTTGGTAGAGACTGTACAGTTTCCTGGACGATGGTTGTTCAGGTAGGGGATTTGTCCTAGACGAATTTCAACCACTAGGTGCCATAGAATCTATCTCCAGCCGTTAAAACTATAATACTAACATATTATTTTAGTATTATTTTTTCCATGCTTAGAGAAAGAGATAATAGACCAATAAGTTATTTTCAGATGCAAAATAATGAATAAAGAACATATAAAAACTAAATCATGTCATTTTTTTTTATTGGACGTTTCCATTACTTCTAGTATTCCTTTTTTTTTTTTTATTTCATTATCTTATAGTTCTCGAAGCTGTATATTTAAAACAAATTGAATAACATATCTAGGGAAACATTTAAATAGCACACAATATTAGTCATCAAATAAGAATAATAAATGAGAATATTAAAAAAGGGGCATTTACCTCTGTCCTTTGCATAGGACGTATGCAAAGATTTAATTATTTATGAATTAAGATTGAGTGAAAAGAGATTGAAACACACAAAAAATTAAAAAATAAAATAAAAAATGAAAATGATAAAATAGCTGACAGCATGGCGGTCTTTTTTTTTTAATTTGATTTTATTATTAGTTCATGTTTTACTTCTTTTGAATATTATTTTGTGTTACCACATTTTTTATCCTTAATCTTAACACCACATATACACCATTATAACTGACAAACTTTAAAAGATGCTAATAATAGTGGCAATGAGCTGTGAAATTAATCAAAACAATCAAACTAAATGCGACTGTTGTTGGTATTCCGTAAAACGTAATAGTAAATAACAATTATGTGAACAATTTACACAGCTGTTAATGAGATATACTGCGTATGGAATTAAAAATGCGTTGTTGCAAAAAATGCAAGATACCCTTGTTGCAACACTATCTTATCTTTTATATGCAAACGTCAAACCTATTTTATATGTCGAAAATTCAAACTGTAAAATATTATACAAAAACACCATATGCATTGTTCGCACAGCGTACTATATTCTTCATTCTTCATTGCTAATCTAGGATTAATGTTTCCGGTTTTTAATGATAATAATTTTCATTAACTTATAACGGTGAATAAGAAAGATCGTTTTATCTACGCATTATAAGTTAAAATATAAATATGGTGTTCTGCAATCTATAAAATATTCAAAGTTCTAAAATAAAACTTAGTTATAAACTATTCTGTTTCGGCGGTAGCGGCAAATTGTTGCAATCCGCAAATCTACCCACCTTAATAAATTAATTTCTGGTTCTTCCCCTGAATGTCTGTAGTAGATTAATTGGTAAACCCTCAATGAGGAAAACAAAGGATAATAAACCAAAATAATTCCCTGATTTATTTGTCACACTATCTTTACATCATTAAATTATAAAATAGAATAAAAACAATTCTTCATCTTTACATGATTAAATTATAAAATAAAAAAATAAATCAATTCTTCTATTTTTACAAAATAATTTAAAAAAAAAAAGGTAGATTTTTCATAAATAAATTCAAGTATAACTTTATCTGGCCAGATATTTTTTAATCGAAATGTTATTTGTGAGAGTAAAGAATAACTCAACACCAAATAGTAATTAAAGGCGTACGACCTGATGACTGTAGAGTTGCAGTACGTATTGGGCCGATATCGACCTGGAGAATGGCATTACTTGACGTCAGCTTCATGACAGACTACATCATAGATGGTTGCCGGTGAGCGTGAATCTTCGAAGTGTCCCATAAATGTCCAGGTCGAGAGAGATTCAATTTAAACAAAATTACTTTTCATTAAAAAAAGTAACGCACGAACTAAGTTTTATCAGTCTATTCATGGCCGCATCAAACATACAACTGATGTTAGTTAGATAAGAGTCAAAGTTAATCCTCCTGACTTAAACAAAGCTCGCAAGGCGTATTGTTATAGTTTACCGTTAATGCAATTTTAAGTCTAATCTTTAAACATTCACATTTTATAACAAATAATAATTGTTTTCGTCTTCGTTCTTAAGACTATTACCTAATTAAATTATTTAAATAAGAAAGAAAAGCCAATATTCAAGTTGCTGTTTAAGTAAACAAAAAAAAAAACAACAAATTATAAACATTAAATTTATTGTGAGCGCCAACAATTCTGACTACCGATTTATAAGTATTAAGCTTAAAAAAATCCATGAGTTGCTACATAAAATATTTATCTTTGCTTAAAAATCTCAATTTAATGAATAAATTAATTTTAAAACAATAGATCTGAGAAAATAATATCATTTTGGCCTAAAAGTAACACTGATATGGAAGAGCCACTTGTCCGCTTAAAGATATTTATATAAAATATTTTTATTTTTAAAAATCTGCTGTCAGAATTCGTTGCCAACAGTCCCCATATTCCGGTTTTGAGATCGTTCGCGTGTGAACTGACATCAACAAAGGGTTATTTTTAATAAGGGGTCTTTTCGGTTTACAGATAATTTTTTTTTTTTTAGAGAGATAGTTTCACCCAACTTGAGGTTTTTCCAAAATATTTTTTTTGGAAAAACATATCATTATACATAGGATTATACATTAATATGTAAAATTTGAAAATTAAGAAGTATAATTTCGAAAGGTATTTAAAGACTTAACTTATAGGTTAGAAAATAAAATTATAATAAAAGACTTAATTATATTAATTGTTGTTGTTTGTTCATTTAACGTCACTTTATGCTGCTATGGCTAATCGGACGATTTATATTAATTTTTATATTAAATATATTATATTTTTTTAATATTAATATTTATATTAATTAATGGTTATTTTTAGTTGTTTCAAAGTTGAATTTTCACGCGTGTGACCAATTTAACTTGATAACTGACAGGATTGAATTAAAAAATTAAAGTGATACACTTTTTAAAAAAACAAAAACAAATACATGCGTCATATTTAAATAAATCGTTCTTGTAAAAAAAAATAGTATGCAGCAACTTGTAAATCTCCTTTTTCCAGTTTGTCCATTTAACGTCACTTAATGATACTATGGCTAATCGGACGATGCTACAGTGGGAGCTCTCAATTTTGCCTATCCAGGTTTGATTAGGATAGGGATTTTTAACGAGTACCTGGCATCGTACAGGATCAGGATCCCGTTTAACGTCCCTTCCGAAGGACGGCGTAACTAACGATTTTTTACTCCTTTTAAAAAATCCTAGGGCCACCTGCCGAGCTACGAACTCGCGACCTTGTGTGTGACTCATTAAGTGAATGAAGGATCACTCCCAAGTATACTATGAAATTACTAATGAGTAATAGAATATTTTACTTAAGAATTCCTGAAAAAAAAAAAAATTTTTTTGCACTCCCATTTCCTGTAGGAGTGCTCGAAGCCATTCGAGAAGTGACCTCAACAAAAAAAAATTGATAAAAACTTCATCATAAAGTCAAGAATATTCTGTTTATTGTTGTTTAACTAATTATAAACAAAAATAAACAATATTTACTATAATTAAATGTATGTTTAGGATCCAAGGAATGAGATATCTGGATGTCGAGACCGTTTGTTGAAAATAAATTAGTTTTTTTTTTAGAATAGAATAATTTATTGATATTTACAACTGTCATTATATTACATCAAGTAAATCTGCTGTATGAACAAAGGACATGAAAAAAAAAAACACTTGTGGAGAAACTATCCATTGATAGCACTCCAATAAAGTTCTATAGTAGAAGGTCTCGAGCCCATCTTCTTTTCAAACACCTCGGAGGGTTATCAGGAATAGTATGGGAAGCAAGTTCAGAGACTAGCGGATTCAAGTGTGTATGGAGCTTTTCATGAAAGGATAGGTATCTAGTTTGGGCCAAATCAGCAACATATGGGATATTAAGATCATGATGGATCAAATCAAATTCTTATAAGGGGAAAATAATGATGTTTACAAATAAACAAATAATGTAAACATCGATGAGCTAAGACAAATGATTACAAAAGACTACAGTTTATAAGGTCTTAGTAAAGAATTAAGATTATTTTAAACTTTATAGAGCTTATTAAAAATAGTTGTTTAATTCTTTCAGTTGTTTGCCTCTACCATAGAGGGCCTTTCTTCGAAGAATGACTATTATAAATTATTTTAAAACAACATTTAATTAATTTTTCTTAATAGTATTATCTTAATAGTTTAAAAGAAACTTCAGTTTAAAAAGGTCATGCCGTAAGGAATCATATATGTTTAAAATATAAAGAACTTATTAGCAATTGTTTATTTATTCCATCTTATACTCCAGAAGTTCACTTATAATATTTGTATTTAAATAATAACTCAAAATATTTCAAACTTCTAAATCACGTTAGCCTAAAAGTATAAAATTTTGATTTAATTTACTATAAAACCAAATTTAACAAACTCATCTAAAGTATAATTTAAAACCTTTTAAGAATATTTAAGTGTTGAAAGGTCAAATAAATATAGGCATTTTTTATAATCCTGCAGATGACAATATAGGCAGTTAAATGTTTATAAATGACGTCTGTCACTCGCGTTTGTTTACCTTTAGGTAACCTCCTTAAAGACACTTATCTATGCACAAAATAGGTAATATTTTACGCAAATTATCACAAATTAATGATAATATCAATACTTCATTACATATCAGTGTCGATAACAATATGAACGATTCTTTAAGCTGTTTCTATAAATAACGAAAAAACAAAGGTTAATAGTTAAAAATAATAGAAAATTGGCTCTCCTGAATAAATACAAAAATGTGATATGATGCTCTTCACCTCTGGGATACAAATATATAAAAAATATAACAAATGGCGATGAGAATTAAATTGATATTTGAACATATGGATTTATGAAGTTAAATCCGTTGATAACACATACGTTCAAATTAAACATTATTGATTCAATGAGTAATTAGCATATAATAACATTAACCTTAACGTTAAATAATTAACCTTTAGGTTCCAAAATGAATGATATTTTGATCATATTACGGGTATTAGTTAGTGTATTTAAAAAAAAATTATTACAGGAACATTTTATTTAAGTTAAAAAAACAAACAAATTAAGTATTTATTTGATTTCTGTTCCTTAGGTTGTCACTCCGAATTGAATTACAAGAAGTTTTAACTGCTTATTAGTTTGATTTTTTAATATCTTCAAAAAATACAACTTATCGAGAACATCAGTAAGAAAAAGGGGATGCAAATATGAGTAATGAGTAGATTTCAGTAATCATTTCTTCATGAAATAAAAGTTTCAAATAACATTCAGAAGTATACATGACGTTTGTTGAAACGTTCATTTCTAGATGAAGTGATTACCGAAATATGCCCATTTCCCATGATTGAATTATCATTTCCATACTAAAGCTCATGATAACTTGTATTTTTGGAAAATATTAAAAGGAAAACGCATGAAAAGTTAAAACTTGTTGTGACTCCCCTCGAAGCGACAACTTCCGGAATAATTACAATCATCATTATTATTTGTATTATAGTTTATCAAGTACCTGAGATAAGGGAAATCCAGCACAAGGCGTGGAAGAAGAGAGCACTGAAACTACACGACACGACACTCGAGAGCCGGGCCTAGACTGAAGAGGGAAGTTTTTTTCCCCGATTTCCCCCACCACAGCAGCGGCACCCCTGCCTCAATATGGGAGGTATCGGCGTCGAACCACTGGATCAACAGTCTTCTCAATGGCTACCATTCATGTCTTCAGGTAGTCCAGTGAGTGTTGTCTTAGTGTATTTCTAACAGAAGCTGGCTGTGAGATCCCTCAAAAAGATTCTCACCAACTGCTTTCCGGATGCTTAATACATTAACGAATGAAGAATGTAAAATGAGTTTTTTTCTTGGATGTTCGGCTCCAAAGATCCCAACACGCATTAAAAGCAAAGGATACCCAACCGATTGCTATGCAACACATAGGCAAGAAACGTCATATAAATCACATCACAGTTAATTCCATAATGTCCCTTGCTGTGTTAATTTATATTACTTTATTTTTAAAATGAATAAAAATATTCCTTTTCTTTTATCTGATGCCTTCCGCTATTGAAAGGAATTATGAGGGAAAATTCCGAGGGGCCCAAATTCGAAAGATGAGAATTAATTTATATAAGCCTTATAGTCAAAAAGATTGTTGAACAAATAAATAAATAAATAACAAAATCAAGTCTATTTTAATAAATAAAAAAAACATACATAAGTTATTTTATAAATAAGAATATTTGTTTGTGTATAAAAATAAAAGATCTGTCTTTTGAGTTTAGGTTAGAATGAACATTAAATTTTGACTTAATAATTCAAACGTTTTCCGAGAATAAGACCGAATGAATTGTACATAATTCCTGTTAGTAAATAAAAATAATTCAAGTGTTGAAATACTATGTTGAACACATTACTAGAAGTATTTAATCCTGACTGGAATATTATAACAATAATATCTGTAACACGTTGAATGATTTTTGTTTGTGCTACTCCGCTTCTTTATAAAATATGTCTGCCTTTATTATACATATATTATTTTCACATTAATAACCAGCATGAAAGCTTATTTTGAAAACATTATGTTTTTTCGTAATTTTTAATATTTTGTTAATCAATAACTGGATCGTGAGATAAATTGCATAACATAAATACAATTTATTCGCAGTGATTCACTTAGTCCTTTACGAAAAACCACATGACCAGACTTCCAAATAACACCAGTTTCCTAAGACCCGGCTAAGAGCATAACGTTGCAGAAGAGATGGACTTGAAGTCTCCTGGCAGCTGTGGTAGTAGTTATGGTTTGCCTCGCCACCGAACCCCTCCTTATCTGCCAACCTTTCCGGTCCCCTCTCCCCCCTTCCTGCCTTTAAGGATACTTTTAAATTGAGAAGACCTTTCAAAGGTCGTAGGGTTCCCTTTCGATTACCTTTAAGTCATAGTCATAAGGTCATAAGGTCCTGTAAGTCATAGTGCCGGCAATCCTCACCAGTTTGAAACAACTTAATACGAATCAAGTCGAAATAAGTCCAAATTAAACTCGAGTTCTCTGATAACACGCATTTTACTTACTGTCACTTACATATAAAATTTTAAACATGACTAAGTCGGCCAAGATATAGCGCATCGAACTTACTAAAATTTCCAATCGATATGATCCATTTTATACTTCCTCATAACGTTATCCAAGTAGCGAGGTAGCTTAGAATTTTGAGTTGCTATGCTGAAGGTTCCGAGTCCAAAATCCGGCTATGTATAATAGAGCTTAAGGGCTCCAATAAAGTCATCGAATTCCTCTCGTTCCCGATCCTTACAACCCAAAATCCTTCGTAAAATTCTCAAAGCTCCTTATTTTGCTACGAATAAAGCCGTCCATAATGATCGTGATGCCCTAATTGATGTGATTTGGCACAAATTCGATATCAGTCCTTTCATGACAAATTTTATTCACACTCAAACCTACTAGTTTCAAAACCCTAGTTAGTTCTTCAATTCTCCATAAAGCGTCTGAAAAGAAGATGGCATCGTGATCTTCTACGTTAACTTAGTTATTTGAGTACTCATTGTGGGTACTTAATCTTCTTGCTTTTATCTCATGTCATTAAGTATCTTCATTCAATTTACCTGTTGTCTCAATACAATACAGTTGTAAAGTTCAATAAATAATTGAAATAATATGTTATCGAATAGGAAATATTTCGGCCTAACTCGTTATATATAGGTACAATTGAATATTGAATCATGTGGGAGAATATTGAAATAGTCTGAAAGGCCTTGAAAGTCGAATTTTCAAAATCTCTTCTTTAATTTTTTTTTTAGACTAATTTATTGATATTTACAACTATAATAATATAAAAACAAGTAAATCTGCTAATATGAACCAATGACATGAAAAGAAAAGAAAACACTTGTGGAGAAACTACCCATCGGTAGCACTCCAATTAAGTTCTATAGTAGAAGGTCTCGAGGCCATCTTCTTTCAGACGCCTCGGTGGGTAATCAGGAATAGTGTGGGAAGCAAGTTGAGATACTAGCGGATTCAAGTGTGTATGGAGCTTGTCTTGGAAGGATAGGTACCTAGTTTGGGCCAAATCAGCAACACATGGCATATTAAGACCATGATGGATGAGTTTGTGACATAATAAGGAGCATTGAAGATTTTACGAAGAATTTTGGATTGTAAGGATTGGATACGAGATGATTTGGACGGTTAGGTTGAGCCCCAAAGTTCAACTCCGTATGTCCAAATAGGTCTGATAACTGTCATGTAAATGAGTTTTGTAATTAATTGGGAGCTTAGAACGTTTGCCCAGTAAATGTTGAAGTAGGCGAAAACGTCGAGCAGTTTCTTGTCTTTTCAGTCTTGTATGAGGATTCCAAGTGAGACGTTTGTCCAGATGGAGCCCTAGGTAATTTTTAATAATAATAAATAGATAAGGGAAAAATTGTCAAAATTAATTTTAGGGAGTCGAGAAAAAATAACATTTTACCAGTTTGAAAAAACAGAAATAATTGTAGAGGTAGGGTGGAGAGTGGCTTTTTGTTAACACTTTGTAAAATTTGATATTTCAAGAAAACAATGATTAATATAGATAAATGCTCGTGGTCACTTTGAGTACTACATTAATAAAGCTATGTTAATATATATTTTTTAGATCGTCATCTGTAAGGATTCTGATGCAAGAACATCACGAAGTGTACCATGCAATTCCGACTTTGTGATTGGTCGAAAATTTTTGGTAAATCTACCATAAAGGGCATAATTACTTTAAGCATTGTAAATAGGAAACACTATAAAGAATCAACAGTCATTGCTATACTGTTAAAACAAATTGGACATTGATTTTTTTTGTTTTTTTGTACGGTTCAGGAAAGCCATTTCTCTTTGTTTGGGAAGAGTGGGGGGTTTGTTGACATATGGGGTAGGTTGGCAAATTGAGTTTTATTACCATCACCAGAGTCTCTGGAGTCCTTACGAAACTCCATTCGACGAAATACAAATAAAATCATTGTTTTTTAAATAAATAAAATGACATATAACTAAACACAAAAATGAATTATAAAAGCCCATTGACGATTTATTTAACTATTCAATAATCAAGAACTGCTACTAAAGAAAAGGCAATCGTTATTAAAGAGTAGGGCAGATAATTTATTTGATCTGTTAACATCCGGGGGTAGATCCTGTGAGATCAGGGAACCTCTTGGGGCTTACCCACCTCTCTATAAAGTGGGTACCATAAATAGAGGTGAAAACCTGGCGGTCGAGCGTAGTATTTTAAGATTTTCTAGGACGAATTACCTCCCTGCAAAACGTTTTTCCTAGGAACAGTACAGTTTCTACCACGTACTGAACCCAAGATCCTTCATGGGTTGTAGTAGCACAATTTGGTTTTTAATATTGAAGCAAATGCTTCTGTTCTTTAAAAAGGATGCCAAGAAGTATATGAAAATAAAATCAGCTTGTAGACTTGCATATCTACTACTTTGAGGAGAATTATAGCTACGGCCACTACTGTGTCATTTAATTGTCGCACTTATTACAAGAAGTTAATTTACAAATTAATGTATTAGATTGAAAATAATTCCTGAATCTCCATCCGTTCCCGTATTTCTAGGAACTATACTATAAATTTTGAACAGAATTTGTATGTTGTTTAAAGTAAAACAATCAATCCCTTAATTATTCGAACCTAAAGGCACATTGTAAGGGCACTGAATAGACAGTTAATAGACAAGTTTTTAATTTATGAATAATTCATGGCGACCGGCCCTTCAAAATAACCGCCAGGTCGAACAATACCTAAGGGCCTGTTAAAAGGCTCTTAAGCCTTAATGGTTAACCTCTAGGTTTAACGAATACGTGTGATAATTGTTAGGTAGATAATAACCGTTAATTATTAATTTACATAATATCATATAGGAAAGTACTCGACAAACGCCTGTATAATGGACGAGAAAGGGAGTATCGCTTCATTTACCATTTGTTGGCTATGTGTAAGTATATAGGGTATATTAAGTAAGTTATTATATTTCTGTATACGTTTTTGAAGTGAAAACTTCTTTAGCCGCGTATAACGACTTTTCGTAGATCGTAAAATTGTTGGTTCGTATCAGGAAAATGCTCGCAACTAGCGACCTGTGCATGAGTAATCCAATTTCTTTTAATCAACAGTAGTTTAAATGTTAGAAATCCATTGATATAATATTTAACTAAAAAGTCGTTTATTAAACGTATAGTTGATACAATTGATACTAATAATTCAATAAATAGTTCCCCTAAACAAATTTTATTTGTAATAGTTAAATGTCTTGTTTTAATATATGATTGATAGTATGAATGAACTACCTATGTATTGTTGAACATAACGATGATAATAATATTTTTTTTAAATATATTTATTGAAATTTACAACTGTATACAGAATACATTCAGTAAATATAATGAAAGATAAATCATGTCCTGACATTAAGGCAAGTAGAGAAACTACCCAGTGGTAGTACTAAAATAAAAGGTAAAACTTAGAAGGTCACGAGGCCATCTTCTTTATAATAATGATAAAAATGAAAATGAAAAAACCATATTGAGCATTGAGCTTGTGCAACTCAAATGTTTGATCAATAAATAAACTATGTACTTGAAAATGCATATAATTATTGTCCGGAATTTCAATATATGTGAAAAGCAGACAAAGGTTGATAATATAAAAATTTGAAATTTAAATAATTCAGACTATAAACGATTTAGAAATTAAAAAAAAAAAACATTTATTTTAAAGTATTGAATTTTCACTTCTGTTGGCATTCCTCATGACTACATTTTTAAATTGTTTGGTTATCATGAATGTTATACATTGTTATACATTCATACACACATAAAGGGTTGCTTTGAGAGGGAAAAAAGATATGACATAAATATTTGCGTTAGTATATAAATAACTATTTAAATAAAAAAAAATTTAAAAATTATTTCATTGAGTTGTACAACTGTAATATATACATCAAGTAGAATTGCTACAAGAATAAATAATACATGATAGGACATGTAGAGACACTAACCACTGGCAGCACTCTAATAAAATTTCTATAATAGAAGGTCCCGAGGCCATCTCCTCTTCAGACGCCTAGGAGGATTGTCCGAGATGGAATTGGATGCAAGGATGGAAACAAGTGGGTTTGGATGGGTCTGAAGTTTATTATGGAATGATAGGTATCTGGAATGGGCTAAATCGGTAACACTAAGGTCATTATGGATGGTTATATTTGTGACAAAATAAGGAGCGTTTAGGAATTTGGAGCCCCATAGCTCAATTCCGTAAATCTATATAGGTCCTATAACAGTAACATAAATAAGTCTTTTATAATTGATCTGAAGCTTTGAGCGTTTGTCCAGTAAATGTTGAAGTAGGCAAAAACGACGAGCAGCTTCTTGTCTTTTCAGTCTTGTGTGAGGGTTCCAAGTAAGACGTTTGTCTAAGTTGTGTCCCAGGTACCGAATCTGTTCAGCAGGGATAAGTGGAGTACTATAAAGAATACAGTAGAACAGGAAGTCATGGGTTTTCGGCGAAGGGTAAAGGTAATTTGATGGGACTTAAATAAAAAATAAATAAATTTAAAATATGGATAACGTACTGAAGGTAAGGATCAACGAACTATCGGTTGCGATCGTTGTAGACAAAGGATGTCTTCTGTAGAAGATTAAGCTTTGTGGTTTAGTTCCCAACCTACGGGTACAAAGAAACCCCACATAAAATCGATTTCGTGTCTTTAAACAACCGAACACATCACAAAGATGACACTTATGTATTGTTCTGTTCTTTAAAATAAATATTTTTAAAAAATCTACTAAGACTATGTAGATAGATTACTAATTATATTTATTTTATTTCCATAATGGATGAACTTTTGAAATTTATTTATTTATTTATTATATATTCATTATTAAATCCGTAAGAAATTAGAAATTATTAAATATCAAAGAATAGAAATAATTCATTTCCATCATTCCCAACCTTTTTCTAATTTTATATTTGTTAGATTTCTGGTTTTTATAATATAATTCAATCCCATCTGGTGTTATTTCTCCATCATTTATTTTAAATATTACCTTAGTGTCAAGTTATTTCTTATTTCTCATTTGATACTTCTCTATAACTATTCCCTCTGTTTTCTGTTAGATCTACCTAAACAGTTCCCCATTTTTGTTACAAATTTGTTTCTCATGCATACACTTAGACGAATATATATTTTGTTATTCCTTACTGTATGTATTATTATTGTTTTCAATATAATTCATATATTGTTATTCTTTAACATATAATATTTTAATTTATATGCATATTGCATATCTAGCCCTGAAGGAGATCTTAAATGTGGGCCGAAACATTGGCTTTAAAAATGTCTAGTTCTTACTAAAAATAATATTTTCTGACCTCCACCTGGACCATTTTCTTCCTTATATATATATATATATATATATATATATATATATATATATATATATATATATATATATATAAGTTCAACTAATATTATTCAATGTGTATACATATATCTTCGTGTGGACGCCTTTGGGCCATAATAACTGACGGTGCGATATTCATTTAGTCTCGTTAAAAAATCTTGCCTTCCTTTGAGACGTGGTTTGCGAGATCCGGTGTTTAAATTCGGATTAAGGCTTTCTTTACATTCTTTCACCACAACCTACTAGTAACGATAGCTCGTACCATTTCGTTTTTAAATAAAAAATAACATGTACAAAAAATTCAAAAAATAAAGTTTATTGATCCGCCTTGATATATATATATATATATATGTATAAAAAAATAAAAAAGTTGTTAGTGATGTAATATTTTATTGGCATTTCCTAGCAAAGTAGCGAGGAACTACTTTTTGTTTAAAATTAAATGATCAATATTATTAAAACTTGTTAAATCACAAAACCACTATTTATAACTTTTTTAAACCGTTACAAAATATGAGTATTTGGTTTTGAAAGCGAAACAACTCCGGGTCAATTGACTATAAAATAATTAGAGCCGAAACTTATTACTAATTAACATAATTTAGTATTTTTAAGTAATTAACAATCAATATTATTACAATACCAGTATAAATTTGTCTTTAGAAATTGATTCGGTCAACTGTCTCAAATGTATTTTTTTAAATGTATTTATTGAAATTTACAACTATATACTGAATACATCAAATAAATATAATGAAAGATAAAGGCGAGTAGTAAAACTTCTCAGTGGTAGTATATCGATTTTTAAAATAAATATCTAGAAATACTATAAAATGGAGTTGTCACGCTTTCAAAATCAACGGCTCATATATTAATGATTTTTAAGTCAAATTGAAAAAATGGAATTCATCGATTTAAAAATTAAAAATACTACATTTTATTCCAATATTTCGATTTAGGAAATTTAATTTCAATATAGACGACGTTGTGAAACGATAAATTAAGACATACATATTTTAAATTACTTTTTATCTATAAAACTAATATTAAATTTAAAAAACACATCATTAATTTATTTAATGCTAAATAATCATTATTATGAACAGTTATTTATTAAATGAACAGTTGTATATTACGGGCTGGTCCTCGACAGGTATCCCTCTAGTATATACTATTATTAACAATATTATATAAACAATATAGAAATGTAAACAAGACTGCAACGATTCCTATTTTGTTAATTGATCACATCATTGACATGTCAGCTTGATAATTTGGACAACTATCATTTACAGTTCAATGATTTCTATTAGCTGGAGCTCTCCGAGCTTTATGGGCACATAAAAAAAAAAAGAACTAAAAACTATAATGTACAATGATTATAATGATAGTAAATTGGTCTGTTAGGGGGCACGTGCCAGGTGTTGGCTCCCCACAGCTGCTCGCCAGTTGTCCCGCCTCTGCGGGGCAAATCTCTGATCCATCTCCTTCTTAATTATTTTCACATCTAATATACTAACCTATATTGTTTATTATGAAAACTGTTTATCAACTGTTTATATTTTTGCTATTATTTGTTAAGAAGTTGAAAAATGAAGATTAAGAAAATAAATACTGTAGTCCGGAAACACAAACTTATAATTTCTTATTTATGTGTGTAAGTATACTGTTTTATTTATTAATAAAATAGTATTCTTGATTAATATATATGCTAGATTACTTTATAGTAAACTTTATAATTTATGTTGTTTTTAAAATTGAAAAAAAAAATTATAAAGATTCTTACTGGGGACTTAAGTAATTCTTAAACTGAATGGGTGGTGTGTAGAAATAATAGCCAAAATGAAATCAAATTTCAGAATAAAATTGAAAATCGAATCTGTGTATACTACTATAAATATATTAATTTTAAGACCCTGGAAAAATTCCAACGAAAAGCCCTTAAGTCTCCAAACTAAAACAGAAATTGAAAATATTTCAATTATCAACTGATATTTTCAATTTCTGTTTTAGTTTGGAGACTTAAGGGCTTTTCGTTAGAATTTTTTCCATGGTCTCAACATTTATGGAAGGTCTCTTTTTACCTTTCTCTTTTCAATGTTGATATATTAATTTTATATAAAATATAACAAGTAGCATTGAAAAAACCTATAAAATTTTAATGCACTAAACCTTGAATTCGAAAACTTTGAATCTGTTTTTTTTTTTGTTTTTTTTTAAACATTAGGTAAGAATAAAAAAATAAAGAATAAAGAATAATTTTCTATTTATCATAGAAACAGAATATTCTAGTGAGCCTGGGGAGAGTCGAGTCTTCATAGGATCCAACCACGGCTGTTCATAAATTAAACAACTTGTATGGCACAGTCAGGTTTGAACCCGCAACCATCGGCAAAATAATTCAGCACTCAACCACTTAACTACCGCGCTCTCTTGTGAGAAATTATAAATAGCCTTATTGCGGACTAAAATTATTCTTTAACTGAATCAAATGAAATTTCAGAACAATATAAATCTTAAATACTCTTTCAAGATATAAATCTTTTATACATTATATGCCAAAAGAATTCCCTAAGCGTTATTTCAATCAGAGAGATCCTCCAACTATTTAAATTTCATATAAAGTGTAATAGGTAATGCCAAAAAAGTCCTATTCAAAAGTAATATTGATATTTTCTATGTTAAAAACAATTTTATATAAACTCCTCTGCTGAGAAAATAGTTACAAATATTTAAATGAATATAGCGTTGGTTTGTGAAACTTGATAACTGACAAAATAATGGACAAACATAAAATGTTTTTTAGTAATAATGTTTAACTTTATAGCAATCATTTACCATTACTCAAACCAATAAGTATATCTTTAACGTTCATTTGAATTATTTTAAATGTCTGCTGTAGTCTAACCTGTTTTTTTTCTTCATCATCTCCTGACATAATAGGAAAAATGAACATAATATTCTTATCAGGTAATAATGACATTATTCAAATATATTTTTACCCCTAATAATAATTATTTTTACAATTATTAGTTCATGAAATTGAAAGAATAGTTTTTTACTGTGGATTAAGGTTTAAAATCACGTTAATGCAGAATGTTTACGTTTAAAACTACTTTATTGTCATAATCATGCGTAAATTTTATGCTTAACAATTGTTGTTATTATATAGTCAAAAGGATACTACTGCTTGGTAATATTGAGACCCACGGGGTTTAGTAAATTAGTGTCAATGTTAGAGGGAGATGAGTTTACTGGGATCATGTTCAACCGCCTTTAAGTTCCCCCTCCCCGATTGAGGGGGTATACACTTTATAGAGGCTGGGTGAGTCCCTGGGGGTTTACAGATCCCACAGAATTAACAGAATAATTAATTTATCTGCCACAGTCACCCTCGAATCAGAATCTGTAGATCAATACGTACAAAACTATACACAAAAGGGGGTTATGAATAGGAAGAAAAAGAAAAGTCGTTAAATTGAATAATATACTTATTCTTAAACTCTGTGGACAGAAAATAATCAAACGCATAGTCAGTTTGCCTTGTGTCCATTCTAGTAAAAAATAATATAAAACAAATAATTGCCTGAAATGCGGAAAGAAAACTGAACATGTTTGTGTATCATTCTCTCCGGAGATTTTACGAACAGTAATGTATTTCACATGTTCCACAGAATTTATCTTAATTTTTTAGACAAATTAAAATTAATATCGTAATTGGTTTAAACGATATTACAATTATAGCTTTATTTCCAGACTTAGCTTTTATCAGCATTCCGAAAATGACGGATGTCCGCCTTTGATATGCAACCATATCACATATTAACGTTGACTCATAATCACGGATAAACTTTGAGCTCAGGCACATAAAATCACTTATGTTGAATATTAGTCGACATGAGGAAGAAAATGGTCCGGGCGGAGGTATAAAAAAAATATTAAGATTGTAACTTCAGTTTTCATCTTAAGACAAGAGATAATAACAGAAAGATAGAATATAGCAGTCGCTTAAAACAATTCTGTATCTGTTCCGCATGTTGTCGCTTCGAGTTGAGTTACAAGCTTTAACTCTATTCGTTTCATTTTTAATATTTTCCAAAAATACAAATTACCGTAAGCTTTTTGTCTGACCTCCACCAGAACCATTTTCTTCCTCATAAAATAAATTAATAACTCTATGGAATTATGTATGTGTTGTTACCTCTATGGCATAATATGGCATGGCATGGTATGGCATAAGTGGATACCCCTATGGATACACTTGACCGGATTTGAGTTTGGACGAGGTCTAAACTGGTAGGATTGTATACACCTACTTCATCATCCCTTTGTAAAGCAGCTAGTCTAAAATAATAATTACTTAAAAACTACTAAGCTCCAGAATCTTGATGAATCTACTAATATTACTAGCAAAGATCACATCATCGCACCATTATCGAGAAATCTTGTTAAAGAGTAACTATTCCCGTTGATGGAACAGGTCCAGTTAGTAATTCAGGTGTTCAAATAGGTTCTATGACTACACCTACAATTTATTTTTTTCTTTTTATTATTATTTAATTTTTATTTATCACTATTGTTGTAGTTTTTATCTGGATCTCACTAATATACAGTGTGTTTCAGTTTTTTTTTAAATTTATTTTATTGATATTTACAACTATAATAGAATAGAATAGAATAGAAAATAAACTTTATTCTGGGACCAAGTCCCTTTAGAATAACAATAATGGACAGATTAAAAAAAACATAACATTCATCTGGCCAGAAGGCTACATAATAACACAAATCATGAAATAATCAAGTGAGAACAAAAACATTGTAAAAATAGAAATAGATAAGAAAAAAAAATAAGTAAAATACAACGAACTTGACTGCTTTTTAACTAATTGTAAAAAATAAATATATTTATATTACCAAAATAATGATTAATAATATTAATACAGTAGTTGATGACGAAATTACTAACTAAAATAATTGATTGGCATAGTATGCGATAATATATTTAAAAAGTCGGTATCATCGTTGATGTAGGAAAAATAAACAAAACAAGGGTAGCGGGATCGAGTTTACAATACTGTTATATTCAAGCATACCTTTGACCTGCTTGGAGAGCGACTTTTTGAGATGCCAAGAGATGATGGAAAAGCAGGGATTTAAATGAAGCTAGTGAAGAGGAATGGCGGATGAAAGGAGGGATTGAATTCCACACAGTGGTGGAGCGGGCGAGGAAGGAGCGCTCGAATGCCTTAGTTCTGTGGGAAGGAATGTAGAAATCGGAAAGGCGAGATCTTGTTTTGTGCACCTGGACAGAGGATTTGAATGGGAGGAGACTATAGATATATGAAGGGTGTTGCGAGTTGATGGATTGGTATAGAAAAACGCTAAGGAAATATTGTCTACGGATGGGAGGGAAGAGCCACTTTAACTCATCATAGTGATGTGACACCCGGGATCGCCTCGGAGTACCAAGGACAAATCTTAAAGCGCAGTTCATTATTCTTTTTAAGCGGCTCTCAAGCATTTTCGAGAGGCCCCCGTATACCACACTACAGTAGTCGAAGTGGGGGAAGATGAGGGATGATACGAGCAGCTTCCGAGTAGGTTGAGTAAGGAGATGCCGAGAACGATGGAATAATTTTAGGGAACTAATTATTCGTCGGGATATTTGGGTGACATGTGGTTTCCAGGAAAGGTTTTGGTCGATGGTAATGCCTAGGTTTTTAACGGAGGAGCTGAAACTGATGGGGTGGTCGTTTAGGATTAATGTTGGAAGGGTGGGGATAGTTGCAAGGAGAGAGTTGGAACCTAGAACGATGGCCTGGGTTTTCATTGCGTTCAATTCCAGTTTGTTCAGCTTTGCCCAGGTACTGATTCGATCTAGGTCTTGCTGAATACTGGCGAACGCATATGAAAGCCCGGATGGAGGAAAGGATAAATAGATTTGGAAGTCGTCAGCATATAGATGGTAGGAACAGTGGTGAACAGATTTAGGAAGATCATTGATGTAACAGTTGAAAAGGAGAGGAGAGATGCTTGAGCCCTGAGCCACACCTGAGGATAGAGTACGGAAACAGGAAAGGGGTTGGTTGGGCATAGAGACCGCTTGGGACCTATCAGAGAGGAAGGATTGGAACCATAGAATAGAACTGTAGGAAAAAGACAATGACTTTAGTTTGGAGAAAAGGATAGAATGGTCTAAGGAATCGAAAGCTTTAGAAAAGTCTAGGAGGATTAGCACGGCTATTTGTCTGTTGTCCATGGCTTTATATATGTCATTGGTGATTTTGGTAAGGGCAGATTGAGTGGAAAAACCAGGGCGAAAGCCTGATTGAAGCGGAACGAGGAGTTTGGACTGTTCGAGAAAATTTGATATTTGAGACTGGACTATTCTTTCGAGAGGTTTGGAAAGGTTGGAAAGTATGGAGATTGGCCGGTAGTCCTTGGGAGATAATGGGGTTGGGGTTTTATTTATAGGATGGACTAGGGATTTTTTCCAGGAAGTCGGGAATACTGCTTTTTGTAGTGATAATATTACAACAAGTAAATTTGCTAATATGACATGAAAAACACTTGTTGAGAAACTACCCATCGATACCACTCCCAATAAAGTTCTATAGTAGATGGTCTCGAGGCCATCTTCTTTTCAGATGCCTCGGAGGGTTACCAGGAATAGTATAGAAAGCAAGTTGAGATACTAGCGGATTCAGGTGTATATGGAGCTTGTCATGGAAGGATAGGTATCTAGTTTGGGCCAAATCAGCAACATATGGGACATTAAGATCATGATGGATGAGTTTGTTTGTGACATAATAAGGAGCATTGAGGATTTTAGGAAGGATTTTGGATTGTAAGGATTGGAAACGAGATGAATTGGATGGTTTAGTAGAGCCCCTAAGCTCAACTCTGATAGCTGTCATGTAAATGAGTCTTTTGCCATTAATAGGGAGCTTAGAGCGTTTGTCCAGTAAATGTTGAAGTAGGCGAAAACAACGAGCAGTTTCTTGTCTTTTCAGTCTTGTATGAGGATTCCAAGTGAGACGTTTGTCTAGATGGAGTCCTAGGTAACATATCTGTTCAACGGGGTTCAGTGGATTATTCTTAAAGGATGCAGTAGGGCAGGAATTTGTAGGTTTACGACGAAGGGTGAAGGTAATTTGATGGGATTTGTTAGGATTTATTTTAATTCTCCACTTTTGACACCATTCTTGAAGGTTCGAGATATTGTATTGAAGAGATTGGGATGCAACAAATGGATCCTTATTTACTGATAACGCACATGTCTCATCAGTGTACGCAGTGAGGACAGTGCTTGGATGGGTTGGGATGTCAGCTGTATATATCGTGAACAGGACGGAACCCAGGATACTACCTTGAGGAACCTGGTTAAGAGGGAAGAGTAGGAAAATTATGGGTTGTTTTAGTGTTAAGTAGCCCAACTGAAAGTTTAAACCAAGGAGCTCAAAACAAAAAAAAAAACTTCCTATGGAGGCAAGATGGCAAACTCTGTGTTAAAGAGACATTACACCTAAAGATTTCCATTATTATGAACTATTTAGACAAATTAAATAAATAAAACTGATTTTGTGTGTTCTAACTACTTTATTCATTCAATTTAAACATTAACCTTGATATTTTGATTGCCCTGCACAGTCAATCCAAATCAGTCTTAATGCGCAAGGAAATCACTTTGAACATCATTTAATATGAATATTAATGTTTACATTTAATGAAAAAGTAGTTGGGACAAATAAAATAAGTTTTATTTGTTTACTATGCCTAAGTAATTTATAACGATAAAAATCTTTTGGTTTGAATATCTCCTAAACAAAGCGTTTGCAGACATACCTCCATAGGGAATTTTTTTCTTAAATTGATATTCTTAGTTCAAATTTTCAATTAACTAAAACACTTTGTGTAAATATTTTAAATTTGTGGAACAAATGAAAAATAAATACTTACTCTAATAAGCATTTGTTTAAGTAAAAATACTTAATAAATAGTGAAAATTGGAGTATATAAAAGAATATAGTCTCTCATTTTTTATAAACAGTTGTAAGTCCGATTTTACTAATTTAGATTTTTTCATTGTAATTACATCATTTTATTATATAACATTATTTTCCGAAGTAAAATATGTTAAATCAGTAGAGCGTAGTAAAAAGTCCACTAGTAAAAAGTAAAAAGTGTCAACAACAAACAATTAATACTTCTTTTTTATCTTATGAAACGTATTTATATATGTTACAACAATTAACCCTTAAGGTGTTATATTAATGTCGGCTTCGATATTAAAAGTGACATAAATAAAAGTGCAAATTATGATAAACTATTTGAAATCGGAGAGGATGATTTGCCATTCATAAGGTAAGCTGGAAAAATAATAATGATCCTGATTATCCTACAGAGGCTTCAAGTAACAAGAAGAAAAATAAACTACTTTTCCTAAGCTAAGAAAATATACGCTTAGAATAACGTATGCAAAAATCCAAAACGTTTCGAGTAGATTTATTTTTTCGTATTTTTTATATACAACAATTATTTTTTTAAATGTTTACTTGATTGTATATTAATTGTTATAGAACGTTTTTCCCTCTTTAAAAAGTTTGGACATATACTCATCTGACAAAATATATTTTGTAATAGATTAATTGCCTTGTAATCGGCATGAGTTGATATTTATGAATGTGTGTTACACTAAAATCTATACTTTTCCGTTGTGAAAACAAAACAAAGGAAACAAGAGAGTACAAACAACAATCAAAAAGATCCACTAGAACTAAATATACTCATTATTCCAAAAAGAGTTTTAGGTGAAAAAAAATAAAGATTAACTTATTCATACAACACTGAAAATTATATAATAAAATATGTAGTTAATTCTATTGCAACACAAATTATTTTATTTTTTATTAATGACTTTTAATAGAAGCGATAAAAAATACAACTGCGGAGTAGAGAAAATAAATAAAATCAGATACAGAATGATTAACACTTAAGAACCATATTTCATTACGTAATATTAATATTGCGTCAAATGTACTGAACAGGCGCCCTGCCTAGGTAGAACTGTCAAACGAGAGGACATCATGTTTTACTAAATATAAACAAGAATATACATTAACATTAACGTAGTACATATATTTTAAATATTTTGAGAAGCAGAAAAAAAATAGCAATCTGGGAATTTTAAAATATTCAAATTAGTAGTTGAGGTAGCAGATGTCATCAGGAGATAGTGTGGTGATTAATAACAAAAATAATATAATAGTAATGCTTCATACTTTGTTTTACTTAATAATTTATAGATTAATTTTTTAAGTAAGTTTGAAGTAAAGCGGGAGATAATGCCATAGTTAAATAAAAATATTTATTCATAATAAAAATATTATTTAGAGGCTTTGTATAATTTTAAGGGGGTCGGATATGCAATATTTACATTACATAATTAAATTCTCTTTAAAAAAATCAAGAGCTGTTCCTTACAATCTTGAGAATCCTTACAACCGTCATTGGTACATACATTAAATTTAGGGGACGAAAATAAAAGGTTATTATTAGCTTTTTATTATTAATTAATAACAGATAATTAGTAAAATAATAAAAATAAAAGCGGTTAATCACCTTAGTGACCAGCGGCGAACGGACACATGGAGGAGATGATGGCACTCAGCCCTCTCCTACGGGAAACCAAAACCAACTGGGAAAAGGAAACAGCCTCTGGGATCAATAGTCCCAGGGATCAGGCGCAGGTCTTCGCATCTCCCGCCAAATTCGATTTTTTTTTTTTTTATTAGAATATATATATATATATATATATATATATATATATATATATATATAAATAATTATTCTATAATATTTTTTAAAAATTAATTACTACCTGCCATTCAGCCAGGATTAATCTCCAGCGCGTTTGTGTCAACGTTCCGTTTAAGCATTTTGGAACAGGCCTTGATAATCAGCGAAGAATAAAAACAGCAGAGGGGAAGCTCAATGTGCAAGTGTGGTATAAATTTTTTAATATGTTAACAGCCACTGCGGACTCTTCTGGGGCTCACCCATCCTCTAAAATGTGGGATCCTAAATCGGGAGAAAATTGGTGGTTGAACGTGATATCTCGGGCAACTCACCTCACTACATAACCGTTGTCCTGGAAACAGTCTCTACCATTTACTGAACCCTTCACTGACTATAGTGATACAGGTACATAACTAAGTATGTAAACTATTAAATGCAAAACTGAACCAATTTTTACTATAAAATTGAAGTTTTATCATTACAAAAAAAAATTACATCTCTATAATACAAATACATACTAGCAAATAAATAACTAGTCAACGTTTCGCCTATTTAGACATTACAGGACACGCACAAAAAAAGAAAAGAAATTCTTATCAATAGATATTAAATGCAGAGCATCTCACATCGGCAGTCAAACGGTAACCAAACCCCAAAACGTGCAATCAAATGCTAAGGCAATACATTTGTAATACATTTACGAACCGCCAGGTTGTTTATCAGTTTAAATAAACTGAAATACATATATCAAGAAAAACAAACTGTACCACTAGAACCCATGAAGGGTCATTGGTTCAGTATGTGGTAGAGACTGTACTGTTTCTAGGTCAACGCTTGAGCAAGTAGATGATTTATCCAAGATCACGCTTAACCACCAGGTTTTCCCACAATATCCAAATATCTTTCATTCCAAAAATGAATAGCTCTTAAGTTTATTATTATCATCTCGACATAGAATGTAATGATTTTTTTTTTAATACCACAGAATAGGCCTTTGGGATTTTTTTTTTTGCTTTTTTGTCCAATCGAGCAATTAAAAAAATAAAATTTATACATTTACAATGTTACACTCATTTACAAAATATTATGAGGTTTTCTGGAATAGAATTATTGTTTATACTTTCGGCTTTTTGAAGCAACTCTTCGAAACTGTTTTCAAGAGTCGATCATTATGATATTGGATGAGGATGAGGAAGACCTAAAGTGACGCACCAGGTGGGAGATTATCACTCATCGATTATATCTGAGTTAGCTGAGAATGGTCAAACCTCAGCCGGTTTCATACCCACTTACTGATCCACAATCATAAATTTGTTTTCCTTAAATATTTCGTAGCTGTCCAAGTTTTGTAACATGTTTCCTTCTTCTTTGACTTCTTTGTGCAGGGTGATGGTGGTTAATTGGAATTCTTGCCAGTGGTAGACTTTGGTAGATTTATTTCCTGCACTATCTGCCACTTCATTGACTCTGACAACAATTGGCTTGGTAAACAGAAAAAATGCATCATACAACCTTCCAAGGATTTAAGCTTATGCAAAGTATCGAGCACCAAAGAGAAAAAGAATACTTCACCGGTAGAAGGACAGATCGAGAACCAATTACAGTCCGACTAATTACTTAAGACGCCATGGTTATCACGCCGCGAGTAATGACTGTCCATTCAGCACGTAGATCGTAGAAAACGTTGGTAAGGAACACATTTGATGCTTATTGCTTATCAACATGGAAACGCCAACTCTCGATTTGCTCTTAGATATGGCAGTATAAATGCATTTCAATTCTTTATAATTGCTTTTGCAGCAGTTTTCTGATTGCTACAATTTATTATAATTGAGGAATAGTTTCTAGATTTAATTTTATGAACTTTAGGAACAGAAAGTAATTCTGGCTCTATTTCTTTACCATGCAGGGAATGTTACAGGTCCAGGTCTACAGTGTTACGGTCAGAGAGAGAGAGAAAGAAGAGCTGAACGGATTAAGATGGATCAGAACCATCTGAAAGATCCGAGAACGGCCTCCCCCACTCCCGCGCGTCTAGAACGTTCGACCCTGCCTTTATATACCATTCGCCGCGAACCAGTAAGTAGTAATAAACCAGGCTGTGACAGTCCGCAAGTGTAATAAACTGTTTCTGTCTATTACTATGTGCCAGTTTGTCATATTTGGAGAGTCTTACGGTCGGTGGACTTTAATTAGTGAACTGTAAGTGTTAATTAGTAGTTGTGAACTTAGTGTAATTTTATTGTAGTTATGTAGGTAATTTTATGTTAGTTATTTAGTATTAGCGATATCTCATATTATTTTAGTAATTAAATAGGAGTTAGGCCTAGTAATCTTTAGAATATTGTTATTGCAAATTTATATTAGTTTAATAATTTAATTGTTAGTAATTTCATTGTATTCTTTTTGTCACTTTGTTAATACGTTGTGTATCTCAGATTCAGGAGTAGTATAATTCATTTTCACACCCAGTAGCCCGTAACAATATGATTGTATGATTTACATCTTCTGGGAAACGATTAGCCATATTTTCTGCTATATCTTCTTATTAAGGTGCCCTATTATTTTAATATATGTCAAAGTCAGTTTGATCTTACGTCGCTCTGAAATTTCGACATTTCTCCAATTATGCTCTTAAGTCACGAATATTTCTTTCTTCTGATGCCTGTTTTTCCTTCGTTTTTCGCCTATATAATCAGGTTAAGAAATTGGTACTCAGATAGACTAGCAGCAAGAAGAAAAGCATTTTTCACTTCATTATTTACAGCGGTTCTCTTTCTCTTCCCACCCAGTTTAATACCTCATCGTTGATTATATCATTAGCTTTGGTTATATGATCTTCCTAAGACATATAATGAATTCTCCTGAAAAAAGACATTCCGAAAGCCTCAAGCCGGTTTACGACGTTAACTTTTATTGTCCAAGTCTCCTGCATCGATGCAGCAACACTGAATAAATGTAGCATTTCACAAAGCGGCACCGTAACGTTAAATTAAGACTCTTGTTGCTGAGCAGAGCTCTGATATTTGTAAATAATGTTCTGGCCTGTTCTATTATGTTAGGTATCTGTATCCAGGATAGAAGTCTTCGTTTATTCAGCTTCTGAGATATCTGAACTTGGAGAATATTCTTACTGTTAATTCTTACGATGCGATCATTCGTATTTTGTTGGGTTTTAGAGTCTCCTTGGTCGCTTTTGGAACCATGTGTTTGAAATAACAGGCATAACATTTCGTCTTGATGAAATTGGATTAACATATCTTCTCTATTGTTTCGGTCTCCCAAACCAAAATCTCCCACGATTCTCAACAGTGTCTTTATAAGCCTTGGCGTTGAAGTCTCCCATGAATAAGTCTTCGTTTTTCTTGATCAGCCTCATTTACTAACTCTCTTCTCTCTTTATACAAATGAATCATTTCTTTATAATGTTTATCTAACATTGGCGTGTAAAATTGAATTATATTGAGATCAGTTGGATCTGCTTGACTTGTAAAAGAGCAGTTCAATCCGAGTATGCTACATAGTTCTTAACTGCTTTAATATTATGCATATTTACTAAGAAGCTTACTCCCTTATAATATAGTGTGGTAGGTTATTTTCGAAGTAATACTCGTAGGGTTGCTTTCTCTTTAGTACACTGGCCACTTTGTATCGGATCTCGATGAAGCCTAAAATGTATTATTTGAATCTTAATATAGCATTGCTTTTCTTTGCGAGGATCTTTAGTGATTTTACAATAGGATACCAAATATTGCCAATCCAGTTATAATTAAGATGAGGTTTTTGACCAATAACTGACACCGCACAGACCCACAGTCGTCATTTTACGTTCCCTTCGAGGGATGGCATAAACTAAGGGTTTTTAAATTTCTTTAAAAAATCCTGAGGCCACCTGCGCAGCTGTGATCCCGTGATCTTGGGCATAGTAGGTAGTGTTTTTAGCCCAACAGTAGTTAATAAGCAACAAATAACCAATAGTAATTAACAGCAGCTATAAATGAAGTTTCTGAAGAAGTTCATTTTTACATTATTCTAATAATGGACTTAATTGGTAAGGGGAAGCAATCAAAGATAACTTAAAATAAACCAAACTACACCCCCTGACCAATTCAATTCGTTATTAATATTATCCAGTCAGCTATTTTCCACTTAAACTTTTACATTATTCTGATGACTTGCTAATTGTCTGTTCAAAAAATTACCGACCATCCACAGATGTGTTTCAGATATAAAGTCATTTTCTGGTTAGCAATAAGATTCTTGTGACATCAAACTTAAAAACTAAGAAAGAATAGCTTTATTTGAGTGAACAAAATTATAGCCTGAAATTGTCCTAGTGGAAGGATAAAATGTAAACCTTGAGGTTTTCTCTCTAGACCATGAGCTTAGAAATGGAAGCAGGAATATGAATGCCTTAGAACTTCAGGAGAAAGATACAATCAATATATTTTTTAAATGTTTTTGTTATTTTTCTTTATAAACACTTATTATTTTTATTTTATAATCTATTCCAATTAGAAAAATTTTTTGTGCATGAAAAATATTTATTAAGTTATTGTTTTATTTTTAATTTATATTATTCTTTTCTAAATTTATTTTAGCTGTCAATTTTGAAAGTGATAAAAGTTCATTTTTTCATATTCGCGATATCTACAGAGTTTTATTCAAATTACTTTTTAAAATACAAAAGCAAACAGACAAATGTTTTTATAACTAGGCACATAACAAAGAGTGACGTTTTAAATCCTATATACCTTTTAAATTTTATTATGAAATAATCATAAAAATTAAAATTTTAAACAATAGACAATTTTTTTTTATCCAAATGGACTTATAACACTTTCAAAAATCAGCTCATACAATGCTTTTAGTTTTTCTCTTTATCGTAATTTAAAAAAAAATGTTATATGGATTTTTTTTAAATTCAAATATTTAATTATAATGCAATTGGAAAAACCACAATGCAAAGCCTTATGTTTCAAAAAATACACCTACTTACCAGTCGACGTTTCGCCTATTCAGGCATTATCAAGACACCAAAATCAAAAAGGGGTTATGTGAATCGCATCTCGAAGAAAAAGGTGCAATACATCCCAACGATCAACAGCCCAAACAGGATCCAAACATGAGACAGCACACCTCTCACAGGTCTCATGTTTGGAGCCTGTTTGGGCTGTTGATCGTTGGGATGTATTGCACCTTTTTCTTCGAGATGCGATTCACATAACACCTTTTTGATTTTGGTGTCTTGATAATGCCTGAATAGGCGAAACGTCGACTGGTAAGTAGGTGTATTTTTTGAAACATAAGGCTTTGCATTGTGGTTTTTCCCAATTGCATTATAATAAATAATAGTGTTTCTTTTTGAGTTTTTGGCTCTATTTTAGTGGTTCAAATATTTAAATTATCTTATTTTAATTTTAATTGTGTTCTAATTTTTATTGATTTATTTTAATAAATATTATATATATATATATATATATATTCAGTCTTTTTTTAACTTCTTAGGCGACGTTTCAAGACTAGGTTAGTCTCATACTCATGACCTGACAGTGAACAAATGAGCTTTTAGTAAAAACATTAAATAGCACACTAAAATAGATGTAAAATGACCTGTGTAAGTTGTAATAGATAGGGTGTACTTACAAGTTCCAAAGAATGAATCAGTTTTTCATTAATCCCTATGTACAGATAGAGGATATTTTCAATTCAATGAAAAATTTTATAACCAAAAATTCGCCTATTTCACCTATCTTGGCTGATATTTACTTAGAAGAACTGTTAAATACAGTCATACCAAAAATACCATTTAATATCCCGTTTATATTTAAATATGTGGATGATATAATAACAGTGATACCAACCGAAAATAATGAAAAAGAAATAATTTTAAATGAATTTAATAAATATTCCACTCGATTAAACTTTACTATTGAATTTCAAAAAGATAATAAAATACCATTTTTAGACTTTCTCTTAATCAGAAAATCAAACGGAGGAATAGAAACTAAATGGTGGCAAAAACCTATTCACTCTGGTCGATACATACACTAAACAAGCCAATGCCCCAAAAGATATAAAATAAATACGGCTAAAAACCTAATAAATCGCGCGAGAAAATTATCATCCCAAATACACCAAAAAACAGCCGAAAACAACGTAGTGGACCTCTTATTAAAGAATGGTTATCTGCACAGCCTCCTTCGCAATTTATTAAAAACAACAAAAACACTTTCTAACCAAAACAACCTAAATGAAACCAATCCTAAAAAATACTATACATTGCCTTATATACCAACACTTTCAGAAAGACTAGCAAAAACACTCATCGGTAATAAAAGTAAAAAAGACTCTGCAATTACTTTCAAAAACACAGCCACTGTGTCAAGACTATTTACAAAAACCAAAGATTCGGATAAATTAGAGCTAAAATCAAATGTCGTGTATGAAATACAATGTGAAGATAAATGCGGTAAATCCTATTTCGGAACATCGGAACAATACTTAAAACGTAGAGTGTACCAACACAAATATAGTTGTGATTCAATAATAAAAACCCCAATAAACCAGATCAAACAGCTCTCATTACACATTTTAGAAATACACAACATACCTTTAAATTTGATAAACCTAAAATAATACACCAAGAGAAAAAAAGTTTCAAACGGAATATAAAAGAAATGATAACTATAGAGAAGTATAAAAATCGCGCTGTAAACAAAAAATCGGATGTTCAAGGTCTCAGCTCGTGTTATGCAAATTTAATTAATTCATAATATATAAAAATAACAATAATCTAATATGATTCAACAATTAAATAAACTGCTGTTCCTAAAAAAAATGGATTACTTACTCATTGATCATAGCAATTGCAATACAAACATTTTATGCTGTTTTGCGAGGCAACTGATTAATGAAAAACTGATTCATTCTTTGGAACTTGTAAGTACACCCTATCTATTACAACTTACACAGGTCATTTTACATCTATTTCAGTGTGCTATTTAATGTTTTTACTAAAAGCTCATTTGCTCACTATCAGGGCATGAGTATGAGGCTAACCTAGTCTCGAAACGTCGCCTAAGAAGTTAAAAAAAGCCTGAAACTCAAGATCTAAAACACAAAATAATTTCCATAACAGTCAAGATAAGTAGAAACCTATATATATATATATATATATATATATATATATATATATATATATATATATATATATATATATATATATTTGTTTTTTAAACAAAAAGCCTCAAGTCTCAAAACCAACAGAAAAGAATACTTTTAAATTTGGCAGATATTTCTGTTTCCTTAGTTTAAATTACTTTATCGTGTCCAGTTATTATAGGAATATAAAACAAAAATAATTTTTAAAAAATCACCTTAAAAGACAAATACCTGCCAAATTTAAAAGGAGTCATTCCTGTTGGTTTAGAATGCTTAGGGCTTTTTGTTTTGAAGTTCCTCACTCATGTATTAATTAATATTATGTCTCTTCTGAGCACTTTTTCTCTATTTTAATATATTTGTATATCCATAAACATACATATAATACACACTCTAAAATATCAAGATCAAAACAAAATTTTTTTAAAAAGAAGTGATAATTAATTGAATTAAGCCTACTCTTTATGTATTAATTTACTTCAGGAACACAAATGGTTAATTTTTATTGATATTTTAAATTAAAAATTCTTCCTTGAAAAAATCTTAAAAAGTATGAACTGAAATTGGCAAAAAAAAAAGGTAAGAAAGACAAGACACTTGTAGTTAGGATCCCATTGGTAGTTTTTAATTTACACAATTTCATAAATAAAACATAATCTGTTAAAAAATGTTATACCCTTTGATTTACATACTTTTGTTAAATTGATATAAATGATAAAATGTGTAAAATTCAATGAAAAATATAGATAAAAACAGTTAACAAGGCTTTTAATAAAAAACAGACAACGAGAACTGTATTATATTAAAACATATATATCTAATTACATAATTTATAATTAATAATTATATAACACCTCCCCACTATCTCCCAAAACAATTTTCGACATAAGAACAGAATAACTTCATGAATCACTAAGGGATCTGTGAGTCTATGAATAAATAATATATATTAATGTTTGGGAAATATTACACAAAACCTTCATGTAAAAAGGCACTTAAATATTTAAAGTAATCCATAAAACAAAATGCTTTTACATAAGATAATAATATGATAACTCTAATGACAATATTTCCGAACGATAGCTGATTCAATATTTTGCTAATTATATAGAAAGGCAGATTCATGTTACAAAACTGCGATCGGTCATATAATCAGCAAAATAATAACACAAACTTTCTTCAACTAGATAAATTTATAACTAACAAAGTTGAAAAAATAATGGACAATCATAACACTATATACATTCAAAGAAATTCATAGTATGGTTTACAATTAATAAATACAATGGTTGTTTTGTGATTAATATACATAATACCCTCATTGAGAAAGGCCATTACCTTCAAGTTGACAATTAAATGTTACACAAGCTCAACTCGTGAATTTAGTTATATACACCTACTAGCAATTAAGCGAATTTGTCTAAAATAAATGAGAATAAATCATTATTTTAAAAAATAGTAATACTCCTTCCAACAAATGGTATATATATTTTATTTAAAGAAATCGTTATATACAGATTGAAATATCATTTCTACAATACAATCTGCTAGTTCATTTTGAGAAATAAGAATCAGGATGCTATTATATTCGAATTTGAAAACGCTTTTCAAGGCAAAGCAAGTGAAACAAGAATTCAGCCATTTTTTATAAGTCAGTTTGTGATAAACATAAGTGGCATGTTGTTAGGCGTAATAGATATTTCTTATCAACGATAATATATTTTTAAAAACCATATTGAGTTTCGAAAATGTAACATTAAATAACATTTATATGACTAAGAGTAACACATTATTAAGCATTTATCATTCTGACTACATATAATGAAGATTTTTATTCACTCAGTCTTCTATACCACAGCAAATGCATTAGGATATGCCATAAAACCACTCCGATCTCCGATGTGTATGTACAATCCACTTCCGACTAAAGTTCTATAGAAGCACTCTCTTAATAAAAACATACAATTAAAAATTCACTTGCAACTAACAATTTTTTCTGTCATTTATGTTCACAAAAACACATTTAAGACAGCAAATCTGAAACATAAGAGACATATAACTAGTTATAATGTAATAAAAATTCATAGTAATTAACTTATACAACTTGGAAAATCACAAAATTTAATGACAATGAACAATGATGAACAATGTAGTAGTACTGATATTAATACAAACAATTATATCACAGGATAGAATAACATGTGAATATGCATAGATTTATAATGAAATGGTTGACAACAGACCTCCTGATTAAAGGTCAATAATATTTTGAATACATATTTTTTTTTTTATTTTAGTTTAAAAAAAAAGAAAAGGTCTGATATCAGGCTAAAACCAAAAGCAGATCTAGACCTTGCATTACAAATTTGACTGAAATGTGTAAAGAAATGTAGTTATTTTTGTCTTAAAGTTTCATTAAGTTTTTCAACTAATCAACGTGGTTTATTTTAGCTGCTTTGTAGACACACATTCAACTACCGAATAGCCTACATATTGCAGTTGAAAAGTTAGTTTCAATTTGATTTTTTGTTTGTTATTTTTTAATTGGTTAGAACAACAACTAAACTTTTTTTGTATGATAAATAAAAATTATAGTTATTTTATAAAGATATTTAGAAATATGGCCAAAGCACATGTTTCTGTTTTTTTTTGTGTGTGTTATTAAAGCAATTTCTTCATTTTCCTTGTTATTTTGATGTTTGTGCAATATCTTTTAGTTCAAAAGCAATATTCTAACTTCTTTATTATTAACTATGCGATTTTAATTATTTTTTATTTTTAAGTGCAAAATATTATAAAAATTATTCTGAACATACAATGATCTTTATGTAGCTAAAAACAGGCACACAATATCCTTTATCAATTTACACAGTCAAGTTTTTATACTACGTAGTTTTTTTTGGGTTTTTATAAAAATTGAGAAAATTACACAGGTCGTATTTCTGCAATAAACTATTCAATTATTATCGTAATAAATAAAAAATTACATGAAAAAATGAAATTTTAAAAATAAAAATAATTTTTCTTTCATAGAAAGATTCTAAACACACTGTCATTAGGAAGTGAAGAAAAAGTAGAACATTTTTTTGTCAGAATTTGCTTATATTGCATCCAAGACTTATGCAATTTTTGCACAATTGGTGTCATAACATTGAACTTATCAGATCTAACCAGCTGTAGAGTTGATATAAGTTGGAAACTATGTACTGCCCGCTTGTAAGTATTGATTAGGAAAGTAAAATAATTAAAAACACATATTAATTTGTTAATTATTATATTAGGTAATAATGCAATTTTCATTAATAAAATACTTAATTACCGTTAACATGGGACTGACTGTTTTCAATGAATGGGGGAGTCTCAGGCAGCTTGCCGTTGCCAGTTGGAAGCTCAAGGATATCCCCGCTCGGGCCCAAATCCAACAGGCTGTTAGTCACATTAATTTCAGACCTGCGGAAACAATGATAATTTATATTATTGTAACAATAAACTATGAATAAAATGCATGAAACTTAAACTTTTTTTTTAAATCATAAGTAACTGAATCGTAATTATACTTGAAAATTTTGTATACACTTCAGGAAGCAAAAAAAGATGAAATAAAAAAATAATAAACATTGATTCATTAATAATTTTTATTTTTCAAATTGAAATTTTTATCAGAAACAAATATCCTTTTAAAGAATCAATTTAAAAACTCCAAGAAATATTTCTTTTAACTTGTATCATTTTAAAATAATATATGAAATTCAAAGAATGGAAAAATAACAGATTTATTGTCAAATATAAAAAATGTGATTATATTTTACAAAGCTAACAGTAAAACTAATAACATAACCACACTACAAGCTGATGATTATCAAACTGAAAATGTCATAGAAAAATATAAATTTTCATATAAAAGCTCTATGACTATCTTATCACTAAGACTGAAATACCATATCAGAATATTGTCTAAACTATAAAAAAGTAAATAACACTGAATTTTAATTTAATGCCACCTACATTTTATTATGATAATCCCTCCTTAACACGAACATGGTGAGGGAACTCTACAGTCAGTGATCAATGAAATTTCCTTTAGTGATGACAAATGAATAAGCCTATCATATCTGCTTATTGACAATAAGCTTTTGTTTAAAATATTTATTTTCTCTAATTTTCTTTTTAAGGAAATTAACCAGTTAGTGTCAAAACTAATAAATAAATTACATCTTTAGTGTGTAATAAACTTCTTTAATGTGATTATCAGCTGGTTTTATTTTCTATTTCATGTCAATGCCCTTTTTTTTTTTTTGTTACTTGAGTCGGAAACTCCTGATGTGTTATACTCTTTTTAAAAATAAAAAGCTCCACTTAGTAAAAAAATGTTTTTAAAAATTTACAAGAAATTTTTTTTGTGGAAACATATATCTTTCTCATAATGAGTGCTATTATTTTTATACAAACAGCAATGTGAATTGTCAAATAAATATCCAAACTTTAGATAGGTTACTTTAAGCAGAAAACTTTACGGAAAATGAAATTCCTCATTAAAACAGACCAATAGTTTAGCATCTTCTTCATTAAACACCAAAAGTTAAAATTAAATAACATTTTTATAGAACTTAGCTAGCTTTAAATAATGAAGTATTATGAAATTTGCCAAGGTATGGTTAGGTATCTATTGGTAGTCCTGGAAATGGAAACCAATCTTTTGCATGTATTCTTGACGTATGTTTCACGTCAGGACGTTGACTTTACATTCAGGATGAAGTCAGTAAGTCTAAAATTTCTTTCACAGGCCATTTCTTCACTTGAAAAAATATATAAATCATTTTATGCTAAAAAGTGTTTTATTGTACTAAAAATGATATTCAAAACCCAATTAGTATGAAGTGATTCATATTTATTCATCTGGTAAACATCCAAAAGCCACTTAATACTTTATTTGGCTGTAATCTGAAGTATCAATTCATTTAGTCAATCTTTATTGTTTTGATTCCTGATCAAAAAAATTATAAATAATGTTTGTGACAAATAAAATAATTCTTTATATCTAAATAAAACTAGCTTGATATCTAGAACCTAACATCACTAAAAAACAAAATATAATAAAAATGAAAATAACTTATACAAAAAATAAAATCATGCAAATAAACAATAGATAGTTGATATCCGCGGCCAACATGCAGTAACATTGAATATTATATCATTTTCACTTACATGTCTTGAACTCTTTTTCTAAGCATCAACCAAATCATACAAAAATGGTAGATTTTCAAACTTCAAGTAAAAATACAGTTATACTCAACTAAACAGTTATATTTTTCTTTTAAAGCAACATATCATCATTGTATATGCTAATTGATTACTTATCACATATTTGTTAACATATAAATAGCACAAGAATATACATAAATAAGATTGTTTCTAATATTAAAAAAAATAGAAATACAATTTTACTTAGTAAGTATAATGTAAACATTAGGTTTATTTCATTTATTAATAACAGAGTAGATGAAATTATAGATTTGTAACAGCTCAAAATAAGATTGAAATCTCAATGTTGCCAATGTAAAAAAATAATTAACTTTTATCGACTATGCAATTATAAACATTCAATATTTATACCTAGCCCCATTTATTATTTTTTCTCACAGATCAATATAACTTAAATTGATAAAATATAGGAAAAATAACAATAAACAAAGTGGTAATCCAAGCCAACTACAAGACAACAAATTTATAACAGTGTATCTTAGACGAATCAAAGGTTATTGGTTAGAAAAGTAACAAAAAATTAATTTAACAGTAGCTTAAGAGAGTAATAAGAGTACTTATTAAGGCACAATTCCTTGGCCATGATGACATCCAAATAATTAAACATGATATCAGATTAAAATTTAAAATAATTTATTAAATTAAAGCAAATAAGAAACTAAATGGTAGATTTTGCTACTACCAACATTGAAGCCTGAGATTCTGATTTGATAACAAATTCTGAGTTGATTGGTTAAAGATAGTTCAAATATTAGACAAAACAGACATTTTTAAAAAAGGCAAACATATTATCATCTGAATAAAGCAAGTATAATTCTGACAATTATATCTTCAAACGATCTTTATATTAAAAACATATTACATATTAAAAACAAGTGGGATATTGAAACCTGGAGTGTACAGAAGAACTTGGCCTTGATCAGCAATGCTTTCAAGCAAAAAACAGTCCTGCCTGATACTTAAAGGTTTGTAAGAAAACTTTTAAATAAATGAACAAAATAATAACATCTTCATTGTTTTAAACCGCTATCCGGAAAGAAGATAATGATTCAGAACTTTGGCAAGATATAGAATAATAAAAAATATAAAGTTAACACAATAACCTTCATCACAAAGTATTTGTTCTTCATCCATGAGTTTGAAGGGAAGTGTTCAAACATGGAGAATAATATTAAAAATAGAATAAAGGTTTAACTGGAAAAAAAATTAAATGAAAGCAATTGTTCGTCAATAAATCTGAAGCAGAATCTTCATTTTAAGAGAACAACTTTCAAATTATAATACAGTTCTATTATAACTAAATAAAAAACATTAAAAAAAAAAGAAGGCCATTCTGAGTCTTATGAGAAAAGATGAATAAGGTAGATTTTAAGAAAAGTTAAAACGAAGGAATGCATAAATATCTTAACACCTTAAAATGGCAACATTGAGAGGGCTGGAATAATTTAAGCTATAGTGGAGACATAAGTCAGTCAATAAAATGGAGAGAAATTCTTTTATACACCAATTACAATTAATATTTAAAGCATGCTCAAGATGAATTTATAATTTATAAAAGATTACTTTGTAAATAATTTTGGAATGGTAACAGTTTTTAATTCACTATTTGTAATATACTATTGCTGGTTTATTTCATAAAATTGAACAATCATGATCCATGGAGTTGACTTTGTGCCTAATATAAATATTATTTGTATTAGCCACAAATTAGGACTGCTTTAATGTTTATAATGATATTTGTTTTTTAAGTAATAAATAACTTGATCAAGTAATAAAAGAAACAAAAGCTTTGTAACTGAAAACAAACCATTAAGAAGTACAGAAGACATTATCTACCAATAAATTGGGCTCGGAATGATACAAACCGTTTGAACATCTTTTTTAAATTATTATTAACTTGCAATTTTTTTTAAATAGAAAAGAATTTTCCTAGATCTAAGAAACGAAACTATCAATATTCTCCATAAAATAAATTCATAAATAAGTCATGTATAAATGAATCCCAGTATTTCATTTACATACTTCCAAAAATATAAAAGAAAGGGAAGTATTTAATAATTAAACTTAATTTTTTTTAAAAATAACTATTAACATTCTAGCAATGGATCTGGTAGTGCATTTAATTTGAGTAACTTTGAAATAAATTTATAACAATATTAAAGCATTCGAATTTAGGAATCAACATTGTAATTTTTTACATATAATTACAAATATAAATCGGAACTAATGCATACTATTTTAATCATAAGAATAAATCTATAGGCTATAAAAATCACAAGATTATTTGAGCTTCTTAAGAGACTTCTACTCTCTGCTCATTAAATTTATAAACATATATGTATCGGTAAATAGGTAATATATATATATTTTCTAGTTTTATCTTTTTTTAAATTATATTTTATATTTCATAATATGAATAAATAAATAAAGACTAATTGAGACTTAGGGCTAGAAAAAAGGCAAAATGTTTTAAGTAATTTTTATTATATATCATTATAATTTTTATTAAATATTCAATGCCTATAAACTCAGCTGTCAATAATATATTTTTATAAGTAATATCAAGCAGACTAATAAAATAATATGAACTAATCAAAACAAGAATTGATGTTATGTGCCCTTTGTCCAGCCTATCCTCAATTAATAAAAATCTAAATGCCTAATCTAAAAACAATTTAAGATAATTATAATACAGTAATCCGTTAAAATTCACGAGGGTAAAGTTCTCAATCTAGGATTCATGAATGCACTATCTATCTTTTTATGTAATTAGGGGAAATTACATTTAATGATCTCAGAGCTGATTTGATTAGAGCAAATGATCTTGAAATTGTAACTTCTAAAACTAAACTATGAGGCCTTATTATTGCTGACTTGATTTTCCCCATAAACTTTAATTTTCGAATAGTAAATGGGTCATCACATCCTAGACCTTCTGTTCACCAACAGCCAAAAACCTATTTCATGAATGCAGTATTAGTGCTCACAGTTGATAAAGCTTGGAATATTGAAGGATTACTGTATATGAAGTCATAATACAAAAAATTTAACAATTACCACACAGATAAAAAGCAATATGTAACAAAAATTACAATATGATCCTCAGTCAGAAAACTAAAAAGTATCTTTGCACTCTTTAAAGTAATAAGGAAGACAACCCGCACAACCAGATAATTTCAATTAATCAGCCAAGATATAACTCTACGCTATGGTAAAGACTTACACAGTGTCGATTGAGCCGTTATGATGTCCATTCTGTTTATTATTTTCTACTAATGGAGGTATTGTGTTCGCATCGCTGTGGCTTCGCTCAGAATTCAGGAACTTGTCTTCCTCACTAACTTTCTTAGCTTCATCAGGTGGAGAGTTTTCTTCCGATTCTTCACCATCCTATAACATCAAAACTCATACATATATTTATATATATAACATTTAAAAACAATAATATGACTATTAAAATATATCAACAGAAAATATTGAACTGAAATATTTTGGTGTTTATGTAATAAAATATTTACCTTAGATGGAGTTGTTGCTGAGGTAGTACTTCCTTTTCCTCTGGTTCTTAACATTATAGCTTCAACCCTCTTTCTTCGAGCTTGCCGATCTTCCTCTTCTTTCTTTAACCTTATTTCCATTTCGATCCTCATTCTATTAAAAAAAAATATATATATATATGAAAAATTGTTTTTAGCCTAAAATAAAATAATAAGAAAATCACATTTAATATTATCAAAATGATAAAAAGATAATTACTTTCTTACTACCAAAGATAGCAATAACTTATAACTTATAAGTTATGTGTAATTAGTAATTACAAAAGCAATGTTTTTTTTTTTATCATACAAATAAAAAATAGATACCTAGATTCGAATGTAAATTTTCTCTTCATTCCAATTTATCACTTAAATTAATATAAAGAAATTAACTTACTTTTCTGCTTCTTCTTTAGCTTTCTTTTCAGCTTCTTCCTTTTCTAATTTTTGTTTTAATTCTTCTTCTTTGCGACGTTTTTCCTCTTCTTCTCGCTTCTTGACTTCCTATTCGAGGAAAAAAAAAAAATTAAAACAAGGAAGAAGAGTATAAATGCTTCATACTACATATAAGAACTTTGGTTTTTAACTGAAATAAATACAGTTTTAGAAAATGGAGCAATTCAAAAATTATAAAATACATAAAAATAATTATAATCATTGTCAAAATTTGATTAATTTATAGACATATTAATGCTTACCCTATTTGATTTAACCTACAATCATTATATTTATTCCTTATAATTATGAGTAAGAATCATATTTTATGTTAAATAATATATGGTAAGAAATATATAATGTATTATTTACTTCAATTGCTTGTTGTAGTCTAAGTTCTTCAGCTCTTCTAGCTTCTTCTAAAAGTCGAAGTTGTTCTTCCTCCATGCGTCGATGTTCTTCTTCTTCTTTTCTTAAACGTTCTTCTTCAGCCAATCGTTCTGCCTCCTATACAGAAATTATATAGTATATATATATACATATATATATATATATATATATATATATATATATATATATATATATATATATATATATATACACATGAGTTTAACATATAAGATCATTTATAAAGCTAAGATAATTTAATTTAGTGAATTATTCGCATTGTTAAAAGAAAATGAGCAAAAGTGATACATTTCCACAATGTTTAATATAAATAAAAATCATAAATAAATTTTAAAAATAAGTTTATGTAGCATATAACATTTGAGGACATTAATATGTTTTCTAAAATTATTTTTGTTCAAGAATGATCAAATTCCTTTCTTTGAAAGGTTAAAATTAGCAACTTTTTATATTAAAAAATATCAAAAAGAGTTAAAATTTAAATTATTTAAAGATATAACCATATAAATTTTAAATAAATAAATAAAAGCGATAATTTTATTTAATTGTAATTTTAAGATTCATGAAAATAACAAATATTTATTTAAAGGATATTAATTAATATATAATAGCTTATATTATATTATAAAATATTTATTAGAGGATAATAGTATATTTTATAACATTAATTTTTTGATCCAAAAAGACTAAATTCCTTTGAAAGGCTTAAATTAACAATTTTTGGTATAAAAATATATTAAAAATGAAGTTTTCCCTCTGAATTAATGTTAATTTTAAGAAAGCCCACACCATCTATTGGCTAAACTTTGAACTGAAGATATGTTTTCTTATTTTATTCTATGCTTAAAATGTCCACTATTTATTTATTGCAGAGAGTTAACATTTATATTATACAATAAAAGCGATAATTTTATTAAATTCAAAAGATTCTTTAGGATAACATAATATGTAATTAAAAACTATTTTTCAAGGAAATTAATATATATCATAACTATTTTAATTTAATTAAAATTTTATTAATTTAATATCATTACTATTTTATATTATATTTATTTAAGGAAATTAATATATTTTCTGGAAATTACTTTTATTTTTTAAGACAAAATTCCTTTGAAAGGCTTAAATTAACAATTTATTTAAAGGCTTAACATAAAAAAATGAAGTTTTCCTGAATTAATGTTAATTTTAAGACAGCCCACACCATCTATTGACAAAACCCTGAACTAAAAATTATTTTCTTATTTCAGTCTATGCTTAAAATTTCCTTTTTGGTAATAGGATTGCATCATGCCACAGGAGCTCACTTGAATAGGTCCAGTGAGTCACGGTCCCAAGAGCTGAGCTCCTGTGGCATGATGCAATCCTAATACTAAAAAGAAAATATTTTAGCATAAACCGGCCTAGTTAAGCTTCTGGGTAAATAAATGGTGCTATCTCTCGGAATTTTTATGAACTACTTTTTTCCCTATTTATTGATTAATTTATTAATCGCCAGTGAATTTAATTATAATAAATAAAATAAAATAAATCTTTATATTCTTATAAAAGGTTTAAACGACAAAATAGTTTTTTTAAGCCATTTTTGAAACAAAGACAATTGAATATTATAAAAAAAATTATTGGAAATAAAATGGTCCATATTACAAAGAATTAATTATTTAAATAGAGATAAACTATTTATTTTATAATTCTTTTTTTTTATTTTAGAACTATTTAAGCAATTAACGCTTTTACTTCCACCCAGACCATTTCTTCTCCAAATATATATATAAAAGGTCATCTGATATTATTCAAGATAAAATATTTTAGTTCATGCATCACCCAATAGATGGTGTGCATTGTCTTAAAGATTAACATTTTCATTAATTGAGGGAAAAACTTCATTTCTATGATTTTATATTAAAATATCTTTAGTAATAAGTTATGAAAATCCATTTTACGATTCTTCTTGACTCATTTAGCTGCAGAGATTATTTATATCTGGAAAAACATTGTTACTTTCTCAATTAAACAAAACAAACAGGAGCCTAATTCTACTGATATTTAATAATATATTTGTCTGTAGTATGTCTTGACACAGATAAAATAAAATTATTGTTAAATAAAACCATGTCTTGATATGCTTAGTAACATCGTGATTCAAAAATTTGTTACTCCCATTGTCAATATTCCAAAATATATTCTGCGGGCGAAGCACTAAGAGTCGGTTGATTACAAAAATATTGGCATCTTTAAAATGTATGCTTTCTCAACAAACTGATAACATAGTATTTCAAAATATTTTTAAAAATATGTTAAAATTGAGTTGTTGTTCTTTCTCTTCACTCCTCTATGTTACCTTGACTTCCTATGAGAAGATTATAAAACGAATGGCCTGAAGATCTGGTCCAAAACCATCAATCATTTTTCAAAAATTTAATATTCTTGCAAATCGAGGGAAAACAAAATCTTTGAGGTCAAATTCGCTGGATGCAATACTGATGCATAGATGCAACTATAATATAAAATAATAATAATATTTTTCCTATTAACGAATGTTAAGTCTGTTTATAAAATTATCATTTAATATAAAATTACCAGCCATCTACTGCTAACTACGCTGTGCTTAATTACACTTTCTCAGTAAAAAAATAAGAATAATTAAAAATTCACTCACAATTCTTTGCCTTTCCAGCTCTGCTTCCCTTTCGGCCTGTTCCCTGGCAAGTCTCCTCCTTTCGGCAAGAGCTGCTTTAGCTTCTTCTTCTGTAGTTATTCTAATTTTGGCTATCATTGATGCTGTAAAGGTAATATAGTAATATATAGTGAAGTGGGTATTTATAAGTACTTTTTCCAATAAAAACAAAAATTTAATTTACCGGTCATATCTGCTTCAGCTAATTCATTTCCGTTATCAGTAACTTCAGGTTGAGCTTGCGACTGGATTTGCTGTGGCTGTGTTTGCTGTTGTGGTGCTTCTTGTTGTGGCTGTGGTGGTTGATGTGGCTTTTCTTGTTGCTGTGTCGGGAGGTCGGTAGCAGCAAGTTGACTGGAGTCATCGATGGGATCATATTGCTCGGGATCCGCTTCACGGACATCAGCTAATGGTACTTCATTAGGAGCGTAGAGGTCAAGCTCCTGAGCAGCATCAAGAGAGGATGCACCCTCCCCTTTATCTTCTGACATGTTATCAGTATGTTCAAGACTCATTTCTGCAGATTCCACTAGAGGAGACTGCAATGGAGTGGCTCTTGGAGTAGTTGAAGCTGAGCTCTGAATAGGAAATAAAATTAAATTAAAAAAACAGATTAACTAACGTTAATAATCAGTATATGAGAGTGTCATCAGCAGCAATAGAAGCAGCAACGATGACACATGAATTGAAATAGGGACGACAAGTAACCGAATATTATTTGAGTGAATGGACCTGCCTATATATCATGTAAAAAGTGAATGGACCTGCGTATATATGTATCAGGTAAAAAGTGAACGGACCTGCATATATATCATGCAAAAAGTGAATGGACCTGCGTATATATCAGGTAAAAAGTGAATGGACCTGCTTATATATCAAATAAAAAGCTACAGAGCCACCAAAACTATTTACAGAATAGATTAGAACTAATAGAGATAATGGCAAGCATGGTTATATTCAAATTTTACTATATTTCTTAGATCAAAGTTTTCTTTTTAAACTTAACCCAATCAGCCATTTAAACAATAATTTTGAAAATATTGTATGTTATATTGTATGTAATATTATGTTAAGAGTATATAATATAATAGTTAAAGTATAAAGAAATTTTATTTCATTATAAACCAAACTTATATTACAAAAGAGAGGCTTATAGTTCCATAAAGAAGGAAAATAAAACTAATTTTATGAATGTTTACATGATTTTATAATGTTGGATAAGAAGGATGGTATTTAGTTGATTAGTAATTGTTATTTGATTTATTTTATATTTTATTAAGTTATTTTTATATTTATAATTAATTAAATGTATAAAAAATCAGAACATTTTGTGTCCCCAAAAAGAAGAAATAGTACACTTTGTTGCCTTGGACAAGGACAAAGAAAAATACTATATATATATATATGTGTCAATGTATATATATTCTACTAATATTATAAATGCAAAAGTTTGTATGTTTGTCTCTCTTTCATGTAAAAACTACTGAATGGATTTGGATGAAACTTTACAGTAATATAGGTTATGCATCAGAATAATACATAGGCTACAATTTATAATGATTTTGTGTGATTTGGTCATAATGATAAATAACAAGTAAGTCGGATAAAATTCTGCTCCCTGAGTAGCTTGCTCACGTGTTTTTCTTACAAAATCTACATATTTTCGCTGACATATCAAGTAACATATTTTACAGGAGTATATTAAATAGTTCCCCCTCCCAGACCTGGGAGGTGACAAGGCAGTGTCCCCTTGGTCGACGTGCTCTCATTGGCCTAGGGATGGGGTGAGGACCTTCAGGTAGAAAAAGTATTATAATTATTTTATGTGTATATATATATATATATATATATATATATATATTGTAAATATTTTTTAATTTAAATAAATGGAGATTTGAAAAAAAAGGGAGTATATTGCAGTAGATCCGCCAAAACTAAAAGCACATTGATAAATTACCTGCATATGTACATCATTCTAATCCTTTTAGTTTTAATTTCTCGCTGCTGCCATAAGTAATCCTTTTCAATTAATTATTTCAATAACATTCATTAATTAATTCAATAACATTGCATAATAATCCTTTACTGACACGAACAACATTAAACTTCTGTCTTCCCATTTCTTCATCAGTGTCAATGTAGGTTTCAATGCTGTACTAATACGTATGTGATGAAATTTGATATAGATAATCTCAAGCCTGGGAAGAACATAGGCTAATTTTTATCAACACACCACATAGGCAAAGTTTATATAAAACTGTAACCTGATTGACTAACACCTTAGAAGTTAGAACCTTAAGTTACCTTAGAAGATTTGGGTTTTTCAGCAGGTTTTTTCGGTGTAGTCTCTGTTTTATTAGTAAGTGGTTTCTTTGTGGCATGGACTTTAGGAATAGGTGGCTTCTCAATTGCAGAAACATTAGGAGATTTCACACTGCGATCTGAACCTAGAAAATTAATTACAATTTATAAAATATACGGACAAAATTAATGGAGCCTCATTGAATCAGAAGCCAATAAATTTTTTATCTCATAGTTTTAATCTACTGAAGTTTAATGAATATTAAAAAATATACTGATTTCACACTTTTTATTTTTAAATAAAAAATACAATGGAGCTCTTGTACAATATATACATCCTAATAGTATAGCGGAATGTAAAACATTTGAAATCGATTTAAGTTATTCCATTTGTGTAAAAAAAATAAGCCAAAATATTTTTTTTTTTTAAATCGATAGGAACATAACATTTTTTTTTTAATAGTTATTCGAGATGGGTCTTAGAGGCCAAGGACGCAGATAAAGTATTTCAAAATTCACATATCATAAGCTGTTTCAGCTTGGCACTGACTTTGATTTAATTTGTAAACAAAGGTTGATGAAGAAAAATTGGATGCGTTTGAATCATTTTTTTTAACATTAATTTTGCTTCTTACTTTGTTACAACCAAAGTAAACCATAATGACCTTTATGTCCTATTTGTTGTTGATTTGGCCCTAATCCGATAACAATCTTTTCAAGACAAACTTCATTCCCACTCAAACCCACTAATTTCAAATCTAGCAACCTCTTCAATTCCTGATAATCCTCCGAGGCGCCTAAAAAGAAGATGGCCTCGTGACCTTCTGTGTTGAACTTTTGTTGTTTGTTCATTTTACGTCACTTTATGGCTAATCAGACGATGCTACACTGGGAGCTCTAAAATTTGCCTATCCATATATATATATATCCATATTTAGATAGGGATTTTTAACGAGTACCTGACATCATACAGGCTCGGGACTCCTGTATAATGTCCCTTCCGAGAGGCACCGTAACTAAGGATTTTTACTCCCTTTAAAAAATCCTAGGGCACCCGCGATCTTGGGCTTAGTAGTTTGTTAGGCTAACCACTAAACCACAGGTCATCCCATGTTGAACTTTTTATTTGAGTACTATCACTGGGTAGTTTTTTTACTCGAGACATTATTTATCTTTTATTGTATTTAATTGATTTATTCAATAAAAAAAAAAAACCTGTACCACAACAACCCATGAAGGGTCTAGGGTTCAGTAAATGGTAGAGACTGCACTGTTTCATGGATGGTTCAGCAAGGAGGTGACTGGTACTAGGTCACGCTCAACCGCCAGATATTTCCCCTTATTTTGGGTACTCTATTTTTATAATATTTTATAGAGGCTGGGTGTGCCCAAGTAGGGTCCTGGATCCCATATGATCCACCTCCCACTGCAAACAGACTAAATCAAAATCATGGCCTGCAGTGGACCAGGATTTCAGTCATGGAACTCAGTGCTCTACCACTGAGCCACTGAGCTCCAGCTTTAATCTTTAAGCAAGTAATAAATCTTATGTTAAAAACAAAATGATTGATCTACTCCTATTCTTAGGAGACTCCAACTACTACATTTGTTATCATTAAAATAGCACGTACATTTTTTTTTTTTAGTAAAATTGACTCATTATTTCTTTTTAAAATAATTAATATTTCATTTATTACGTTGTGCTTTTTTGCGTATTAAATTTGCATGTTACTGGATAAATTGCATAGCCGCATACCAGGATTTCCGGCATGGCAACTCAGTGCTCTACCACTGAGCCACTCTGCTCTCGATGTATTCAATATACGGTTGTAAATTTCAATAAATACATTTAAAAAAAAAGAATGTTAATTTTGAAGGTACAGAAAAATGATGCGCAGGGCATATTTTATTAAACAGCTAAGAACTAACACCTCTGATCAGATACAGCCCTTTCAAGATGTAATTAAAACGGATTAAAAGCAATAAAGCTGAAATAAAAACCCATCGTAATAACTTTTCTGGACTTTCGGCACTCACCAGGCGAAGATACTCCGGTAACGGCAATGCTGACGGGACGGGGGCGACGTGGTGTCCTTGCTCGGAGGCTAGCTGCCGACAGCTGGCTACTGACGCTGTGCTGGGAGAGGGAGCTCTGCGGTCGCGATGGAGTGATATCACCGCTTCTGGCCCCTGATATCCAAAGCAAGAAGCGCTGTTATACCCTTGTTTGCATTTACTATAGCTTATATATTTTGAAGCTTTACTACTAAAGCAATTATTATTTTAACAATTGGTGATTTTTCTTTTAGATGTTTATGACATATGCACTTCATTATTAAATTTTATTACATCACAACAGAAAAAATATTCATCTGAGGATCAAAATTAAGTTGATAGATCAGAATCAAATAGGATCTATTAAAACAGTAGACCAAAATACTGATATCATTTAATATATATATATATATATATATATATATATATATATGTAATTTTTTTTTGTAACTAGCACTTTTATTTTATTTATATACACTGTTATTCAAAGAAGTATAATAAACAAATCTTATGGTGAATCAAAATGTTCAAGCTGAAATTATTTCTGATATTATGGGATATAGCAAACTAACTTTATCATTCTATAGAACAAAAGTGAAGTGCATTGTCATTAGATGAAATAATTTAACTAAACAGATGTCCACATCATACAACAGAAAGTAATTAGATTATCTTCGTGTTTGGGCAATTTAATATAGAAATGCTTCATTAAATTTAAAAAAAATTAAATAATGTAATAGAACTATTTCAAAATCTGCAGTATAATGTAGCATTATAATATCAACCAATATTACGGTATTTAAGTAAAATAAAGAAATACACAGCTGAATATTAGGAGGAGGATGGCTCATGAAATCTAGTGTATGTACATTTCTAAAGTATAATATTTAATCAATAATAACCATGAAGATCTTTAAAAAATAGCATTATAACAAATTAAAAAAAACTAATAACAACTTAAAATTCTTTTTTTAAAATTTATTTACGAGAAGAAATAATTTTATTAAATTGATTAAAATATAGAACCATCAAGATTTCTTTCCAAATCTAATTGGTTCTTGTAAAATAGGTCAAGAGCTAACTTGGACAGTACAGCTGTATACTTCTCTATTTTATGAAAAATTCGCATAAGCTTATAAATCTGTAACAAATAATGCTTTAATGTGGTTCCAAACAAATAAAAATTAACTAAATGCTTAAATACAGACATAAAAAAATAAAATTTTTCATTGTTTGTAATATATTGGAGAAATGATAATTTTTCAGATAAATTTTATAATACGTGGTGTAAATTCCTGATGAGAAAAAAGTAATTTCGTTTTTTTCTCAAGTTATATCTCTAGTAGTACTTATGCAACAAAACCATTGAAAGACAACAGTCCATAGAACATTCTAGGTATAATGGTAGAGTCATTAGTTTGCTCACCAAACCTTAGAAAACATTAATTCAACTCTTTACTGGCAACAACTATAGGGTTGGCAACTAAGTCATTGCCGTTTTTGTCGATAGATTCACTCTACACTTTCTTTTGTTTTGTTAACGTGGCCAGAGCATCTAACCTATATTTTTTTCTTACTGTATGGACTTCGATGTTTAATCAGTAAAAAAAATTTTTTGATTAGTTCTTTAGTTTTGTTTTTATCCCAATTTAAAAATGGAAGAACAGGACGTGCACTTCCGACACATTTTATTGTATTACTTCCGAAAAGGCAAGAACGCATCGCAAGCACAAAAGAAGTTATGTGCCGTAAATGGAGATAAAGCCTTAAAAGAAAGGCAGTGTCGAAATTGGTTTGAAAGATTTCGTTCCGGTGATTTTTCACTGAAAAATGCACAACGATCTGGCCGCCCAGTCGAAGTGGATGAAACCCATATCAAGGCCATTATCGAATCAGATCGTCACAGCACAACACGAGACATTGCAGAGAAGCTCAATGTGTCGCATACATGCATTGAAAAAAAATTAAAAACCCTTGGTTATGTCAAGAAACTTGATTTATGGATCCCTCACCAGCTAAAGGAAATTCATTTGACGCAACGGATTAGCATCTGTGATTCGCTACTGAAACGCAATGAAAATGATCCATTTCTGAAGAACCTAGTTACTGGCGACGAAAAGTGGATAGTTTATAACAATGTTACTCGCAAGAGATCGTGGGTGAAGCAAGATCAACCAGCCCAAACAGCATCAAAAGCAGATATTCACCAAAAAAAGATTACGCTGTCAGTCTGGTGGGATCACAAAGGAATTTTGTATTTTGAACTCATGCCGCAGAACTAAACGATAAATTCAAATGTGTATGTTGAACAACTCGACAAACTGAAGGATGCAATTGAAGAAAAGCGGCCGGTATTATCAAATCGGAAGGGTGTTGTTTTCCATCATGATAACGCAAGGATCACACATCTTTGGTTACTCGGCAAAAATTATTGGAACTGGGTTGGGATGTTTTGTCACACCCACCATATAGCCCTGACCTTGCGCCTTCGGATTACCATTTGTTTCGTTCCATGCAAAACTCTTTAAATGGTAAAATTTTTAACAACGCGGATGATGTCAGATCACACCTAATTCAGTTTTTTAATAGCAAAGACCAGACATTTTACGAACGGGGAATTTTTACGCTGCCAGAACGATGGAAAAAGGTCATCGACAAGAACGGGCAATATCTAATTGAATAAAGTTATATTTTTAAACAAAAATTCTGAATTTGCCTTCTTATTTGAAATCGGCAATGACTTAGTTGCCAACCATATTATTGAAGCAGGTGATTTAAGATAACGAACGAAATCGATTAATAGGAAAGGCGTTGTCTTCCACCACGGCAACGATAGACAGCACATATCTTTCATGGCATGGCTAAAATTGGCTGGGAAGTTTTGATGGATCCTATGTATAGCTTGGACCTTGCATCATCTAATTAATATTTGTTTCGGTCTCTGCAGAACTATCTTAATGGTGTAAAGTTGTGTTTAAAATAGGCTTGTGAAAATCACTTGGTCAAGTTTTTCGCCATGAAATCTCAAAAGTTCTGTAGTGAAGGAATTCTAATACAGAAAAGTGGAAGTTGGCTTACCAATAAAAAGTTCTTCCTATATAAGAGAATTTTCTTGACCTCTACCCGGACCATTTTCTTCCTCAAAAGTGGAAAAAGATCATCGATCAAAATGGTACATTTAGGTTTATACAGAAAGGTATACTTTAGTGTTTGAAAGACTAAATATTCTTCGGAAAAAAAAAACTTTTTCCCTAATCCAATATACATATATATTTCCTATAACTAATTAATATATATATCATCTGAGTTAAAATAAACCAATTATTGGAGGAGTAAATATTTTTGGAACCACATTAACTATGAAAAAATATATAACAAAATTATAGAAATATTCAAATTGAAAATTAGTGGCTGCTTTGTTCCTGTGTACCAACTATTGTCAAGCTGGTGTTCTTACCCCAAACCACTTCACAGTGTAGTATAACTAAGCTTTAGGGATAAGCAGAAAAAAAGAAAGAAACCTTACCAATATAATGATGTTCCTTCACCAAGACAATTCATTACTCATATTATTATTATTATTATTTATGTTAAAGAGGTTCAAAATTACTTACAGCTGTTTATTCATTCAGGTGGCCAAGACTGATCAGAAATGTAAAAAATAAAAACAAAAAAAGCAAATAGATAAGCGTGCAAATGATAACCCATGCAAAAGCAATCGTTTTTCCATATTATCCAAAAATATATAAATTTCATAAAGTAGCTAGTGTATTTACTGAGAACATTTCCAACATATGCACTTGAGCATGCAATTAAAAATGTAATTTTAAAGCAGATTCAAGAAACTTCTTATCAAACTTAATTACAGAAGTTAATTCCCAAGCAATATGAAAGAAAAGTGAAAATTCAACAAGATTGAAATTGAAACTTGAAATTATGGTGATGCCATGACAGAATAAGTTTTGAAATTTAGGACAGACTATATATTCATTGTTTTTTTATAAAGGCACAGCAAGAGTTATTAAAGGATATAATATAACTAATGTAAATTATAAATAAAAATATAATTTTTATTTATATTTATCTTATTACATTAATTTGAATTGGTAATTTAATAAAATTGTATTACAAAATCTAAAAGAAAATAACTAAAATGATAAAAAAATGAATTATTGAATTATAATTAGTTAATAACATTGAGTTGGTGGAAAATTATGCATCGTTATTCTAATCTCACAAACCAAACTTCATAAGTAAGGAAAAAGTACAAGGCACTATTGTTAAAAACATTAAATAAAGTAAAGAAGTTTTATACCAGGTTAGAACAAAAAGTAAACAAAGACTAAATAGTGTACAAAAACACATGAATAAAGCAGGAATAAACTATAGTTTTAATTAAAATAATTCTAATTGAGACAATATTCATGATATTCAAACTAGGACTGTTGACATTCCATCAAAAGGCAAAACATAATTAACACTACATAAAATAGCAAACATACATCTAAAATATTTAAAAAATAATAATATGGTCCACTCATCTAAAACAAAAAATTTTTATTAATTATATAATTTCTGAATAAATAATGATTTAATTTGTTAGCAGTGGAATTATAAAATTATTGCCGCTCAATAATAACACTAATCAATATGCCAGCCACAAAATTATTAACAATAAGAATTTTTTTTTAAGTAACATTTTCAGATGAATAAAATAAAAAGAATTATTTAACAGATTAATATATTTAACTTTAACCATTCAGCAATATTTTTTTATTTCAGCAGAATGGCGGTCATTTATAAAGGAAGAGATATTTATGGTTTTATTTATAAATTAAGTAGAAGATTTTTTTGTTTATAAAGTAATTAAGACAAACAACTTCAAATAAAGTTAAGACTTTCTTTTGAATGTTGTTCATATAATTTGCATTGTCAAAGAATATTGTTTCCTTATAGACAAATTTATACGAGTGGACCACATATGTACCTGGTGATGATGGCTGGTCAAGGGACTGGCTCCTGGCTTGCTGTTCCCTCGCCTTCCTACGGAGCCTCTCGGCCCTAGTAGGGCGGGGTGGACCTAAGCTGACCATGCTGCGAGCTGTGCCCCTGCGGAGGGGCTCTGCGGGGAGCAAGGGCTTGGGGACCGCACGTGGCTGGGAAAGCATGTCCAGTCTGGACATGGAGTAGGCCCTACCTGGCTTTCCTTTTCTTGGAGGTGGTGTCGAATCCCGCTCAGGAACGGTCGGAGTCAAGTCTGTCTTCCTTCTCCTCACCTCAGTCTCTGTGCAGTCACACATATATCAGCTAATAACTGTGCTAATCTCACAACAATTATAGAAAAATACATAACACTGAAAACATAAACTACCCTTCATATAAAAAATACATGAGAAAAAAAAAACAAGTCATGAATAGTAAAGTGGTTACCTGAATGTTTGAGTACTTCTTCAAGTATTGAATTGCATAGTAAATGACATTATAGACTATTTGATCTTTTAAATATAATAATTGAATAATAGGAAGTCTATAAATGAAGATGATTTAAAACCAAACAATTCTATAGGAAATTATTCAATACTTTTTAATATTAAATACTTCAATGAATAATGATTGGAATTGATTTGAAGAGTCACAAATTTGTAAGAAAAAAAAACATGTATAAAAATAAGTTGTGAGGAAAATAACTGTACGAAGACCCTGAGATAACTAGCAATAAAAGCACGTAAGTTCAATAGAAGAAACATCAAATAAACTTCACTATTTCTAACTATGTTTTTTTGCAAGTTCATTAAAAACCTAGTTCAATAGATCCAAAATAGTGAAATAAAAATGATAACATAGTGAAAAATAATAATTCAATGAAAGGATTCATTAAACATGACAGATATCATAGATGGCATAAACGGAAAAAAATAGCAAGATTTAAAAAAAAATTAATTTTCTGCTTGATTAATGTACCAATATGAACTAGTAAATCATAAATGATTAAAAAATAAAATATAACTTGATTTTATCAAAAGTGCTTATTTCCTTGCCAGTTTCATCTTAAACTGAAAAGTAATTGACCATTTTAAAATTAACATTTATTTATAATAATAAATAGAGTAGAATAATATAAAGATATTGAAGAGTAAACCAAAACAAATATTGTAAAATCAAAATAAGAAAAAACATTTTCAGTAAAAAAGTTGATCAAAAAACTAAACAAAAAAGTTATTCCATAAAAATGATTAATGACCATAAAATTATAATAAAAAATTGTCATCATTCTTTAATTTATTATATATCTTTTTCAAAATCATGAAAAAAAGTAATACCACAATGTTAATTGCTGGAAATTTGCTTTAAAGTATGATCAATTTTCTGAATTAATTAATTCTGTGCATGTTCCTATAAAAGCCAGTTCATCTTAGTTCAGGATCATTCCACGTCAATTCAACCACAAAAAAATATTTTTTTCACCCACCACCTTAGATTTTGAAACTTGGTATGTTTGTTCTGCATGTAGAGGTAAGTAAACCCACCAAATTTGAATTTTTTATCTCATTTAGTTTTTGAATTATGACACTTTAAAGTTTTGACGTTTTTCAATTTCCGTGCCACGCATAATGCCAAACAAAATGTGTCGTAAAAAAAGAAATAATTCCTCATTTACATATTTGACATCCAAGGGTATGAGATAATCAAGAAATTTCTTTTCCCTAAATTATCTGCATGAAATGGGCTTTAATTTAGTAAAATAAAAACTCTGTTTATTTTGTTCCTCCCATTGAATAATTCATTTGCAAGTTTCAACATATTATTTACAAAAATATGGTCCTCTCAATTCCAATAAATGGCTTAAAAACCAACAGCTTAAAAAGGGCATGAACAATTTTTTTATTTAAAAAAAATTAATAATAAGCTTCAGCATTGTAATAAAAATATATACAAGTTCAGATATGATTTCTAGATTCAGTTTTAAATTATGTAACTTACTAATATTTATACAAAGTAAGTCTACTCAACAGTTATGCAGTTACACTCACCAAACACATCTTAATAGGCCCAGTTCACTCTATTTGGTGCACTCAGTTGGGAATGCCCGTTGAGGTTAGTGGAGGCTCAACCACTGCAAGGATGTGTTGAACCAGAATGTCACGTGTAATATTATTAATTATTATGTTTTTAGAACAGTTTCTTATTAGAAACATATATTGTTTTCCCAAATATGAAAATGTAGTACCTTTCTTTTAAAAGCTTTAGCCATTCAATGGAATTGAGAGGACCATATTTTTTATAAATAATATGTTGAAACTTGCAAAGGACTTATTAAATAGAAAGAAACAAATACACAGAGTTTTATTTAAATTTTACTAAATTAAAGCCCATTTTATGCAGATAATTTAGGGAAAAGAAATTTTTAAAACTAAAAAAATATATATATATTATTTTTTAAATACTTAAGGTTTAACTTAAGTTAATGATACATATTTTCTCAAATCCCTTAAAGTTATAAGAACCTATCTTAAAAATTTGGTCAAGCTTAGATGTCAAATATGTAAATGAGAAATTATATTTTTTACGACACATTTTGTTTGGCATTATCCGCAGCACGGAAATTTAAAAACGTCAAAACTTTAAAGTGGCATAACTCAAAAAATAAACGAGATAAAAAATTCAAATTTGGTGGTTTTACTTACTTCTACACATAGAACAAACATGCCAAGTTTCATTAAAATCTGAGGTGGTGGGTGAAAAGGTCTGGTTGAACTGACATGGTTGACCCTTCAGTTATTTGATAATTCGAAAATGTCACATCCCCAGAATATTCCCAATGATCTTTTGAAAGAGAATTTAATATCATAGAGACTAAATTAAAACAAAAAGGAAAGCAATGTAAATAGATATTTATTCGAAAATCACAAAACATTATTGAAACCCAACTATTTGCTGCATTTTTTAATTATCTGTATCCAAATTATATCCATAATTGCACTGATAATATTATTCCAATTTTGATTGTATTTTTCTTTTATCTTGTGATAACTTTTTTTATAAGAATATTTGGAGTGTTTGAATAAAATTAATGTATTTTAAAATTATTAATGTATTTAAGGTATTTTAAAATAACTAGAGCAGACTCTGGATAATTTGTGTTTCGTATTTTTGACAATGATTATAACAAGAAGTAAACCATAATTAGACAGGAGATGAAGTACAACCTTTTTGATTGGAAGTATTTGATCTTTCCTTCATTTGGACTTTACTTTATGGTCAATGCTACTTTTGGGGTTACATTTTTGAAATTAACTTTACAATTATCAATTGCAATTAAATTAAGCAATAGCTAAAATAGAAAGATGCATCAATCCACATTATACATCTGTTAACTTTATGTCAGACATATTTTTTTTATTTAAAGCATTCGCAAATAAATAATAAATATATTTAAAGTGTTGTCATTTTTTTATCATCAGGCACTTTTTATTAATGAGATTAGTTTTATTCATTCCACCCAATGCTTTTTCTTCTGCCAATTACATTCCAATTATTTTTTTTTTTTAATCTGGGTGTCATAACTCCTACAGTTCAAATTATTAAGATCTACTACTGTATAAAAATTAATAATAAATTATATTTTACAATATAAAAATAAATCTGTTATGAATCAAATATTAAATTCAGAAGTTAAAAACAACTAAATTAAAATTTTAGAATGCATAAAAAAAACTATAAGTAATTTTATTCTACCAACTCATTAAATAAAATTCAAACTCTATAAATTAATGTCAAATTGATAGAACAAGTAAGAGATAAGAAACTACACATCCAATAAAATAATAAACTAAAAGGAAATTAAATTTCTGAAAGTGATACAGCTCAGTCTTTTATTTAACAACCATGCAGAAATAAATAGATCAGTCATACTCTAATAAATCAAAATATTATTAATAATTAATTTATTAACATAAAACCAGTAAAATTCAATAAAATTAAAATATATTAAATTCCAATCTGTATTAAAAACAACAGGAATATTAGGTAAAGGGCTTAGGCCTGATAAGTATGGTTAAGAACTATTTCAAGGGTGAGTGTGAATAATAATTTCAACTCAGAAAAGTAAAATTGAACAAAAAAAACTGGCCTGCCTTAAGTTTAACAACTTTAATTTATTGCTAAAGTAATTATCATCATGATAAACTGAAATAATAAATAATTATTGCTAAAGTAATTATCATCATAATGAACAGAAATAACAAATGGAGAATGAAGATAGTTGGGAGGGGAGGGGGGTGCAGTAAAAAAAAAACACCAAATAAGTACAAGACTTATATTTAATGTGTGCCGACGTTTCTACCTACCTTGTAGGCCATCTTCAGGGCTATGAGAGAGAAAACAAACAGAACAAAAAATATATAAAAACGTTACGTTAACAAGAATATAGTAATGTAATGTAGAAAAGTAAAATAGTGACAGATATATAATTAAAGATAACGAATATAAAATACAGAATAAATGTACAGAAAGGATAATAATGTGAACATAATAGAAAGGAAAAGATTTATATATTTTTTTTCTGTTTGTTTTCTCTGCCATAGTCCTGAAGATGGCCAACAAAGTAGATCGAAATGTCGGCATACATTAAATATAAGTCTTGTACTTATTTGGTGTTGTTTTTTTGACTGCACCCCCCAACTATCTCCATTCTCCATTGTTTCATCCATTCAACTATTTTCCTTTCATACATGAAATAATAAATAATTATTCAAATTTGAAAACTAACAAAAAATTACAACTAAGGACTGATCAATATGATAAAAGTTTTCATTTACTGCTACTAGAAAACTAAAAACTAAAAACATATATAAATAAGAACAAAAATAACTATACTAATTTGTATTAAGCTGAAAGCTATGACACAAACACAGTGTTTTATAATTCCCCATTAAAAAAGGCACCAATCAAAATACACTAACGATGAATGACAACCAAAATCTCAGAAAAGCCATTACATCAAAATTAAGTTACAAGGGAAATCAGAAAATAAAATGTATTCCGATGATTAATAGATGAGTATAGCCTCAGGATTTTAGAATATAAAATCATTGAAATTAAATAACAAAATATTGGGCATCCAATTACAATAAGAGTTCTAAAACTTATTTAACAGGTTCTATAATCATTCAATATTTTCATTCAAATTTCTTACTTTTTGCAGTTAATAATTAAACCTTTATAACAACAAAATGTATAAAAAAAATTGTATATTCAGTTTATAAATAAACCATCCCAAAAAGAAAATTCATCCCTACTACCAATTTTGTAATGCGATTGTCGGTGCATTAACTGAAATGGAAAATTATATAATGTTAAACGATATCCACTCTAGTATCTGAATGGATGGAAATTAATATGATGACATTGGCATAAAGCAATAAGCACATTTACTATTAATCTAATGAGTGTTAAAAATGAACTTAATAGTGTATTAAATCCTTTATAGTAGTTTCAATGGAATAATAAGAATACATAAACAATGATACCTCGGCAAGTTTATATGATGTCAAATGAAAAACAACAAACAAAAATATTATTTGCGAATTGTCAAATTAAATTTGACTTTGCCTTTGACAAAGTTAAAATCAACGTTGGAAAGCAGACACTAAAGCAGTCGACCTATCTCCTGTTATCTTTGGTCAATAAAAAAATATTTGAAACATCAAACAAACTCAAAGAATATTATGACAGAACACAACCTGTAGTACTGTTAAAAGTAAGATACTTCACACAAACAACACAAAACAAACACTTGAGCTGAGGACAAGACTGTTAGTGGAAAGCTGTTCTTGAACCCTTCTTTTAAAAAAAAAAAAGAAAATCATTGACTCACCAGGCTTAAAGAAAGGGTTTAAGGGTTTTTGGGAATTGGGGGAGCCAGGAGGGGTTACACCCCACTGGAACACTTCATAAATTGACGAGCTCGTCTGCAGGCGATCTGAAAAATTGATCATAACTCATTGAGCTCTAAGCTTTTACTTGCATCTCATTCACCAGACGGATGCACGCTATCATCAGTGAAAAAAAAATAGCCAGGTGTGTATTCTAAAATAAAAGCAAAAATAATAGAAATGTAAGTGTTAGAGTCAAATTGCTACCTTGTGTTTTGCGCTCTATGCCACCAGCAGAAGTAGCTCGCTTTTTACTGCCATCTAACTCCCTCTCGGATGACCTTCGAGTCAGTGGACCGGGTTGTGTCGCTGACAGTGAGAGTGTCATTACATTAGAAGTGGAGGTTGCTCTGAAAAAAAAAAATGAATTTTAAAATTTACCAAATAAATACAAACATTCTTCAATAAATTCCAAATAAATTTTTAAAAAATAATCTTCCAATAAAGTATATAGATTTTTAAATGAATTTAAATGTAGGATATCATAAATCCATAAAAAAAGATTAGGAAAGGGATTAATTTTTGGCCGCTTTAGATGCTTGGAATTCAATAAGATCACATGAGGAAAAGGAGACATTTTTCACAACCCTTATTGAAGTAAAAATAAAAAAAACTAAATTATAAACACATAAAAAAAAATTCAAAATTTAATTGGGTACCTTATACCTTATCAAATCATAAATGATATACCGTAAAACCTCTATTATCTGTCACTCTATTTACCATCACTCTCTGTTAACCATCACCTCGGTTTGAGAAAAAAAAGAAGAAAAAAAGACGTTTATATATTGTTTGGCTGCTAAGAATCAATCGTTGTGTCTTGACAACTTTGTTTTCTAGAATATGTTGTTTACTCAAAACCTAGGCTTCCTCGCACACATTTCTCAGAAATTAATTATCTCCTCATCTCTACGTAATGTAGCTTCAGCAGTTGAACCACCTTCAGTTTTCATTCTTGTCTTACGGATACTTGTCGTTTTCTTAAAAGTACGTATAATAATTTTGGAAAAAAAGACAAAGGAAGAGTTTAGATCTCGCAACTAAGTTTGAAATTGTAAAACGTTTACGAAAAGGTGAAAGTGCTTCATATTTCTTGGACGACAGTTAATGAAATAAAACGTGCGGGGGAACCCTAGAGTATGTCCCTTCTATATAATCATTTAATGATTATTAAGAAGGGGCATACTACGTTTGTGCACGAGGAAAGAGCTAAACTCCACCTTTAAATTGGTATTAATTTCTCAAGAGGGAAAAATTGAACATACAATGATTGCGCTTTTAGACATCGATGTACGTAATTATTATTTTTTAAAAATATTTTTACTACATACCTTAGTAGTACGTAAATAAGTTACGAGTACATATATAATGTTGAATGTTTGAAATATATTGTTCAATTTATGTGTGTGTGTGTATATGCGGAAGAAAGTGGTCGGGTAGAGGTCACAATGAATTTCTTGTAGAATTGGAGAAAAACTTTATTGATTAGCCAACGTTTGGACCTACTTTGTAGATCTTCTTCAGGGCTATAAAATACAGACAATTCAGAATAAAATTGGTACAAATATATTAAAACATAGTAAATATAAATAAACAAAAGTAAGGTGAATACAGGCAATAAAAATGATAAAGATACACAGCAAGGTAAATATGAAGGTTAAAATGTATGAGTGTAAACTATAAACAACAAAGTGCCATAAAGGTATTAAACTACACAATGAAGAATAAAATATTAATAAAACAGAAAGTGTTGAAAAGTAAAAAATAAAGTAATAAAGATTTAAAAAAAAAATCTGAATATAAAATAGGAATGTAAAAATGATATGGGTAAATTTAGAAAATAAGAATACCTTCATATTTACCTTGCTGTGCATCTTTATCATTTTTATTGCCTGTATTCACCTTATTTTTGTTTATTTATATTTACTATGTTTTAATATATATTTGTAGCAATTTTATTTTATTTTATACTTTATTTATTAGCAATGTCTGTGTTTTGCAATAGCCCTGAAGAAGACCTACAAAGTAGGTCGAAACATTGGCTAATCAATAAAGTTTTCCTTCAATTCTACGAGAAATTCATTGTGACCTCAACCCGGACCACTTTCTTCCGCATATATATACACACACACACACACACACACACACATAATGAACAATATATTTCAAACATTCTACATTATATATGTTCTCATAACTTATTTACGTACTACAAAGGTATACGTATTTAGTAAAAATATTTTTAAAAAATAATAATTACGTACATCAATGTCTAAAAGCGCAATCATTGTATGTTCAATTTTTCCCTCTTGAGAAATTAATACCAATTTAAAGGTGGAGTTTAGCTCTTTCCTCGTGCACAAACGTAGTATGCCCCTTCTTAATAATCATTAAATGATTATATAAAAGGGACATACTCTAGGGTTCCCCCGCACGTTTTATTTCATTAACTGTCGTCGAAGGAATATGATTGAAGCAATTTCACCTTTTCGTAAACGTTTTACAATTTCAAACTTAGTGGCGAGATCTAAACTCTTCCTTTGTCTTTTTTTCTAAAATTATTATACGTACTTTTAAGAAAACGACAAGTATCCATAAGACAAGAATGAAAACTGAAGGTGGTTCAACTGCTGAAACTACATTACATAGAGATGAGGAGATAATTAATTTCTGAGAAATGTGTGCAAGGATGCCTAGGTTTTGAGTAAACAACATATTCTAGAAAACGAAGTTGTCAAGACACAACGATTGATTCTTAGCTGGCATCTATGACTTTAGCAACCAAACAATATATATAGAAATAGAAAATAGAAATAGAAAAATAATTTTATTCTGGGACCATGTCCCTTTAGAATAACAGAGATCAACATAATTAAGAAAATATTTATCTGGCCAAAGGCCTACAACTGAGTAAAAACTTATTTACAAAATATCCTGAAAGTAAATAACTAAACAGGTATGTTTAGTGTTATCTATTAAAGTGATGCAAAATTAAAATAAAAAAAAACGACAAATTTACAATAAAAAGAACTAGGATTATGGAAAAAAACCCAGTAAATACATGATAGCATCTGGTAGCAGAAATAAAAAAAAAAAAAATGATTTCATTGTGAGTGAGGAATATTTACAGTAGTTCATCAATCAATAAAGTTGAAAATATCTATCAATTATTTATTGGTTATAAAGCACCTGATTGGGAATTTAGAAGATGTTGGAAAAGTTTAGATTTAAATGAGGTTAAAGAAGACGCATGACGGATATCGGGTGGGAGTGAGTTCCAAAGAGAGATAGAACGGGCAAGAAAGGAACGCTCAAAAGTTTTGGTTCTATGGGAACGGATATAAAGATCGGAAGGGCGAGATCTTGTGCGTTGGGATTGGATAGAGGATTTGAATTGTAGGAGACTATAGATGTAAGATGGATGTTGTGAGTTGATAGTTTGATATAAGTAAGAACCAAGGAAATATAGCCTGCGGATAGAAGGAAAAAGCCACTTTAACACAACGTAACAACGGGACACATGAGACCTTCTCGGGGCATCGAAGAAAAATCGAAGCGAACAGTTCATAATCCGCCTCAACCTCTCCTCGAGCCTGTTCGAGAGTCCACCATATGCCACACAACCATAGTCAAAGTGTGGAAAGATAAAAGATATGATGAGGAGCTTACGGATTGGTAGAGTTAGAAGATGTTTGGAACGGTGGAATAACTGTAGAGAGCTTATTGCTCGACGAGAAATTTGGGCAACGTGGGGTTTCCATGAGAGGGATTGGTCGAAAATGACTCCGAGGTTTCTAACAGAGGAGCTGAAGGCAATAGGGTGATCATTTAAGGTTAATCGGGGAAGTGATTTGATAGATTTAAGAAGGATGTTGGAACCAATATACATATACATCTTTTTTCTTTCTTTTTTTCTCAAACTGAGGTGACGGTTAACAGAGAGTGATGGATAATAGAGATTTTACTGTATTCTAAAATCAATGAAGGCCAATCAAATATAAATGGTAAAACATTTATTAGTTAATGTAATATTCAAAACATATTTTTAACAATTCTCAATTCAGCCTCTTGCATGACCTACAGACTTTCCCAACTAATTAGCATGTTTGTAAGTAAATAATGATGAAATGTTGAAGACTACCCATCGAAGGCAAAAACTTGTTTATTACGAAAAGTACTTATAAATGTTTTTTCTTTCTTGATTTGCTTCATGATCAATAAATAGCTAATGAAACTTACTGTTGCCAGCTGTTACAGACAACAAAAATCATCTATCAAAGTTGTGAAGCAGTTCATCAAAGGGAAAAGAGGGATATTTTAAGAATTTTTATTTTTAAACTGATTGATCATAGTATATAATTTTCATGATAATTAATTTTGGATTAAAAAAAATTCAGGAGTAGAGGATATGCTAAATTAGGTTAGAGTATAACTGCTAATCAAATGTGTATTCTCTTTCAAAAAATAGATTGAGGAACGATCATCCGTTATAATGATGCACCGCTCATACTTCATGAATAAATATTTCTTAAACTAATCAATATCCTAATAAAATAGTAATTACTACCTTCTAGTAGCCCAATATGTGGAACCGGTATCTCCAGGCTCCAACATCCGAGGCGTTGAACTACCGAAGGCAAAAACTATCGAACTCCGTTCATTTTTTCTTTTCGATTCGATTCTAGCTTCTCTTTCCTGTACAAAAAAATTACAACTCTATTTATTATATTCATTAGATTTTTTTTCAAAAATCAGAACTAAAATTTTTAATTCTCGTGATAGGAAGCCAAGGAGTTAACCTGGTTTTTACGAAGAATTGCTTCCCTACGGTCCCTTTCAGCCTCCCAGATCTGTCTTTTTCTTTCTTCCACCTGATGTCGTCTATCTGTGTCTCGTACTCGTAATTCTTCCAATCGTCTCCTTCTTTCCTCTTCCTTTTGTTCACGAAATTTCTGAGCAGCAAGTGCCTAAGAAATATAAAATTTGTAAAATAAAGAAAATATAAACAAAATTAAATATTAATATGTAATGTTTTATTTTAACATATAAGTCTTTAGGTATTTAAAAAAAAATACTGGCTACCAGAAAGTAAATCAATTAGGGAAGTAAAGGAGTTCAAATGTAAAATATATAACAGAATGACAAAAGAAGAAACTATCAAATTTCACTCAATAGTATATATTTTGTTTGCAACATAACAATACTAGCAATGTTTTAACCCATTTCTTGATAATGTATTGTGGAGATGCATCAGAATTTAGCGAAATGTATTTATTAATGCTCTTGGCAATGTATCCCACAAGATACATGTGATTTTTTTTAACTACTCTCATGAGATTCTTTTTAGTTTTTTTCTAGACATCCTTGGGTCATAAGGGTTAAGTGGTATGAATATTATTTTGATATTAAAAAAATAAAACTCTGCTAATTTAAGGGTTAAGTATAATATAAATACATTAGAATCCAGATTTTTTTGTGTAGCTTGGATATCTTCCAAAAATTGTTACAAATTCAATTATTTATTTTTTAAACCAAGATAATTTAATAATTGTATACATTACCTGTTGTTTGAGTTCATCAAGCTTTCTTTGCCTTTCTTCATTTTGTTTTTCCCGAAGAATTCTAAGTCTCTCTTCTCTGTCCACTTGTGACTGCCCGTCTTTACCTTTAAAACAAAAGACAAAATTAGTAAGAAATATTTGTATAAAGTTACATTAAAACATATAAATTCACAATCAACACATCACAATGCATGTTATTTTATAGTAATCAGTTGATTAATAAAAACAAAAACAAAACAAATAAAAATAGCACTCTTGGCAGCTGGCTTCATGAAAGACAAAACTAGAACAAAAATTATACATAAATTAAAGCTATTCTACCTGCACCTAAAAATAAAAAACTTGCTGTTTAGTTAAAAAAAAAGTTTGTATCATCAAATTCATCATTTTAGATCACTAGTCTCCATAGTGTTAAACAAATACTAAAAATATAGAACAAGAAAATATAATGATATTTCAAAAAAATATTAATGTAAAAAAAATTAATAAAATAGAGAAAATAATTTATTATGCCCACTTTTAAGACTTAGGCAATGTTAATTTATTTTTTAACACACAAGAAACATACAACATTAATAAATCACGTTTTTATTTTATTTTTTGAAAGCACATGCAATCCCAACTGTAGAGTTTATTTAATAGACTAAGTGAAAAAAATTCAGTGGCTTATTGATTTAACTACGATTTCAAAAAGAGTAAAATACAAAAAATCTTTAACATATATTTTTTTCATTTGCAAAATTGCAACAGCTGAAATTTTGGTGATGCAATAAATTAAATGATATTTATTTTTATGCAAGCCATGCACTCAGCTTTATCATTTAAAAATACATTAATGCAAAAGTAATAATTTAAATAAATGTCAATTTTTAATGTCAGCAAAGCCTAACTCAACACTGTTGAATTCATTTAAAAATATTTATATCTTTATATGTGACCTCTCTTATTAAACATCTAATTACTTATGAATAAAGCACTACGTATCTAAAACTATAATATGGCGTGTTCGGCTCTACAGTTGGGTGATTTTTTTTAAAGTACCTTCATCTGGGCTCAGCTCTGCATTAAGATCTTCTGAGAGCCAACGGGGGCCTGGTAAATGAAACATTTATGAAACTTATAATTTTTTTTGTATCTTCAAAATGAACTGAATAAATAATAATTGTATTAATTGTCTGAGAAATAAGATAAAAAACATGAATGGCCTAAAAAATAATAAAAAAAAATAAAGTGGTGAATAATCATAGATAAATTCAGGAAAAATGTTCAAGTGTGATGAACAAGAAAACTTGAATAATTGATGTATGGTATTTTATGAGATGACTAGAAATTATTCGGTAACACAATATTTGCAGACACAAAATATGATACAACCAATTAATTCAACTTTATGTTCCAAAGGTATATCGTAATTTTTTGTCGTAACAAAAAATGTTCAAATTATCAAAAATTGAAACTTAAATTACTGACAAAATCTGAGTATCAACTATGAATCTATCAAGAAAATACAACAATTTACAATTTGATCATTAAATTTGGATAAATTATGATTGAAATTCACATTGGCGACCACAAAGTAACTAACAATTAATGTATAGTACACAATGCTAGGAAATGTTTTTCTTGTATACTTAATGCATATTGGTTTTATGTAAATTTGAATCAAATACGATTTATGGCCAGATATGGCTTTTGTCAAATCGAAATTGTTAATATCAACAATATTTGTACACCCAAAATTTAGAAATATATATTACTCATTACAAAAATCATTATCTTCACATAGAGTTGGTCTTCTCAAGAAACAAACAACATGCCATAAGAAAAACCACCAAAAATAATGAATTAGATTGCAATGAGTAAACCAATACACAGAAAATAATTGAGAAGTTTTATGAATATAATAATTTAAAAAATCCTCAATATTAAACCCATTTATCTGAGAAATAAGGATATGAAATATATATAATAGTGGAGTTTCAATCACTAAATAAAACACATAATTTTTTTAATTAAAAGAGAAAATTAGGGAAAAGATTACAAAGAAAACTATAGAATACATTGGAAAGACAAAATAAAAAAAAAAAATGATACACCCTAAATTATTACAAAATATGGTTAATCAGTAAACATGACTCATTATCTATTGAAACATATAGCCTACAAACAGATTTCTTTACACCAGGACTTAAAATGGTTATCACGAGATAAGCGGGATGAAGGTTGGGGAGTGAACGTTCACTAAGTTCAAATTCACTCATTCGAATATCGATAGTGAAAAAAGTAAATACGTAAGTGTTAAACAGTTGATTACATTAATTTTATAGTTATTGGTAATAATCTAGCAACATAATATCCTAATAAGACATAAATCATACGCAGGTAGTGCGCTTTATTTATTTCAATTATTAAATAGAAAAAACACATTACAAAAAAATTGAATAAGCTCACAGCTGCGAATTTATGTGGCAGAACTAAAAATACGTATTCATGGACATTATAAAAAAATAGTTCCCAAGCTGGTATAATATTCCATAAAACCAGATGAGAAAACTATAATGAAAGACAGAAATAAAAAAATTATGTAAAATTTGTATTTATAAATAAAAATAAATTAATATCAAAGGTAACAGTATAGGTTATAATCGAAACCGGTAGAGATATATCGATATATAACAATACATTAGTTTATTAATTGCAGATTTTTTTTTATTTTCTAGATCTCCTTTATTTTCATTAATAAAATACAATTACAACACATTAAAACAATAGAATATGTACATCAAAATACTTTATATTTATTTGAAGGAATAAGTCCACAATTCACAATTAATTGCAGAATCATTTACTTGGTTATTTACACGAAACGTGCTTGACAGTCTTTATTTTGTTACTAAAACGGGAAGATAATGTAACCATGAAGTTTATTAAAGTTGTTTATTTCATTTAAAGACGCTTTATGCTGTTACGGCTAATCAGACGAAGCTACAATTGGAGTCCTAAATTTTGCCTATCTAGGTTTAATTACGATGGCGTTATTATCTGACACCGCACAGATTCTGGACTGGCATTTTACGTCAACTCGGAAGGACGGCACAATTTCAATTCGCTTCAAAAAATCCTAAGAACACCGGGCAACGAACCCACGATTGAGTGCAAGCCGCTTCACCACAGAATACATACCCCGTTGTGAATCTGTTAGAGGAAAAGTTCAACTGGTTATTGATGCTTTAAGTTATTATTGCTATCAATTGCAAGGCGGATAAACGAATAAGTTAATTATTCTTATTCTTATACCAATGGAATACTAACCTTTATACTAAAGTTGATTAAAAAAAAATATTGCAATATGTCACGAGCATGTCGCTGCCGCGAACTCAATTTTTCCTTTCCCAAAAGTCGCTGAACGCTAAAGTTTTTCCTCAAAAAAACTTTAGATAACTAAAAAAGCTGTTAAAGAAGTTTTCACTTCAAAAAATCATTGCTTTCATTCCTTGAAATTGTTAGTAGCAAATGAACTTATAAACAATTGTTAATTTCAAATAAACCCTTGGGCAATATTTCAATAAAATACATCTGACACTCGCATTTCTCATATCTTCTAATATATCCACCCACCCTTGATAGGCATATTCTGAAGCTTTGAAAAGACATTAGGATCTAAGCGCCATAAATAAGCAAGGAATTTTCAACTGGCAGGGGGGGCCTGCCATTTGCATACAAATCAAGGCGGCTGTTGGGAAATTCCGCTGAAAATTATAACTAATTAAAACTGGGGTTGTCTTTCTTGACAACAGCCACAGCCATCGCTAGGGTAATAAAAAGTTTATACGTTTTTATGGGTACGGGAAAAATTTTTTGTAATGCTTCAACTAATTTTTAGCTTATATTGTCAATAATTTTAATTAAATTAATTTTAAAAAAACATATTATATGGAAAGTCCGTTTTCGGAACAAATAACGCCGAAGTATTTATTTTATATTATTGCATATGCTGCTTTGTATTTCGAAATTCAAGATATGTCTTTCGCAAGTTGTCGCTTCGAGATGAGTTACAATAAATGTTAACTATTTATTCGTTTTATTTTTAATATTTTCCAAAATAAAAGTTATCATGAGCTTTAGTAATGAAAATAGAATGTAATTATGGGTAATAAGTAGATTTCGCTAATCATTTCATCAAGAAATACAAGTTTCAACTAACCTTTCGAAGTATAGATGATATGTGTTTTTTGAAACGTTCATTTCTAGAGGAAATGATTTTCGAAGTAAACACTTTTCCCACAATTACTTTCTCTTTTCCATACTGAAGCTCACGATAACTTGTATTTTTGGAAAATATTAAAAGGGAAACAATTGAAAAGTATAACTTGTGACTCGAAGCGATAACCTGCGGAATAATTACCAAATTCAATATATGAAGACTACAGGAGAAAACGAGGAAACTTGCTTTTCCCAAAATGTTCAGACAATTTTACCACGAAATTGATATAATTATTTTTATTAAAATTAGTGTCAATTGTTGGTCTTTTCACCCTGGCAAAAACAAAGGCTCACATGTGGTCTAGCAGTTAGCATAATAATCAACGCTCAAGATCGCAGGATTTGTTAAAAAAAATAAAAATCCTTATTTATGCCGTCCTTCGGATGGGGCGTATAATGGGTTCCCGAGAGTCTATATTGATGTCAGGTACTTATTAAAGATCTCTATCCTAATCAAACCTGGATAGGCAAAATTTAGGACTCCCGCTGTAGTATCGTCCTGTTAGCCATAGCAGCATAAAACGACTTTAAATAAAAAAAAATAAAAAAAATGAAGAGGATGTTTGAGGGGCTCGAAGCCCAACTCGGGGAAGTCACTTTACACCGCTCTTTTCCGGGCACTGGTCGGATAATCTAGTTTTCCCCATTTACGGACATACAATTTTCTATTTTTGCCGTTTGAGCTCGTTTTCGTTTTGTTTTGACCATACCATAGTGTTCACCATCAAGGAATATATCATAAACCGCTGTTACAAAATTTTGAGAAAAAAAAATCGAGTTGCTTCGTTTTTACCTAGTAGTATTCTTATAAATTCTTCATGAAGAGTGCTAAATATGTCACTATCCAAGTTCCCAATAAACGCGGCTAGTAATACAGCTTTACTATTTAACTGTAATAGATTGAATTTTCATCTATATACCCACAGGATATTAGATACAGAGACAATTTAAACGATATATCACCAGTAATGGAAATATAACAATAATGGTACTGAATAAAACTGTAGAGCTCGCAACAATAACTCGAACGTAGGGGATTTGCAATTAATAGCCAATGAAGTGAAAAAGCAATAATCGCTATAATAACCAAGATAGGGAGAAAGCTCATCGGAGCGCAATTAATAAAAACTTATATGTGTATGTGTGTGTGTTTTTGTGTGTGTAGTCTACGTTATATTGGTTTCGAGTAATACATTTTTTTACCTGGAAAAGTAAGAACTTTTGGTTCTGTCTATACTGTTTATTTTTTACAGATTATACTTCAAATTCTATTTTATTATACTTCCATTACCGCTTTCCATTCCTGAGGATAATTCGCTATGTTTTTACTTGTTTTAAACCTAAGTTTGAATATTGAGAAAATTCTTTTTAGTATAACACACCGCCTACACACTTACGTAATTTACTTGGATTCTCAAAACCAATTGGACTTTGCTACCAAATCATGAAAGAATCGAATAATTTTTGATGTAGCAGAAGATATTAGGCCAGACTGACAACTCGAAATGTAAAAGTTTTGGCCACAAATAAAAATTAAGTTATTAAATATTTTTATTTTGAAGAGAAAAGATTTGTCCAGGCCGGGATTCGAACCCGGGTCGCCCACGTATCTAGAGTGGTGCTCTAACCAACTGAGCTGACCTGGCTGTGTTACGAGCCAGGTTAGCTCGTAAAATTATAACAATTAATAAAAAAGTAAAATAAAAAAAATTAAGTTAGGTTATTCGTTATTATTAGGTTAGATTAAGTTAATTATACGTTCATTAACTTTAGTTCAATCTTATTTTAATGAAATAATAAAATAAACATTCATATATAAAAACTGTACCAATAAAAACCGTGAAGGGTCTACGGTAGAGACTCCTGTTTCTTGGACAACTTTTGTGCAGGGATGTTATTCGTCCTAAATCCGCCAGATTCCTCCCCCCATTTCGGGTAGCCCCTAAATAGAGGCTGGGTGAGCCCAGAGTCCTTGATCCCGTAGAATCCACCTCAAAATTTGAACCCAGGACCTTCGGTATGGCAACTCAGCGCTCTACCACTGGGCCACTCTATTTTTCTACATAAAAATTATGTTAAATCGTAATACCTGATAAGTTCTTGATGTTAACGAACAAATATTATGATCTTGCCCACTGCTTACATGGAAATAAAATTTGTTTTTTTTTTAAATGTAACTATTTCATATAATATAAAAAAATCCTCTAAGAGTAATTAAATTTATAGTCATCTATTAATTCAGAGTAAGGACACCAGGTGTTTCAATAAACTTTGAAGCAGGAGTAAGTCAACTGTAACGAGTAATACATAATATGGAAGCTAATTTATTATCTATATTCTTTAATGAAGGTTTTAATGAATGCAAATATATAAGAATCTTTCAAAAGCCGTTGCTCGAAAAAAAAGGAGTTCTCAACTTAGAAACGAGAATTCTTTTAAAGATGGTTGCTAATAAGTGAAGTGAAGGATGTCTCTTAATACTGTCATCCAGATAAATAGAACCGGAACAAAATCTTAAACAGTATTTCTCTTCAGACTAAGGAGTTTGATGCGAGAAAATTTTAATCAGACGTACCTAAGAGAGAACTTCACAATTTCATTAATTGAATTCAAGTTAAGAAACTTAGCTGACATTATCGAAGTTGCTCCCTAAGAAACGTTAGGGTGCATTAGGAACTTTCGAGAAGAATCCTGAAAGAAAGGGAGAGTGGTCTTTCCTTTAACTTTTATTTTATTTTTTTCTTCTTCTTTTCCTTCTCACAATAAGAAATAAAACTTCCTGACAAACCCAGCAGAAAGAGAGAAAAAGTGAATTAAATTGATGTAGAAAAGAACAATCAGTACTCAGCATCCTATAATTAACATAATACATAAGAAAAATATAATCAATAAAAAAAGACATAATAATTATTAGAATACAAATGGAAAACTCCAAAAAACAAAGCCTGGAGTCTCTAAAATTTTGTAGAGACTTCCCCTATTTTGACTACACACTATAACTTTAAGCTTTGTAAGAAATATTTTAAATTATATGACAATCAACCAAAAAGGTTGGAAATGTACAGATTTATAAAACATTTTTAGAGAATATTTTTAAAATTAAATAATGTTAAAGGACTTATAAATAATGTAAATTGAAAATGACATGGAATTGTTGAAACGTTTTTAAATAAAGAAAAATAATATATGACTGGAAAAAGGTTTACCACCAAAAAGGTTTAAACCACTGGAAGGTGGTTTAAAAAGGTTAATTTACTCACGCGAATGATTGACTAAGAAAGATGTACTCCAGTTACAAAAACAAGATAATTAAAATAAAAAAGCTAGGTTTTTTTTTGGAGTTTTCCATTTACATTCTAGTATATAAAATAAATTTTAATTAAATATGACAACTTAAATAAAAATAAAAAATAGAAAAAAATAAGTTACTAAGTGAAAATCAATCTTAAAAAATCACAAAAAATAAACACACAAAACAAACTGAATAATCAAAAATAAAAACAAAAACATAACAAATCAAAACAAAAATCCATCTCTTGGAAACATTCAAAATTGAAATGCTCTATTGCAAAAAAGTTTTAATATCAAATTTTTCGTGTGATTAAAATAAACAGTATCCACATAAAAAAATAGTTTAAATAGTTTTTTAAAATTTAATCTAGTTATAAAAGCCATTTACAGCCTTATAATGATTATATTCTATTGTAGTGGGTTCAAATGATAATTATCTAAATTAATAAAACATATTTTTCATAACATTAACTTGATTAAAGTAGTAGTTATTGGATTATTATTGCAAACTAAAACCGAAATGCCACGAGATTAAGGATGCATATTTTCCCGATTAATTTGACATAATTACAGATTCCGATTCAACAAGTAGACGGCACGAAAATTAAACATTTAAAAAAATAATGAAAAATCGACAGACGGACGTCTTAAGGTTAGGTATATTGAAGCAAACAAATATTTATTTTTTTTTACAAAACAACACATTCCAAATTTAGTGATCAATAGGAAAGTTATAACGCGAACAGTAATCGTGTGCCAATCATTGGAATAAAAGTGCACAGAAACAAAACGCCACAAACAAAGAAAAAAATTATATATATATTAGGATATGAGCTGTTAAATGTCGCGACAGTGATTGGTTAGTTCTCACACCAAACTATTACCGTGATAAGACTTCCTTGGGGATTCTTGTTCGTCTGGTGGCACCCCGCACTCCGCAAACCAGTGCAATCCTAAATCAAATATTATTAACAAAAAAAACAACATAAAAAGTAAGAATAATTTGGTCTCCGCGTTTTAAATTAAAAAAAATAAATAAAGGAAATGAACGAGTAAACGAATTTATAATTATTAGATAAAAATACGAGATACGATTATTAATGTCTATGGTCTGTTCGATGTTAAATGATAATTTTTTAAGACATCGTACAGTTGGTGCGACTGGAACACTATACCGCTCAAAAAATATTCGTGAATCGAGTAACAATAAACAGATTAAAATCGATAAATAAACAATACAATTCCAGATTATAACAAGTATTTCTAAAAATAAAATAGTTTTTTTTTAAATTTGTACTTGAATATAAAATATACAACTCATAATATATCCTCACCCTTATTTTAAAACCTCTTAATTCCACTTTTGTATAGGTTATGTTTGTAAATTCAATGTATGCACAGAAAAATCTTGAAAAAATGTTTATTTTATTCTTAATTTTTTTTTGTGGAGTTCTTTACTTAAATTATTTCTCGATAAACCATCTATTTAAACAAGGATGTCCTTAAATGAAATTCTAAAACAACAAATAAGCCCTCTACCACTGTACCCTATCGCTCATTATAATGGAATTAATTAACGATATTTTCTAATAATAAAGATGTTTGATTTTACCAACATAATTGATACATCGTTTAAAAATTTATTTCTGGTAAGATAATTCTAATTCTTTTTCGAAATGTTTAATTAATTAAATAAAAAATATTAACTGGCTGATTATTTGACTTTATAGTTACTTATTTTATATTTTATAAAGTCAGTTAATTAGCGACATATTGCGTGTAATAATCTTTTATAAAATGTTTTATATTGATAATATTGCATGTTTTGAATCATATTAGTTCTATAATTGACGCCATTTTAAAGCGAATATAATCGTATAATACCCTATATGAAAAAAAAACACATTATAATTCGGAAAATCACATTTTTTCGTTAACGAAGTGAACTTTTTCAATTATCCGAGAAAATACCGGATTGGCTTAGTGTTATCATGAGAGAGAATCCTTTTTTACCTTGTTGTTTTGCAGTTGTCGGCCGCCCGTTTTGTTTTGGGTCGACAGGAGTAGCACCCGCTGCAAAAAAAAAAAAATGTCATTAGTATTCGGAACGAACCATGAGAGCGTGTACCAGCCCATTGCCAGGAGGGGCTTGTATCAAACAAAATAATGTAAATTGAAGCTAGAGTTAAATAAAAAATAAACTGATATAAATATTTTTATGATAAATATTTTTTATAAAGCGTCCATAAATCCTTAAAAACATACGTGGTTTAATTTTAAATTAGCTAATTGTTTTATAATTGTAATTTAAAACACTTGAAATTATTCAAATATCTATTTAAAGTCCGAAATTTCTGGAATATTATTTTTATTTTATTTCAAGCAGTAAAACACTTTAGTGTCATTTATCCAAACTTAGTCCGTTACTCAGTCTTCATTGGTATCCATGTCTGTCAAGACGCGATGAAGCGAAAAGATTACTTGGAGAAATTTCTTTTAATAAACCTAAATTGAAATTCCGCGTTTTTTTTTAAAGATATTTGTATGTAAACGTGTAAACAACAACAACACAACGGATTGTAATATTATACAGAAAACTAAATTTCTGAAAACCAAACGAAAAAATCTAATCCATTAAAATCCAGGAAGAAGTTTGGGTTCAAAACGTTTTCACAATACAGTTTTCTGGCTAACAGTACAACGGTTAAGCAGTGCGGTAATTCGGCTGAGACGAACCTCAAGATTTTTCCTTTAGTTAAGAGATGGAATTGGTCCCTGTTGTGTCTTACGATTCCGCAGGGTCAACATCCATTTAATAAAGTAATAAATCACTAATTATCAAGGTTTGATTCTAAACATTAGCAGAGCATCTCTACTCATCTACCCTGCTCAGCAAAGGGGCGACATTCTTCTTCTTGAAATGCCATCTTCGTTCGAAAGGTAGGTAATGATCATAGCTATTCGAACTTAGGACAGGGCAGATCTTAAAAGCTGTTTTGTAAAGCAATTGAACCATTCTCTCTGATTTCTAAGCCAGGAGTGTCGAGTCCTTTCTACGCTTCTTCCTGCTTGCATATTTCTCAGTATTATCAACTGCAGTAAGTCATATTTAACTCCACTTATTTAACTTGCTGCAGTTTGTGTTGCATTACAGTTATCACCATTTCTTTTTTATTCCTTATCCTCTGAGTAACAGTCTCATTTGTACCTCTATTCGTCCACTTTTGTTCTTTAGGTTCTATTCTACCCCATAGATTGGCGGCTGTAAGACTACGATAGACAAGGAAACGCGAAAACCACTCCATTTAAGTTCCTGGTAAAAACTATCATGAAAATATGTATGAGAGAAAAATAGTTGACTGGATGATCAAATGTAGAAAGGAGATAGTTGGGGGGTGCAGTAAAAAAAAACACTGAATAAGAATTATATTTATGTGTCGACGTTTCGACCTACAGTGTAGGTCATCCTCAGGGCGATTTGGAGAGAGAAGCCGTTGGGTGGACCGGCTGACTGACAAATGATTCCAAGTCACCATCATTATTCCACCCAACGGCTTCTCTCTCCAAATCGCCCTGAGGATGACCTACACTGTAGGTCGAAACGTCGGCTCATAAATATAGGTCTAGTACTTATTCAGTGTTTTTTTTTACTGCACCCCCAACTATCTCCTTTCTACATATCATGAAAGTATTTAGTAATCAGTACCTCGTCCAACATTTCGGTTCTAATGGTAGTGATTTCAAATATATTCAATAAAGGATAAATATAGGGTCACATTTTTAACCAGTGTATGATTTCGTAAGTTATTATAATATAGCAAAAAAATAAGAGAATAGTATAAGTGCGAAAAAGATGAAGAATCAGGCATCTAGATATAGTGGGCCAGAGGTAGGTGGAATAAAATCCATTTATTTCAAGGAAAGCAAGGAGAAAAGCCTGACATAAATCGAGAAGAGGCAGGAAAGAAATACATTATTTATAACAGCCGGCCCTTGGGGCCCTTAAACTTTATTAATTTTGAGGGGTACATGATTGTGCGAAGGCTCCCGAGGGCGCTCTCAGGATTACGCGCGGATCATTGGCTACATATAACGAGCGCCCCTTCAGTCTTCAAGGAGGAGGGTCTACCAAAACAACCATAAAACGGCCATTTCTCCTCTTCTTCTCATGATTAATGAATAAAAAAAAATAAAAAAATATCATTAGACAGACGGATGATTTGAAAAAAAGTTGAGAAAGAAAACCTAAAAAAATCTAGTCCTAATGCTGTCGGTTACTTAATATCCAAGTGGCCAGGAAAAGAATAAGATAAAATAAAAAAAGAAGACAAAAGAAAGAAGGAGATAAAAAGACAGGAAGGGGGAGGGGAAGGAAACATTTGAAAGATTAATTCTCCACCTCCAGCTGATGAAATTTCCTTTTCGATATTTTTAATGTCTCCATTGCGCCCCTTTTCTCCCACCCTTCATTACGCTAAAGGCTCTAATGACCTTACAAGGGCTGTCTGCATTGAAATAACAGTCCAGATTAACGGATATATTGCAATTTCGTTTAATTACACCAGATTGGGATAGATCTAATGGATATTGATGAACGTTTCCATGCTATTACTCGAAATATAGAACAATTATTCTTTTAAACATATGAACTGTTATTTTTTTTAAGTGGTATAAATTTTAACGCTGTTCACCTTTTAAATTTTATTATGAAATAATAATAATTAAAATTATTTAAAAGAATGAAAGATTTTATTTTAAAAATCCATATGGACTTGAAACACTTTTAAAAATAATAGCTCATACAGATTTAATTATATTTAAATTTCTAAACTATAAAAAGTATTTTTAATACTCAATAAAAGTGAGTAGAGTAGTATATTACAAATATTTGTTTTCTTTAATGGCAACAGTTTTTTCTTTTTTTTTTGACATACGCTTTATGTGAAATAGTTATTATTATTAACAATTAGGAGAAAATATACATTGTGAAAACAATAACCTATTTGATAAGAAAATAGAGCATAGTAAGGGTAGAGCGCTAAGTTGCTATGCCGAAGGTTCCGAGTTGTAATCCTTCCTTGGCAGATAGATCATTTAATCTGTTAAAAAACTGGACCCTGTGGGATCTGACAATCCTCCTGGGGCTGACCCAGCCTCTACAAAGTAGGTACTCTTAATCGGGGGGGGGGGGGGGACCTGGCGGTTGTGTGTGATTTCGGACATTTCACCTCCTGACACAACCGTTCTTGACACTGTATATTCTCTAGTATCCCAAGATTCTTGATGGATTGTAGCAGTACAGTTTTTTTTAATTATTGAAATTGAAAAGCATTTATGAAATAAAAGAAATACAGAAATTTTTATACAAAAGCTTCAACATAATTAGATACGAGCAATACAGGTTCAGAATGAATAGGAAGTTAACGATGAAAACGTGGAGAAAGTAATATTTGAATCATTATTCAAACAAATGTGGCAACTGTAAAATTAAAATAATCTGTGGAGAAAGTTGGTGGCGGAGACAATAGGAATGTGGAGACACAATCCGTCAGCTGTGAGGCTTCGATAATTACTTGGGGAGAGCTATTTATTCACGGGTGACATATCGCAGGGGATATATCTCGTTTGACCCCCCCCCACTCTCGGTCAATATTTTTATATCTCTTCTCTACAGGCCCGGGATAATTCACGCTGACTTAATAATAATACCGAAGGTCCGGCAGTGATTAAGTCCAGAATAATATTCCGAATTCTTCCTGATAAAAGCGGATTTGAATGTGTTCCTCTTCTCATCTTCGGGAATATATATTGAAAATCAAAAGCTGGACTGAATGTGGTGAAAAAGTTTAACTTTACTGGAGCTATTTGTTTATTAATTTGACGTATTTTTATGCAACTGTGGCTAGTCCTTACAGTGGATAATATAACACTACAGTGGGAAGTTCTAGGTTTGCCTATTTATCAGATATAATTAGGATAGTGATCTTTATTGAGTAACTGATATTCCACAGGCTCGGAACCACCTTTTTATGACCCCTCCAAAGGGAGCCACAACCAAGGATTTTTTGCTCCCTTTAAAAAATACTATGGCCACCTACGAGGCGGCGAGCCCGCTATTTTGGGCATAGAAGCTTGCTATGATAAACATCCTTATCAGCATTAGAGAAAGTTGCTTTGTGATTGGCCAATGTTTTAAAATATTTATAATTTAACTGATTGATAATAATACATCACTAACAAATTTGAATGTAATTGAGAGCACTTTTTTTTTTTTTAACTTATCTTTACAAAGTGAAATGAGTATTATTAGTAGAAAATTTTTCTGATACGACATTTCAATGAACATCGGTTTTGTCTGTTTCTGAATCTGACCAGTTTCTTAAGTGAAATTTGTAAGTCCGTATGTTTGCATTTTTGCAAATTTGTATGTTCCTAGCTAGTTTACGAACAGTCAGCTGGAGAAATTCGAAATTTAGTAATTAGGATTATTGTAACATTTAGCTGTGTGTGAGATGGTCAAGGGCCCAGAAGATAAGAAAGTTGATAAGCCCTATCAGTTCCAGTCTTTTTAAATTTATGTTCGTTTTCTATCAGACTCTTTTGTCTTGGTACACTATGAGGTGTAGTGATTAGCAAATATCAGTTCATAACAGGGCTTGTAATATCAATCTTAACAGTTTATATTGTGCCAAATTTTATCTTGTCCATTTAAAGATATGTCTCATTATTTTTTATATCTTGTTCTTTTAAGGGTTAGAAATCGGGCAGAAACGCTAAATATTTATTGTCACCTTCTCTTAAAACATTCCTTTTGGAGTGATACGCGTGCCTCATCGAAGTAGGTGGAAGAATTTAATGGGGTAACACTGTACTTTGATCATTTTATCAAAAATAATAAAAAAAATTAGTTATTTTTTAGTATTTATAGTATTCATATCTATGTAAAGTTGCTATTCTGGGTTTTGTTGATTATAATCGAAAAAAAAAAGAACAGAATTTTGAAATCGGAACCTCTTTTTTTTTTTTTTTTTTTTTTTTTTTTTTTTTTGTTTCCTTTCAAAGTAACCCTTTGAAAGGACCGTTTATTTGTTAGCACATTCCATACGTGAGTATACTATGTGCCTTATAAATCGGAACCTCAATTCAGTTTAAAATTTATTATCATTTAGTTAAAATATTATAATTATTAAATAGCAAATATAATTACTTGTGGTGCAGTGATTAGCATAACAACCTTCTATGACCAGGATTTCTGGTTCTCAGCCCTGTATGCGACCTTAGGATTTTTTAAAGGGAATAATATATCCTTGGTTATGCCATCCTTAAAGTTTAGGAGTCGCACTAATTATAGTATTATCCGATTTTCCATAACAGCATAAGGTTAGTTAAATAAACCAACAAACATAAACAAGCAAGTAGAATTATTAAATAGAAATAGAAAAAAATAATAACAACATTGATTACACCATTAAAACTAGGGTACCCCATGTAATCCTAGTGGCGAACTAATCACCATTGCTCTTATTGTATAATAATTATTGTTTAAAGAACACAAATTCCATTTGTTGTACAATTGTTATACTGTATATTTTTCTTTTTTTCTCAAAACTTTCGTACTTCTTCAATCAAATTCAATTTTTAAGTTTTTACCACACAATTTTGTACTTTTTTTATTGTAATATTTCACTACACATTTTTGCTTTTGATGACACTTTTTACTTTTTTTTATGATATAATTATTGGCTATTTCCAGCCCAATGATCTCGTCTAAACGTATAACGCAATGGGAGTACAATACCCATTTCTAGATCAGGGCGTTGTAATACCCTATCCACACAAATTTATTACACGACCTAACTTATTTATATAATAGAAAAGTAAAATATACATTTAATTCATTTGTCCGTTACCAGATATTATTTTAAATAATAGTAGTCAAGATTGTTATAACCTAAAGCATCATCAAGAGGAGAATAATCAAATAATTTTGTCTAAAGGAACGTCTTATTATTATTATTAAGTTATTAAAGCCATCTCCAGATTAATAAATGCTTATAAAAACATACATTACTGATGGATTATAGATCATAAACTATACATGATTGTTAACAGGATAAACTTATAAACAAACTTATTCCAAACTCAGAAGCCAATACGACCGACTATTCCGGCGTTCGCCATCTACGTGCATAACTTGGACTAGCTAGCTGTCAGCCAAGGACGCCAGAAATATATGGCGTTACTGGAACAATGTGCTGGATCGTTCTATGTTCCCTAAATCACAGTTACGCCCACCCGAAAAAAGTAATGGTAGCCGTATAGTAGGAGCTGGATCCATTTACTACATTTCTAAAAGAAAATACTACACACTTCAATATAATGGACCCTATCCGTCAAAAAGTTTACAGAAGAATATCCGACTCGGTAAACCTCTTTATTCTCCATTCTTGCCTTCCACAAGTTCAGACATATTATGAAATCATATATGCAAAAATAATAAATAAAAAAGCTAATGTAACTAGGACTATATATTTTAGTATTCATATTTGTAATTATTTATTAACAAATATTGGAAAATGAGAAAAGAAAAAAAAAGATTTTTGACTACGACATATGTTTGAACCATTTCACAACTTAAAGAATTGGAAGATTAACAATGAAGAATTGGTTACATTATAAATCAACAGTAGCTTATGATACGAGAATCCTTTTTGGCGCAAGGTCAACACGAAGAGGTTACAGACTTCTATAAGCTTTGATCACTTCCTATCGCTAATATTAACATGGCACTCCTGCTTCAGAAGCTTCCTGTAAAGAGGTCAGGCGCTTAATTAACAAAATTAAGCCAAATATTTACATAAAATGTCAGAAAAACGTGAAATTTTCATGTTTATTTATAATGAAAAATAAAAATTGAATAATTGAGGGAAAGGTTAATGCGTATTAAGATTAAATTGGACTTAATTTTTCACATGTTCCGAGGAATTGTTTGAGCATTATAATTCCAAAAAAAAAAAGTTCGACTACACACATATCTTTAGCTGGTATGAATATTTTTACTTTCATGATATGGTAAGATACTTGGAAACGAATGCAGCGAGAACGAAATATAAATTTTAATGATAATATAATCAGTCATCATCAGTTATCAATAATTCTAAAAATTGGCATTCAAACAAAATCGGTTTTACATTAGGAATTTCTTATGTAATTTACAAATTATCTATCTAATAATTATTTAAACAAATACTTTGTTATTAATCTAACTTATTAAACTACAAAGGTGAGTTAGTTAGTTAAACAGTCTTAAAGAAACTTTGTATTCACTTATTTTAAAAAGAAAAGGGAAATAATTTAACAGTTCTACTAATACGAAACAGGTGTTCCGTTAATTAATTATTTATAGGATTACTAAGCGCGTTGGAGAGAACCTTTAATGGATTGGAACTGTTGATGCAAACGAGGAGGTATACATTTTGTGCTTTAAAGTTTTATCATTATTCAAGAAGGTATAATGGGAAAAAATAAATTAACAAATAATCACTAAGATTGACATTTGCATGAAACCCTTGTTATAGGAAGCAACTTATAATTTATACATATTATTAGTAACTATAGTATGTTTTTATGTTGTAAATATTTGAGTTAAAGGGTACATAAATAAATGATATTTTCGAGGGGTTTGGATGGGAAGGAAAAAAAGCATTAATATTTTTTCATACGGTGAATGTTTTAGTAACTATTTGAACGTTGAACTAAGGAACTTCACTATATATAATATTCATGATTCTAGCCTTTTATTATTTAAAGAATACCTAAAATACCAAAAATCTGACACATTATGAAGGGCAATAAAAATAAACAAATGTCTCCAGAAAAAAAAACCCTGTACCACTACAACCCGTCAAGTCTCTAATTCATTAGATTGTATTATTTCTATGCAATTCAGGTGATTTGGCAGAGATCACAAACAACTGCCAAGTTTTCCTCAATTAAGGCTATCAACTTCATATAGGCTGAGTGAGCCTTAAGAAGGTCGGCAGATAGAAAAGCGATTTATCTATCGCTGATACAAATTAAATACATTATCTGCAAGAGCCGAATTTGAACCCGGAGCTTTAGCACAACTCGGTGCTCACTGAGCTACCCCCAGACAATAGCTCTTATTTGCTCTTTAAAAATAAATTAGTAATTCCGTATCTCAACCTCAATGCAATTATTTTTTATAATTGTACTAGATTCAACCAAAACTTATGTTTTACTATATAGATAATTGAGAAGTATTTAGAATGCTAACTTAGAAAAACAGTTATGTGAAACAAGAGCATCTATTGGTATTATTTGAAAAAGGAAATGATTCCTTGGGATTAATGATTATTACTCCGGAAGTTGACAGATGGAACTGAAAGCTGATCTTGAAGGATGAGGGGAGAGTGGATCTCATCCCTTGCGAACCCTGTACGAGACTAAAGCCCTCAATAACTCCAGCTTTAGATACTCTTATCATTTGTACCAGAGTCATTCGCAAGCTTTCTCTCGTTCATACTTGACTGATCCTCGTAACGATACAATTTAATAAATATACTCATAATAATACTATCAATAATAATAAGGCTTAGCGAACCTTAAGGTTCTTTGCCGATGCCACCAATTAGTTAAATCATTGTTAATTTATTTAATACTCTTACCAAAGCAATACGTTTTTAGGGATTATGTATTATGCTTATTATTATATATAAGAGTTTCATTATTAAAAAGCATTGAAGAGTTCATGTTTTTAAACCATTTAACTGTTAATTGTAAATTATTAATGATTTAAGTTGTATGTGTTATATAAGCTCTGATATTATATATAATTAAGGCTCAGAGTTATTAACTTACTGGAAATTCTTATTAGAAATTCATTCGTTACTCAGCCTAACAAGTTCATCTTTATCTTCACAACGATATCGCTGATGTAATGCAATACATTTATTGATAATCTATAATAAACATACGAGAACAACAAGTAATTGTGCAAATGTACAAAATATGTACAATGTAGACTAATAATTAAGAATACGGGTAAAGATTTAATTTCTAAGTGATAAATTTGATGAAAAAAAGCATTGGATTAAACCGCAATTTAATGAAACTTAATCCATAAAAAGGATAAAATTAAACCTAAAAAACTTTTCCAGTACAACCCGTGAAGGATCTTTGGTCTATTAAATGGTAGAGACTGTAGTGTTTCTTGGACTAGCAGGGAGGTGATTTGACTGAGATCACACTCAACACCAGGGTTTCCTCCTAATTTATAGAGGCAGGGATGAGCCTCAGGAGAGTCGTCAGATCTGACGTGGCCCTACATTGGCTGTTAACAAATTAAATAATTTATCTGGCACAGCGCAGTGACTCAGCACTCTACACACTTAACTACACAGCTCCTTCTTGGATTCCAGTAAAGAATATAAGATTATTTTGTAATTTTTCAGGGGCACAGATGAAAGTTGATTAAATAATAACATTGATTTATTGATTTATTAATATATATTATATTAATTAATATTAATATTAATAAATAAATATTATTATTAATAAATTTACTTTGAATGAAAGTTGATTTAATAATAACATTAGATTACAATTAAAGTTGATTTCATTCAAATCAATTACAGACGTGATGCAGCAAGAATAAAACACTAAAAATAGGGAATAAAAAATAAAAATATAACCAACTTGCGCATTATGACGTAATAGTGTCATAAATTATTTTCATTACACCTGATAATAAGGTTAATTTATAATGCTCTGAAACAATAAACAACGCAAGTATTTAACAAGGCGCCGCAAATATCAAGGTTTAATTTTGAAGCAGGTGTTGTTAAAACCTGTGCTGATGGAGGACCCTTAATAATATGCAGGCAGTATCCACTAAATACCTCCCTCCTGCATTAGCTTATATTTAATTCAGGCTGTTTAACTTTTGTTCGTCCCAGCCCGGGGCTTAAATCCCCGAACAAGTTCCTAAGTATTCCAGGAGGAAGCTAAGTCAAATTTAATGGATATTAAAGTATAGGTGATAGCGAACTAGTTAAAGTGGTAACGTACACCGAGATTTAATCAGATACAAGCGAAATCTACCTGAAAAGGAAATGAATATTAAAGTAGAATTGCATGTAGTTACAATGAATGGACGATTTATGTGTGAGAAACGAACTTTTTCTATTCGTTTAAGGTCACTTCTGCTGCTATGGCTAATCGGACGGTGCTACAGTTGGAGTCCTAATTATTTCTTATCCAAGTATAATAGGTATAGAGATCTTTAACGAGCAACTGACACTGTACAGGCTATAGAAAGCACCAATGAGGTTACCTGTAGATCACCTAGCCTCAAAACTTTAGCCTGAATGTTAAAAAGGAAGTTTAGCGTGAGGTAAGTGATATTGGAAAACAATAACAATTCTTACTCTGTAATTAATTAAAACAAATATTTAATATTCTCCATAAAAATACTTTCAGTGAAAATGGTTCTTATGAAAATATAATTACCATAAGACAGAATATTTTTCTCTGCAAGCTATTTTCAGGGAGCAGTACCGTATACAGTAGTTTGTAGAGTGCTGAATTCTTGTCATAATGGTCCCAGTTTCGAATACGATTGGGGCATATATACTCGTAAATACCCTCATCTATATAACAGTACTCTTAAGGAAAATAATATAAATTCAACATTGAGTCATAGTGAATATTCAGATTCCGATACGAAGTAACTGACACATTTTGAAGGAGTAAGAAAATAAATAAAAAATGCCCCAGATAGAAAATAAAATGTAGCTAGTTAATCTGTTATGAGCCATAATAGATAGTCTGCCGAACCTATTGAGGCTCACCCAACATCTATAAAGTGGGTGCTATTAATTAGAGGAAAACCTAGTGTTTGAGTGTTATATTGGCCAAATCACCTCCCTGCAGAAACGCAGGCTAAGAAACTTCAATCTCTTCCATTTACTGAACCCAAGGCCCTTTTACAGGTGTTATAGTGTTGGCTTTATTTATTATTTTTTTTTTTATATACAATGTTTCAAATAAAAAAATAATTGTCATTAAATTGTTTAATAAAAAATAATAAATACAAATAATCATATATCATATAAATAATCATATAAACATATTTTAAGAAAAACTTAAAAATTGAAAATAATTTCTACTGAAACGGTCAATAATTTAACAAATTCATTTATGGTCAAAACTATTTCCATTGGGAACCGAATTGAAACCATAACCATGACCCTTACTATACATACTTTTTACTTCTTTTCTGGACCTACTAAAATTCCTATAAAGAAAAACTTACACAGTCTTTTCAGGAATCATCCAAATATAACGCACAAGAATAGCCTAACGAATAGAGGCATAAAAATGACCCAAGGGTTCGTATATGTAGTTCATCGACAGTAGCTGGGGTCGAAAACTGCTCCTCGAAGACACACAAGGGGAGCTCATCAGACTTGGAAATTGACTAAGTTGCTAAGCCACAGTTCAGGAAGTCAGGAGAATGAGGGACTTGTAAATCAGGGCCTTTTTAGTGCTTGGTGAGGATGCCACACTTTAGTTAGTGTAGTGTAGCATTCTCACCATGCTTTAAACTCGCCACCCATATTTAAAAAATTCACTTAGGTAAAATAAAAGATCTAGAAAAAAGGGAAGACATTCTGTTTTTTCATTCTCCAAGAGTCAACTCGTAAAATCATTTATTTTGTTCGGAAGTAAGTTATAACTGTTCCAATTTGGGGATTCTAGCGGTGTAGTGGTAAACAATTAATAATAAAAACCTTCTATTCACAAGGTCGTGAGTTCGCAGCACGGCAGGTGGTCTTAGGATTTTTAAAAGGAGAAAAAATTCTACTCGTTAAAGAAGCCTATCATAATTAAACTTGGATAAGGAAAACAATTTAAATAAAAAACGGTTTAATCAGTCATTTAAATTGTAAAAGTAATATATTTTTAGTAAATAAATTAATTTAAAAATGAAATGGATTCGGAAATCAAAAGATGGATAAAAGGCAAGAAGGGCTAATGGAAACTAAAATGGTATGCGCAACCAAACAATTAATCTTTCATTACGGTACTAATGAATGAGAAAACTCTTGTGTATTTTTTAATTTAATTTTTTGTTCTCTATATTACAAAAGAAATTAATGTAAGGGATTGCTTCTAGCATGGTTAAATTATAAGATAGTCTTTCAGAAATCAAACTTTTCAAAGAAAAGCTTTTGAGAAAAAGCAACGGCTTTTTGAACGCGGTAGGAGTTATTAAAAATTCGTTATTCCCTTTTCACCGAAGATAAAATTTAAAAAAACCTCATTCGTTCAATGGGAGGGCCGGCAGGAAATTAAAATTTTTCGAAATATAATACCACATAAAGGGTAAAAAAAAAGAGAAAGAAAAAAAATATGAAAAACCGCTTACGGTTGCTAAATCACCTCGGCCACCGTTTAAAAGCATAACCTGGTTTAGGTGGCTATTGTCCAAAGGGTTTTGCTCCCAATCCCAGTGTCAACAGGGATAAAACCCTTTGTTCAAAACCTTATTTACAGTGGAGTAGGAAAAAGGAGACAGGCCTACTAGAGGTTGCGCCGGGAGAGGGCAATGTAAGCCAGCCCGCAAAACACTTGTGTATAGAGGGCTTGGTATTATGCCCCTTAAGCACAGTTCGGGTTGAAAGCAGTAATGGGACTTCATCTTCTCTATATCCTACTTGAAAAAGTTTAAACTTTGTAATGAATCTGTCCCGACATAAGAAAACCTCTTCTTTCATTCTAATTATACTGAGATTAGTATTTTCTGTTTATAAAAAAAAATCCATGCAAACGTACATTCTTATAAACAAGATTTATACAATGAAAAAGTTAAAAAAATTCTATCCATTTCTATACATTAATATTTCCTACTAATTCAAAAGCTTAAGTAGCTTTTATTAATGCTACACCGTAATTATAAATCATAATAAAATAGAACGAATAAACAAATAAAATAAAAGAAAGACTTCAATATTTCTCAAAGTTGAGCGAGCCTAGGAACATAAAACCAACATATGGAGTCTAGATTTAAAAATACCCAAGTCCATATTTTTCAGAAAATGAGATATTACCATCTCTATTAATGGTAAGAACGCCCAAATAGAATTTGAAAAAATTGTAAAATTTCATTTTAAAAAATATTTAAATATTCTATTTGAATGTTTTTACGATGGTTTGGATATATTCTTAAAAGTGAACAATGCATTAATAATTTTAATGTGTGTTTAATATCTCATTTACTGAAAAATATGGTCTTGAAACCTCCATTTTTTGTTAGTTTATTAACAAGTGATATTTCAGTACCCCAGCCTGTACCATCTTCTACCACTGTGTTTTATGGTAATAGTGGCAACTGAGTGAGTTTTTTTTTATTCAAGAGCAACGAGGGAGCCTAAGTATACTGGACTTTAAGAAAAAACTTTAATCTTAAGTTTCTCGAACGCCTCATATAAAATAAAAAACAACCCTTTGATCGGATGGGCAGTTGGAAACTAGAAACAGCATGGCAAAAACAAGGGATCAAATATAGGCGAGGAAAGGTATCAGAGAGCTGACAGCGCTATTGTCTTCGACTATCTCCTGTCATTGCTTCCTATTTCGGAAGGTCTCTTTCATCGCCGCTGTCAATCTGCGATGGGACAAGCCTCTATGTGTCATATTTGACCAAACAAATCTCTCTTGGGTCTTCTTTAGGCGAGGCAAGTCTATTCAAGGCAAGCCGAATAGGATAGCAGTAAAAAAAAATCATATATCTACAGCCACAACGAATAAGTAGTAATAAGTTGATTTTTCTCCAAAAGAGGATTCTGGAAGTTGGGAAGATCTAGTTATTTTCGCAGTGATTGCCGTTTAGTCACTAAGGTCACATTGGCTTAAAATTGAGTTATTTTACAGGTCTATTTCAAGATAAAAATCAGTGAATAACACGATACCAGTTCCCTAAATAAAATTAACTCATGATGGACAAAACACGAATTAAAAACTGCTTGAAAATGCTTCGTTGACTTGAAAATCAATTTCAAAAATTGTATCCTTAAGGAAGAAATCCGAATTTCTGAAAGGATAGAAATCTTTTGTAAATAAGAATGAATGAGGTAATTGTGGGAGGACGTCGTAAACAAGCTCGTCACTTCCGGTTAACATATGCTGGTCCTTTTTAGATAAAATTTTGTTGCATTATGACAAAATCCCTGAAGTAGGATGTAGATGTGCTGGTCTCACCACTGGATGGAAGGGAGCAATGAATTATTACTGTCATTGACAAAATCGCTTGTTTGCATGGTCATACTTGATGATATACTAAACAATGTTCGTTTAATTGTAATGATAATAAATACCAAAAAAGAGAGGATTAATAACAGCTCATTACAATCTGTAAATATAAACAGTAAACGACGGAAGTCCTTTAATTCCACTTTGAATCTTAGAAATAATAAAAACGGAAATTTCTGATGAAACGAGCCAATATATGCAATGCCTTCATATAAAAATGTCTTTAATATGTTGATATATCTACAGTCACAGTGAATAAGTGGTTAAGTCTAAATTTGTCCAGAAAGAGTTAATTGTATTGAGGGAAGCGGGATCGTCCCATTCTTCAGTTTTAGGCTGCCCAGTGTCTTTTTTTTTAAACAAGTAAAGTTTATACATATGAAAAAAAAATATGCGGAATCGCCTGTTTCTATGATATTTGATGGTATTCTAAACAATATTTGTCCAATTGTAATGATAGTAAATATTATCTAAACATAAAGGATTACTAAAGCTCATTACATGCTTTAACATAAACATAGTAATGAAGAAGTCTATACTACCTTAAAATAATTCAACTTTGAATTTTATAAATAATAAAAACGGGGTTTTCATATGAAACGAACCAATCAATATTTATTCACTACCAGTTCTCCCGGGAGACGTTGTTCTGCCCTGTTACCCTAAAGCAAAGGGCTTCAAAATTTTCTCCAACTATTTGAATGGCAACTTCATCGATTGCTGATGCATTGAAACATCTCGCATGGTTTCCAACATGAGTTTTATCAGCTCTGATTACAATTTTATGATAATCAGATGGAATAAGATCCAGTGTAGTTTTAAACAATGAAATAAACTGATTTTGTTGATAAAACAAAGTTTGTAATGGTTCTACAATAGTTATATGACTTCTCACTGAACTGTTATGTTTTGCTGATCAACTTCTTCTGGTGTATTGCCCATTCATTCTCCACTCGCCATCTGTCACCGGCAACAGCGAACCTGCTTTATTATATATTTGACCTGGTATCAGCAAATAAAACAGAAAAGTTTTATTTTTATACAAAAACTTAGATGATTCTTTTATGTGATGGGGACTAACAACTAACGCACCTTTGTTTTGCTTTGATTGACGTCAAATTTTGGACAGCTGGGAACAGAGTGGTTTGTATGGGAAAAGAAAAGTGTTGTTGTTTTTATTATTTCCATCGTCATTTTTACGGGTTTTCTCTCTATAAGAAACCTTTGCGCTCTAGCGAAAATATGAAAAACAAATTAGCCGAATTGGTCGAGCCGTTCTCGTGTTTTGCGGTTAGCAAGACATTTGGCGATTCATTTTTATTATAAAGATTTAAGAATCTATTCTAGATCTCAACTCGGACTTTTTTTCTCTACACCTTATATACATCTTTCCTTATATTCATCTTGTACGATTTTTAATTTATTTAATTTAATTTAATAGATAAGATTCCAGTTATTTATTATACTATAGGGACCGAACGCGGAATCTATTAGACCTACAGAGCTGTTGGGCTCAAATTGTAGAAAATTTAATCTACTTCAAATATGGTTACCTATTATTTTTTTCAAAAACATGCCGATTAGGAGATACAGGCCAAAAACTGAAAAAACTCCGAAAATTTCAAGGTTTTTCGGCCACCGGAGGTCCCCTTGTCATTTTTACGGGTTTTCTCTTCATAAGAACCTAGTATGCGCCTTTGCAAAAATATGAAAAAAAAATGGCCGAATCGGTCGAGCCGTTCTCGAGTTTTGCGGTCAGCAAGACATTTGGCGATTCATTTTTATTATAAAGATTTAAGAATCTATTCTAGATCTCAACTCGGACTTTTTTCTCTACACCTTATATACATCTTTCCTTATATTCATCTTGTACGATTTTTAATTTATCATTATGACCGAAAGATTCCAAGCCATTAACTCCTCAACGACCCAACTAGGAAGAATGAGAAGAGAAGGGCCGAGACGTGTAAGGGACAAGGGATGATGTAGTGGAGCCCTTAACTAACGCTGCTATTAATTCAGCACTACTTCTCAAGTTGGCTATAACAATTCCGTCCGGCCAGTTCTAGAAATAAATTACTGCGGTTCTTATTTCCTCCAACCCCCTCATTTTCTTAATGTTCCCTCGGGCAAAAACCAGTTAGGCCGTGTCTCCTGTCTGTTATCCTCTCGGATAACGAGGTCTTCACAAAGAAGGGTCTCGGGAACATTTCTCTCTACCCGGAGGGGAGGGTTTCCGTCCATGTCCCAAATCGTTTATATTTAAATTATACTGAAGAGACATTATTATTTAACATAAATCGCTCCTTCAAAAGAACAATGCCGTAACTCAAAAAACCTATTTTTTCAATAGAACTTCCATGTGAACGAAAGCATTCCTATTTTAATGATGGTATTGAAATTCTTTTAGTAGCCATCAGAAATTTTTAAAACTATGAACCTTTTTTTTTATTATAATTTATTATTCCCATAAACTTCAAGTTCCAAAATGATGCTACTCAAAATATGACTTTATAAAACCAAACAAAACAAAAAAATGGTGGAAATTAATTATAAGCCATGTCTCCCTGAACTTGGTTAATCAAGTTCTTGGTTTTCAATATTCATAATAAAAAAATGGATTTTCTGTAAAAATTCAATCACAACAGGAGAAAAATACTTAAGTCATAACAGTGAAACTTCACAAGAAACCTTAATAAATAAATATTTTGAATAGGATATTATGACATTATCTCGCCTTAAAATAACATTAAGAAAAAAAATTAAATATTCTGAGTGATGAATATGAATACCTTATAATCATTTCTACGACTACCACAAGGATGGATACTACGACCAGTAAGAGAGTATACAAAATATCAATATTTAACTAAATGTTTGTGTAATATCTGATTCTAAGACTGAAGTATACAATTATATCTTATAGAAAAATTATAAGAGAACCAATTCTCTTACTTATAGAGGCTGTAAAAGAAGCCTAAAAAAACACAAAAAACTATTCATTGGGTAATGACATACAACTTATAATTAATAATTTCTACGACTATTACGAGGATGGAGGATACGCGCACTTGTGATAGTCAGAATATATACAATACCAATATTTAACTAAATAGTTATTTTAAATATTTGATGTTAAGATTGACTGCAAAAATGTAAATAAAAAATACGAAATCAGTTTAGCTTATTTATTTTAATTTTATGTGATTAATTGGAAGGAATTAATTAAAGATAATAATGAACTAAAAAAACTGTGAAAGGACATTCTTGTTGAACAGAAAGTTATTATTCTTTATACTAAATTCATAATACTAATTACTTCAGTTGATAAATCAGATTATTTTCTTAATACTATTAAAGAATATTGGTAGGAATAAATTCAAAATTGTCATCATCAAAGACATTTTATTTAGACAAAGCGTGATTGGTTTTTAATAAGCACTCAGCTTAAAGGACGAAAACAAATATTGTTAAAACTTAATTTAATAAACCATCAAAAGCTCAGGAATACTCCATAATTAGATATTTTTGGAAAGGTTAAAAAAAATAGCGGCTATTTATAGCTATCATTTATGACTTAGATTTCCACGACCACCTCACACGGATGCTATTAGTTTAACATTATTTATTTAATGTTTTATAAGATTCAAAAATATAACAAAGAAAGCACTAAAGAAATATTATTCCTCCTACTCAAGTTTTGCGCTGCTAATATAAAAGGGATTTTGAGGGCAGAGGTAGATCAAACACTAGGAGAGGCTCTGATCTCTTAGGATCCTTGATGCTCTAACGAAAACCCTCAAAGTAATGCCAGTATTCACTACTATAGCTTCTTTCACTAGTATTCAGTCAAAAATGATTTTCATCTCCAGCTGATACAAAAACATGTGTTTTTGGCTCAATTAATTAGGATTAAAGTACGTCTTTTCTCCCTGTGCATTGAGTCAAAATGTTAACTTTAATCCCTAGGGAATAAAGTAAAAAGATGACAACCTAATTCGTCTAAATAATGTAGGTTTTGGACTGAAAAAAGTTCAGGGTTAGGCTGCTACACCTGTCACGCCGGCTATTAAAATCAGCTGTTGTTTTAAAACATCAAAACTGATAAATTTAAGAATTCAAAATTGTAATAATTGCAAATTTAATTTCAGTTTTTGAATTTATTGTAGAACATAACATAATATAAAATATTATAGCGTATAGTTTGCCTTTTTACATCCCACCTGGAGATAAAATCTTGTATGCCCCTCGGGACTAAATTCATCATTATCCCCAGCAATACTTTACTCCCTCGGCTTGGCCTCGTGAGTACAGAAATTATTGCATAATAATGGAATAAAAAAACTCGGATTGTACCCTCGCATTCGCTCGGGTACAAACTTGCAGCTGAAGGAATAAAGACCTTTAGTCCCTAGGTGCATGAATTGATATTACGAAGTTCTACAGCTGTTTTACACAGTTGAGCTTTTTAAGAAATATTTTTATCGAAGCTGAACAGTAAAAAAAGTTACAGAACACACTTCTTATGCTTATCAAAATAAAAGAATCACTTTTGTAAAAAAAATAATAAATAAATTCATTATGATCATGGACTGGATTTGAAAAAAAAAATGTAAGCAAAGCTTTGCTTTGTTGGAAAAGAGGGTCATTCTATTTGCAGGTCAATAGAGAATGAAATCTAGAAAAATGTAGTCATTATTTTAACTCATTTTCAAGAGTTTTTTTTTTTGTAATCATTTAATTGAATTGTAATTTTTTGGACATCTATTCTTATTTATTGACAGTTTTACCAAGGTTTTGTACTTATATTGGTATAATCTAAAAATGCCAAAATGACTTCTTAGCCAATCATAAAATATGAATACAAACACCATTATGAATATATTTACCAACCATTAGATAATTAAAACATAAATATTTAACAAGATTTGAGATATTTGGCAACATTATAGTTAAAAAAAATAAAGAAGAATTTTATTTTTTCTTAAAATCAAGTTTTGCTTGTGCAATTATATCGAAATATCGGTGGTTTTACTTTAGTTTGTATTACTACATATTTTTATGGGAAGCGGTGTAGCTCAGCGTGTAGAGAGCTGAATTGCCATTTTGGAGGATCCAGGCTCTAATCCATTTATCAAGTAGAATTAGATAAATTATTTAATCTTTTACAAGCCACGGATAGACCGTGTGTGACCTGCGGAGCGTTTTCGGTTCTGTCTGTAAAAGGGAGTACCATTAATTGGGGGAAACCTGGGTGTTGGGCTTTATTTCGGACAAATCAACTTCCTGCACAACCGTTGTTTGTGCAGAGAGCCTAGAAACAGCACGGTCCTACTGAACCCAGGACCTGACCTGCCGGTGGTCATAGTGGTACATGGTTTTTTAAATCCTTTCAAGATGTAAAAAAAAGACAAAAAATCAAAACATTAGTTTTCATAGATTAATAAAAAAATCTGTAAGATTGCCCAATCCTGAGCAAAGGGTTAATAATTTAAGAAAAAGTATGGTATAACATAAAAAATGAAAATTAACTGTGTTGAATTATATTTATTTTTGGAATAATACAGTTATTATTAGTTTCGTAGACTTGGGGTCATCGAAAATGTTATTGCATCCTTTCCGGGCGATATTGATATTGATGAAGATATCCGCAAAGGTCTTGGTTGAATCTAATTTTAGATGCACTCTGCATAGCGCTATAGCTTAATTTGCATTGCAAATGACACCGAAAACTAAATACACTACTTTGCATGTAAGACAAAGGCTCAATCAAGCCACAAGGAATCCACTGAACGTTTACTAGCATGTCTTGTAAAATGGAACGTAATAATCTGGATTTATTCTGACAACGATCTTGTCTCCATCCTGAAACATCGGTAGTCCGAAAATACTCTTACGTACAAAAAAATAAGGAAAGAAAAAGTAAAAATGGGGGAAAACTAAAACAAAACCGTGGAGAAAAGATAGGGCAAGTGCTCGACGGCGTGGAAGCACTATCAGTAGCCTTATCTCTTGTAACCATTTCCCCACCATCTCTTCATCAAGCCCTTTCTTCATGTTAATTAAACTGCTCTCCCTTTTCCGCTCAATTAGTCCTTTATCTGGCCCTCGAAGGCCAAGGGAAAAATGAACTGACGTAATGCTAAGTCAGGAAACTTGTCCTCTTGTCTAGTTTCTTTGTATTTCTTATCAGGCATCATTCAGGAAGAAAGAGAAATTTCAGCATAATAGACTAAACAAAAAAGTGGATCGGTGCGCCGCGCATCTTTTTAATGAACTTGTTTGGACTAAATTTTAAAAGTTTTAATTTAATTTATGCGGAAACATATTAAAAAAAAAACTAAACAACTATAAATAGCTAAGAATCATACCAAAAGCAGTTTTAGGAGAATTCCGGAAAATAAGAATTTATTGTCCGAGAAGTAAGCAGGGAGCGATTCACAGGAGGATGGTGCTGATATGTTCAAGAGAAGTCGGGAGAGAGAACTCATGAAAAGAGGAAAGGAAGAGAAACAGAGTCTTTAAGGAGTATAGGATGACGACTTGGAGGACTTCAGAGGTGCAACGAAGGAGAGATGACTTGAAGATGGAAAGACACTTAGGGAAGAAGACCGAAACTGGCTTAGACACTTACTGAAGATGACGAGAGTGCTTAATGATATAGCTATGTACTTAATCTGGATTCACCATGTTCATTATTGCCATATTTAATTAGGGTCTTGTACATAGTAGAGACTAGTCTGTTTCTAAGCCACTAGATGTGCAAGGAGATGATTTGGCCAAGACTAAGAACCACCTGGTTTTCTCCCAACTAAGGATATCCACTTCATACAGGCTGGGTGAAGTCTCAGAAATCTGCAGATTCTACAGGATCCATCCTTGGTGGTTAAGATATCAAATAATTTATCTGGCAACACATGAATTTGAACCCGCAACCTTCATCACATCAACTCAACGCCCAACAGGCTGCACTACACGGATATCTCATCTATATTACAATAAAACATTGGTAGCAGCTTGAATTTATCAGTTTGTCGCCATTCGGATTAACAACTTTTCATGTACGAAAGGTATATTTTAAATAGGAATATTTTAAACAACTTTAATACTTTCGACAATTTATTTTCATCGACGGAAATTATTTCTTCTTTCTTATACTTTAGTTAATTATCAAATTACTATAAATTTGACATTTATTCATGTTTATTATTGCTGACAATGAAGGGTGACTAGTTTTTAAAAGAAAGTGGTAATGCAATAGTATCAAGATCATATCGTAGCAGCTCTCATCTTTTGGAGATTTCAAACAACAGTTTTGGGAACCGAATAAAAAGAAGAGGTATAAACTTACCATTCAAAATCGTTTAGGTAGGCGAATTTGCGATATAATTTATATCAGATTACACTGGGAGAGGATATTAATAACATGCAAATAAGACACAATAAAATATTCAAAAGAACACCCTCTTTCCACTTCCCTGCAATACGGCTGTCAAAAAGAAATGGATAGGATTATCTCTGTCCCAGGGGATTCCGAATTGAATTATTTATGGCTTTTGGATGAGACCGGATCAAGCTTGGGAGTGTAAAATATTTTGTCATTTTATGGACTCAGAAATCTGAACTGGAAAACGCTGGTCTAAAATTCAGTAAAGAGATAAATCCCTCTTTTACTAGCATGTATCGAAAGGTTCAAACACTAAGTATATATAATTATTTTTTCTAGTTCTGAGTAATTCCTTATTTATTGATACATACCAATATTATGTTAGGTTTTTAAGAATTCCTTTAATATTTTTAATTTTTCAATGTTTAAAAAATTTAAATAATATATCTATTTTTTCAGTAATAAGTAATAAGTTATTCTGAACTTGTAAAATGTTAATAAATTGGCCTAAATATGAATTCTTATCGAATCCTTCAACAAATTCCTCTTAAACCCCCCTCCCCGTGTCATTTCGAATACAAAAACACTCAGAACCGCTATATCACAATGTTAATATACCGAAAAATAATCAACAAAAGGTAATTGAAGGTGTTGGTTTCAGTACGTGGTAGAGACTGTACTTGTTTCAACTTCATCGGTTGAGCAAGGAGGTGTTTTTTTCCCAATTCACGCTAAAATGATAGGTATGTTCCCCCTTATAAGGATACTCACTTAACAGAGGTTGAATGAACCCCAGGAGGATATCCAGGTCCCACAGAATCCATTCCGGCAGTTAACAGATTAAATAAATTATCTTATAAATTATTTGAACACGGATCTTCAGCATGGACACTCAGCGCTTTACCACTGAGCCACCCCACTCTGGTGTATATCTACACATACATAAAAAACTATATTTATATATACACATAGAAAAATATGTTTTTTTTTTCTGTTTTTCAAAGATTTGTTTTACGGTCTTGTCCGCCTTTCCCTTCCCAGAATCCAATCTCGATGGGCTTCATCCACTTCGCCCCTATATCTTCTCTTTCGTCCTCTTTTCCTTCTTTCTCGTGCCACCCATTCCTGTATTCGTCGAAGTCATCTAAGTTGTACTATTCTTTTTGTCCAAAATATGTGATCTATTTCTGTTGAATTCTTTATATCAAATTTGGGTAAGTTTTCGTTAAGTTTCTAATTGTATCGTTGGAGAAAATTACTTAATTAGTTATGTAATGACTTACTAATTGTTTAATATACTATCTATTATAATCATGATTAATCATTAGTTAGTGCAGAGAAAAAAATCGGGAATTTCAATTAAATTCCTTTAATATAATTATTAATTGAACTTTTTTTATTTGAAGTTTTTTATAACACAACTTTTCGAAAGAATGAAGGCCGGAATGTTTAGTGTTCCAAAAATAACACATTTTAATATTGAAGGAGGCTTCCTACATCAAAGAGTTATTTATCAAATCCAATATACAGGAAATAGTTGGATTATAACAAACGCTAATAACATTAATAACTCATTAAAAATGTATGATTATTAGCAATAAATCATTTAAAAGTAAATACATAACGACTTATGTTAAAGAATATCCGTTTATTTGTTTGAATGTTTTTTTTAGATTAATTCATACTGTTAAAAGGGCAAGAAAATGATCCGGATGGAGATCAAATTTCTTAAATAGATGGAAAATATTTATTAGAACCCGATGTTTCGAACCACATTTGAAGTTAACTATACCCCATTGTTTTAGTTCAAAATTTTAAATAATACTTTTATTTTATGGTTAATATTATTGAAGTGATCACGAAGATTAAGATGGGCTTGTAAAAGTGGCTAGGTTTAGTAAGGAACCAATCACTAGAAAGTTAATAAGCGCTGTGCCGACTGTGAAGCGTCTGAGAGGGAGACCGAGGCGTAGGTGGGAAGATTGCGTTAAGGATGTCTGACGGATTTGGGTAGTGGTCCGGAAGGAAGTTTGTAAGAAGAGATTGGTGGTATCGACATCGAGCCTTCGGGTTCGCTAAGCCTTATTTTATGTTATTATCACAATTATTCTTACTTTTATACCGGGCATAGTTCAACAGTTTTTTTTGTTTTACGATTATAACATTTAAGTATATTTGTATCATGTCTGTCCAACCCTGAAGGTGACCTGCAATGTGGGTTGAAACGTCTCTTTCTAATAAACAGTGTACCTCTATTCGAAGAATTATTTCTTTGATTTCCACCCGGTCTATTTTCTTACCTATATGGGTAGAGTTAATTAACATTATTTAATAACATACTGTTAAAAGTCCCATTCCATAATAAATTTGCGCTATACTCCTCATAATAAAGTTGATTTTTTTATTAAGTTCCAGTAATTATAATTATAAATAAACATTAAACAATAAACTTGCTTCTGTTTGGTAATGGATAGAACAAAAGGATCGAGGGGAAACGATGCAATCTAAAACATTTAAATGACACTGAATAAATTGAAAAAGTTTTATTGAATTGGTCGAAGCTTAGAACCGTGATCCGTTGAGAGCCTTGTGATAAGACACCTTTCGCCGTGGAATTGGACACGAGAAAATGGGCCTCCGCTAAGCCTGGTAATGAGGCCGCCCTACAGGGCTGGAGGAAAGTCCTTTATGAACTGCAATGAAAGGCGGCCCTAGGGACCGAATCCCTTCTCTTAAACTGACAGTGCTCTACTCTATTAATTTATGGTTTATAAAAGGAGAAAGGGCATCTAGATTTACCTCCACCACAGTAATGATATAAAAGAAAGACTGTACCACTAGAATCCTTGAAAGGTATTGGGTTCAGTAAATGGCAGAAAGAGGATGTACTGTTTCTAAGCCAACGGTTGTGTAAGGAGGTTATTTGGCCGAGGTCACCAAATTTTCTTCTAATTAAGAGTACGCACTTTATAGAGACTGTGTGAGCCCTTGGAGGATTGATTTAAAGAACCCCTAGCGATTCCATCCCCTTTTGTAACCATATAATACAAAGTAAAGTTTGTTACTTTATTTATTAACCTCACTTTATGCTATAGCTCGGACGATGCTACAGTGGGAGTCGTAAATTACAATAGGGATCTTTAACGAGTGAGTTTCTCTGTACGTAAGTCTCTATATTTCAACTTGCTCCAGGAATTCCCTGAAGTATACCTCTCCCGGAGATCCGACCGGAGGAATAGTTTAATTTCGGATAACGAGAGTTTTACCTTAGAAAGATCCACGACTATTAAAGATATTTTTTAAGTAAAACACAATGTTAGTGGGGCGTTCCAACCTGTGTTACATCCCTCAAGCATTGCTCTAACAAATCTTTTAATCTGCTACTCAATTAATTACTTGGCTAGTAGCATAATTACGAATTTTGTTTATGGGAACTTTCACAGATATAAAATTATCTGGCATTATGAATAATTAATTATTCTTTTATATGCACTTAGTGATTCATGGTATCACTAATATAACACCACCTATGAATATCACTGATAAAGTCACCTATATGCACAACCGCATATTCATTAACAGTATCTACCATGTAATAAACCGAAGACCCTTCATGCGTTGCAGTGGTACAGACTGAAAAAAATATAATAATACATTTTGATATATTTGAAGGGGAAAACGCACAAATGTTACTGTGTTGTTTAAGAGAAGATAGAATGCATTCTTTAAAAAAAGGATATTAAATAAAAATAAATTACTTTTTTTAAACAAATCCGACAACACCAATTATAAGTTGGAAATAAGTAAACTACCAACGCCCGACAAAAAAGTTTAAAATTTTAATATTAATGAGATGGAATAGTGTTGAGATAAGAAAAATTAAGTTGAGTAATATATCACAGAAATTTGACGGAGTTTGAATTTATAAATTCCCTTCCCAACCGACGCTCGAAAGCTAACTAACAAACTTCAGCCTAAGTGTTCTTGGGAGTTAATCGACCATTTAACTAATAACTGCCGCAGCCAAACTTTACTGGGGGCTGTTGTTCTAGCCCATTGCTTCGGGGCTCCTGAGGAATGAAAGGAGGATTGAGATGTTCACTAGATGAGCCGGCGAATTTAAGGGAATAGTGGTGAGTATAGAAGCAGTTCTTAAATAGTAATAGCTTAACTTATTAAAAAAATATTCAGCAATAAATCTCACAAAGCACAAGACCTCTTTGAAATTGAAGGAACTTCACTACTCTAAAATTATTAGCATTAAACTGCAGGCGGACTTCAATGCAGCGTAGTTTAATACATTCGGCGCAGCATATGACAGAGAAGAGAATTTATTATATAGACCGCTTATGTATCAAAGAAAATATATGCATAAAAATACACAACAGAGCGATATTCAAAACTGTTTATCTATCCTGTGTGAAATCTACGGCCCTAAAACGTATGCCTCATATGCACTTAATACCCATGTATTCCCATTAAAATAGACTATTTTTTTTCAAAAGGACATAACTGTGCACCCCAGAACTATCCGAGTCTCATTAGAAAGATACTTGCATTGCAGACTTAAAAAAAATCAAACTGGCAATCTGACAAATTTTAGCAAAGGTAACTAAAGCGGTAAAAATTTGTGTTGAATTGGCATATTTTAAATACGATATTTAAAACATCTTTTAATTCAGATTAAAATTTAGTACAAAAATAATCATTTAACTTCAAACGTATACTTGGAGTAAATATTTTATTATGATTAATAAAAATTTATTTATGATAATATATGTACGGTCTACGTAAGTTTTGAGAGGCCTTAATATTAATAATATTGCCACGATATTAATTACTATTTTATTATACGCACATAGCCAACATAAACAAATAAAAAAATATTTATAATTTAGGAGCTACTAGTGGTACGTAGCTCTAAATTGTATATTTCATTTGCAAGTTTAAGCCTTCAAGTCAAGCGCTTGTTGAAGAGAAACAAATGTATGAAACACGATCACCTTAATTTATAACATACCTTCCAACCATTACAGCATACTAACTATTAAAAATAATCTAATTATTGCTTTTTGTTTTTAAAAAGACCTTTGAATGATAAAATGCAAGGATATAAAATCCTGCTAGCCCGTTATAACTCGGTTAAAGCTATAATATAGTTATAACGTTAATCTTTTGAGGTATCAGATAAAATGAGCAATAACAATGAAAGTAATTAATGATAATACAAAAATTATCACAAAATCAAACAAAAAGAATATCTTTTTACATGGATATTCTGATCAAATTATTTGATATTCAGCATACTCTTTCCACCCTTTCTTAACCCCTTGGATTTTATTAATTTTTGAACATAAAATATTGCTATTAATAATGATACATGGTATCTCTTTTACTCTACCAGGTGCATTTTAAGAGATGATTGTCAATGAATTTTCTTTAAGATTAATTAGATGGAAGGAGTGGGGGATCTAGTGTTGGGGCTCACTAGTTCTTTCTGATTGGAGATTCAGTATACATAAATATACAAATATTTGATATATAGCATACATACGATTTGCTTAATAATACAGCCCATAAAGTTGTTTTTAATTTGACTTTATAATTTTAAACAAATTCATTTAAACTTAAAGTGAGGCAATGAGAATGATGAACCCACCCAAGAATCACAAGTGACCGCTAACAAGGAACTTGAAGACAAAGACGACGGTGAGTAGATTGATTGGAGAGGCATGTTGAGGAACTGTATGTGGTTAGAAGGTAAACCACAAGGGGAAATTCCAGAAGTCGGAGGCTGGCTTCATAGGCCGTCTAGAGTGCGGTGGACCTCTTGTTGATGAGGACTATGTTAATGCTCTACTACTACTGCTACTAAAAGTTAATATCAGGCAACGACGGTCACGGAATAAGAGAAATAACAAAATACAATTAACGTGACTTGTGGTGTAGTGGTTAGAATAATAACATACTACATCTAAGATGGCGGGTTTACAGCCGGTCAGGATATTTGAAAATGGTGTAGAAATCCTTGGTTATGCCGTTCTTCGGAAAGGATGAAAAATGCGAGTCCCGAGCATGTGAGGTGTCAAGTACTCGTTAGACCCCTCCCTGTATTATTTATACCTGCATAGGCAAACAGCTGTTCCAGCTGTTACATTGTCCAATTAGCAGCACAAAGTTGTAAACACACGAAATACAAGTAGGTTATACCTAGGATAACCATGTGACAATTTTAAAAAAATTAAGGATTAGTCAAACTGGGTTGACGCTTGACTCTGACAAATTCATTAATTCCATCCATTTAGTTACATTTTTTATTAAGGTTAAACAGTATAAAAGGATCGTTAGATATATAAATAGCGCACCGCCTCTAAAATAAAGAAACTAACTCTCCAATATTTCGGCAATTCTTTCCGATATACTACATATGTGATTGTTTTCAGTAAAACCATTACAATTATTTATCTTTTTGAGTTATTGCTCTTTTATTTTGACATATTTTGTGAAAATCCGTGTGCACACTGATAATGACCTTCCTGTTACCTCCATAACTAATTTCCTTTTGGATTTGTTATTTTTATTTTATTTCGTATATTTTCGGTAGATTCGTATAGTGTTTTAAGATGGGGTTTCTGACAGATGTTTTTCAATTACCAATCTGCAGGGTTCTTAAATTTCTCTTTTCTTTCAGTCAGTTTTTGGACGTCTGTTGTAAATACTTATTTTTAGTTTATAGGTGGAATATGATGTATTTTTAATTTTAATTTTGCCCAGATATTAAGTAAACATAATAGCTTCAATTGTTTCAGCTACATAGAATACATATTTCATTTCTTTAATTTTCTTTTCTTCCACAGAATATGTCTGTTAAGCAGCGATCCTCTAATTTTTATCGATTATAATTGTAAAAAAATAGATTTCGATTAAAAGACTTGTATATTAGAATAATATAGCAAGGCATAAAAATATGACTTTCTTGAAGAGGAGAAATAAAAAAAATATATTGAATTTTTCATTAAATTATTTATCACATTCCCATGATAATGTTTTCCATTAAAATCCTCGATAGAAGTTGTCATTAAGCCTGTAATGAGTTTTTTTTAACCGAACCGACCGACATCCACGGAGGGCTGATGAGATTCATTTTGCGTTTGAGGTTCTCTTCAGAAATCGGCCCTACAACGCTAAGGTCAGATAAGATAGCTCTCAAAGGGTTCAAAACCATTGGCACAAGTCTACCACTGCTTGCATAAATAATAAAAATGCGCAAAGAATTCCTTACCAAATCCGCTATCTACTAAGCTGTTGTTGTTCATTAATTTCGCTCCTTCAAAAGAACAATTGTATTCAGTAGCAATTGTATCGGTTCAAGCTTGCATTATGTTTAAACTTGAAGTATTATCAGAACAATGAAATAAGTTAAAATCAAAAAAGTTTCAAGCTTTTAAAAATTTTCAAATGGTTAAAAAATAATTTTGATACCATCATTGCAATAGAAATTCTATGCTTTCTCAATACCCTTTATATATATATATATATCTATATATATATATATATATATATATATATATATATATATATATATATATATATATAAAAATTCAAATTGAACTTTCAGTTACGTCATTTTAGGTCCCCTCCGATGGACGACATAACTAACAATTTTTAATATCTTTTAAGTAAATCTACCATATTTTGTCAGTTACTATTGTTTCTTTACAATATAAGTATTGTGCTTAAGTATATAGGACATATTGAAGTAATGAAAGAATCGAAGTTTGCATTTGAGCTACAGAAGAAACATAATAACAACAGAAAGACAAACAATTCGAAGAAGATCCTGCTGAATGTATGCTATATATCATCATATATAGACCAAATATTGACACGAAGGTAACCTCTGAACGGCCATAGTCATGAGAAAACACCGTAGGGTCGCCCCCGTGTTATCAGAAAGCCTGGCTCCAACCAAGTCGAGCGTGCCAAAGGAAGAGACGCCCTGAATAACGATAAGGTGCGGAGGGTGGTAGGATGAATTACCTCCTCTTGGGTATTCAGAGTTAATACAACAGGGAACGGGACCTGCCGAGTTAATTGGCCTAGGTAATACCCTTTAGGGGTAACTGGGGTAAGAGGAATATGATAAGTAGTTATCTTCAATGTTAACAATTTCTGATCGGCTCAGTGATTTATTAAGTCCACTAGATCACTGAGTTGCCATGCCGAAAATCCTGGCTCAAATCCCGCTGCTGGGAAGACTTTTATAATAAAATAAACTTTCACAACATTCAAAAGTAAGGTAGGAAGTATTGCGAACAAATGCGAAAAAATGATGCATAAAAAATAAATAAAAATGAGAAAGCTTGGTGACCCGAAGGCTTAATGCCGTATATGCAATACCTCCAATCCCTGCTTACAAACTTCATTCCACGATCGACTACCCAAACCCAAATCCACTCTTAACGCGATTTTCCAACGCCTTGGCCTACTCCTCAGACTTTTACAATTTGACACAGAGCTTATAAACAGGAATTCGTTCGTTATTCAACCCAACAAATTTACGAGCCCATCTTAATCAGTTCAATAATATTAACCGGGTGCGTTCTCCGCGATTCCGCGTGGTGCAATCTCTTAAATTCTTCAGTGGTCTAATCTTTTTTCGGACTGAATATTGTACTTTGCACGTTATTTTCGAATACCTTAAGAGGTTGTTAATACTTCAGCTTTTATGAACAGGTTTAATTTAAAAAAAAAAATAATTTTTTTTTGTTTAAGTAAAAAAAATAATATTCTCTGTTAGCAATTCACATATAAGGAGTACCATTTTTTCAAAGTTAAACGTTAGAAAATAAAAATAGACTCAATAAATATAAGATAATAATAATGATAAACAAAACTTGTTATTTATACAGTTTGTAAACCAAATTAGGACATACAAATATGAACACGAATACCTTTCGAGATATTCCTTTTAGTATATTTTTAATTTTATTATTGTCGTTTATTTTACTAATGTAGGCTGTAGGCTATAACCGAAGCGCAACGGAATTATCAAAACATCGCATTTAGCAATAATTATTGCAACTTTATTTGTAATTTTATTATCAATTTTGAACTATTATAAAACAAAATCAATCACACTGCTAGTCTAAAACGGAAACAAATGGTTTTAGGAGTAATAGAGAAGCAGTCGGCACTTCATTTGTACAAATGAACTGCAAAGTAAGATCTATAATTCAGTCCGAAGACAAATGGATCCCATCTGTCTCGAGTGCCGCGACTGACTTGAACAGAAACATACTCACAACCTTTTATTTCTCTCTTTTTTGTGTGTTGGAGTGTGGGAGTGTGTTTATTCTAATTAGCAGAACCAGGTGGGAGATATTAAATCAGTATAACTTTTAAAATACAATTTGTGCAACTTCAAATAAAAAAAATACATTTAAGTATGGACCGTATACATTTCTTTAGCAATTTTCCATTATAAGGGCACACAATTATATCAATCTACTATACTGATCACAATATTACTTTTCTAGCGCGGGGATTAGTACTAAAGTTCTCGCAAAATACTAAAGACTTCTAAATTTAAAATACCTCAGAAACATTTTTTTATTTAATAAATTCAATCCACATCCCTCTCTTAAAATGCACCTGGTGCAGTAAAAGAGATGCCATGTATCATATTAATATGTTATTGTCAAACATTAAAAAAAAAACAGGGGGGGTAAGGGAAATTTAAAAAAAAAATTTTTTTTTACCTACAACACTACAACCTATGGAGATCTCTATTGCTATGCTCTACTTCTAGTACTTCTTTAAAGGTAGAGACTCTAATCTACTCAATTCCACTTCTACTCTACTCTAACCCCAATTGAGGACACCCACTTTATAGAGGCTTCCGTTTTATTTACATAATAGTGAGACAGAAAAATGAAGGGTTCAAAGTTATTCAAACACACCTCATACCCTGAAATCCGATTACTAAAATCCGCAATATCTAGTTCTGCAGGAGTTGATAGGAAGAGCTATCTAATTAACGGCTATCTAAAGTACCAAGAGACTGCAGGCGAAAATCCAGGGTTTGGGATCCACTACGCCATTCCTGCAACCCTCACTTACAAAAGTGAAGTAAACTCCATGGAGTAGACAAGGGGGGGCCTAGTTAACCTGAAGATGACAGAGGACGTGGCTAAACTAACTTGAGGAGGCCACACTAATGCCTTCCCAGGATTCCTACATCCATTATGTCCCAAGGCCTGCTTTATCTCGGCTAAGCACGCCTCAACGCGAGTCAGGCAGAATCCCAAGCAACCTTTAAGGCAAGAAGAGATGTACACATTGTATATGAACATTGCATACTAAATTTAAAAATATAATTATTTACTGAAATTTTAAAATGAATGATTCATGGATAAAGGCAAGTTGGGAAACTACCCATTAGTAGTACTCAAATAAAAAATCAACTTAAAAGGTCACGAGGCCATCTTATTTCAGAGGTCTCGGAGGATTATCGGCAATATGAAGTATGTGGGTTTGAGGGGGAATGAAGTTTGTCACGAAAGCACTGGTATCGGATTTATTCGTACCAAAGTAAGGAGCATTAAGGATTTTTGGTGGTTTAGGAACTCGATGGAGCCCCAAAGCTATACTCCGCAAGTTCTAATAGGTCTGATACTAGTCATGTATATGAGTCTTTTAATTTATTGGGAGCTTTGAGGGTTTGTCTAGTAAGTGAGGAAGTAGCCTGATACGGCGATATTAAAATTAAATAGAAATAAAGATAAAGAAGGTTTGACTTAATTACCAATACAATCAATACAAGGTGTTCGTTCATTACTCACCTGAAAAAAAAAAAAAAAAAGTTTAGTTTTTAAGTAAAACAATAATACTCATCATAACTATTCAATACACAATAACTAAAGTAGACAGAAACTAATTTATTAATATTCTTAAAAACGAATAATGCTTACATAAAGTACTAAAACAAATTAGCAAACATCCTTTTCTTTTAATTAGCGTTTCTGTTTCATTTATTAATTAATATTTATATCTTGTATGAGAGGAAAATAGTTGACTGGATGATACAATGGAGAACGGAGATGGTTGGGGGGTACAGTCAAAAAAACAACACCAAATAAGTACTAGACTTACATTAAATATGTTGGGTTAGCCGTTCCACCCAGCCGCCTCTCCCAGTTGCCCTGAAGATGGCCTAGTCTTTTACTTATTTGGTGTTTTTTTGACTGCACCCCCTACTATCTCCGTTCTCCATAATATTTATATCGTTTATTATATAAGTAAATTTATAAATTAATAAACATGCGTTCCTTGAAGTCACTGGAACACCAAAATGCCTGCTCGGTATAAGACCTATTTATTTTAATTTATTACAATTTGCTCTAATCTAAGATTTGATGAACCTTCTGGGCACATTCAGCCTTTTAAAAGTAGGCAACATTTTGAAGTGTAGTTAAAAAATGAAACCTCATATTAAAATCATTGGTCAGGAAACAGTACTTTTTAACCAGGCTTTTGATAAAAAGATAAATACGTAATATTTAATAATTTAATAATTACGTAATAATATTTGTATTATCTTTTATCATGCTTGGAAGAAAAAAATATCTTCACTTGGCTTATTCTCCTTTCCCTGTTCATGACTGAAATGGTGGATCAGGATTTGCATAATTTTTTTTACTCTTCTTCTTTTCAAAAGTATTCATTTATGCCTTAGAAATGTTTCATTTTAATTGTTTTCTTATCAACTGATAAATATATTTTACCTTTTTTTTTCTGTTACGATTGTAAATCAGTAAATCGGTATGACTCTATTCTCATTGCACATCGTTATATTTTCGAAAAAAAATTTATTAAAAAAACCAACAGTAAGAAGCTAAAATCAGATTCATCTTTTTAAAAATTTAAGATAAACATTTTTGGACATTAATATGTTTTAAATATATTAAATTAACATTTTTCTTCGAAATTCTTATACAAATGTAATTGCATGTTTTAATTTCTATTTTTTTAAGTATAAAAATCAGAATTTTTATTTCAGTAGTTTTTAAATTACAATAATAATTATATAGGAACGAAGACAATGCTCATATACGAAACTGTTCACAATTATAATGTAATTAATCTTAATGATTAAAGAACTATGCTAAAATCGTACATTCTTATGATAATTATATATATAAAATAACTGCGTTATCGAATGATATTCCGAAGTAATTTCGTAGGGATATTTTATGAGGAATTCCGTCGTGAGGTTTTCTTTCCCCTTTCAAAAAATTCGATAATACAGAAAAATATCCGTGGAGGATGTACTGAATGGTAATAAAAATATTTTAGGTAGGAAATTGCAGGTAGGCATTTTAAGTATCGCTTCATAACGAAAGGAGTGGGAATTCTGGTTTTTCAACGGCCATTACAAGTCCTGGATTCCAGAGATACCAATAGCCAGTCAGTACTTACATGCTCTGAGTTCTTCAGATATGAATAGAGTTTGTAGAAAACTATGCATGCATATAATATTATATTTCTGAATGGATGAATATTTAAAAATTCCATATTAGCTTAAAATTTATAATAAATATCCGCATCCACAGGATTTTTTTTAGAGAGAAAAAAACTTCAGTTACGCTGTCTACTGTCTTCGGAAGGGACGTAAAATGATAAGTGTCGAACCGGTTCCGTGTCAGGTACTGATTAACGATTCTAGTCCAAATTATACCTGAATATGCAAAAATTAAGGCTCACACTGTAGCATAAAGTGGCATTAAATGAATAAAAAAACAATTGTGTACAAGAAAACTTCTAAAAACAAAAACTGAACACTTTACCAAAATCAAACCAGACAGAGATGCAATGCAGATACCACAATAAGTAATCATCTGATACATAAATATCACGTAAAAATACCTCACCCAAATGCTTTTCAAACGTTTAAGCAATACAATACATTTTCAAATTGATGATTATATTTTGACGATAGATCTTAATAAATAGAAATAGAACAGTGTGAAATTGTCGGTGCTTACTTGCTTACCGATGCGCGCTACGGTCCTACAAGGACCCGGGCCTCCACAAGGACCTTAAGCCCCTCATTCCTGTCCTGTGCTCGCTCTCTCCATCTCCTTACTCCAAGCAGCTTGAGGTCTTCTTCGACGCCATCCAACCATCTCATTCTTGTTATTCCTCTACATAGCTTTCTTCCAATTTTTCCATAAAGCAGGCGCCTCGGCAATTTAGTCTCTGGCATCCGTTCCACGTGTCCCAACCATCTGAGGCGGAATTTTCTCACTTACGATACCAGGTCTGGTTTTCCATACTTATTCCTTAATCACCACGTACCGTTCCCTCTTATTGACGCATATGTCTTCCAGAGTATTTTCCTTTCCCAGATATTGAGCTTCCTTTTACTTTCGTCAGTCAAGGATTCAATGCTATAAGTAACTATAAGACTCATGATAGTTTCATATATCATATACGTGTTTGCAAGGTAAGGAGGCAGCCTCGCATCCACTTCTTTCATTCTCTCCAATATTCTATTATTTTGTCAAAAATTTATTGACTACACCCACCGACCATTTCACTCCCATCCAGAATATACCCAGTAAACCATATCCACATCAATATTAACGGATAATTATTCATATATATTTAATATGCTCAATTAGTCACAATTAAAAAAGCTGACAGTGAATAAGGAATAATAAGACAACACATGGGAGGAGTTATGGTTGGTCAAATCATCAAGTATAATGAGGGAGCAAGCACAAGTGTTGGGGAGGCCAAATTAATTTCCATTGGCTCGGAGCAAAACTTAATAACTGGCTCGAATTGATTTATCCGGATTATCAGATAATTCCAACCCCGCTTTACTGAAGCGATCGAGTTGGGTTTGTACCCCTTCAGCCTTCCATTAAAGCGCAAGGCCCTGCCTGCCTTTGATTAGGGCACAACTAATTTCTCTTCCAACTTTGGAAACAGCAAAGTATCAAATGGGACTCTGCAATCGCCCCATCCGAAGCACCGATGCGGAAAATTCTATAGTAAGCAGCACATGTTGCCCCTTCAAAAAAACGTAACTAGAAAAAAAAAACAATTTTTCAACTTGAGTATTGGTAAAGCAAAGCATTCCTATTTCAATGAAGGTATTAAAATTCTTTTATTAACCTATTAAACTTTATTTTTTTATTATTTGTTATAATTTTTAGCTCTCGCAATGAGCATTCTTCCCCTTGTGAAGAGAATGGATTTGTCTTGGCTGTCTTACGAGCCACGGTAGCTCAATTGGTTAGAGAGCACCACGAAGGGGACGTGACGACCCGGGTTCGAATTTCAGCCATGAACAAATCTTTTCTCTTCAAAATAAAATGTTTTATTAACCATTTGAAAATTTTTAAAAGCTTCAAAACTTTTTTGGTTTTAACTTATGTCATTATTCCCGTAAAACTTCAAGTGCAAACACGATACAACTCAAACTTTAAAAAAAAAAAATGTAAATGAAATATCAGATATGTCGCTGGAAAAAGCTTCAACCAATACAATTATTACTCAATGCTAAACTCAAAAATGACAAATTTTAAGTTATGTTTTGAAGTAGAGAAGTGTATAAATTATGAAAATCGAGGAGTAAAGGGGGGATTGAGAGATATTTAATTTAATGTTAGACAGCCCAACGAATTTCTTACCAACTTCGAATTATTTATACGAAAAGACGCCAGAAGACCTGACGTAGAACCTCGTCTATATACAAAAAACAAAACAAATAGCATTGGTTCAATATTCAGCAGTATTCTATAACGAACAACAGTGAATGAAGAAATCTATTAAGTGTTTTTTCTTTTGCTCCTTATCACATAGCTCAGAAAAATAAAAATTTTAAAAATCGGATATATTTCTCACCGATTAAAAAAATGTGGATATATGTATGAACTGTATTTATATTTGTAAACGTGAATGACAAAGAAACACTCTCTTAGTTTAATAAAAATATAAATAAAACAAATGATTAATTTTATTTCTAAGAACAGTTTAAATGAAAATCCTGGGATAATAATAGCAACCTTCATTCAAAATTAAATTTTAACCATAAATAATTAATGCGGACTGTTAAAGCTATTTCTCATTATTCAACTGAGACATTCACTTAGCGGTCTAACCCTAAACTATTCCCCTAGAGAACTCATTATTCTGGAGTTTCAAGACAACCCGAAAATTCGAGTGAGGAATGTAAACAAATATTTTTCACCTTGACAGATCAATCGATAACTATATAAAGAGGTCCATTATATACCATTATAAAGTGAAAATAAATTAGAAAAATTATTAACTGAATAACTCAGAAGAAAAAAAAGTTACTTCTGAGGCCCAAGTATGCACTTGGTGTTGTCACCCAAGTCCTTCCACGGGATGGCGTATTCACTCAAAATTCCATACAAAAGAGTAAAACCTTAAAAGTTTAAACCTACCATATTTTGGAACTCACTCCCACCTAATATCCGCCCTTGCTGCTACCTAAACCACATTCAAATCCAAGATTTTCCTACATAATGCAATATAGTGCAAAAATTATTTTGTCAGTAAAAGAAAAATTAATTAAAAACAGAATACAAAACAGGATTACAGCATTGTGGGAATAGAAAATAAGAAATACTAACTAATTTGAAAGTGGCAAGGGGTAGTTTAGTAGCTATTTCACGTGTAAGTTATACACAAAATACAATCCATGCATCCTGATCATTAAAGGCCAAGGGGCTAGAAATTTCGATAATTAGACGCATCACTAAATATTAAGTTTTAAACAAAATAAAAATAAAACTAGATATAATGAAATATTTAAAAAAATCCTGGCCAAAGAAGAGGGTACAGGGCGTTCAGTTTCACAGTGGGGGCGGTAAATCACGATGTAAATGGCACGAAAATATGAACGAGATACCGAAGGGGGCGGTCTAAAGAGATGAGTAGATAAATAACGGAGGCAGCAGGGAACATAAATTTCACGTAGAAAGAGGAAGAGGGAAGAAAGAAACGAAATAATAAGAGATCCATCAGTCTTCTTTACAGTGGGAGGACACGGGAGAGGGGAGTCATTTGCATCAACCGTTGATGTCGGTTGACAATGGCAACGTGGTTGCTGACAAACATCCAATCAACGCGTGCAGTACTGATTGTTCCAATTAGCGAAATTTGTTGGTTAACAGAGTCTGTTAATTCGATTCGTTCAATGTTCCGACCGAGTACCGAGCATTAAAAAAAAAAGTATGTTAATTTTTATGTTTTATAATATAATTTAATCAACAAATAGATTTATATATAATAAATAGGTGACATGTGGTATAGAGGTAAGCATAACAACCTACTAAGCCCAAGATTTCGGGTTTAAAGACAGTAAAAAATCCTTGGTTAAGCCGCAATACGGAATACACGTTAAAAGGGAGTCTTGAGCCTGCACGTCAGGTGTTCCTTAAAAATCCCTAACCTAATTAAACCTGGATACAATTGGATAATACTGGGAGCTCTAACCCACTCTAGCGTCCTCCGATTAGCCATAGTAGCGCTAAGTGAGCAAAACTTATTTTTTATTGATCCTGCCAACGTTTCAGCCTACATTTTAGACCTTCTTCAGGGCAAATAGGGAAACAAAAGTTTTGCTTATTTTTGCGTTATTATTGACTGCACCCCCTCACCAATTGATACATCATTTCGAAGAATAGATGATAATATAACCTAAATATTATGCAATATATTATGCTAAGTCTATTATTTAATATATATAAAGTCAGTTATAGTTACTACATACAGTCAATAATTGTTACTGTTGTATATACTAAGTGATACTTTTTATAGTTATATAGTTAGTGATACTTTTTTTTTCGAGAATATTAATAAAGGAAACGAATTACATGTTGTTGACTTGGCTAGAAGCAATTACCTGCGGAACAGATACCACCAATAGTAACTATTTTAAGCTAAAAGATGGAAAAAAATTAATTAATTATTTGTACCCTATTTTTAGCCCCATCCAAAATATTTCGGTAATTAAATGAGAAATCTAACCATACATCATCTATTAAATGTGGTTTGGCCTAGCTTCAAGAATCAACCTCTAAGGTAACCTCCTAGTGGAACCAGATCTAAGTATCTGTCGGACTCGAATCAGCATAGGAGTGTCTAGTCGATTTTCTAGAACACCAAGTAATTCCAATCCACAAATCTAAATAAATTACCAAACAGTATATTTTAAAAATTTATTTATTAGCAATAAATAATAAGAACTTTGAGTTTTCTTAAACTCAATGATGGCTGAATAAACGGCATGAGATAAACTTTAGGGAGTCGAATGAACATATACGTTAGAATAGGAAAGCACATTGATTTGTTAGAGTTTAGGGGAAAGTAGAGTTAAAAGGGCAGAGAATGAACAGAGATGAGAACGGTAAAAATAGGAAGAACGGATAATAAAGGATTTACAAGGAAATCCTTCGTGGGAGGGTAGAGCATACGAATTGGATTGGATCGTGAATTCAAAGAGGATAGTACAATAATCAGGTCAACAGCACAAGAAGATATTTTCGTTTTAAATCACAGAAAAAGAAGATGAAAAACAAGTATATATATATATCCATCTGAAAGTAAGTAATGTATGTCACCATAACTCGCACTACCAAGAAATAGCTGAATCTTAAAAAACAAAAAGATAAAATGAAATGATCGATAAAACTCTTTTGTCTTACTTTAAAAAACTGAAATCCACACAACTGATTATTTAAAATATATATGTAATAAAATTACCTATTTGTAAGGCAAAATACTGGATTTGATGGACGTATTGGATTTGAAGCGTCGTACTAATCAAGAAATACTCAAAGTTGAGCAATCTATTAAATCGATAATTACAAACCGAAATCAATCCACAAGATGCCCCTTAATCTAGTGAACTTAATCCCTTGATTCTTCTGTAAGAGCAGTGAGTTACTATCAGAGGCTCCCCACCTACTTAACTACCATCCCCAAAATTGGATCAATACTCTGTTTACTGAGTTTCCAAGAATCGTTCCAGTTCCAAACCTTTTGAACGATATATATAAGAGACCCTTTAGGGTAGTACCTTAGTCTACGGCAAACCATAAAAAAAGACTACTCAGGGGATAGAAAAAAGGTTATAAAAAGAAAAAATGAATAAATTATAAACCGAAAATGAGAAGACAGTATTTTTAAACGCCAGACAATTTTTGTGTATTTATATAAATAAGGGAGCGGGGGGGGGGGGGGCTTAGTGTCTAAAGCGCTGAGGTACTGAAAGTTCCGGGTTCAAATCCATCTGCAGCAGGTAAATCATTTAATCTGTTAATCGAAATGGATAGACTCTGCAGGACCTGTAGACCTGTCTGAGGCTTGCAAAAAAAAAAAAATTGTACACTTAATTGTTGGAAAAACAGACGGTTAAGCGTGATGTCGGGAAAATCACCTGCTTGCACAACCGTTGTCCTGTAACAGTACCTGAAGTGTCCTATCCCTGCAGTAATGAACTCAAAACCCTGCGTGGATTGTAATGGTAATAGTTTTTTATCTATATAAACAAAATAATATGTAATCTATCCTATTTCGAACCAAAATTTTAACAAGACCATTTTTGTATTCATAAATCACCTATCAAGATATCACCTAAACTCATATAAATGGTTTATTTCCTCGAAAGCTAATAAGTTTTCCTACATCCAAGCCACACAATCCTAAATCTTTCAAAGAACCTTCATTTCCTTAAATGTTACAACGTAATATAACAAGACTTTCATTTAATCAATTCAATTTATACAATTCTAGCTACCCACCCCAGCTTTGCTCGTGTAATAAGGCATATTATTCCTACATAATTTGTTTGTATAATGTATTTTTGTTTTATCACGTACCGTCAACTAAGGATAAGAATATCGTGAGTACGCACGTGGGCTTCTTTGGGAGTCTTGATTTTCTATCTTTCCATCTCAGCTAATGTACTTTATTTAAATTATAAAAATGAAAACAAAAACAAATATTTCTTTATATACGAATTTATCATCTTGCACGTTAGATAATTGCATGGGATTAGGCAAGCAGCGTCTTCGGTGAAACCCATTGATATTCCAAGCAATATACACATAACCTAGACAAATTATATACCAAAACCTTCCTGGTGAATCACTCTATTGGTGAAAACCGCATGAAAATCCGTGAAGTAGTTATTGAGTTTACCAAGAACAAACGCGGCCGAGGACTTTGTTTTATAATATGTATAGATAATTTGATTAAAATAAAAACATAATAAAATCCCATAATGCCGTTTAATTCAAAATTGTTGGCTAAATATATTCCTGAAGGATCTGAATAAGAAATCGCTAGTTTACTATAGACTATCTTGGAATTCGCATGGATATTTTTCACAAGATACTGTAATAAGTAATAATAATAACCAAATGTCTATTTACTTGCTGTGGCTTAGTTACATTTGTTTATTGCAATAAATGAATAGATCTTACGATAAAAATTAATATGTATCTTAGAAACTCAAACATGGTTATCTTAATGCATACATAAATATCGTAATGAGCTACCAGGAAACACTACTTCTAACAGAAACCCATCTTATTGCCAAAACGATAAGGGAGGATAAGATAAGGAATAAGGCCTGAAAATGGGGCTCCATCTTTGGTAATTATATTAGCACTAACAAGGTACCCCCGGGAGCCATCAGTGGAAGGCATGGACTTGATAGCATATTTCTCCTGAAGCCAAACTCATTAGCTCTATCTTGAGGATATTTATTAGTGCGTTAATTGGATTTTTAGATAAGTGAAAAACATAAAATATAAATATTATGGCTCTTGTAGTAAGTATTATTATACTTTCTTAGTGCAGAAAAGGAGAGCTGAGCTCAAAAAACAAAGAAAGGTAAGTGAAAATCTTGCAAATATACAGATATATAGATAGATAGAGAGAGAGAGAGTGAGAGAGAGGGGGGGAAGTAGTAGTAGTAGTACTATCCGTCAAGTATAGTATAAACAAAACAATATCGTGTAATCACCATGTTGTTTTTGCTGTTCAATGTTTCTGTATAACACTAAAAAATAACCTAACATAGTTTTCCAACTACGTACAGAACTATAGACAGTATAAATTCATGATTGAATAATATATAATGATAAATTTATATATTATACAAGGATTAGAATAGATGAAACTATGATTTTATCACATGAATAAAAGCTTTATGTGTGCGCTTATATTCGCCTAGTAAACTCAGCAACGGTAGGTGATCGCTAAATTGAATGCTTTCTCGGTTATTGGAAAAAATTATAATTTTATTGAACAAAAAATTAGTTGCCTTTTTTTATATTAGAATTATGACAAAGTATTATTTCGCTCATGTATTTTATTAAAGATAATTATAGTGATTAAATGATAATTTAGTAAGCTTCTATAGATTTTTAAACAATACTTATTTAATTATAAAATACTTTTTTTAAGTAAATTTCTATTTTTTTATTAAATTTATTTCGAGTTAATCAAAGTAAAAAAGCTATAAAGAGGCCCAATAAAAAATAAGAAGTAAAATTGAAGGATAAACTTTAATTGTCAAAAGTTTATAAAACCAAACAAGCTGGAAGGACTAACCACCGCCATGTTCTATTTGAGCCTTTAACCCAGCCCCTTTGACAAACACAGTAAATTACTCAGTACAACGAGACGGCATGTAAACTGTGACATGGCGCCCACATGTCCAACATGACACGAAGGTTTAAATGATAAGTTACAGCTTTAGAACTATTTTATTTAAAACTAGAATATATTTATATATAACTATAAAATCCGTGAACAGAAGAGCTGAAGAATTTATGACTATTAGATAATTTTCTCCTTATTATATGAAACTTTATTTAGTGATCTAATAATTTATCGGCGTTTTGAGGAACTGCTTTTTGTAGTTGGCACTCTGACTAGAGCATTGTTTTTTAATTCAAATGGAATGCATCGCTAAAAAAATACATCTTCCAATAACAAACGTTAAATAAAAAAAATCATTTATTTTATAAAGTGAATTTTAATTCTGAACCACCAATTCGGGTTTCGCCTGCACATTCTACAACACAACAATATCATAAAGAGGTTGCCAGCATTGCCGTGGCTCTAGGAAAGAAGGAATATTCCACAGCAGCATTCTTGGACGTTTCACAAGCATTCAATAAAGTATGGCACGATGGTCTCCTGTGCAAATTAAAATTACTTCTACCGCAGGAATATTATCTAATCATAAAATCCTATCTAGAGGACAGGTTCTTTATTGTTAATCAGGATGGTAAACATTTCGATTATTGCCGAATTGCAGGAGTACCGCAGGGTAGTATCCTAGGTCCAGTCATGTACTCTATATACACCTAAGAAATCCTGCAGACGTCAGAAACGCTACATATGCGGACGATACTGTCATACTTCCAACCAGCACTAACCCAGACATGGCTTCTCAGAACCTACAGACACACTTGAATTCATTAGAAAATTGGTTCCATAAGTAGCGTATAAAAATCAACATAAAAAAATCGAACCAACTAACATTTGCACTTATATAATCAGAATGCCCCAATCTAACAATTTACAATACACCACTGCCCAGACAAATACTAACAGAATACTTCGGCCTTATAACAGAAGACTGAATTGGAAATCACACTAATTGAATCACCGACTCTCACTCCTAAGACGACTACTTCACCACAAAAAAAAATATCACTAACAAACAAAATTATAATGTACAACATGCTGCTTAAACCAACATGGCCCTATAACTCGCAAGTCTGGGGCTCATGCAAAAAATCCCACATACAGACCATTCAAATTTTTCAATCAAAATTCCTTCCTTACATTACACATTGTCCCTTATAGTAATAAATCATTACACAATGATCTTAACACAGCACTCTTGACTGACATAATCAAGAAAAACTACAAAAAATCTCATGACTCACTTGCGGGACATCCAAACTTACTGGAGACTGGACAGGAGACTGAAAGATCTCTGGAGCAGGTATCTACCACAGTGAGATGAAATACGCTAGGAATGCCTTCAATGGAAAATCCCTTAGGGGAGGTTTTCCAAAGACGATAGAAAATACAATATGTGCCAAATGGCATTTGTATGATTTCTCAAATAAATATTTGTGTTATTATATTATTTTATTGAATGCACATTACTCAATACTCAGACTTTAATAGGCTCACAAAATAAGTACAAACTTTTTTTTTAGAATAATTTATTGATATATACAACTGTAATAATATTACAAGTAAATCTGCAATTATGAACAAATTACATGAAAAAAAACAATTGTAGAAACTACCCATCGGTTACACTCCAATAAAGTTCTATAGTAGAAGGTCTCGAGGCCATCTTCTTTTCAGACGCCTCGGAGGGTTATCAGGAATAGTATGGGAAGGAAGTTGAGAGACTAGCGGATTCAAGTGTGTATGGAGCTTGTCATGGATGAAGAGGAATCTAGTTTGGACCAAATCAGCAACATATGGGATATTAAGATCATGATGGATGAGTTTACATCCGTGAGTTAGATTGATTTTACTCCCCATTCGAATTTTATCAAACATTTATCATGTTTTTTTTTAACATTTATATATTTTTTTAAATATTATTTATTAGATTCAAAAACACAAGTTTTTAGAAACTCTCTAATGAAATTATTTTCCCATTATTCATTTATATTCCTATTTGGTTGATTGTATATTATGATTTAAAAGATTTAATTTATTTCTAAAATGAGAAACACTTGCAATTTTCGTGAAGATAACTGCAAACTGATAAGTATTAGAAGCGCTTTGGAAACGCTAGGATATTATTCGGAGAAACGTGTTATGTAAGCACAGTACGTATTAGCGTTAGAAGGTGTTTAGGTCCGGGGACAAAAGAGATGGCTGGAAGAGGTTTGGCTGGCTGCCCTATAATAAAATCAATATTTGGGGACGGGGGCAGCGCTCTTTTCTGCAGACAAGGAGGTCGAGAGTGGTTGGTTACTGGAGGAAGGGTCACGCTTCTCCGGAGAAGGATGTGGATATAAACTAAGAAGTGGACGTAGATATCCTTAAGATGAGCGCTTAGGGTTTCGTCTAACTAAATATAATTACAAACGTTCCTTATTTTTGATAAGGTATGATCACAAAGGATCATGAGGAAATAACTACGGTGGAATACAAGGGAAACGTACAACACTCAATACGTTTCCCGTAACGTAATATTACAATTTCGTTTGAAAAGATACTATTATTTCATTTAAAAATACCAAAATATAACATTACCTAAAAACGTCGGCACATAATTATAAGTTTACTACTTATTCAGTGTTCTTTCTGACTGCACCCCCCAAATATCACCTTTACATAACATTACCTAGTTTGAAATGACCAGAAGAAGTAGGCTATTAAATTCCAGGTCATTAACGTCGTTAGTTACTATTTTATTACTATTATTGTTATACTAAGGATTGTCACTAAGTACTAAATACTAGTACTTAGGGATTATTACTAGTGATAATTGCAAGGTAGAATCCGAATAAAAATATCCTGGCCAGGACAGAGGTGAAAATAAAAACAGAAATTGTTGCCAAAATTACGGCCGACTTTACAAGCCTTCAGTTTTACCAAGAACAAGTACAGTGATTCAATTATAATAACAAACATATTTTATACTAAAGCTTTTTTTATTGTAAATCATTGAATTTTGAGTATATCTAGAAAAGAGTTTAGTTTTTATTCAACAGACGATTTTCTTTTTGTAGTGATCATATTGACTCATATCTGATGAGCGAAAATGGCTGATAACTTTTTCTAGAAGTCGTAAATGCAAATAGTTAAAATAAGTTCCACAATTCAGTTTTATATACACCAAAATGTTTTATTATCCTATTAGGATTTTATACATGCTTAAATTAACTTAAGATAAAGAAGGTTTCATCTATCTTATTATAATTATTACAAGCACCAGTCAATAAAGTTGTGCCAAAACAGATTTGGAAGGTAAAATAAGATAATAGAAGAAAAAAAAAATATATATACTACAAAGATAAGTAAATAAAAGAGAGAAAACAAAAAATAAAACAATATAAAATATGCATGAATAAATAAAATGAAAATGTGAGGCATTTACTCGGAATGAAATATCTATAATTTTAAATTAATTTATATTAGGTGATTTCATATCAGTGGCCCGGAGGTAATAGACCATATCCACAGAATAGGCAATATCTTTGGTAAATTATCATAAACACATATGACGATGAATACTTGCATTTTCTTATTAATATCATTAATAATATGAACAATCTCCGTTAGCTGTTATTATAAGTAACGAAGAATCAAATTTTAATAGTTCAAAGTTGTGAGAAATTGGCTCTTCAGAGCAAATATAAAAGCAAGACATGATGCCTTTTACTTCCGGGTTACAGATACAGATAATTATGTAATATGATTGTTGCTTTAAATTAGTAACGTTGATTTGTATGGAAGTCCGATGATTGTCGACTGTCTTCAGTCAGTCAATTCCCAGTCTAATAGCGTTCAGACTGTTACTGCAGAACTTATTTAGCACTAAGAGCACTCCCGAGACCATACGATCAGGAGCTGTTGGGACACCCCAGAGGGACCGTCGATCCCGACCAAATGGAAGACAGTTATACTGAACGCCACCGGAGGTGGAACTTATCAGCCGGCCCTGACTTCTGACCTTATACCTTCGGCCCTAATGGCGGGGCCTGCCCTTCCCTTCCTTAGTTAGCACAGCCTTCCAGTTCAAGCTTAATACACAAGTACCCCTTTAAAATATCACGCAATAAAGCTCTGTAATTATAGCAAACTAATATTTTAAAGTGTAATGAAAATACACCAATAACTTCAATAAAATTTCTATGCATTCATTAGTGAAAAAGCAAATCTTCGAAATATGATTTAGAATAAATATATATGTAGTCTGAATCAGACTGCACATTATATTTATGATATTATAACCTAAACCCATGATTGATTTGAAACTATTATTTTCAAGGCTTTTTAATTCATAAAATTCGAAAATAAAAATAACTAGAAAAATAATATGGAGTTTAAGCCATCATGACATAATATGATGATACTATCAGCTAAATTAGAAAGTGCTCGAACCACTAAAAAGAAAATCATTGATAAATGGAAATGTGCAGAGATAAAAAAAAAGTTAAAATTACAAAAATATACTGTTTCTTTGGACTGCAATTGAGCAGAGATTTGATTTGCCTAAGATCACGCTCAACCGCCAAGGTTTCCCCCCTAATTTAGGGTCCTCACTTTACAGAGGCTGGGCGGGCCCCAGAAGCCTCTGTAACTAGAAGAACCCAAAGTCAATCCGTGGTTGATTACACATTAAATAATTTATCTGCCACAACCGGATTAAAACCCAAATCCTTCAGTAAAGCAACTAGATTAACTCCATTTTTAACATGTTTACAGATTCATTCTCTTAAGATTCTTAAAAGTCTTAAGATTCATTCTGAAAGTTTAAAATTTAATCAGTATTTACAGATTCATTCTCTTAAGATTCATTCTGAAAGTATAAAATTTAATCAGTATCACAAGTGATCGTACTTCACATACATAAAATATATAGTATTCCAATTTTTTCCCTTCGATAAAATCTACTAATAAAAAATAAACCTTTAATAACGAAGTTGTTGAAGTGAAAAGCGTGATCATTGAACGGAACGACCCCAGACCTAGCGGCGCTATACACTAATTTAGCTTCAAACAGGGGAGGCTTAAACCTTATAGCGTAGGGCCATTACGCGGAAAATTTATAATTAAAAACAATTTATAAGATAAAACTCCTTCTGAAGAAAATAAAAAGAACTCTGAGATTCGAACATGTGCCTACAAAAAAAATTATTACCATCGATTCAAAACTAAACCCGCCTTCCTCCAGAAAGTACTATCGGTAAATTGTGAATAAAATAATATTATTAGAAAAATACACTCCTTTTTATAGGAGCGATTAAAATAAAACTGGACTCTATAAATAAGCGGCTACTAAATTTCTTGGACGGTAGAACCCTCCAATACGCCGGCCTCCGTTCAGTAGCTTTAAGTACCTACTACACATAAAACAAAAGTCTAAACGCTTTTCCTATAATAAAACGTTTATTATCAAGGGAAACCGTTGAGTGGTAACAATTTCAGGTATAATTTTTATGACTGGGATTATTAAACCCTAAATGAAATAGCCTCCTAAATTTCTCAACCAACCGATAAATGAATATTTTTCTCGTGAGTCTTAGCAATAAATATGTGTCCGCAAGAATGTATATGTACTTGTGGTTTCAAAAATATAGGTTAACAAGAAACAAGCCCAGTAATAGGGCTGTTTTTTAAAAAATATTTTTAATTATTGTGTTAATATTTCATTTGTTTATATTTTTGATTTAAGAGTAATACTTTTAAGTTTCAGAATGGACGTGCAAATATTGAAGAAATTAAGTGACTGCTTATTTGTAGGGTCCAGTTTTCATTTATTCATTCCTATAAAAAGGATTGTATTTTTTGTTAATAACATTTTTTTCACCCGTCGTACTTTCTTGAGAATGGCGGGGTTGGTTTTGAATCGATGATTGTAGTTTTTAAGAGTTTTTTCTTATAAATTGTTTTTCGTAATGTATATAATAAAATTTAAAAAATATAAACGCCCTATTAGAGGGTTTGTTTTCTGATACCAACAGATTTTTGAAACGACCAGAATACAACCCCGGACCAGGATAAAACCCAAACAGAAAATCGAGTAATTAATCAGAGAAGCGAATAACTTCCCTACAGGCCGGACAGGAGGGAAGGTCAGAATAATCGTAATTACCGAATTCCGCAAAGTGAAATATTACAAAGACCACTGTCATTTCAAGCCGGGGTAATTATTTGATGCCAATGATCCTCATAAGCCAAAAATGTTCATAATGATTAATATGAGAACATGGAGGTAGATATATGAAATTGAACAATAGTTTCAATCAGCATACATGAAAAAGAACAATGATACATAACGGATAACTAGTTAACTGTCACAAGCTATATAGTTTAACTGACAATATAGAAAGCTATAGAGATATCATAGTAGGGGAACCGGGAACGACCTTGCTGAGAGGAAGACAAGGAAAATATGTATGATATGTTGAGGATTCACTGCTCCTGCCAGGTAGTTTGGTAACCGGAGGAGCGAGCCGAGAACCATAATCAATATTTACAGGATGGAGAAAGCAGTATGCGGCTCGGAGAGTAATGGCCACAATAAAGGCGAGTCCTGTTCCTAGCTAGGTGTGCTACCAAGATCAATAGGTAAATAGCATTCACGTTCCTTACTGCCTATTCTCCAGTTTGGTCTTTAGATACCGAAGGGCAATAAGGTAGATAAAAAATAAATTATTCAAAAGCGCTAAGAGAAAGAGTATGGGTGAATGGGTGAGAGAGAGAGAGAGAGAGAGAGAGAGAGAGAGAGAGAGAGAGAGAGAGAGAGAGAGAGAGAGAGAGAGAGAGAGAGAGAGAGAGAGAGAGAGAGAGAGAGAGAGAGAGAGAGGGGGGAGGGGAGAGATTTTAGTTGAAATTCACCAACGACACTTTTCTGACATAAAAAAACAAAATACCTTCATTTTCAACTATTTAACTTAATATAGAATGATTATAAGGATGCAGAAAACCTTGTAACCGCTACATTTCTAGTATCTTGATTGAAATTTATTCTGAATTATTTTATGGAAAAACAACTGGACATTCATTATTTTTAAAATAAAATGTACAAGTGAAAAACATGACGATGATGAAAATGCTAGAGTACTCAGTGTGAGCTGACTCTACTGATGAAACCCACTTAGTCATAGTTTCGTAATCACACTTAAGTACACTATCCTTTTCAACAGCGTTTTCTCTAAATCATATTTTTGATTTAGTATATTTCACTTGTAACCCCACGATATATTATAATTATAGAGGTCAACTAAGAGATTAGAAAAATTATATTCCAAAGCTGTTCTAAGTTGATAAGTTCTAAGACTTCCTGATAGAATTCCTAGGACTCTTTTCAAGAACAATAACAAGTTATTATACTTCATAATTACGGTGGGGTGGAAGAAGAGGATCAGTTCTTCTCAACGAAAGAAGTTTTCTCGACAAACTTTCAAATTGAATTGGGACGGCGTTAATTAATTAAATATAAACGCCTTATTCTAAACGATAAGAAGAAATGCGAGAAAAAAATATTTAAAACAAAATTATAATTTTGTTCTTGATGAAACTGCTACTGACCGATAATTCCTCCAGTCTTGGACAATATCATATTTCTAAAAAGTATCATATGATTTGGATTATTGTAATATTAGACTGTTGTAATATTATAATAACAATCTGTAAATACAACGTATTACCATTGTTAATTATTACTATTATAAATTGTTTTCGCTTTAAAAGTAATGAATTTTCTCGAGGTCCATTAATTTGCTTTAAATTATAAACATTCAGGGTTTATAAAAGAACTGACAGTACTTTTCTGCCGGGCGCAAGCGAAAAATCGCCAAATAATGTAGAATTCCGCCAAATATCTTACAATCTTAAGGGGAATGTTCGTTTGGGATTTAGAACTAAAAAATATGCAATTTCTTTTTTGCAAGAGAAAGATTTATTGGCAAAGAATGCAACATGCAATCAGAATCATGAAGTTAAACAGTCTTTTTGCGACGGAGTACGTTAGCGGTGCAATCTTTCAATATGCAACACGAAACACGAAAGAAGAACATTCGCAGTGTTAAGTGATTCGAATCATCCGGATTGAGTTCTAATATGTCTGAGATTTATTTACGGCTGGAGCGAATGACATCAGTCAAAAGGTGTAAAAAATAACTGGATAAGAATCATAACACAGTTGTAGATTCAAACAGCTACTTAAGAGAAGTTTGGGTAAAAGTATTAGCGGAACATAGGCAAACAAAAATTCGTGAAAGAAAAAGCAAAAAAGGTTGTCTTGAAAAAATAGTTGAGATATTTACAAAACGAAAGAACAATGCCAGTCGAATTCTTCCACAAAATATGCGTCCGGCTAACGGAAAGTACCGACCTGACTGTATCAACCAATATTTAAATTTTTTTTTTTTAAATTATTTTATTGAATTCTACAACTGTAATATATACATCCAGTACAATGGCTATAAGAATAAATAATACATGACAGGATATTTAGAGACACTACCCACTAGCAGCACTTTAATAACATTTCTATAATAGAAGGTCCCGAGGCCATCTTCAACATAGGCAATCCTCAACATATTCAAACGATGCTGGGTGATAATGACACACATTTTAAAAAAATAATTGAATTCCTCAAAAAAAGGTATATTTCATAAAATCTAATAGACCAAAAAATTAGAATAGAATAGAATAAGGACACTGAAGACCTTAGACGTTAAGTGTCCATAAATAATCAACCTAACCTAACCGAGGCCATCATCTCTTCAGACGCCTAGGATGATCGTCCGGGATGGAATTAGTAGCAAGGATGGAAACTAGTGGGTTTGGATGGGCCTGGAGTTTATTATGGAATGATAGGTATCTGGAATGGACTAAATCGGTAACATATGGAACGTTAAGATTATTATGGATGGTTTTATTTGTGACAATATAAGGAGCGTTTAGGATTTTGGGAAGGATTTTGGATTGCAAGGATTGGGTACGAGAAGAATTCGATGGTTTGGTGGAGCCCCATAGTTCAATTCCGTAAGTCCATATAGGTCACATAAATAAGTCTTCTGTAATTGATCTGAGCCTTTGAGCGTTTGTCTAGTATGTGTTGAAGTAGTCGGAAGCTTCTAGCTGTTTCTTGTCTTTTCAGTCTTGTGTGAGGGTTCCAAGTAAGACGTTTGTCTAAGTTGAGTCCCAGGTGGTGAATCTGTTCAACAGGGATAAGTGAGGTACTATTAAAGGATACAGCAGGACAGGAAGTCATGGGTTTCGGAAAAGGAAAAAGGTAATTTGATGGGACTTGCTGGAATTGATTTTAATTCTCCAATTCCGACCCCATTCTTCGAGGCTTGATAAATGCGATTGAAGGGATTGGGATGCAATATATGGGTCGTTATTAACTGATAACACACATGTGTCATGAGGGTGTTAGGAGGGGTTGGAATGTCAGCTGTATATACTGTGTAGAGGATAGGACCACGGATGCTACCTTGAGAAACGCCAGCAGACTGGGAATAGAGGGACGAGTAGGAACCTTTATGACTTACTTTAAATGTTCTGCCAGTTAGAAAGGAGCCAATGATTAAAAAGTATGTAGGAGGAAGGAATTGTCGGATTTTGTAAAGGAGACCTGGTGCCAGACTCGATCAAAAGCCTGGTCTACATCGAGAAAGGCTCCCGTGCAGTACAATCTACGCAACACATTTAAAATCTAAGTCACTATTTTAAAATATATATAACAAAGACTACATACGTGAAAATTATCGAGAATATTGCAGTTTCTCATAAAAACTTACCTGCAACAAAAATTCAAAATAATAAATAAATAATATTAATATACATAATAAAAGTTTAATAGAATCTTTAAACACTTTATTATATTTATTTATAAAATGATAATAAAGGTAATAGATTAATTTAATATATAATTCAGTTTTAATAGGGTCAATCCACAATATTCAATTTATGAGTATTAAATAAAAAAATAGATGATCAATAATGCTAGAATAGTACTACTTTTCAGTAGTATTTAAATGTTTTATTAGTATTAATGATTATAATAAATAAAAATTAAGGCTCTCCTGATACTCACCCAACCTTTATTAAGTACATTATAAAAATATTATATTTGTATTTTCAGCCAAATTAGAAAAAAAAATAGAAAAATAAATGTTTTTTTGAGCCATCACATAACACAAAAAATGCTCTTTCAAAACTGAATGTATACAATGACAAAAGTTTTTAAACAGAAATATATACTGTTTAAAGGTCTTCATAAAAATATAGACCCTCCTGGGGTAAATCCAGTCTGTATAAAATGGGTACCATTTTATACTTTAGGTTCCTTAGTAACCTACATAGGGGGAAAACCACACGATTGAGTGTGTCTTTGGACAAATCACCTACCTCCACAACCGTTGCCCAAGGACCAGTACAATCTCTACCACGTACTGAGCCCAAGAACATTCATAGGTTGCAGTGGTACAGTTTTTTTTTTAATAAACAGTAAATTTAAAAAAATATTTGTTACAAATCTAAATAGGAATGATCATTTATTTTTGTTTATTTGATGTTTCTGAAGTGGTGTTTATTAGATTTTTTTTGTTAAATCCCTACCCGCACGAACTTACTATCAGAGGGAAGAGTGAATATAATATTTCTGGAAAGGTCTATCTATATATATGCAGTACAAACATGATCCGAACCCTCTTAGCTACGTGGCCTGGGTCCTAAATATCTTCAATAAGATCTGAGGGGGAGGGACGTCCACCGAATCCCCAACGGCCTCGCTGTTAAAATAAAAATAAACATTGACACTCTGTAGGTAGTCCGGGCTTTCTGAATAAATGTAAGGATTTACTTTAGAGACGAATCATTTTCTTATTTATTTTAAATTATTTTTTATTTATCCAATATAGTGAATCTCAAAAAAAAATATTAATTTTAAATTGTTTTATTGAGTTATTTTGCTTATTAAACTTGCTGTGGCTAATCGGACGATTCTACAGATTGTCCTAAATTTTAATAATTCAGGAATACCTGGGCTAGAGATCTTTAACGTGTACATGACATCATACAGACTCGAGACCCCCCATTTTACGCCCCTTCTGAGGACGGGACTAAATTTAAAAAAATCCTAGGGCCACTTGCCGGGCTGCTAACTTGGACATGGTAGGATGTTATGCTAACCACAGGCACCTCAAATCGACTTTTATTGAAATATATTAATTGTTCTTATTTATAAATAAGATATATTATCTGAAGAACTATTTTAGAATATTGATATGAGTATTTAACTATTTTGATGTTAACAAAAAAATTATACATCATAATCAAAACAAACCTATCTGCACAACCTACACAACAACCTATATACACATTTCCCATAATTACACTCATTTTCCATAATAAAACTTACGATTACTTTTATTTTCGTGAGTAATAAAAAGGAAACGAACGAAAAGGTAAAACTTGATGCTTGACTCGAAGCGACAACCAGCGGAACTAATACCAGTAAATTTTACAACTAAAGGTAGCTTAAATACAATAGTATTATTTAATAATAATATAAAAAAAATTAATGATAATTATTAGCCAAAATGAGCGGATAAATAAACAGAGATAAAATCAAAGCAATATTTGAACAATATCACAAATGCATTGTTGTAAAGTGTAATAACAACCCCACACGCTCAGAGGATATTTTTTGGTTTTGTAAATAAGTTTACTGGAATTATCAACAAAATATTCTGATAAGTTTGGGCGGTCAAATCTGATCTTGTAGTTTCATAAATTAATATTCCATTGATTTCCCTTTTTAATATTAGGACGGGAAGAGCAGAAAAGTTAGGGAGTTATTTGATATCGGTCACTTGAGAGAACCTCAGACATATTGCTCTTCCGAACTGTAGATATATTACTATAAAATTAAAATTGAAATAAAAAGATTTTTTCAGATTGGCTAAAAGTATTCCTATTCTTTTAAATTAGAACTAAGAGGTGAAATAAATTTTATAAAAATCATTATAGTAGGTGCTCAGGATCAAAAGAAAATAACTCGAAAATTTCATAAATTCACTTTTCACATTTTAGGCTAGTTTAGCAAAGCATGTTATGATCCTTTTCCACCTTATGATATATTTAGTCCAATCCTAAACCTGAAGTTTCGGGTACTATATAGCTATATAGCATTGCTAATATGTATGAAATAAACGTTTGTTTATGAAATATAAACGAACGAAAAAATCTGAAAAAGTCGATTTCGTAATTTTGGAGTTATCCGATTTTCATCCTGAACACGTTATCTCATATATCAAATATTAGGACCATCAAGTATGTCAAAAGGCTGGAAATTACTAAGTAATGTTGAAGTATATCCAACTCTTTAAAATAATGGGAAAAAGGAGCCTCCAGTTTGTAATTAATTTGGAAAAGATGGCAGTTGATTGACCAATTAGATTTTCAAATATTCGTAGAATAAGGAATATATCAGGCAATAACAAACTGGGTTGGTTAAAGAAGTGAACAAAAATATTTATATAAAATAAAATAAAAACAGAAGGAATCAATGTCAGAGAAGCATTTCGGAAAAAGGTATTGAAAATAGAGATTCCAAGGCACAGCAGCTAAAAAAACAGGTTCAAGCTGGTCTGAGAAAAGGAGAACGAGACATAGTGAATCTATGAAGGCATATTGGAGGAAAATAAAAGACAAGATATTGAAATTGGAATGTGGCCCTTAGAAATCATACATCATTTGAGAATATAACAAAATAAAATACCACAGAATCGGTTGTAAAATGCGTGATTATTCTGATTCAGATTCTGAAAAAAAAAGATACTTGATAAATAAATCGAACGCAATGGGCAGAAAAAACGTAGCAAAAGGGGTTACAAATGAAATTGAAAACAAAATTTTAATTTTGTTATAAAGACTTTTTGTCGAAGCTTATCAACGCTTAAAACAAGGCGTTTATATTTAATTAATTAACACTTTCCCAATTCAATTTGAAAGTTTGTCGAGAAAACTTCTTTTGTTGAGAAGAACTGGTCCTCTTTTCCAAGACACCCCAATTATAAAGTATAATAACTTGTTATTGTTCATCAAAAGGGTTCTAGGAAATTGAATCATTGTTACTGATTTTTGAACTTATAAATCAGAAACAGCATCGGAACCAATTTTTTCTAATACCTTAGTTAGATCGTGGGGTCACTAGTGAAATACATTGTCAAGAAATATGATTTTGAGAAAACGTTGATGAAAAGGCTAGAGTACTTAGTGTGAGATGTTTCTACTGATAAAGCCCCCTAAGTCATATCTTAATTCGTTCAAGCCTTTTCATCAAAAGGTAACTCAAGCGTTTTCTCGGAAACATGGTTTGATTCTTTCACTTTTAAACTTACACTAGTCTAAAATATTCTACATACGTCAAAAGTGTCTTGTTAACAAATTTTTACATCCTCATTGACTCCTTCAAAAATTGAAAATTACAATATCCTTGCCAGGTTTGACGTCATGGGCATTTTCGATAATCATAGAGGAGCAATTTTCCTTTTAAGGGGAACTGGCAAGATTTCTAAAATTACAAGCTAGCTAATTCAAAGGGCAGTTAGAACTGACGCCTACGACCACTCGACCGTAACAGTTCTTCCGCCAACGCTAACGAACATCCTCAAAGACGTTTGTTCCACTACTGGGACAAAGGCGACTACGCTAAAATATTCAAAACTCATGGTCTTTTCGTGTTTTGAGTTAATGAGAACTGAGACTCGTCTAGCAAAAACGTAGTTATTCACCCGTGGAATCCTCTCATTACTGTTTCAACATGTCAATACTAGAAGTTATGATTATAATTAACAATATTTTAACACTATAATAATAATTAGAACATCTAATGTACTCAAAACTTTAAAATTGATGAAATAAGTAACATTTGGGCGATTTTACAGCAGAGAAAAAAAAACGCGACGACTGTAGACTTGGCAATTTTTTTCAGAACTATTGAAGAAAAGCATAAAAAAATCATACTTTGCCATGTTGCTGACCTTAATACCTGCCTTCCTTAGTGTGTAATTCAACCTGTAGAATGCGTTACCGTTACTAACTCATTTTCATAAAAAGTTGTAGATTGGCGGTATTGTATTGACAGCGACGACATGCAGCCCCAGTGACCTTCACCACAAAAACCCGTGAAGGGTCTGGGGTTCAGTACATGGAAGAGACTGGACTGTTTCGCGTACAAGTGTTGTCAGGGAAGTGATTTACTCCGCTCCCCCGAGTGGTTAAGTCGAATTTTATCCAAAATGAGTTTCTTGTACTTAAGGAAGCGAAATCGTCTTATTTTCGAAGTAAATAAAGAGATAAATCAGGCATTGGCTTGAAAAGGAGTTATTGCTTATATTACAACTCCATTTCAATCTTAAAACAATGAGAATAATTTGATCCCGCTTCCCTACTGTTAACTCTCTGGGGAAAATTCGACTAATTCACCGGGGCTGCAGATATACATACACGTACACGTGACGTAAATATATAGATTTAAACGAAGCCGTCTAATTTCCATCATGCACAAATTCCAGACATTTCATCAAAATCGGATTAACGCTAGTAGGCTTACACCCGTAACATTGATTTGCCTACTGACAGAAAGGGAACCTAATTTGTCACTTAATGTCAGAAATGTAAAACGTGAGTGAATACCTTCATTACTTAACAAGTTTATTTTTCAATTTCCTCCTGAAAATTCATGTCCGCATTGGTAGAGAGAAACCAATGTGATAATGATTATGATGTAATTATACAATAGTGTAATGCTTATACATTTTAATAACTATACATATATGATGAATTACATACTATAAGGCTCAGAAAACGTGAATGTAAGATGCAGATAACACAATTGACATCATGAAAAATTCTATTCGCGGATCACCATAGTATATTTCATGGGAAAATATTTATAAGCCGAATAGATTATATAGATATTTAAACATATAAACACAGATGTTTGAAAAGAGTGGGCAGATAGGATTAGAAAAGCGGTAGTTAGAAAAGAAATGGATCTGGCAGAAACCAATGGCGAAAGGATAATAAGAAAGAAACACTGATTTAAGTTATAGTAGGAAAAATAAATAATACTAAAATAAACAAAAAAAGTATAAAAAAAAATAAATCATTCTAATTCAATAATAAATAATATAATATAGCTAAATATATTCTACAATAAACAATTTATCAACTGTATTTTGAGAATGAGAACAAGATGGCAGACTAACGACTAGGCACAGCTGGGCCAAACCCTCACCTGAAGAGACAATCCTGATTCAGTGCCAATTTGTGATTGGTCGGCCGCATAAATTACAAACTAGTTCCGACAGACCGCCTTCGCTTCCCGTAATCAGAGGTTCAATCGAGAGTTAATAACTTTATTACAAACTATTTCGGAAACCTGAGTTCGAGGTATAGAACTATAAAACAAGATACAAGCAAAATTAAATAGGAAATGAGCTGCTATTTTTTTAAGTCCATTTTTTTCATTTTCGCCATATGTAAAGGCTTCTATTACTTTAAAACTATGAACAAACGGGCAAATGTTTTTGTTAATTAGCACTTAGCCAAGAGTGATGTTTTATGTACTAAAAACCTTTTAAATTTTATAATATTAAAATATTAAAATTACGGGAAATAATAATCATTAAAATAATTTAAAATAATAAACAATTGTTTATAGATCCAAATGAACTAAAACCACTCTCGAGCATAGCAGCTCAACTAACGTCTCACTCAAGTTATAAATTATAGAATTTTCCACTGTGTTTAAACACTGCATATTATGTACACCAAAAAGAGGTAATATGCCTATAAAATATGACTGGCTTGTTAAAAAAACGAGTGAATGATCAGAGATGAAATGTTATAATTGCTGATAATTATTTAAAATTTTCATAATAAATACATTTTTTTAAATTAAAATTTACGTTTATGGAGGGGGGAAAGCCCAGAGGCGTTAAATGAATATGAATCATTGTTATCTAATCTCTGAAAATGATACGAAGGGGTTGGACTTGGCTTATCTTTAATATATTTCGAGATATATTAAATAAATAAAATTCTATCATATTTAATGTACCAGAATAAGAAGAAGTGAATATAGGACACTGATAAATTATTCGTAAATGATAGTAACTATTATGTATTAAAAATATAGAATATAAAATGAACTGTTATTTCTGAACATATTTATAAGACTTTGCATTTTGAATTATTAAAAAAATATATTTTTATACTAATTAAAATATCTTGTTTTATATATACATAGTTTACATTGAAATTGGAGGTGAAGGGTAGCTACAAAGCACCCAGAAGATAGGCACCTCTCAGTCCCATTGGTCTTGGCTTCTGAGAAATCTTTTTATTGGTGAATTAGCGATTTAATGATATGAAATTTTCCAATCTCAATATCAGCAATATCACTCATCAGATTTTTTCCAATCCTCTTCCCCCTTCGTTCCGTGACTTCTTCTCAAGAACCTGTTAAGAATTCATAGTAGCAATTCTGTTTCAGAGGGAATTCTAATTGAATTCTTTTGTGGAATTTACATTGAAAAAATAAGGGGGAATTTGAAGGAAATATATGCTTAATTTTGCCCCAACCTCAACATTGTCAGTACTTTAGATCGACTTGCATTTGTGCTTTCAAAAGACGAAAAGATTCTAACAATTCCTAGTTTATGTTATAAAAAAAAATTCCTTCGGTATATTAAAATTTTCCTGGTTTTATTATTGATATTCAATGTTTTATAGGTTTTAACTGCTGGCTAAATATGGAGAACATGTTAGATATTACTCCAGAAAAATAAAAATATGCACTATACTAAAAAAATATGTAAAATAAAAAGAAAAATTCATTTGTTTCTGAGTATGTCAAATAAGGGTACCTATAAAACGCTTAGAAAAAAAAAGCGAATACATAGGAATAAATCAAATTCTTACATAACAAATAACAAGCATGAGATCAGAAATAAATGATATTTTTAAATATTGCATAATGCATTATTTAAAAATAACAGCACCATTATGACAATGGATTTATTTAAACAATTTCACGAGTTAAAATCTAATTTTATTGAAATCAATACAGAAGAAAAAAAAACGAATAAAATAGATGTAAAGTGTGAAACCATAAATAAATACCTAGTTTTCTTGTTTTTGGCTATTTTTGAGACTTTAGACTACATGTTTCGAATTTTTACGAATGCGCCCCCCGCCCCCAAAAAAAAATGTAAAACATATAATCAAGAGTAGAAAAAATACGATTAAAACATTATTTTAAATAAGGCTACATTTGTAAAAAGGGAGTTTAATTCCCATCTTTACCATAAATCAAGAGCCATATATTCCAAAATATCTATTATTAAATTATTTTTTTTTATTCTTATCACTTCAGTGATTTTTTTCTATTTAAATATTTCTTTCTTTCTATATGCATTTTATTATTTTAGTTCAAATTTACTTTTGATGATTGTAATTTCGGTATCACTACCTGTATTTATATCGAAGCTTCTCTGCGTGTCGTAAAATTAATATTGCTAAACCTTAAAAAAAAGTATATGCAATTATAATGATTTCCAATATAATTCCTAAAATAAATAAAAGGGGATAGCAAACAATAATAAGTATATTTTTATTTGAGTTTAATAAAATATATATTACAATGGCTAATTATACGGAAAGGTATAGACAGAATTTAGGGACCATGAAACTATTAATTAAACCCTTTGAAGTAAAGGTCGCGGATATTACAAAAGGTTAAAAAGGGTCTCTTGGATCTTTGAGCACTAAAATATCTAAGCTGAATAAACCTTCTGTCACTTGCTACCCTCAGACAGCCGGAAGAAAGGGGGGAAACAGTAGATTTCACTCAGGGGAAAATTGGTAAAATCAACAATCGCTTCTAAAAGAAAATAATATCAGGGAACTGAGAATATTTTATTCTTTTAAACATTTTTTTTGTTCTTCTGACTGATAATATTGGGAAATATAAAGCTTTATTTTTCCACCTAAATGATCTGGAATGAAAGGGCAACAAAAAAATATTTTTTAATGAAAGCAGTATCATATTTTATCTGATTTTTTTTTTAACCCTAAAAGAGAATACTTTAAATAAATTGATCGGAAGATGAAAGAGAATTATTTAGTTAAATAAATTAATTAAAAAAGAAAGAAAGAAAATATAAATTAGTATTACTTTGTATTTCTATTTTACGTGGTATAATTAGAAATATAAAATGTTCTTGACTAAAATTAGAGCTTATAAGTTAAACATTTGAATTTCTTCGCTTTTTGATTATTTTAAAAGACAGGTAATCATTAACTTTTATTTTCATTCCAATTTTTATGTTATTACTAATTAACATTTTATATAAGCTTCAATTTTTTATTTCTATTACTGTAAAACCTTATTTCTTTTCCATACTACTGAGATATGTTTTAAACATAATAAATAATTGATTGATATTGGTAAATATTTAGCATGACTTGAAAATCTTATGGCTCCCTAGTTGTAATAAAAAACTAACCCCTTATTAAAAAAAAAGTTCGAAATTTCTTTACCCAACCCATCCATAACAATAATATTTTGATGATATTATATGTCCAATATTATTATACCCTTTAATGTTCTGATTCTATACAGGTTATATACTAAGAATATTTCTGGTCTATTGAGCAAGACATAATCTCAAAGGAATATTGGCATAATCTTCTCTACAGGAGAGTATTGAGAATTCTACGATCAAATGTATTGAGGTGGAAAAATTATTACCCGCAAACGATTCTAACAAGTATTATAGAATTCTTAGGACATTTTATTTAAATAAAACCAAGTAATTAATAGTTTACATTACTATTTCATGAATTTATATAACCAGTTCAAGGAATACAATTTCAATGAAAATTTATTTACTCAGTTAAGTTTTGTGGTTTTTTTCCTAATTATACAGTTATAAGAGTTTGACGTAAATTTGATGGTTTAAGAGAAATTTAAAAAAAATCATCATAATAAACGAAAGTACAAAATAAAAATTAATGTTTTTTTTATTTTACATACTTGGAAAATCTTTTATATTTGTATATAACTGGATTAATCCTACTAATATTATAAATGCGAAAGTTTGTATGTTTGTCTCTCTTTTACGCAAAAACCATTGAACGGATTTGTATGAAACTTTACAGTAATATATGTTGTACATCAGAATAACACATATGCATATGTAATCCTCCAGTTTTGAATTTAGACATCTGAAATTTTGGATGTACGAATAACTTAACATGTAAGAAAAAAATGAAATTATTGATTTAAAAAGATCTGTCATGAAACTTTGTGTGGCAGAGCAATTCCCACGCGAGCGAAGCGGGAAAAAGCTAGTATAAAATATTTTTCCCGCATCTGTTCAGCAACGAAAACAAAGAAGACCCTTATCAAAAATGGTAGAGAAAAGAAAAAAAGCCCAAGGAAATCTTAAGTAGCTATTTTAACATGTTAACGAGAAATTCTTAGATTTTTCTCTGCACAACCATTGTCCTAGTAACAGTACAGTATCTACCAGGTACTGAACCCAAGACCCTTTATGGATTTTAAGTGGTATAGGTTTGCGTATATATATACTAAACTGATCTGTAATTATTAAAATCACATGCAATGACAAGTAATATGCTTATTTAAGCATGGATCATGGCCTAATATTAATGAACGGTCCCTCCATGGGGGGAAAAAGAGAGAGAAAAAAAATGATAAATATATATATATATATATATATATATATATATATATATTATATATGAGGGTTATTTTTATATTTTTTTAGGTTGGAGTTCTGAATGACTTATATATAAATAATGATTAATAAAGAATGAATAAACTGTATTTTATAGACATATAAATAATCCTTATATGTAGCTACGAACTAAAATGATTCGCACTCACCGGTTTACTACCTAAAACAAACAAGCATGAAGGAACTACCTAAGAACTATACGCTTAAAAGAACAAAGGATAAAATGTTAGAATAAACCAGACGACACCAATAAGTACACCCCCTGGAAGTAATCCTACCTTACTGTGACCGGCCAATTCTACTAAAGATCCTTTTTCCTTTTTCTTTTTTTTTTTTTGCGATCCCATCCTGAAAGTCTTACTTGAGAGCTACGGCAACATCAGACTCCTCCGATGCTTAGAGTTTAAAAGAAAGTTAATAGGGAACGGTATTTCAAATTATTATTATTATTATACTGGGGGGATACCAGCCTCTATTTTACTAATTAAACAACAGTTGCTTTATTAAATTGTTAATTTAATTGTACTACTCGCTGCTCAGATTTTAAAACTGTAATTTATACGTATTATGTAGTTCAGATTATATATATTTAATACTATATAATATATATATTAGCAAAAAAAAAAATTAATTTCAAGCCTTTATCCTAACATTATAATTTGAACTTAAATTTTTATTGTTCGACAAGATGTAAAATAACATTTGACATGGCGGTAATCAGTAAATTTTTATTTGTAAATAAAATACAAAATAGAGAAAAAAATACAATGTTTGGATATTAAATAAAAAAGTGTATGATGCGTAACGTATAACAAATTCTGAATTCGGAAGTTACTGTAACAATTTATAATCATACAGTAGAAAGCACAATAGATATAATAAATTCACAATAGGTATAACAAATTCTGAATTCGGAAGTTACTGTAACAATTTATAATCATACAATAGAAAGCACAATAGATATAACGAATTCACAATAGGTATAACAAATTCTGAATTCAGAAGTTACTGTAACAATTTATAATCATACAATAGAAAGCACAATAGATCTGACAGAATGGAAAATAAATTTTGATCAATAACGTATTTTGTCATTTAAACAACTGTTATATAGAGCATTAACTAAACAAGAATATCAGATAAACAACAGTAAAATGTGAAGATTTATTAAATAAATGTGGTAATACAAATACACATATTACTTTACATTTTTTACAACACACACAAACACACAAAATGACTGGCATTTCGAAATTCCAAATATCCAATTACTTTTTATTTTTATTAATTTATTATTTTTATGCTTCGGTATAACGTTTCCAAAACATTCATATTTTTCAATATGAAATCTCTGTCTTGATACTATTTTGAGATTAAGTGGAGAAGTGTTTTTTTTTTAAACCCACATTTAGAATTAGGATATTTGAAACTTTTTTTTTGTTAAAACATTTATTTTGTTGGAACTGAATTTCACAAATGAACCAATTACCCATTGATGTCAAACTTACGATGAATAAATAACAAAAATGAAACAATACATAAAACCTGGCGTCAATGCATAACATTTAAAGACGTACTTTATCATTTAAACAAATGTTATATAGAACATTAACAAAACAACTATATCAGATAAACAACAGTAATAGATTTTTATATAGATAGATTACTAGATATATAATTATTATATTACAGAGCCCATTAACAAATATTATATTAGCTAACTAACGACAAATATGATTATAGGAGTAGCCCAAAGACAATATTATCGCTAATTGAAGCTAACAGCGGATCGGCTTACGCCGAATGCACAAACAACATTATGTTAATTGCAACGTCATAATGATGCTTCTTCATTCATTACCGGGTCATGGGGATTTCCATGGAAATAAGTAGGAGCGAGGTAGAGATATCGGTATCGATCGCTAATAAACAAGGGGGTTAGAGGAAACAACACACAACCGACTGGGAGAGATAGCATAATTACAAATCCGTATCCCGGGGCATTCCCATTTAAGCGGTGAATCGGTTAAGAGGAACCAACAAAACGTTCACTGGAGTGGGAATCGAACCTAAACCGAGCGGCTTATGGTCTTCATTCAACAATGTTTGATCGTCATTAGCTCGTTAAACTTAATTATTTTAGTAATAGTCTTGATATATTAATAAAGTGTCAAAAAAATACATTTAAAAAAAACATCAGAATAATTCCACGTTAAATGAAAACACATCATTATTTTGATACAGACTTAATTTAACTATGCCTCGGAGGTAAAGTGTAACATGTCCAAAAAAAAAGGCAAAGTATTATATAAATTGTCATAAATGAATACTTCTAATTACTTATCAAGGCCAATTACAACGTGAACAATTTACTTTGAGCAGTTTCTATAAGTAAATAAGAGAACAATTTTAATGGTTCGAAATTAAGGGAAATTGGCTCTCCTGAACAAATACATCACATGTCCTTTTACCTCCAAGGAAATGAAGATATAAATAAAATCTTGATCGCTGATACTTATTTTATTATAATGAATTCTAATAAAATTATTGGGTTGTCACACAAGAAATGACCGTTTTTAGAACCACGAATAAAATAAAAATTTGAGATCAAATCTAACATATTTTTTTATTCAAAGTATTTACCATCATTTTCGATACACTTCTGCCAACGGCTTACCAAGTTTTCTATCCCAGATTTGAAAAACGTTGAGTCACGTGATGAAAGGAATTCAGAAAATGCATTTTTAATGTCTAAATTATTGGTAAACGATTTTCCTCGTAAAAAGTTGTCCAAACTCCGAAAAAAGTGGTAGTCTGTAGAAGATAGATCAGGTGTGGTAAGATTTTTTAACACTCCATAGCCCAACTCCTTTAATTTATTCACGAGGAGAATAGGAAGAATAGGTCCTTTCCTGTTTACCGGTACCGGCTGTTGCTTGATCAAAGTTTGATGCAGTTGGTAAATTTCTTGGCAGTATGATCTTGAATTTCATTAGCACTTCCTTCACCAAACGCACGATTAATATTTCTTGCTGCCTGGGCAGCGGAATGACCAAGTTTCTACTGTGAGAAAAAGCTCAAAAGGAACATCAAATATATGTATATGTTAAGACATTACAGGAGAAAAACCAACCAAAAAGGACGGAGTAAATTTTAACCACATAAAATCTCGATTCGAAGATATATTATCAGCGTTTTCAAACCTTATAATATTTAGTAGTAAATTATATCTAGTGAGCTTCATTATCGTACAACTTTTCCATATAATTTGACAACATTAAGAAAAATAAGATTGAGATAGTATCATATAATAGTATCATAGTATTGCCTAATATCCTCTCGAAAGAAATATACGAAAGAGATGTAAAGATTTAATTTTCATTTTGAAGAGCATAATCTCAAAATACACGTTAAGACGTCAGTGGGAAACCAACCGAATTTAGTAAAATATGAAACAAAAGTATCTATATGATAATACAATTAATTATACATAATCTAAAAGGGAATAATAATTTTTAATTTTATTATAATTTTCCGACGAATATAGGATGGAGAAAAGCTAAAAACCTCCCTGAAGGGAGGGAATGCTTGGCAAGCATTTCTCTGTTTACAAAGCTTTTTCTTATTTTGCAACGTGGATTGTGAAAAGCGTAAGGCGGCCATTATGAAACGTAGAATATATCTCATACATTATGTATTCGACTGCATTGCCGGCAGTGCAAAAACAAATTCACAGGGTTAACTTTGTTTGCAATGCGCTTCGCTACTTGGCTGAATAATAGCACTAATTGCTGAATAAGTTAGAAACTAGAAGAGGATTAGTCGCAGGAGGACTGACTGTATAACAATTCAACTTCGAAATGATCACTTCAGGTCAAAAGTATTGTTTATGCAATCACACATTATACTTTGCCCCATCCCATCCCATGAATAAACCAGTAAACAATGTTTGAATATTCAAAGATCTGGCTGGAGACTTACTCGAGCAAATAGCCTGGGGAAACAATATGCATGGATGTGTAATTTTGATATCACCCCAAGAACTGAAATAACGGCCATCAAATATTTGAACAGTTAACCGTCCTCCAATATACGGAAGCCCAACTCAAATAATACGAAATTGAAAAGGAAACCGATTGTTTATTTATTCCGTTGCATAGAGAAGTGGGAAAATAATCAAATTGACAAAAAAGAAAATACCCAATAGAAAAAATCACACTTAAATAAATAAGAAAAAACATTGGTACTTCGAAATTTATCTTGAACAAACAAAACGTTAATATATAACGTTTAATATATAATATAAAGTTAAATCAATATAAATACAAAGTTAAATCATATTATTAATTGATTCCGTTTATTTTTTGAAAAACAAATTTTAATCACTTTAGCATTTTTATTTGCAATAAATTGTTAATTATTATTCCATTGGGGGAAGAAAAACTTAGATGCTTTAGACTATTTATGTAACAATAACATTTTATCTGATATATTAGCCTTAAAATAATTACTCATTCAGAAAAATGTCGGTAAGTATACAATATAAAATTCTTCTGTTAAGCAATGTCACTGAACTACTAAAGGGTTAAACCGATTTTGATGAAATTTGTATCTTTGTTCAAGTGGGTTCGAGAATGGTTTAGATTGACAATTCAATCCGATATATAGTATTGTTTTAAGTATTTATCCACCACCTAAATTTATGAACAGCACAGCGCCTGTCAGGACTGCTACATCTTTATATTTTTCTTTCTTGCTATTAATTAAAACAATTTTATGATTATATTTAACACATTTAAGGTTATGTTATAAAGATACGTTCACACGTAAACTGTACGCGTGATGGAGCCAGGTTATTGATTTTCTTATATATGTATACAAAATGTCCAAATAATTAAAATATATTTTAATTTTTTATATATTTTGGATTTAAAACGTTTGAAGAGGGCAACGTTTGTGGGATGTGCTGGTAGTAAATAAAATAATACTGTCAAACCAACATTGGAGGAATAATGGTTTGAAACGAACCGAAAATAGGTTTTATAAAAATGCAATAAAGTGTCATGACGACTAAGCAAATATAACACTTTTAATCATTTTTCTTTGTTTAACAACCGTAAGGTTAACTGATTCAGCTATTTTTACAAATGTTAATAACACATTATACTTTATTTTTCAATAATAAAAAAAATTCAGTTCAAATTTTGAGCCAAAATTATCTTAATTTTTTTTTTTTTATTAGAACAGAATATCAGTCAGTCAAAATAGTTCAGCTGCATTTACAAAGACGAAGAAAACATAACGGTTTTAAGTTTTACTTCTCTGATTATTTGTAGGTTTAGTAAAAACCTGTTTTGGAAATATGCTTCCACTAAATTAAAAAGAACTTTACTGGGATTTTTCGCAAATCCCTGGTGGTGGTATAATTAAAAAAGAAAATAAACAAAATCATGTTTTAATTAAAATGTTGTTTTAAGGAAAATGAGGGGTTTGTCATTTCAAATAGACCCACACACAGCAGACTTAATTAGTTCGAAAAACCACTTTCATGACCCCTGAAACGAAAATTTAAATTTATACAAAATTCATTAGGAAGAAGAGGATTCAAGAAAATCCGTTATAGACCAATTATTGTTGTTTTAATCATTATAATATATATACGAATTTCATATACTATAGATACACCAATGCAAATAAACCATCATGAAAGAAGTTTATCTTTATTGATCATATATTGATTATATTACTTCTTACAGTAAACTTTTAGATATATGTCTCTTATTTGCATTTTTATTGATTGTATACAGTATAAATTATTACATTTTAGAAAATATTTACTTGCTTTGTTACAATATGGGTATTCTATAAAGACATTAAGTTAATTTGTAATGACAATGTGCGGATAACGATATCAATCACAATATATAGTCAGAAAATTATGCACAGAATAATGCGCTTATCTTAAGAAGGCGGTGGTTTCTCCCTACAACGCAAAAGTCCCGTCTGCATTAAACATAAGTACTGATAACTTGGATACAGATAGTCAAATAAAAATTTTACTTTAAGAAATAATTTAAATAAATAGTGAAACTTGATGTTTGATGATATTGTTTTGTAAATTTATTTTTATTTCGAATTTCCTAATTGATGACACTACGATTTTCTATTATAGAAGTTATTAAAGGCAATTTCGTAAAAGAACTTAGGATAAGATATTATCTTGATTCATATGTGAAAACGCGCAAAATAAAAAAAAATATAATACGCCATGGATTTAGACTTTTCATAATAAATCCTATTGCTATTACACATAATTTTGGTACGAGAACATTCAAGAGAAAATTGGACCAGACACATTCACTTGAATGCGAAAATGCCGGATTACTAATAAATTAAAAAAATATTACAAAGTAAAGAAACAAAACTCTTACAAATACCTTTAATCATTACTTATGAGTTATATTTCTAAAAGATTTAAAATTTTCTATATACGAATCACGAATGAAAAATAATTCAATGTAAAAAACATTATTTTTATTTATTGTCACATAATGCACAATCATTTTCATATCGTGGGAATACAAGTGAAATACACCAAGACAAAAATATGATTTTGAAAAAACGTTGATGAAAATGTTAAAAGAGCATTTTTTTCTTAAATCACAACAAGTTTTAACTTTTATTTCTGGAAAACATTAAAAATAATTGTATCACTTACTGTTTATAGAAACAATCACTGATTGTATAATAATTATTCTTAATTAATACATAAGTACATAATCAGTTTCTCTGTATATTTTATCTTGAATAATATACAGAGAAACTGATTAGTTAACCTTACATAGTGTGAGATGTTTCTACTGATGAAACTCACTAAGTCTTTAGTGATATATATCTTTTTAATGTTTCGGTATCACACTTAAGTACTCTAGTCCTTTCATCAGCGTTTTCTCAAAATAATCTTTTTGAATTTATGGTATTGCAATAGTAACCCCAAGTATAATACCTGAGATAATGTTGCCATGGGAAATTCATTACATTAGGCACTAGGCAGTAGGAGGAGGCGTGATAATTCATGTTTACGGTATATTTTTTATACGAATGAGTTTTGAGCACATAAATAATGTCTGAGTTATATAAATAAAGTATGTTAATACTTGATGCTGGGGTAACAAGATAGGGGAATAACTAGGTTCGCGAATAGTATAAACTAAGAATATACAGAATACACGTGGAACGATCCATTACAAAGGCTTCCTCTTAGGAGCGTTAGTTCTCCTTTCCTACAAGATGAAGATACGTACCACAGTCTTCGTCAGAGGAATCTTCCTCCTCCTCCTCGAGCTGGAGCTGATCCCTGAGGGAGATGATGTAGCCGAGGTAGCCGTGCGCCACCGCCCGCCGTAAGGTCTCGCGGCAGAGCTCAGAGAACATGGGCCCATGGCCGGTCCCGCACGTACTGGCCTCTCTGCCGCCCCGCCCCCTCCGCGGGGGTGGGGGTGGGTATTCACCCCCCCACCACCGCCCCTACGGCCGAATCCTCTCTTTATACCCCATTTGCATGTAAACACTTCCGTCTCTCACATATAACACCGTGTAGAATATAACATGTGACGAATAATATTTAAATTTATCTGACTAAAAATATAAAAAATCTTGAGGAAGAAAATGATCCGGGTAGAGGTTAGAAAAAATTCTCTTTAGTAAGAAGAACTGTTTATTAATAAAGCCAAAGTTTCGACTCACATTGTCTTCTTCAAGGCTTGCTAGACAAGATATTAAAAATGAAATAATTGGATTAGAGAAAATTATAAAAGAAAAATGGTGAAAGTAGAATAAATCACCAAGTTACGGTAAATCAGTGTCCAATGTTACATCATTCTATTGTACATATTCTATTGTTAAAAGATTTCGTAGTGACATGAATATCTTTAAAAAAATAGAATTTAAATATTGGTATTTGTCTGTTAATCTTATTAATTACGAGAAAAATGGGTTTCTTCCGAGTATAAAATTAAGGTGAGAATTTAGAATTAATTCTATTTTACTAATCTGATATTGTTATAGTATTTCCATTATTCTGGAATTATATTATTATTTTAAACAGTATTGTAAATAACGTAAAAGTTTAATAGCCAGTTCAACTGCTTCGAATATAAAAACTGTTCCCTCTATTTAATAAGCATGAACATCTTTAACCCCCTTTTTTGCTAAGGTGTAAAACTTCAAGTATGCTAATTAATAAATCGCAATAAAATATATTTGATTCCAGTACGCACTCTTTCAATAGAAATATTCCGATTTAGGTAACATTTCAAAACGTTAAAAAAAAAAAATGATTTCATTCGCACAAAGATAATAAATTTATAAAATATATTTTTTTAAATAACTCAATTGAACATTTATTAATAAATTATCTGTAAGGTTTAGTTGAACAATACACATACAAACTAACTTAAGAGTATTAACTATAAATCTGACAGCCGGCATTATTCCCACACAATGTACCCTGTATATTCAATTCAGACCTTATCTTCACAACTAGAGAACTGCGCCTCAATGAAGACTTAACTGGCTCCAATAACAATAAATTATAGATAAGTAATCTTACAATAGTACAACCCTTAGAAGATTATGTTTTAAGGAAGATATTGGTCGTTGTATTGTATATTGTAATAGAGACTACTCTACTATTATATTTCCATCAATATGATAGTTGGAGTAACTTTAGTATATACAACTAATTTTATTATAAATTACTGACAAAATTATTATTGTTTTGTTTTTTTAATTTCTGTAAGAAAAACATAGTAAAGCTATAAATATTACCGAATTAGCTCCTGAGACCATATAAAATTTTCTAAAGCCAACAGAAACGTAAAGGGTTATTCATGTCATCAAACGAAAATGTTTAAGACTGCAGCATAGAAAAATCAAGAGTAATATTCCATTAATTTAATTATACATCTAAAAAAAACAGTTTTTATTCAGAGTTTTTATGAAGTTCTAATATTATATATCTGTTTTTTTTTAGGTTATGAATATGCAAGGTAACTAAAGTTAAAAGAACGTAACTGAACCTTTCCAACTTTCCTAATAATAAATGCATATTTGATATTTAAAAAATACGGCGACAGTGTAAATATATTTAAGAAAAACATGTCTTTAAAATATAATATATTTTTGGCATAATTTAAACAATGGTCAATATTCCATAGCATTCGGCAATGTACTCGTACATGTTCGTTAAATGATTTTTACTGAAATTGTAACAATAATCCTAAAACAGTTTTATTAGTTTTTAATCCTGATAATTTTTAGGTTATGAACATATTTATTAATTCTTAATCCTAATAATTTTAGGTTAATTTATTAAGCTAATTTATACTTAATTAGCTATACAATAGTATATTGCGAGCTAAATAATTGGTATGCAGTCCATAAAATATTTTTATTATGATACTTGAAAGTAAACTGGTGAGTCATTGTCAAAAATAATGTGTTTTAAGAGTCAATGTAAGAAGAATTCATCTTGGATACAACTCACAAATTTGGTCCGAAACGATAAGGTTTCAGAATAAAAAATATTAAATTGACTCCATCCAGATTATTAATCGACATCGAAAACAGTTGACTAACCAATATCAATAATAAATTAATTAGATTCATATTAATAATAGAAAATACATACGTGAATAATATTTCAGGTACTCAAACATGGTAACTTACCTGTAACAAAAGAAAAAAAATTACTACACCAGTAATTAGCTATAGATATAAAAAAATAATAGGAATTAAACTAAGGAACTATTGTAACTAAGAATAGTTACATAAAATCACTATAGAATATTTTTTTAATTTTATGATTACTTATGATTTTTATTTTATGAGTTTATTTTTGATCCCGACCCTGGGCATATCTTTTCTCTTCAAAATAAAAATATTTAAAATTATAGAAGAATAGTTTAATATCACTATTTAAGAAATTATTTTTTTACCTCCCACACAATCTTCTTAATATTTATACGTTTAACTAATAATTGTTAAAGTAACTAAGAATACTTTCTTCTTAATAGTAACCAATCTTGATTGAGATTCAATTTAAAAAAAATTAACCTACTAAAAATAACGAAAAATCATCCGAACCGCTTAAGTTTATAACAAAAGAAACCCTGTATCAACACAACTCATGAAGGGTCGGGTTCAGAACGTAGTAGAGACTGGACTATTTCTAGGTCTTCGGCTATGCAGAGAGGTGATGTATTATAACAACATAGAGAAAATGAAATAGGCTTCTTTTATTTCAGTTTACTAATCTGCAATGCCGATATACAATAGAGGAGATCGACCGTGGGTCAGTTAAATATAATTTTACTAATTATTAAATTCCTTCTTACCTAAAAACTAACAAATTATCTAGAACAACGTTTCCAGATAAATAGGTCTACCATCTTCTACCCATCATAAATTCCTTTCACGTCAATCTTTAATAGCGGACTTAATGATGCTTAAGCTTAAACTAAGGGAGGGAGTTGGTAAAATTGAAGTTTTATTTCATGGCAACGATCATTAGTCACAACCTCATTAACTGGAAGCTCCGTTCCTCGCCATAATTAAAAATTAGTCACACAACACCGATTCCTTTCTAAGTAACAAGGAATTATCCGTACATAAAATTATAATGTTGTAGAGAATATTATCTACTGAACCGTTAAGTTGAATAAATATATTGTAAATACTAAGTAGTTGGTTAATAGGAAAGGATTATTGATCCTCATGTGAATATTTCTTTAACAACAAAAATGAAACAGTTTATTTGTTTTTAGAAAAAAGAAAATGGTCCGGGTGTTGGTCTAATAATTAATTCCTTAAATAGTGATTAACTATTAAGATAAACTATTAGATATCGGCCCGCATTGCAACCCTACTTCAGACATTTTAATGTATTTATGGGTATGGAGGTAAACCTAAATAACCTACCCCAGGAAGAGCTACATTACAAGCCCTGAAGAAGACCTGCAACGTGGGTCTAAACGTCGGATTCTAATAAATAAGACATCACTAATCAACTAATAATTATTCATGTTTTTTTTTTAAATTTAATCATACAAAGCATTACAACCAAACGAAACTACGTCAAAAGAAAAGAGGAATAGCGTAAGTATGAAATCATGTGTGGATTATTTGAAGTGAATCATACTCCGTATTTTGAAAGGAAATAAATATATTTCTGGGAATCATTTTTATATTAGAAATGTCGTCGAAAGACTGCCCTTTAAAAAGAATATAATGAATTAAGGTATAACAAAAAAGAAGTGACTATTGATATTTTTCATAAAACAAAAACAACAAACTTTTAATGTTCGTTCATATTTATTTTTAAAAAATTGGAATTAAATTTATTATTATTATTATTGGTTGATAATTTTCAAAATGACTTGTTTTCTCATTTGTTCATTGCTGTCATTCCCAAGTTACTTTTTATATTATATTTTATATATTTTCGTTCGATTTTCAACCGCTGGATAGGATTGGATGAAAATCCAAACTACAATAATATCTATAACATATTATGATACTACGAGTTGGGCGGTCGAACAAGAAATTTTAACTTTTATACGATTCAGTGTAAAATATACCTATGATACCTTTTGCATACATGGCTCAAACTAAAATAGCATTGGAGAGAAAGGAATTCATGTCTATGTTAGTTTAATACTAAGCAAATAACATCAGTAAACATTCCTCAATTCTAGTTATACAATCTTCTCTCCTGACAATGAAACTTTACACACGTTATACTGAATAAACACCAGCGCCAGCAAGCTAAGATTTAAAATTAGTCTGACGTTTATTAGGAGTAAGTTAACAAGTCTGAAGAAGTTAACATGGCAAGAAATGGGAAGGTATAACACAAACATCGCGTAAATTGATGTTAACACTTCTATTAACTCTATAATCAGTTATCCGAAAAACAATAGGGATTATACTTCAAGTAGAATAACGGTAACTATAAACTATAAACGACATTTATAAAATCAATGCAATACAAGAAGATAATAATTATTTATTTCCCCTGGTTCATTAAGTGTAAAAACGTTGATGCGGACAATTCTTTAATAAAATACATATCAGATAAATGGCTGTTTATTAATTCATTACAAGTGTAGACATAATAAATATTATGCAGCACGAGAACGTTATATTTGTAGAACAATCAAATAGTGTCATGTCACAGAAACAATTCATTTTCTGCTACTTGAATTATTTTAATTGGTTGTGAACTTTTTCATTTAAATATTAAGAACATTATTATACTAAAAAATGAAGTTACGGCACGGAATGAAATCCTTTTAATCTGAATCAACCATTTATAGAGATAATCAATTACTACAGAATAAACATATTTTTGTAACTAGAACATATACAACGAAAATTGTATAATACACTGAAATGAACAATAGAAGAATCCCATTAAAATTAAAAAAACAGAAAATGTTAAACTTAATGCAATTACACTACAAAAAGATGTAATTTAAATAAAAATCTTTTATCTTTTAACCTGTATTAGAGAAGAAAATGGTCCGGGTGGAATTAAAAAGTAATCCCTTAAATAATGAAACTATTTAATAAGAAGGTATTATATTTTAACAATGTATCTATATAGTACTATATATTAATTAAAATTTTCTTCTGTAGTACTAGTTAAAAAATCAAAGATTTTTATTTAACTTATTCCCTATAGTAGTGTAATAACATTAAAAATTAGATTTTTTGTGATTTAATTTGTATACAGTAAAATCTTAATTATTCAATATATTTTTAATTTATTTTATTTTATTAGTGATATAAATATCACTATTTCTTCAACGGTTTTTTAAAGAAAACTCTACAAGTTTACTAAGCTAAACTCTGTAAAGTATTCACAAAAGCAACAAAAGGGAAAGAGGGTCTAAAAAGACTGAAATGACATCTGACGTGAAAGGGTTGCAAAATCTAAGGCGGAAAAGCTGTGATGAAATCCAATAAATAACGTATTAGATAATGGAGCTTCAGATTATCTTTCATGAGCTAAGGGGGATATAAAAGTTGCTATGGAGCAAGTATATAAACAATAACTATTTATTTAACCTAAACATTAATTAAACATATACAAATTAATAAATAACGCATACCACATTTTACTAGTTAGATATTTTTGTTAATGCTCTATTATATTGATAAAAACAGTATAAACCGTTTATCACTTACGTGCGCCTTACGCTGCCCGTAGTTTCTTACGCCAAACCCTCACGACCGTGCGGTATTGCGGGTACTGTATTTCCAACGCCGCGGCGTGTCTTTAATTGTAGGTTGTACCAATATAAAATTAATGAACATTTAATAGTAAGTTAAATTATTTATTGTATTTTTTAAATCACTTTTATGTACACAATTTCTTCATAGGTATTCTAAAAAACATATGAAATCGTTATAGAAAAAATTATTATATAAATATTATTTTTAAGAAACTTAGCTCGATTAAATTTGTTTTCCTCCAATTATGATTCATGTTCATTCATGATTTGTGTGCTAAGAGCATTTAAAAATTGAATCTGTTTTTATTATAACCACCAAAAAAAAAAAAAATATTATTTTTAAAAATATATATATATATACATTTTGCATATATCGAAATTTAAATTCCTTGTAGATAACATGCTTACTTTAGAATTATTTTAATTGATAACAGACATTAGTGTTTTGTTAAATTTATTAATTGCTCGAGATAAATATGGGAATTAGAGAAATTTTTCACTAATATTAAATTTTGTAAAAGTAGGAAATGAGTTAGTCACTGGGAAAAATAATGAAAATTATAAACACGATTTTTATTTTCTTAGACTTAATTTGCATTTACATTTAGTCAGCCGAAATATTTTTAAAACCATTAATAATATTGGTTAAATGTCAATGAACTCTAAGTTGAGGACACGAAGGAGAGAATAGGGAACTTGTATAGAAACACATACTTTAACACAATAATCCCACATTATTCCTGTAAATACATTTAGGTAGAGTATTTAAGTAATTTATTGGCTCAAAATAGACCTAAATTTAATTTTATGTTCCAATCATTGTATATACACATTTATAAAAGGTTTTATGATACACTTTTAAAAAACCGTTAAAAACTATTAAAAAAAATTGACGATGGGCTAAACGGTGTGTTTACTAAGTATAAATAATTGAATAAAACTAACATTAGCTATGAACACTTTGCATACAGAATGTAAATTAATTACCTCCAAAAATTTCAATTTATTCTGTTCCGAGAGAAATTCCAGCTAACGAGGATCGTTTTCCAGTGATATAATATTTTAACATTTCATCGCTGTCAAAACAATACCGCCTATGTACACTTTGGGCGATTTAACAGGAGAAAAAAAAACCCGCGCCGAATGTAGACCTGGCAATTTTTTTCAGAATTATTGAAGAGAAGTATTAATAAATCGTACTCTGCCATGTTGCTGACCTTAATACATATTTAATACGTACGCACGTGCCTTCCTTAGTGTGTAATTCAGCCTGTAGAATGCGTTACCGTTACTAACTCATTTTCATAAAAAGTTGTAGATAGGCGGTATTGTTTTGACAGCGACGGTATGTTATAATATTATGTCACTGGAAAAATAATTAACTAGAAATAATAAGGCCAGAATAAGTTCCCCTGGAAATTCTATATTTTATAACTATATTAATAAAGAGCTGAAAATGGTTCGGGTCCAGGTCTACACGATAGTTCCTGATATAGAGAAAGCATATTTATTAGAATCCGACGTTTCCACAAACATTTCAGGTTTTTTCACAGGGCTGAATAGACAAGATAGAAACATTTTCGGAAATGAAATAATTGAAAAAAGAGAAAAATACAATAAAAATAGAATTAATAAAATATAAAAATGAAATTATTGGAGTAAACCAGAAAGAAGATATAATTAAAATTATGAAGTAAAAACATGTATTACTTTAATTTTTTAACCAAAAAAAAGTATATAAATTAATGATGAAAACAATTGTTTTGGTGGGTCAATATCTCGGGTTCTCATAAACAGTTTATTTAGGGTAAGAGAAATAATACCGTTTTCCAGTTGTTGTTTATTCTTAATTTTCATTCTATTAGAGACGTTTCGACACTATGGTGTTATTCTCAATATTTTCTTCTCCTGCATCTTTTAACTGGAAAGTCATACTTTTAACAATTCTTAGGAGATCATTAGTCCTCCATGGTCAATAAAGGACTAATGATCTCCCAAGAATTGTTAAGTATGACTTTCCAGTTAAAAGATGCAGGAGAAGAAAATATTGAAAATGACACCATAGTGTCGAAACGTCTCTAATAGAATGAAAATTAAGAATAAACAACAACTGGAAAACGGTTTTATTTCTCTTACCCTAAATAAATGAAGAATTAAATCCAGTTTAAAAAAAGAAAAAAAAATTATAAGAATAAACAGTTTATTAAAATTTAAGGAATTAATTCATTGACTTCCACCCAGGGCCATCTTCTTCCAGTATATATATAAGGGCAAGTAATACTATATATGATCAAACATACACAGGTACTGATTGTGTATTATTTATGAATTGACTGTACATCTAATTATTATTCCACAGATGAAATAAAAATAATGAATAAAACCCATACCTAGGCGACGAAAAACATATTCATGAAACCTCATAAAACGTCAAGATCTTCACAACTACAGGCAAACTAATATTATTCAAGATATTTTAATTAAGATTTTTAAATATTATGAAAAACGTGTTTAAGAGAGATCTTTAAATATTGTTCCCTTAAAATCAATTCCATATTCCGTTTTCTCAATCTATGGACGATTACAGTAATTTTTGAATAATTATCGATTTGAAAAAAAATATTGTAGACCAATCAAATTATTTCGATGGAGCCAGGATAAAAGGAAGAATTTAAGCCATTGATACCAAAATAAAAAAATGTAGAATTAGGAGGACAAGGGAGGAAGTGGCTGCACGGAGGTGTTGCAGGGATCGAAGTGCCTCGCGCATGCGCCGCGAGTCGCCCTCCAGTTAACTCCCCCACACTGGCTCACTTACCTAACATGCACGCAAAGGGAATTACCGAATGACTATAATATAATGGCCAATTTTATATTCTGTATGAAATATATATACCATTATTTATTATATATATTATATAACTAACACGCTAGGGCTGCCTTCAATGGAATGTTTCACCAGCCACGCTTCCCCGCGAATTGCTAAGGGGGAGTTTCCAAAAGAAGAGCACAACTAAATTGTTCAAAATATAACATTTGTATACTATCTCAAATAAATACTTATTATTACGTATTATTATTATTACTTATTATTATGCAGTATTATTTTTATTACTACATAAGAAGTTCAGGATCAAAAGCGTTTAGCTCCATATTTAAAAAATCGTTTTCACATTTATCGCTAGTATGGTCAAGCAATGCTTTGTGCCTTCGAAACTTCAGGTTGGGATCCGGACTGAAACAATCGGAAACATACAAAAATTGTGTTAGAGAAAATTACTTGACTAAACAAGCGAAAATAAAGGAGTTATCGGCATTTGATCCTGAAGGCCTCATGTAAAGATATATGAAGAAAAAGGAATCACACTCAAAGACATCCAGAAACCTGCCTCTCTCCAAAAAAAAATTCGACAGATACAAGGGCTTCTAAGAAAGCCCTAAGCTGGAAACAGGCAAGAAGTGTACTGATGAAAGAAAGTAGCCTCACAGAATGAGAAGGAAGAAAAAGTTCTAAAAGATGCAGTAGGCTGAAATAACGTGATCCGCAGCAGGCTGAAAGGAAAATAAAAATATATATATGTACATGAATATATTATCTACGAAATCAGATATCAGGAAGAACAGTAACTCAGTGTGTAGAGCACTGAGTTACTGATACCGATTCCAAACCGGCTCTGCCACACATAAATTATTTATTATGTTATTAGACGGCATCGACATACCGGGAAGTGTACATCTTTGTGGAGCTCACTCTGTCACTAAAGTGGGTACTCTTCATTCAGTTGAAAACAAGTTATGAGTGTTATGGGCAACATCTTTTTTAATGCATGTAACCAGTGTAAACATAAAAATATATTAAAATTGAAAAACAAAAAACGTTCGATTCTGAAAATATAATGGAACGTTAGAAAGTTTAGAAAAGTCACGGGAATATGGAATCATGACCTATCTAATGAATGTTATAGTTATTTACAACTTACGATAAATAAGTAAAAAAATACAATGAAGTAAGGATTAAGTTTTCAGAAGCTTGCAGAAGCAACGTCAGGTCGAATATAAGAAATAATGCCTGAAATCCCTGATGGACAAAAAAGTATTTCGCAATCTACAACAATTTTATTTCCAGCAAGATGTAATCTATGCTACAGACCATGAAGCCATTATTATTTCAACTCGAAGCTATTTTAGATTATTTCTTAAAGATGTTTATTACGGACTGCAGAAATAATTGAGCAGCAATCGTAACTGAGAGAACGGACAGGATCAGTAATTAAATAACAAAAGTAAAACATGTAAAATAAATTCGGCCTGTAAAATCTATTAAGGATCCATTAGCACTTCACTACCTTATTATTATGAAGTTCTATGATACACATACATGAAAATGAGAAAAACAATGTCGACGTTTCTGACCAACGGATTCTTGAGGTGATGGAATATTATAGTTTTATTTCAATGCAGTCTGGTGACATTGAACAGAAAAAAAGAATGGCATAAAAACTGTAAGTGAAAAATGAAATAATATTAAATTTATAAAAATAATAGAATAATATAAATAATATTAAATAATAATAAATTTATTGAAGGAAGAAAATAACATAGAACTTTGCTAGTCCATAATAAGAAAAATAATTATGACAATGTAACATAGAACCATTACATGCCTATGCATGAGTTTACTTTCTCCTCAAAACTTTACATATTTTGGCAAAACTAATTTTATGAAATGATCGATCCAATCCTGGCATACATTTATATATGGACTTCAGAGTATCTAACTTATTTTGGTGAAGGTCAGCTCATACATCATCAATTTTATTAATCAGAAGTATTCTTCACTTTCTGTTCTCAGATTTCGTTGATTCATATTATATTCAGTGAGATTCAGAGCGCGTTCGGTACTTCACTTCGTCAAATGATTTTCTGGATTCTAGGGTTACGACTTTTGAAAGCGGAACCACGTTATATTGCTATCGTATTGCTATAAACGCTCATCAAACTATTGCGATCTTGTGGATCACAGTTAAGAGTATCACTCCATAATATCAAACATTCCAGTAAGGGAAAATCTCCTATTACTATCCTAAAAATTTTGTATATTGTGCAATACCATTATTATCGTCCGTCCATCTCTTATCAATTGGATGCTCTAATATACTGTTCTTTTCTTCGCTTCATTTTTTTTCTTTTGTAAGATCTACTTCTGCTTCATAGATCACACAGATCTTTCAAGGGTTTATTAAAAGATGAGTTGAGGTGTGGAGATGCAAAAAGGGATAAATCCATATTTTATAATTTTTAATTTTTTTAATGTTTTTCTCAAATTTAGCTTCCTCTATGCGGTGGTACAAGGTTCAACATTTAAAACATGTCTAAGCCAATCTAATTTTTCTAAAACTAATTGTCTCAAATAAATAATCATTCCATAATAACGTGATTTATGCATATGTTTGTGATTCCTGAAAAAAATTTAAATTTGGATTTATCCCCTTTTGCATCTCAACGCCTCAGTTATACTCATTGGAAAATATTCTGTTCCTTCCACGAAAATTAGAAATGGATCATACATTTTTAAATGGATGGATCACCTACGATAAACTCCGTCTGTAGGTAATAGATCGACAGTGATGGCTCTCAACTTTGGGAACCAAATTGATATGCTGCCGTACCACATCTGTTGCTTTGTCATTAGTATACTTATTTTCTCGCTTTCCTTGCGTTAAGTTTTTGTTACATGATTGTGAATAGTATATATGGGTTTGAGGTGTATACCTATTGATCCAGTGTAGAGTAATTCGCATACCTGAACTTGATTATCAAACAAATGGAAGAAGCATTTAAACTATTATTTTCTTTTAATTTCTCTTTGTTTTTTCTTTCCCCCTTCTTAGTAGATTTCGGTTGTACATAGTTTTCGACCCATGTTACCTACCTAAGGTAGCGACTAGTTAGGGATGCACTAATATTAAATAAATTACTAGGTTTTTCTACAACGGAAAAGTCATTCTTAGGAAGAGGGCTTGAATGAACTAAGCCCTTGAATTAGAAATAACTGTATATTGAAAAAAAAACTTAATATTCGATTGAGAAAAAGCTTCTCAATATTGGAATTTCTTGATCCAGAAAGGATCAAACATCTATATTAGATATAAATTTAATCTTATCTAAAAACAAAATTAATGAGATGGATAAAAGAACAGAAGACAGATAAAGTACATATCAGTGGCGTCTACCAATTCAGGTAATGTCCTTTGAAGAGAGCCGAGCATGTGTGAACTCTCCCTGATTTCAAATATACTGAACATGGAATCGATAAACACGGGTCTAAAGAAAGACACCTCCTTAAACTACAGGATAATAAACATAGAAAGTTAATAAAAGTAATATCCTACTTACTTAACAAAAGGTATGGTCTATTTATTTATAAGATATCATCTTTCTATTAAAAGCGACGGCTATTATTTCTTTTTTAGGATAATGAAAAATTTTACAACGCCTTTTGTATTACGATATCTTCTTTGAGACTTGAAAAGAACCCCTTTCTAATTATTTGAAAAAGTGAGGAACAGCCATTTCGAGGGAGGGTGAATTCTCGCCTCATAGCAGTTAATAACAAAATGGAGATCTCAACTAAAGTAGTAATAGCAATGTTTGTGAGTACATTAATCTTTCATTTCATTGTTACTGACACGGCAACTGAGGTGACAAATGTACTTCAAGTTATGTTTCATGTTGAACACTTAAAGAAGAAATTTTGAATTAGTGTGAGAAACATTGGCTTAAAGTGCCATTTGTTATTTTACAGGCAAGACTGCGTGGTAAAATGAGTTAACAAATAAATAAAAATGTTGTTATAATAAAAATAAATTTCATTATAATGCAACTGGGAAAAACCACAATGCAAAGCCTTGTGTTTCAAATTTCTCCAGTAACACGCCCACTTACCGGTCGACAATTCGCCCATTCAGGCATTACCAAGACACAAATACAAAAAAAGGTTATGAGAATCACATCTCGAAGAAAAAGGTGCAATATATCCCAACGATCAACAGTCCTAACAGGCTCAAACATGAATTTTTTTACAGAGAAACAATTTAGTTTTTATTTCGAAACATCGAAATTAGTGTTCAATTCTATCAACTTTATAAAACGACTTAAAAAGCTAATATTTCATACACTAATTACAATTCCGTCCTTTTAACTGTTCAAAAAAGAAACACAAGTACCAATAACCTCTCCAGTTATTACCTGAAAGATATTTGGTGTACTTCTTTTACATATTTCAAGATTGAGCTACATTACAATTTGTTTTGTTGTAATTTACATTTTATAAAAATTATTAACAATTTAAGATGATAACGCAGAACAAAATAAAAGTTCTTATACCTACTTAGGCTGTCGATGGAGAGTGAAATGCGACAGAGGCACATCAATACACGTCAGAAGGGCGAGTATTAACGAGAGAATGAGTGACGGAAGAAAGGAGAAGCCTTGAGGTGCCAGGAAGGGCGGGCAAGAACGAGGTAGTGCTAAGGTGAGATATTTATCGCCCAAGAAACTTTAATTACGACCAGGGGCCTGGCTAATATACTAATTTATTACCACATGATATCTAGGCTATTAAATTATCTTTCAGGCGAGCAAGACGTTTATAGCGGCGATAACAGCAACGAGGAAACTGTTGTTTCATAAAAGTTCAAATTTATTATATCTGAAATAGAGAATAATAACAACTTTATTTCTTTCAAGTATGCTATTTTCCACAAAATATATCTTTAATTGACAAGGAATTCTACTTGCCTTGATCTATGCAATCATGTATAGTTCTTTACATTTACTTGTATTATTATAATGCAGTAATGATCAGTATATATTTATATATTTCATACCATTATATATTTCAATAAATAATTTTAAAAAAAACAAGGACAAATACATTCACCATCTCCCTAAAACTATAAAACGAAAAGGTTTTTCGTTACAAGGTATGTAGAATTCGAAGGTCATACCATAAAAAAAAAATGTTTCTTCGAAATTGTTGAGGTAATTTTTATAATCATTATTATAATAATAATTAATTATGTCATAGTATGACCCAGAACACTACTCCTCGCATGCTATTTATGACAATAGAGGAGAATCATTGTACTAAACAGTTACAAAAAAACTAAAACAAATAATTTTTCATTTACGTAGGGTTTTGGGTTAATGATCTCAAGGACCGGCTTTGAAAGGTAAATTATTTACTTATCGATTAATTATTGATAGATCTTATGGGATGTAGAGACCCTCCTGGGGTTCTCCCAAGGTCTATACAGCGAACACTCTTAATCATAGACAAATCACTTTCCGCTCATGCGTCGATTATAAACAGTACAATTCCTTGTACAAGCACGGGACCCATATAACCTTCATGGCTTGTGGTGCAGGATTATTTTATGATTTTTAGATATATGTAAACATTAGGAAATGGTGTCCAATGGTGGATGAAATTAATTTCCAGTTCTTAAAGATACGATAAAATCGATTAGCGTAATTCATCAACCCAGGAAAACTTTTTTTAATGAAATAAACCAAGGGCAGTAAGAATAACGATAATGAAAGGCGGCGAAAAAATGGAAACAAAAAAGAAGGATGGAATTAGTTGGGGTTACTCATAAATAACATCATATAAGTAAAACTTGATTTTTATTAGTGCCGACGTTTCGACTTACTCTGCAGGTCATTTTCAGGGCTATGAGATAAAAACAAAAATAACTATAAAAGTACCAAGAAAGAATATAATAAAATTATATTACAATTACAAATTACAGAATAAGTGTAATTCTCTTTGTATTTCTTTGCATTATCACCTTTCTGTACACTTATTCTGTAATTTATTTATTCATATATATATATATCCTTAATAATATAGCCATCGCTATTTTTTTTACTTTTCTAAAACTCTTATATTATTATCTTAAAAACTGTTATTATATTCTTTCTTGGTACTGCGATGTTTTTTTATAGTTATTTTTGTTTTTCTCTCATAGCCCTGAAGATGACCTGCAGCTTAAGTAGAAACGTTGGCACTAATAAAAAATAAGTTTTAAATATATGGTGTTATTTATGACTGCACTCCCAACTAATACCATCCTTTATTAGATCTTCCAGTCAACCATTTTCCTCTCTAACAAGGAAAAAAAAAGATTACATGTTGAAAGCATTCCGAATACAATAAGGAAAAATGAAATAACATTTGGTGTTTCGCAATGTATATTTAATATTTCTTCGTCCATGGTTACTTCAAGGAAACTCCTTTACATAAGAAAATCAGATAAGAAAACCTCTTCAGCCGATGTATCACCTAATGCAGGATCCATCTAAGGATTACATAAGTACTTTTTGCCAGGATATACGAAATAAAAAATAATACTGAAAATAAAAATGTAAATCACAAACACCCTAAAATACGGAAAAAAACTGGGTTAAATATCTAATATTAGACATAGTATTTAAAACTATACGAAATATTTCGATGATAAAACTAGTCCAAATGAAGCGGAGTAAAGATCATAAAGTAAAGTAAATATCGCCTGGCATAAACTTGAGAATAAAAATGACAGTCTATGTAGCGTGAAGTTTTTAACACCCTCAATGCTCTTGCAAAGGGAAGAGGAGAAGAAACTTTTATCGAGAATTGTTGACTTCCTCAGGAATCTCCGGCTTATTTCCCACTTTCTTACTTAGCATAACAGAATACTGTATAATAATTCCATTTTTTCTACGAATTACCAACAAATGATTGGTCAGTCCACAAAACTACCATGTCAGATTAGAAAAACAATTAAAATTTGTCATAATTACGATAGAACCAAATTCAAAAATGATTTCAAAGCCTAGAGTTTAAATCTATAACTTTTTATCAATTCCTGAAGCCATCCATGGGAGGAGGCTAGTAATAGAGCATAGAACATAATAAAATAATTATATTATAATATTTTATCTCTTAAAAACACTTTGAAAAAAGCAGCATGAGAAGGTTTGTTGAGGCAAGACTTTGCTTCAGCCTCTGCGCAGGTCGTCTACTAAATCGTCAGTCCGGAGTTATAAAAAAAAAGTATACGTATGCATAAAGGCGCAAAGATGCTAATAACTTAACTTGGCGCGGATAGGTCTACAGATTAGTTTAAAATGCCCAGCAGTAACGTTTAGAATATGTTTTTATTCGTGTCTACTAAAGATGTTTTTATATACTTCTATAAATACACTTTAGTATGTGTTGAGACGAACATAAGGGAGGGAAGAGCAAGCTAAAATCGATACAGTAATATCGTAGGTGATTAGAACTGGGGCAATAAACGGAAAGAAGTGTAATTAAGTTAAGCGGAAGAGAGAGAGAGAGAGAGAGAGAGAGTGAGTGAGAGAGAGAGAGAGAGAGAGAGAGAGAGAGAGAGAGAGAGAGAGAGAGAGAGAGAGAGAGAGAGAGAGAGAGAGAGAGAGAGAGAGAACATTTACGAGCGGGGCAAGAGCTAATTTCCTTGAGTCCGCTGGGGCCAGGCCGCCATCCATCCGCCACCGCACGGTCGGAAGAATGGTCTTTAGGGACCGAGGTCCACTGGAGGATTAGGGACCAATGTTTATGGTGGTAAATGTACAGTTTATAAAATTACTAATTATGTTTATTATACATATCCATATTTTCAACAATATCAATACATATATTTATATAATCATACTATCCATATTATACAAGACCATATTTGAAAGTGCAATAAATTCTGGAGGAGAAGCACGGTAGTCTCAATAGTAGAAACCGCAGTAAACTTTTAAACCAGATTAAATAGATTTCTTTCGACGAGGCTACGGAAAGTCGAGATTAGATTAGAAGAATTACGAAAAAATACACAAATTTGATAGAAAGGATCCAATAAAATCAGGTCACATGGTTTGGAAAAACAAAAAGAATGGGAGAACATAGATGGCCTCGACGAATACCGGGATGGGTACCACAAGAAAGAAGGAAAAGAGGATGACTGAGAAGAAGCTGGATTTGGAATAAAACGTTTGTTTGGACAGAAATGATTGGAAATTAGAAACGAAATAAGTATATTATACTTAAAAAAGAGATAGTACATTGTATACTTCCTAATGCAACAACCTTCTCTCTAGAATGTTAAAACCAAATTTTATTCCAAACAAGGGTGATAAGATTCACACGAATAATGATGTAAAAATATATACGTACGTACATACTGCATTTTACAACTCAACTGATGAACACTTGAGGATTCACTACAAACAAATCCACGACTCGGACAGAAACAATATCCATGGGAGGTAACACAAGGTCGAAGAGTACGCAGGGCCTCAGATAACAGTACATGATAAACTCACACCAAGTACGGTTGTAATTCACTCCCCCTCTAATGCTTTGGTGGTCTGGTCTCTCACCTTATTTCCTGGTTGTCAGTAACGTTAATGATAGGTGTAAATGAATATTAGAAGTTTAATATACACATAAATATTTCTTAAAAAAGTTAATCCTCATTAAGACTGTGAGACCCATATACATCGACGACATGTACGAAATAAGATGCGAAAACCACCATTCGGACCCTTTCCATGATACTAAGGGATTGAAGTAAGGCTGTAGCATGTCACCCAATCTCTTCACGAAGCTGTGAAACCATGGTACAGGCAGTGGGGTGATGGACCGTTCATTGATGGCGAAGAGGTACTATCCTTGTTCTTCGCCGACGACCAGCGAAGCGGAAGGTCTATCTCCAAATGATGGAATGTAACCTAAATACGTGCAACAAAACGGTGGGCTTAAAATTTAACATCGAGAGAGTATATGGCCGATAGAGATCCTTAATCAAGTGCGCTTCCAGTGGACAAAGAGGCTTGTCCAATATAAATTGTAATAAGTGCTATATTATAATTCAGAGTGTCAATATATGTGAAAACCAGAATAAGGCTAATAATTTAAATTTACAAATTTGAAATTTCAATATTTCATAGTATAATTGTTTAGGAATTCAAAACAGAAAACAGTTATTCCTAAGTCTTCAGTTTTCAATATCGGCAGTCATGAAGACTGCCTATGTATTTTTTTTTAATTACTGCCGTTTGAGTGCCAACATTTCACTTTTATTTATTTATTTTTCCTATAACAAAGGATATATAGAAAAGAGTAGAAAGGACCAGACCGGTGATACGGAAGCAAGGCGATGAACTACAGCCGATGGCACAAGAAACCTAATCACAACCTCCCCTTCCACACACAGGACCAGCTATCAGAGACCAATTAACTGGAAGGCTGAGAAAGAGTAATAAACCGTCGGAACAACGCAGCCAGCAAATGGACTATTTGAACCACTCAAATGACAGTCTGGTATAAATCGCCAGGCTAGGCTGAAATATCGATATTGCCGGAGATGGCAAGTCGATTTATTGGTTTGATATGGATACCCATCGCACGCCTGTCACTGATTATCAATCTAGTTACAAGCAGGAAGGTTGGTTATATAATTTAGTTCCTGACAGTGATTGAGAAGTGAATGCATTTAGCAACTAACGAAACAGGAATGTATAAATATTAATAAAATATTGCAATTCGTGTGTTGGATCAATATAGATAGATTAACTGTTATGAAAAGTTCAAAGGAAAACCTTTAAGAAAATGTTTACCACAAGAACAGAATTTAATATATCTTAGAAAATTCCTGATTTGGAAAGCAAGATAATATTCTGATTCTTATTGACGAACAAGATGTAAAAAAATAAGACTTCAAAAACTCTGCTAATTATAACCTGAATAAAAGCCTGACCAATACAACCGTGTTTGGGGTTTAGTACGTGGTAAAGATTGTACTGTTTCTTGGACAATGGTTGTGCAGAGAGGTTATTTATACTAGATCAAGCTAAACAGATTTCCCTCCCCCTTATTTTTTGTACCCACTTAATAGAGGCTGGGTGAGCCCTGGGAGGATCCTAGATCCCATGGGATCCATCACTATCTAACAGATTAAATAAAAGTCTTGCCAGTGGGAATAGAACCCATGGTCTTCGGCATGGCAACTCAGCGCTCTACAACTGAGCCATTCCGCTCCTCTATAACAGTTATTTAAAATTTATTTTTTACTCCTATTTTATATTCATAGTTTTATTATATTTATATTTATACTTATTTTATATTTTTACAAAAAAATTATTTTATTTCAATTGAAAAAGTATTAGAAAAAAAAGCCACCTCTATTGAAAAAATAGATTTGAAAATTATGATATTAAGGAGTTACACATTATGTAATCAAAATAGATTTTTAAATATTTGAAAAGAAAAGATATGACCAGGACCGGGACTCGAACTCGGGTCTCCCACCTATCCGTGGAGGTGCTTAGCCATCTTAGCCATCCTGGTTCGCTTCTTGGTCAGTCATATCCCTTCTTTTCACTGATCCTACATCTCCGAAGATGGCTGAGGTGGCTAAGCACCACCACGGATAGGTGGGAGACCCGGGTTCGAGTCCCAGTCCTGGTCGTATCTTTTCTTTTCAAATAAAATATTTAAAAATATTATACCATATAACAATAAAATAAAACAAAATAGATTTTCTTTGAAAGCTGAGTCGATATTGTTCACTATAATCGACTTGTATCACAATAATTTATTGCTTTTTTCTGTTTTATAGATAGCGGGGAGTGAGCGGAGAGAGGAAAATGATTGATTCTCAAGTCTAAAACGCATTTTCAGACTTGATCTCAACACAAAGCCCTGGATTTTTCAGTCTTGGGATTGAAAATTTGCTGATTATTAGGGAAAAATCTATAGATAATGAGTGTAAATATTTTTAATAAGAATATTTGAATCTCGTAATGCCGTTTTACTAAGTAACCTTTCCTTGAAAACGGACATGTGAAACGACCCTGTATTATTTTTTGTAACATTTCATCATTTGGTTTGTTTGGAATTAAATTAACATAATGTGGATAAACTGTTATATTTAAATATGAGGAAGGGACAGACTATATAACTTACAAAGATATTGCTATGGTGTGCGAATGAGGAATAAGGGGAGGATATACTAAATGCGGTAAGCCTGGGTAAAACCGCCCATTAGCCCTCGAATTAGTTAGGTTGGCTCTAGCAACGATCGGACCCCAATATTGTATAAAACCATTTCACAGTTAATGCTAGCCAGAGAACATACATACCGCTTTTCCTCATATATAACTTATTGTTAGTTTATTAATATACTAGCTTTTGCCCATGGCTTCGCTCGCGTGGAATTTGGCCTGCCACATAAAGTTTCGTGACAGATCATTTTAAATAAATAATTTAATTTTGTTTAACTAAAAGTTTCTCGTACTTCCGAAATTTCAGATGTCTAACTTCAAAACTGACGGATTCCACACAATCTTTGAACCCCTATTATATTAAGGGGGAACCCTTGGGGTGGAATGTCCAAATTCCTTTCTTAGTGCTCATTTAAGCTATACAAAGAATCTATCTGCGAATTTCAAGATGCTAAGTTCAGTGGTTTCTGCTGTGCGGTGACCGCTGGGTGTGTTAGTCAACCAAGTTATAGTTTTATATAAACTTCGCCTGTGTGGTGTGATGATAAAAAGTAGCCTACCTAGATTATCCCATGACTTGAGATTAACCATTTCATAACCATCTCATATTCACAGGCGGATCAGCACAGCCGTGAAGCATACATTGACACTGATTAACAAACGGGACGGACAGAAGTTTACTGTTGTTCGTGTCAGTAAAGGATTAGTAAGTAATTGAAAATGATTACTTAGTATAATGGTTTCACTTGTCGTACGGCAGCAGCGAGAAGTGAACTGTTACTTGATTGGTTTTGTTCAGCGAAAATATGTAGATTTTGCGAGTAAGAAACACGTGAGGAAGCATACAAAATGTGCCCCTCTTTTTCACCCCCTTAGGGGAGGAATTTCGGAAAATCCTTTCTTATCGGATGCCTAAGTCATACAAAGAACACACAAGTTTCAGGTCTCTACGATCAGTGGTTTAGGCTGGGTGTTGATCCGTCAGTTATTCAGGACAAAGCACTTTATATGTATAGATAATTTAATAATAAAATAACGATTTATTTATTTAGTCAAATCGGTTGATTTACTTATCTTTTACTAGAACACAGAAAAAAATAAAACTGTACCAATACAACCCGTGAAGGATCCTGTACATGGTAGAGACTGTTCTGTTTCTGGGACAGTGGTTGTGCAGGGAGTTTATTGGCTGTAGATCACGCTTAACCGCCAGATTCCCCTTATTTTGCGTACCAACTTTATACAGGCTGGGTTGATAACGGGGCTTTTCAACGGGGGTCAGTAAGTTAAGCCATATATATTTAAATGGGTGCGCCCCAGGAGTGTCCTGGATCCCATAGGATCCATATTCAGCTTGTCACAGATTAAATAAACGTCTGCCAGCGAGCGGAATTAAAACTGAGGCCCTTCGGCATTACAACTCAGCGCTCTGTAAAACAGAAAAAAAAGTAATAAATTATTAAATGAAATAAAATAAAATAAATTATTGATCGTGAACAATATCAACTCAGCTTTCAAAGAAAATCTATTTTGATTACATAATAAGTAGCTCCTTAATATCATAATTCAGAAATTATACCATTAAAGACGTTTTCCAGTCTTGCGAATAAGATGGATGTGAGAGGAATTCTGAACCCAGCTCGTTTAGTTTCTTCACTTTCTGGCGTTTCATGTAAAAGTATAGGACACTTCCGATTAACCAACGCAGGTTGTTTTTAATAAGATGATGCATTATTTCAAAACCCCTGCAGTAGGATGTGGATATCATGGCTTCAAATTTGGGCAGGAAGGAGAAATGAATCATCCCTGCCATTAACCACATAGAAACCAATAATTTGTTTGGATACAGAGTTCCTCAAACCAACGGCGAGTGGTCCGTTCATACACCTTTCCCCGAACGCGGTGTTAATGTTCGGAAATCACGGATAATTTTTTGATAGGGTACTAAACTATATTCGTTCAATTGCAATGATAGTAAATGTTATAAAAAAAAGAGACGATCAATAAAAGCTAATTACACTTTGTCCACTAACTCCACTTTGAATTTTAGAAACGATAAATTTTGAATTAAAACGATTTCATGTAAAATGACCCAAATCGTACACCTCCATTAGTTTTTTAAACCATTCTAACGAAAAAAAAAAAATAAATTAAGAAAACCAAGAACTAACCAACGAGAAACCTCAGCACAGCACCATACTTATACTTGTAAAACGTCAAGAGCTACACAAGTAGAGACATCATGGATATAGAATCACTTTAATACAAGGGAATGTATTATAGTACAGTATAGTATATAGTGAATAGTATATACAGTATAGTATGTATATTTAGTATGCGAGTGTGATATGGGTGCGTGAAGAAGTACAATGAATACGAGAAACGTTCTAGCTAGGAGAAAGAGCAACCCTCCGAAAGAAAAAAAAAAAGACAGAAGAAAAAAAGCTGAGCAGTAGTGAAAGAAGTTGAAATAGGCTGGAAGTTGGGAGGCCTTCTGGGAGACATCTGATGCAGGCAAAAACCGTGACTGATACTCCTCATGGGTGAGCACAATACGCTAGAGAACAACAATAAAAAAATAAAACTGTACCAATACAACCCGTGAAGGATCCTGTACATAACGGAGGGATAGTAAACATATATTAAATGTTTTAATTTTATGATACATTAAAGTTTACGTTTTTACTTATACAAAATCATAAAACTCTACTCCACCGAAGACTTCCTTTATAAATATTTCACTTAAACTTTATTCCTATTTCTAGTTTTATTATCTATAAATCGCATTTATTTATATGAGCAGATATATTATCTTAACAGTAAAAAAATATTACTATTTTTATTTTTAAAAAGGAATTTTTGGTTACTTATTTTACTCTGACTAGCTCTAAAACTATCTGGTCCGTTTTACGCATTGTTGATCGTTGTATAATTTTATGAAGTGTCAGCTCAAAAATTATTTAGAGAACAAGATTTGTGATAGAAACCAACTGAATATACTATTGTGTAGAATTAAAATAGAAAGTTTTCAAGATAGTTTTCAATTAAGTGGTACTAATAATTAATTATTTTTTTAATTATTAGTACTATCACATTCCAAACAAATATTCCATTTCTTAAAATCCTTTTTATTTTATCATTATAAGCTACGAACCTCTATTTTAAGTATAATTAAAAAAGTATTACTATATATATTAATTATCAAGAATTAGAATATTTATTGTTAACTAAATGATTGCAAATAGTTTCTATACAGTGAATACAAAATTATTGATTTTTTGCATATTTGCTTATTCAATAATATCCTTCCTATTGTTAATATAGTTTTCAAAATATTAAGACATGATATTATTATTAATGGCTGCAATTATCGCCTTAATTGGTTTGAAAATGGAACGATAGAGTGGTTAAGGTCAAGACTTGTCTTCACTCCAAACATTCCAGTCGTCCCACATAATTCTGAAATTGTCACATCTGTACTGATGAATGTCATTTCAATTCTAAATGAACATTCCGTGAAGTTTTTTATATCAAAGGCTACGGATTAAAGATAAATTGAAAAAAATGTTTTAATTATCTTGGACTATTTGCTGTCAACACCTATAAAACTTTTAACATGTTACTGAGGGATCCACCGGATGTGACAAAATAAAAAAAGTTCAAATAAAATGTGGTGAAACGTAAAAAGAGCTCTTCCCATCATTTCCCTAAAAAAAAATTTCAGTTAAAAGAATTATAGAAAGTGATAGAAACATTTAAATTTTAACTAAAACATTTGGATATGACATCGTTATTTTTTTAAAAATATTTTAATCAATAACAAATTTCAAACACTGCATTTTAAAATTTTTGGGAAGTGAAAATCTGTAAATCTGTGGAAATGTAAGGGGAAAATGTGAACACACATATATGTACACACATTAACAGGGTTTATCATCAAACTTGCATCACATTTGATGCTTTAAAATTAATATAAAGAACTATATAATCCTTCAGAACATAATTCAGCATATCAATTAACGATCAAATTTAATATGGCTTCATAAAGCTCGTAGATTCCATTTTATGTTCAGACAGCTCTGGTCTAAAAGATGAGACAGAAACAAAAGAAACTTGAAAACAGAGGAAGGTAGGATTAAAATCTGGGTTTTAAAGTTTAAACAAAAAGGGCTTCATCGAAGTAACAGTAGCAAGCTTTGCAAATAAAGCATGGCGAAAGGAAATGTATTAATAAATTTACAAAAAAAAATATTAAATAACTTAAAAAAACATATTTCATAAATAATTTGAGATGAAAAAAATTTTAATAAAATTAAAACCAAATCAGTTTATTTCACGAAATCACAACTAATATGTATTGTACTTCAAGCTAAGTTGTTTTTTTAAATTCAATAATAACATGTAAGAATTGAAGATAAGATTATTATTGTAATTGTACTAAAAAAAAAAAAAAAAAACTATTAGCATAGATTTCAGTTTGTCTCTTCTAGCTTTCTGATTAATTTATAACATAGCTATGTCATTAAAAAAAAATTAAAATTAAAATTAAAAAAAATCTGTAGCACACTATAACCCATGAAGAGGTTTGGGGTTCAGTACATGGTAGAGACTGTCCTGTTTCATGGACAACGGTTGTGCAGGGAGGCGATTTGTCCCACATCATGCTCTACCGCTATATTTTCACTTCTTATTTTTATAAAGGTGAGCTCTAGGAGGGTCCTAGATACCAAAGGATTCATCTCCGGCCGTTAATATATTAAATAAAAGTCTTGCCAGCAGCGGGAATCGAACCAAAGACCTTCGGCATGGCAACTCAGCGCTCTACTACTGGGCTATTCTGCTGCCTTTTGATATTAAAGATTAATAAAAAACATAAAAGATATTCGAAATAAAATATCGATATTGTTGTGTCTAAAGAATCATAAAATATAGATAAACTCTTTAAAAAAATATATATTTCAATTAATGAACAGGGATAAATAAATATTTAATAATCAAAGTGCTTAGAAGAAACCCGTTTTAATCGAGGTAGTGAAATTGGAAGACCGGCCAATTCCAATAACAGCCAAATGTAGAAATGTTCAAGAGTAAATAGCCGGCTGGTAATAAAGTAGCTCCTAAGGCAATCTACCTGCGCCTTACTGCCTACCCAATACTCCACCCGCAGAGCAGGAGTGCTACCACCAATCGCCTATTCAATACTTTGCAGGCGTTACAAAAAGTGAATGGATGAATAAATGAATTAAGCCTTTATTATAAAGAGAAATATAAACAAAATAAAATGGTTTACCAGAAACTACTAATATTTTACAAAAATATATACATATTTGCTCTTTATAGGCCTTCCCTTATGGGAGTAAGGTCAGACTGACGGAGTGACGAGCTCTATTGGGAAATGAAGTTCGACATTCCTGCCACTTAACTTTATTTAACCTATAATTAACTAAATTAAATTTTACATATATATATATATATATATATTTCTAAATAATCAATAAGTATAGATATTGATATATCCAACATTCATATTTATAAATTATCAATAATTAATAATTAAATGTAAGACATCTAACATTAATATTCACATATTTTGGTAAATTAAATGTTGCATGTATATATATTTCTAAATTATCAAAAATTAGTTTTAGATATTGATATACTTAACATTCATATTTATAAATTATCGATAAATAACAGTCTGAAATCCCTATTATGTCCCAATTGATTTTATTTAGGGCATTTTCTAGTTCCGTTAACCTGCCTTCACTTGACAGAGTCCTCCCCCTTTGATCGTCCCTATAAAGAGTGAGCTAAGTACCTCTTCTTCCCTTGCGCTATGGTTTCTGCCCACTGTTTAAACTATCTCTACTGCTACCTTTGAAGAGTTATTTGAATTTTGACTCCTTTTGGGATACTACCCATCCAGGCTGTTGCCACTTTGTTTGGTTTCCTTTTCTGTGACTTTTTACCGGTTTTTTTTTAGGTTGTTTCTTATCATTTATATTTAGCTGAACTTCTGGTGAGCTTTCTTCACTATGTTGTCTCTTGGTTTTGTTATTTCCTAACGTTTCCAGTTCTTCCACTGTGTGAAGTTTTCCATCTATGGTAAGGAGCTTGTCATTTTCATTAGTACCCGTGAAACACGACAATTATATTGCAAAAAGTAGTTAAACAAACTCCGGCTCGTCTCTCTTACATCCTTAGGCAAATCTTCCTTTATTTTAATAGTTTTGTAATCAGGGATTTCTGATAGTTTGCGTTTGTTTTTAAGTATATCGTTTCTTAATATATTTGAACCAAGAATTATTCTAACTGGGCTTCCTTCAGGTTGGCTATTAACTATTTGAATTCTATTAATATAATAAAAGAATTCAAATATTTACTTCGATGGAGTTGCATAATTTTGTAAAACGATGTCTGCTATATTCGGATTATTTTTTCTTATAATGCCAAATACAATAAAATTTTTCATTCTATTGTTATATTCGTTCATCCGCTTTTGGTTATTCACTTCTTCTATAATTGATGTTCGGTTTTAATGTTTTTCACGTCTCTATCAATTTTATTTTCTAGGATGTCTAGTTTGAAATCAAGATTACCCATATTTTCTACAAGTATGTCAAGTTTATTGACTTTATCTAAAATTGCGGACAATTTCGCATCAAATTCTTGTGTCGACATACTGTTGGGCTGATAATATCTAAAATTAGGTAGTATGGATTTACTATTGTTTAATGTATTAATTAATTAAGTTGGATGTTATATTTGCATTGGAAAGTATGTTTACTAAGGGTCATATAGATAAGGGTTATATAGATAAGTTACCTGACATTGAGCATGGGCGACAAAAGTATATATTCTTCAATTTATAAAAGAATACTGAGAGCAGTGGATTTATAATTCATTTATTAGGGGATACATATTACATAATGTACTTTTTAAATTAAACAGAATAAACAGTATTACATTAAACATTAAATACATATAATAAACAGTAATAAACAGAGAGAATTGAAATGGACTAACTACATTTCTGAATTCTTAAGTTTCAAGGTAAGGAAACACAACCTTCGCAACGAATATGAAAATGTGAGAAGTATGCTAATGGACCTTCAACAAGGCGATGTCAACCGCTAAGTGGAGAGTTGAGAATCAACAAAACTATTAAAAAATTTAAAAACATATATTGTATTATATTATATATGCATTATATTATAGTTAAATTATTAAAAGAAATAAATAACAAGGATCGGGTATTTGAATTATTTAAAATAAAAAGTAATTCAATTAATAATAATCGACGAGGATTTTAAGGAGAAATTTGCAACAATCGGATTGAAGAAAAAAAATGACTAATTACCATAATCTGAACAATAATTTTTCCAAAATCCGAAATGTTAAATAGTGATAACTTTTAGGAACAATAAAATTAATTTTAAATTATATATTTAAAGTATCATTGACAGATGTCAGATGTATATTATTTATAATTTAATTCATATGTATAATCAAAAATATATTTGTTTCAAGACCTTGCTTTTATTTACTAATATTTTAGAGCGCCTTATGTACTTTAGCTAGACAAATAACTTTGGTTATATCGTAACATTATTACAATCAATAATGGCTCATGGTTGTAAAATCTTTAATAAAAACCTTATTTAATTTGGTTTTTGTTTGTTAGTTTTATAGTTAACCATAAAACTAATAAATATAGATTTATGTATTTCCTGCAAAGTATCAATAAATACTTCTTCTTCTTCTTCCTCTTGTGCCTTTCAGCGTCGAGGTAATCATCATATACAAGAAATAAATTATAAATGGTTTATATAATAAAACTCAATCGTCAGGTTTTCCCTATTTTGGGTATCCACTATGTATTGACTGGGTGAGCCACAGAAAGGTCCTCGACTTCAGAGTGTGTTAACCGATTAAAAAAAACAAAAAAAACCTGCCACAGTTAGATTTTAATCCAAGACCTTCGGCATGGATGCTTAGCGCTCTACCATCGAACCATTCCGCTCCACCCCCAATAGGGAATACAGAATATATATTCGTATATTTATTTATAAGCATTTTCCACTCAGTATATCTCCATTTTAATTTATTGCTGGCTGGGATATATGAGAGGGCCTAGATTCGCTTGCAGATTTGTCAACAATAAATCAGAAAGGCGTAGCGAGGCTCATTATTGAAATTGATCGGGTTAGCATTTTCAGCCGCTATTGATGAATGCATTTCGCCAACGTCATCAAACCATTACAAATCAATCCCTCCTTCTTTTACAATTCAGAACCATTCTAAATCATGAAAGGGGAAATATTTTATGAAGAAAAAAGAAAAGAAAATGAAGATAAAAGATTAATAAAACAAGAACGAAGATAATTTAAAAATGAAATGGGAAATATTTTATGCAGAAAAGAAATAAAATTAAAATAAAAGAATGTTGATTATTTAATTAACCTTATTTCAATAGTTTATATGCATAATTTTCCTTCGGCAGTATGATAGTGTTAATTTTCGTGGATTTTCTTTGTGTTCTTAACGATTAATTTTTTTTAAGGAATTGTCAAAATAATTTCTTGTTTAATTTTTCTTTGTTAAATTATTACGTTTTGGGGTTTTATTTTCATCATTGTTCATGCATGCTCATTTAATGTTTATTTCTATCTGTCAAAAGTTTCTTCAATCAGTAATGATTTAAAAACTTAGTACAAATATCAGATTAAAAACGATCTAAACCAACAATATAATAACTATGAGCTAAATGTAGAACTGAAGTACTTTCTAAATTAATAAAATAAATATAGTTCAGTATTTGAAGTCATTTTTAAAGCATTCATCAACGATAAGTTGCAATGTGAATTTATTCGCAGGTAATAATTCTAATGTGTAACTGCACTTGTTTCAAGGAATAATAACTCCCTTTAATCTCCCTCAGTATTTTATTTTTTTATTTTATTCGATTTAATAAATCCTATTTTAACAATTACCATGCATAATGATTCATACAAATGCTGTAAAAAGCATTTCGTTATTTACTTTTTAAAGATTAATTTATGGGCTTTTATAATTATTAAATGCGCAACGTGTTAAAACATTTAAGTTGTAATGTTGAATTCTAGGTGATAAACGTTTCTAATTATCAATTAGAAATGATCACCCCCATTATGCCGTTTATAAACAGTTGGAAAAATCTAAATTGTAAATAAAGTACTCAGCGAAGTTTATAAAACACACTAAGGTGACACAAGGATATGTTAACTCTTCACCACTACCCCATTAATCCTATGACAAATTTGCTACTCCTGGGTCGTCTACGACCCATGTTCTTGAAATTCACCTTGCCATTAAAAAATCAATCATTTAGCGTTTAAAATAAAAAGTACAAAACTTGTAAATATAGAAACATCGCTCAGGAGAGCGCAGGCGCTGACAAAGCAGCAATGGGTCGCTCACGACCCAGTGGGTAGTGGAGGAGGGTTAAAATTATATGCACAGTAGTAATTGTTAATAAATCATCTTTTTCATAAATCCAATAAATTGTTTAAATATGAAAAATATTATTCTGCAACGTCAAAAAAACAATGTCGGCAGATGATGGTATTTCTCCGTGGCTCGTAACAGTTGAAACCACCACGGTTTATTGTTTTTAAAAAATATTGCACACAGAAAGTCCTCAATAAAAAATCCGAAAGAGAGCCAATGAAACAACAAAGAGACCAGCCAGCTTTTCCTCGTGTAGGCACTGCTTTAAGAGCACACAATTCACACCGCTCTCGACCAGTCCTATCACACAGCAATTATAGCTGTTGGCTCAGTTCTGATAGGTGTTTGTTGTGCTCGAGAGTTGTAAGAGGAACGAACAAACCTCGAAAGGATTATGGACTTTTCTGTAACTCAAAATAATACGTATAGCTTTTACATGGCTTGACAATATCTTATCAGAAACCAGTCTAATAATAAAGTATACACAACAGAGATATATAAAAAATTTAATAAAAAGTGTTATATCAGCGTATTTTGGACCAATATAGGAAAAGTGAGATAGCTAATTAAGAACATAGCTTAAAAAAAAAATTGGAACAGAGGATAAAAATAAGTTGTTCGGTTTAAAATAGTAATTATTTATCCAGGAATTATTAGGAAGGAGTCATAAGTACATTTTAATTGTCAAAGTACAAACAGTTTTATATTTATTAAACTAAAAATGAAAAATAAAACAATTCGCTAAAACACATGATGAATTTCGGTAGACCCAGAAGGGTCATGATACCGTACTGGTTTTAAGGCAACGTTGTGCATTAAGATGAAGTTGTCCGAGATCACGCTAAGCCACCATGGCGTTTCCCTAATAAGTTTTGCATAGAGAAAATAACACTATTAAAAGAAAATATTTAGAAGCTTTATTCATAAACGATAAATTAGAAAATACTGTAAATGATAGAAAGGAAGCAGGAGAAATCAGTCAATTATATTTTTCCATAATTTTAAAATTAAAAAACAATAGAACATAAGATGCCTTACGCTTTGAAAACAAAACAGATAATAGATAAAATAACATGACCATATAACCTACTAGCGGATCTTATAAAATAGTTTTTCCATATAGTAATTTTATAAAAATTCATAATTAATTAATTGATTCGATAAAATATTTTTAAAATTATTAAAAAAAATAATAAAATAAAAAAATTGGTTTTATTTTATATTATTTTGTTGATATGTTGTTTAAACATATTTTGATATATTATATTAAAGTTAAATGTTTCATAGAACTGAAAAAGGATCTAATAGTTCAAAGATCAAGATTTGGTTTTTTAATGTAATATTATTTTATTGACCATGGAGGACAAATGATCCCCAAGGATTTTTTAAAAAATATGACTTTCCAGGTATCTATGCTTATAGTGAGTAATTTTTGGACATTTTATGTTAAATTACGTATAGTAATGTAATTATTGTTAATTTATTTTTTTTACAAATTTTTTTTAGACTTGTTGACTATGTAAACAAATTTTAAAGGAATTTTTTTAAAAGATGCAGAAAAAAAAGATCGAAAATGACACCATAGTGTCGAAACGTCTCGAATAGAGTGAAAGTCGAGAATAAACAATGACTGAAAAATGGTTTTATTTCTCTTACCCTAAAAAAAAAATTGTTATGATAATGCTGCCCAATTTATGAGTCCTAGGAGGTTCACCCAGCAGAACCCGCAGTGGCAGTTTAAGATTAAATAATTCATGTACCACAGCCAGATTTGAACCCGGAACCTTAATCATAGCAACTCACCACTCTGTACGCAGCTATACATAGCTACCCCACTTTCTCTAGATCATTAAACTAATTTAATTTTTCTTAAATTAATTCACCATTGCAATAACTAAGCAATAAACTGAATGAAAATCAAACCCAAAAAGTGATAAATATTTCGACAGTTTTAATAATTAATTTTCAACTAAGAATTGCAGGGAGTCAAGTTCACTATTACCAGAGATGCTTCTAGCAGAACATGAAAACAGTAATGGGATAGTTTGGCCAAGACAGAAGCGAGTTGAACTATTGAACGCAACTTGCTATTTCCATATTTAATCACTAACCTCCTCCAGACACTAACTACAATGGCTAAATCCATGTACTGCTGTCTTCAGTTGTGTATTACTTGAAGCGGTTATTCTTGCCTGATCTAAGAATTATACATCTTTTATTTAATCAAAATAAAGGCTGTTACAGATGACAGATAGTTTGTCTGATTTGGATACTTTAACTGACGCTACAAAAAACTATACCAAATTCAGGACAATAGATCTTCACTTCAGGAAACAAAACGACTAATCCATAACACACTATACCGATACCTATTTAGAATTATGGAGCAGAACTATGGGGGTTCAGCAAAGCACGTTCATACACACAAAATACAAACAACACAATCCAAAATTCTAAAAAAAAAATTTTCGAAGAAGACCATACACGACATGAAAATGGGGCGACCTGTGGTTAGCATAACAAACTACGAAGCGCAAAATCGAGAGTTCGTACCCCGACCCTAGGACTTTTTTAAAGGCAGCATAAAACCCTTAGTTATGCGGTCCTTCGGAAGGAATGCTCACTAGGGATCCCGAGCCTGTACAATGTCAGGTACTTGTTAAAAATCCCTATCCTGATTAAACCGGAATAGGCAAAATTTAGAGCTCCCAATGTAGCATAGTTCGTACAGCTGTAGCAGAATAAAGGGACGTTAAATGAACAAACAACAACGACATGAACATTCCCTCCATAAAACCATATATCCACAACAAATACACAACATTCTATTCATCAACAAGAAATCATCATCTTGTTTTTTCCCTTTCCGACCCCCTGATACCCAGGCTTGATAGAAGATTAAAAAGACAATGGCCAAGAGACCTGCTTAAGAAATATTGATACTTTCCTCAAACCTTAACTGTATGGTTTCTTTAGGATTACTTTTTCCTTTTTTTCTTGACCTTTTTAAGTATGAAGTCCTATAAATATGAAGAATATGTTATACTTTATATGTTAATTTTAATTATATCCTATGGAAGTATTTCGGCAGTTTAGAGGCACTATTCCAAACTCAATATACACCTCTATCGTCAGACACAAATACTGGAACAAACCGGACCAAGACTAGATCAGGGAGGAAGGGAGAGAGATATCGACCCCAGACAATATTGGACTTGGTAAGTGCCATGTTCTGGGTGAGACGGAGGTGTGTCTTCTGGGAGAACTTGGCCGTCGGGTGTGCTCCGTAGTCCCGAGGCAGTGTAATGAGCCTGTCCCGGTTAACTGATCTTATACCGCTCCAATCGCCTAGTTCTACAGCACCGCTTACAACTAATTGGAGGAAGGAGTTTCACTAACGACTAATTCCAATGCCACTCTTAGGCTCCTTCAGGTATTCGGAACATTTATCGAACGAGCATATCCAATGAAAAATCAAACCATTAAACTTCACAAGTCCACCTGAGAAATATAATATACTAAAACATAATTGATCTTTCCCATGCTTATGTATCTTATAATCTAATTTTATTTTTATATAAGATATTAAATTTGTCTTTAATATATACATTAACTAAACAATATCTAATCACCATAGAGAAAATTAGTAAGAACTAAGAAACAATAACAAAAAAAAAGGAAAAATACATATTTGAATTATAAAAGACTGTTTAATTTTGTGTTTCTTTGAAAAATCCTATTTAATATAAAATAAATGAAAAGCACCAACTGCTGCAAGTAATCCATACAGACCAAGATAGAAATTTGGAGAAGTACAGATCGTAGGCGTCATATGCAACCCTGTGAAGGTTGCATTATCAGGTATAGAAAACCCTCAGCAGCTCTCCCAGGTTCTGTAACTGGCAAAAAGAGAGAGAAACTGGTTGTAGACAGGACGTCAGAGATTCAATATGTTAACACTTACACATAACGAAAAGGGGCCTTTTGAAAGTAGTAATATATTTATGTAACCATGATCATCATACAATAAAACTAAAGCTGTTTTATGAGATGTAAAAGGGTCTTTATTTAATAAACAAGGGCTTTCAATCAAACACATACAGGGATTCTCTTGGAAAAGAGAAGTGTATGTGTTTTAATCAATAACGATATAGTATTACTGTCCTTTAATTGTAATGATCTAGGGGTGGCATCCCACATGAACCATATAGCAACACATATTTCCACATAGCAATATTTCCAGATTTCTTTAATTTAATTTTTATTTTTAAAGAGAAAAGATAGGCTCTCGGCGGGGATTCGAACCCGGAACCTTTGTCTTTCCGTGATAGCGCTCTACCATTTGAGCGTGTCTCGTTTCTCGAGAGCGTTTCTCTTATACCATGTCCCATCGGATAAGAGAAAAGATTTGTCCTCTGCCGGCAGGCGGCCTTGGTGGCTCAAATGGTACAGCGCTGTTACGGAAAGACAAACGTTCCGGGTTCGAATCCCCGCCGAGGGCCTATCTTTTCTCTTTAAAAATAAAAATATTTAAAACTAAAAAAATTGGCCAATAATTATTAAAAAAAAAATCTTTAATTTTACTTTGAAGTCGAGAATGATTTGAGGCTTTAAAATGATAAAATATAATCAATTTGACGAATTAATTGATCAAGCAGTGGTTGTAGGGACAAAAGGAAAGCTATAAGGTTATATGATCACGAAATGACATGAAAAAAGGGTTAATAAAACCTCTTTGGTCTCTCGACCATTAGGGCTAGAGCAAATATTTGGCCGGAGAGAGAACAGCTCCACAGCCGGGCCGGGATTTTCTCCTCTAGGGCTCTCGAGAAGCCACGACTCAGCTCAAGCCATCCACTCTTCTTGCTCTGTCCACTTAGCCTATATTTCTTAGCCGCTAAATTATCGCTAAGGTTAATAAGCTTTATCGAGATCAAACCCAATTATTCATCACAAATTATAATGGAATAAATAATGAAAAACAACGATTGCATAATATTGGTAACTTTCATATGAAATGCCCTTTCTTGAAAGAGAAAGTTAAGAAAAGGTTTAAGTTAAAAAAACTTAATGAAATCAAAACATTTTCCCTACTAGTCGTCAAATTCAAATTCCAGGACTGAAAAATTCAAGATTTTGTAATGAAACAAAAATTGATAATGGGATTACGACTTGAGAATCAGTTTCAAAAATTATACCCTAAAGGAAGTAGTCCAAATTTCAGAACAGATGGAAATCTATTTGAGATAAAATTGGCGAATAACGTGGACCTCCGTAACCCTGCTCGTTTAGTCTCTTCAGTATCTGCCGTGAAACAAAGTCGTCTTATCTTGTAGGAGTATAGGTTTTTTCAGATTAACAAATGCAGGCTATTTTTGTTATTGCATTATGTTAATATCCCTAAAGTACAATGTGGATGTGACGGTTTCACCTCTGGGTAGAAAGGACAAATGAATTATTCCTGCCATTGATCACCACATAGTAACATACATTTTTTTTTGGATGGAAAATTTCTCAAACCAACGCCAAATAGACGTTCGTTACAACACCCTTCCCCGAAGTAGTCTAAATGTATGAACAGATACAGATTTATTGCATTTATTTCTTGATCATTCTTACCAATTTTTTAAATTTATAAATCGATTAAAAATTTCATAAACTTTGTATAAAATTCCATTATACAAGAAAATGCAAAGTGCAGTTTTCTATTCACTGTGCCATTACCAAGAGCCATATGAACAAAAGTAATTTTCAAGGTGAAGGCTTTTTACAGTCGCATACTTCTGTATTTATCCCCAACATCAATAAATGTTTTTTTTTATGAATACAAATAAAATAAATAATAGAAACGAACAAGATCTAAGTTAGAAACTGAATCGGAAGATATTTATTTGTTTTATTCCCTTTCTTTTACAATTATCTGCCTGAAGGACATGGTAGTGTGCTAACCAGGACTGAAGACAATGGGAGAACGTTATCGGAGGAGAGCAGAGCCAGCCCAAGCGTGAAGCCTCCGCTGGTTATTGCCCGGGATATCGGCCCGCAACACCGGCTTAGCTTTTGGTTCGCTTTCCTAGCTGGTTACGTTCCCTTGGGATAAGCTCTCAAGGCAACGAATCAATATACAACAGGGACCTCTGATAACAAGGAGCAACTGTCTAAGAAAATTACATGCCCACAGTAAAATAATCGTGTCTATTTAATACCAAACTAATAATTGCATCATCAGCTACTCATTATTACAGCATTGATATAATGCAGCTCAGTTACGGCTTAAGTGATAATAGATCATCGTCATTAATACATAATAATGAATATTCGTTTTAATTTGTAATATTTCGGAATTTTCAATATTCAAATTCCGCCATTTCAGGCTACCTCAACACTTATAATATAAACCCTCTTAAGCTATTAACTACAAAAGACTGATATATAAAACTATAATAAGACCTATTTTAACCCGATGAACTGGAGCTTTGGGGATCCATATAAGACACAACTTTATTCCCACTCAAACGCCCTAGCTACTTCACTTCTTCAATTCCACTGATCTCTGTAGTATAGTTACGGTCAACTAAAACCCATCGGTAGGACTACACCTTGACAAACGTTTAACTTGGAATCCTCATACTAAACCGAAACAACAAGAAACAGCTCGCCGTTTCAGGCTACTTCAACACTTACGAGACAAACACTCTAAGCTTCCAATTAATTACAAAAGACTCATTAACATGACTATTATGAGACTTGTATGGATATACGAAGTAGAGCTTTAGGGCTCCACTAAGCCATCGAATTTCTCTCATATCCAATCCTACATAAAATCCTCAATCCTGCTTACTTTTTTTTTACGAATGAAGTCATCCATTATGACCTAAATGTCCTATTTCTTGATTTGGGTCAAACCCGGGATTAGTTCTTTGATGACAAACTTTATTTCCACTTAAACCCACTAGTTTCAAACCTAGTCATCTCTTTAATTCCTGATAACCCTCCGAGGCGTCTGAAAAGAATATGGCCTCGTCACATTTTAAGTTGAATGCGCTGTTTCAATAGTACCACTGGGTTCCTCTAGTTGCTTTTATCTATGCAAAACCAAGGTAGGAAAAGAAGGCACACGATATCTAGACTCAATTCGAGAAAGATGTAGCCATGAAATTGTTGAGAGGTCTGGAAGTAAACGAAACTGAAAACGAAAGACTGCAAAGGCGGTAAAATAAAGCCGTGATAAAAAAACGAACAAACCTAGATAAAGATGTTTTCGAAGGTCAAAACTAATCGAAAAGGTCAATGACTATGAAAAAAACTGAATATTTTAAAAAAATAGAGATATTCGACTCGTTTCATCACCAATTCATTTCCATATACTTTAAAATCTTTTTTTTTTTCTAATCACACACATCTGGGGACGCTAAGTATAGACATTTCCTCAAGTTTTCTCCAATATTCCTTCATTCTCTCCAACGTTATCTTTCTGTTTTTTATTCCGAGATTACTATTTTTCTTATAACCTTTGTTTTTTCTTGATATCTTTAATTATCAAAATTTAACAGCTTTCTTAAGTGGACAGGTTTTTCAATTATACTCTCTGAAATATTTAACTCATCACTAATTTAAATTAAAACTTAACTCATGACTAATTAGTTTAATTAAAGTTTAGCTCATGAATAATTTAAATCAACTAATTGAACTTAAATTAAATTTAAAATAGTAAGTATTTTAAATTACTTACTATTTAAGGAAGAAAATGTTTTGGGAGGAGGTCAGAAAAAAACTCTCTTAAATAAGGAGAATTTAATTTATTTATTTTACAGCCAACGTTTCGACCCACAGGGCTACGTTCTTCAGGGCTTATTATGGGGTCAAGGGTTGATAGTTTACTAATAGTATTATTCAAGATACTTACTTTTTATGTTAAAATAAGTTAATGAAAAACAGCCAAACTAATAATATCTGGCATAACTACTATTTAAGTTTACTTGACGGAAAAGTAAAATTTTACTTAACAATCATGCCGTAACGAAAATTCAGTGGGATAAAAACATTTTTTAAGTGTAAAACTGTGATGAATTGAAAGGCATAAGAGAACGGGTGGAGATGACACACAATTAGTCACCTCGAATGGAAATAAAAAAATTTAAAAAAACAGAAGCAAAACGAACGCGCCTACTTCTTGCCGAGACCGCCATTCCAAGAACTACGGAACGTGGAAGGAAAACGTGACCGAGTTGATAATGAGAAGAAGCTAAATATTTATGACGGCTGTTATAATATTTCTTATAGTAAACGTTAAAATGGCTCGTTCAAAAAAATGTATTTAAAAACTTATAACTCTCTATTACATAAAATTGTTTTCACAGATATTCTGTCGTAGTTCCATAAAAACAGATCGATACTATATTTTTTTATAATTTATTTTTATTTATTGTTCTTTTGATGGTTATTATTTTTAAATATTTTTATTTTGAAGAGAAAAGATTTGTCCTGGCCGGGATTCGAAACCGGGTCGTCTGCATATCGTCTGCTCTAAACTATCCTATTTTTTTGTATAGTCGGTAGTCGATTAGTTAAATAACAAATATATATTTAAAAATAGCAAATTAAAGCCACTTCTCCTGAGTGAGTTCTTTAAACCGTTACACAAAATATAGCACTGTTTTTAATTGCGTTCCACAAGCCAATTTTTATTCCAATATTTCGATTTAAAGATTGTTATTTCAATATAACCTCCGTCGTTAACCAAAGATTTCCTGACCTCCTGTATCGTTTAATAACATCCCACTGATTCCTGTTGAACAGGTCCGGTACTTAAGACTACACTTTGACAAACGCTTAACTTGGAATCCTCATACTAGACTGAAACGACAGGAAATAGCACGCCGTTTCAGGCTACTTCAACATTTACTAGAAAAACGCTCTAAGCTCCCAATTAATTACAAAAGATTCATAAACATGACAATCATTACATCCATCTGTACTTACAGAATAGAGCTTTAGGGCTCCACTAAGCCCTCGAATCCCTCTCGTATTCAATCCATACAATCCGAAATCCTTCGTAAAATCCTCAATGCGCCTTACTTTATTGCGAACAAAGTAATCCATAATGACTTTAATGTCCCGTTTATTGCTGATTTGGCCCGAATCCGATATCAATCTTTTCATGACCAACTTCATTTCCACTCAAACCCACCAGTTTCAAACCTCGCAACCTCTTCAATTCCTGATAATCCTCCGAGGCGTCTGAAAAGAGGATGGCCTCGTCCCGTTCTAATTTGAATGTCGGTAGGATTGGGCGATAGTTGATAAAGATATATCGATAGTTCATGCATATCGATGGTCACTATCGATAGTTTCGACTATATATAGATCTTTTTTACCCTAAAAATTTTAAAATCTCGGAATTATGCCGATCTCTCTCGTAATTCCTAGAGTTCAAGGGTTCTCTTCTAAATAACTTTAATGCCGCACCGGAGGTGTTATTATTTAATTCTCCGAAATTACTAATTACATTATGTTGGGTAGTGCACTGGTGTGAACAAACCAAATTCGCGGTATTGAGCATTGGCTCTTCTAGGTTTTTGTAACCTTAAATTCCTCTTTAATTAGAGATCTTTTTCTACAATTCTTAAATGTTGAACTAGAAGTGGTAGTTTTTCTTTTCAGAAATATGTGGCTCAAGGAGCACACTTGATTCTTGAAATTAACTATTTCGTTATTTTTATTTTCTGAAGATCTGATTTATTCATTGTTATTGTAAACATATAAATTGTAAATACTTTTTAAAAATTCAAATAAATTAGTTTTTTTCTCATCTTTATGATATAATCTTATAATTTATAATCCTGCAAATTTCAAATAGTAGGTAGGTAATTGAATTTAATTAAATAAGCTGAAATTCTTTATTGAATACGTTTTGAAAAAAAGGAAGCAAATATCCAAAAACTAGTATCGGTCGATCGATAGTGCTAACTATCGACTATCGTCCAACCCTTCTACTGGGGTTAACTATTTTCAAACGCTGTTAATGTTAGATCAGTCCATAAACAAAAAGCGCGAATAAAATTCACTCAAATATGGCCCTAACTATTTTGAATTGCAATTTTATCCCTAAAAGAACTAAGGTATTCACGAAATAAAGGTTGATTGTGAAATAAGGAACCAAAAGGAAAAAATAAACCAAATCGAAAAGCTTAGGTAGGAGAGGAATGTGGTGCTCTAGTAAATGGGACGATAGACTTAATGCCTCCCTACTGCTCCTGACACAGCGAAGACAAACTCACACATATTTTTCCATTCAAACTGCCATCTTCTTTCCGTATTTCTTTATGGCTTGAGGAATTCAACAAATTTTATTTTTTCTTTCTTCCCAATGGCTAAAAGGGTAAAAAGTCCCTACCAACTACAAAATCAATAGGCAACGACTTTTAATATTTTTTTCTAGTAATGATACTTCAAGTAAGACAAAAATTAAATATACGTTCCAATACAAGTTAAAGATGTATTTTTTATTTATCGCCAGTAATACCCTTAATCCAAATAAAAATTAGATACCAGAAATATAAAAGTTAGGTATGGGAAAGATGGATTTCCTCAAATAAGATAGAAGAATTTTTTGGCTAAAAATATAAAAACATTATAACACTTACTTAGCATTTGAACCAATATCTATTAAAATGTTAACTGCACAGTATATCTTTAACCAGCCACTTAGATTGTTCAATTAATTGTTGAATTTAATTCAGTTAATTGAATATAAATATTCAAGAAATATAAAGATAGTATAATGTTTTAAAGAAAATATAAATTTTCAAGATTGAAATTAAACATCTTAGTAATAATGCAATTTTTTTTTTATCTAGCCAATTTAAAATATCCGCAAAATAGTCTCCAATATCAGTTTTCTTTTATGAATTCATAGACCGAGCTTCTTAAAAATATAGCATGAAGAATACTTTGGAGTAATAATTTGATGTATTGTATATTTATATATATTTTCTTATTGGTACAATACGTTTTCTTTCTAAGACAGTGTATACCAGGATAAATTAATAACTTGCTGATTATTGTGCTTTTATTCCGTCTTTTTTAAATATATATTTTTTACTACGTTTAAGCAAATTTAATTAATGTTTAGAGTATAATTTTTATTTTTTTCTTAAAAAATGTCAATAAATTAATAATTTCTTTTGGTATAAGCAGGTCCTGAATATTTTATTGTTTCTAGTTAAACTACTACCTTTTCCTACAGGTAAAAATTCTAACATAAAAAAAAAATTGTAATTATTGGTCAGCTGTATTGATTTTTTAATATTTTTATTTTAAAGGCATAACCGAGGATTTTTTACTCCCTTTAAAAAATTCTAGGGTCACCTACCGGGCTACGAGCCAGCGATCTTGGGCTTAGTAGTTTGTTATGCTAACCACTAGACCATAAGTCGCCCCCATCTATAAGATTATATCAGTATAGATATAATATATACTAATATAGTACAATAATATAAGATAATCTATAAGATAATATCTGTATAGATCAAAACAATACATTTTTTAAAAGTTGATATGGGTTTTTGATCTCATGGCCTCGTATGACAAGCTTGTGTATGGGCCACTACTGACAGCTCACAAGCTGGACTCTCGTTCCAATTTTATTCATCGCTCACTAATGACCCACCCTTGGCTCATAACCGTGCCGGGAATCGCTCCAAAAGGAACGGATGATCTATAGGGTTCGGATAACTGTCTAGTTCCTTCATAGCAGTTCCGATTGCCCCACCCAACAACAGCCACTGTTCTTGGGTTCTATAACTTTTATCTACAGCAAGGAAGGAAGGCAAGCAACAGCGTAAAAACATTTATAGTAATTAAAAAGAAAAAAGTTTAGTAATTCGTTCGAATTGATCGAGAATTATAAAATACTGATTAAAATAAAGCTTAGAAATAAAATGGAAATTGTAACCATTTCCCTAAACAACTATATGTTCACTTAAATAAATGAAATTATAATAATAAATTCTTGATTATATATGTTCTTGAGTAAATTACTTACGTGTAGTACTTTTAGAATAACAGGATAATCATTGAATACCAGAGATGTGATAAACTTACCTAAAAAAAAAAAGGTAAAATATAAATAAATAAAACAAAATGAATAGCACACATTTTTTTATAAATAAATAAAAAAAAAAATGACAAAGAAACACTAAATTAAGATTTAAAAAAATAACGAATTTAAATTAATGCGATTACTAAATTTGATCGAATCAATCTAATAGGCGATTACTCTTTATAATTATTCAACTTCTACTATTTCGAATTATTGAATTTAAAGTTATAAATTAAACAAAAAGATGAATGTAGCCTTAGTTGGTAAAATTTGAAATCTGAATGAAATATTTTTATAATTAATTGTGAACAAACATTTTGCAGTAATAGCACAAATTACATATTAACTTATGTAGCGCTCAATAAGTAGATTTATTAATGGATATTATTCAGTGTAATCAGCTATTTTTATTTTATAATTAGGAGATGGTGGGGCTACTTCTATATTCAAACAATATTTGATCAATATTGTGCAGGGACAAGGAGATCAGTGGGTCCAATGATTAGTCTTATGATCTGGTAAATTTAATTCGATGTAATACAGTTTTTCGTCAGGTATATTCAAATAATGCACACTTCGCATTTTTATACATAACTTTACTATACACAATTTAGTTTATCAGTTGCATAAGCATAAGGAACGGGATAGCTCAGCAGCAGTAAATTCCTCCTAAATCCTCCTAGGTCTCACCCAGCCTCTAGGCTAACCTTAATTAGGGGAACACAACCTGCCGTTTAGCATGGTTTCGGACAAATACACCAACCTACAGAGCTTTTATCGAGACACAACATAGTGTCTATACCATGTACTGATCCCAAGACCTTGGAAGGATAAAGGATTTTTTGTAATATTATTTATAAAAAAGTTAGTTATATTAATTTAAAGAGAAACAACTAAAAATATAAATACATAAATTTTCATTAAAGAAAATAGGATATTCATCAGAAGATAAGCTTTTGGCTCGCTACCTCGGACGGAGAATTTTCAGGGTAATTAGTGATTTAACGCGGAGAGGAGATTCTAACAGTCCCCAGCAGTTATGGTAATTGCCTCAGGGTGTAATAAAAGAAATTCAGAGTCTTTTCCAGATTACTTCACATTAATAGGCTCATGGAAATGAGGTTAAAATTAAATAATATGTACTAATTATGCTATCAAATTCGTTCGGGTAGCAGAGTGTGTAGAGCGCTAAGCTGCTGTGATGAAGATTCAGGATTTGGATCCGACTATGACAAATAAATTATTAATTTGGAAACGACCATACATCCATAGAACCATTGACCATCCTGGAGATCACCCAGACTTTATAAAATGTATATTCTTAATTGGAGGAAAACCTGACCAAATCAACTCCCTCCTGAATAACCGTTGTCTTAGAACCAGTCCAGACTCTACATTGTATTAAACTAGGTTTTGAGGTACATTTTTTTTAGTTTAATAATCATGAAACAGTTTATACATTGGCAATTGACTTAGGACAAGCGAATCATTAATCTGGTAACAGCCATAGATGGGCTATGCGAGATCTACAGACCAACCTGGGGCTCACCCAGCCTCTGTAACGTGTGTAACTACGTATCTTGGATAAGTCTATCATCTTGCAAAACTACTGTTCAAGAAACAACTGGATCTTCCATGGGTTGTAGGGATGCTGTTATTTATATAATTTTTTTAAAGGATACTAATGGCATCAAGAGGTAAATATCAAAATATGAGTGAATCCGTTAATAGTAGAACCACAAAAACGCTTGCTTATTTAATGACACTTTATGCTGTCTGGCTAATCGGACGATGCCCTAAATTTTGCCTTCTAGGTTTAATTAGGATAGGGGTTTTTAACGACTACCTGACAAAGTAAAGGATCGGGATTCTAGGTTTACGACTGCTTAACTAAGTATTTTTTACTCTCTTTTAAAAAACCCTGCTACGAACCCACGATCTTGGACTTAGTGGGCTGTTACGCTAACCACTACACCACAGGTCACCCCTTAAACGTTTTCGGCAACAATTCTTAAAGAAAACTCATTTAACAATCTCATCCTGATATTAAATTAATTTACAATAAGGGGTTGAGGGAATGGTGGGAGGGGTTTAAGACCTCAGGAAATAAACACCAGATTGAGTTCGTTGATGGTAAAAGCTTTTAGGAAATGGCAAAATGATTCAATAAGGCCACTAAATTTGATTTTTATAGAATTCAATTATATTATCAATCTGACTTAAATTAAAACGGTCACAAAAATCTCATTATTTTTAATTAAGATTAACAACAAAAACAATCAAAACATGAAGAACAGACAAGAACCAAGACCAAACTAGGTAAGCGATTTTTTAAAACGGGACCGAAATTGTAATTGCAATTCTAATTTTAATGGTCAAGACAGATTTACAAGTATGATAAAGTATAACGTTTAGAAGCGGTTTTTAAATTATGCTTATATAAATAGTTTGATATAAAAATGTTTTGTTTAAAGAAGCATTTATAATGAATCAAAGCGATATTTTCATTATTAAATCATATTGTGATAAACAAATATGTAACAATTTATTTTATTTATTAAAAATTATTTTGCTGATATATTTGATAATTTTTAATTTTTAATAAATGACATAATATTAAATCAACCGGACGAATCTCAATTGCTTCCTTCCAAGATATGAACATAATTTGAAAAATCTTAGGTCTAAAAACTCTGAAGAGAATGCGATTCAATCACAAGACAGGCAACATACAAATATACTACAATTATCACAAATATTATATAATATCAATACATAAATGGGTTTGTGTAGTTTTTTTTTTGTAGCACACATAATATCATAATCTGAATAAATAAAAATGAATCGCCAAATGTGTTGCTAAGCGCAAAACTCGAGAACAGCTCAACCAATCCGGCTAATTTTTTTTCTTTCTTATTTTTGTTAAGGCAAAAAGAAGGTTCTTATGGAGAGAAAAGCGTAAAAATGACGAGGGTAATAATAAAAACAACACTTTTCTTTTCTTTTCTCTTCACAAACCTCTCTGTTCCCAACAGTCAAACATTTGACGTCAATCAAAGCAAAACAATATTTAATTCTTTAAAAATAGATCGACTAAAATATGTGTGTGTATATATATATATATATATATATATATATATATATATATATATCTAATGGTATAAATCCTATATACCAGGATATATACAAAATAATACTCTACCAAAAATCCAAGATGTGAGGTTGGCTCAAGACTACACCGATCGATCCGACAACTTCAAACTCAGGAAAAAACGAGCTAGTAGCAGTTGAACAAAAAACTGGACGTCAAGGCCAAAGTATTGTATAGTTTTTACTTCCATCACACACGGGAAGGTTTTTTATTTCGGAGGGACTAAAATATATATCTTATATATCTTCTAATAACAGCTTTAATAATAAAATGCAATAAGAAGTTAAATAATATGATGCAACTGTATTGGAAAATAAATAAAAATTTGTTATCAATGAGAAATCTCGATTCATTACCTTCAGGAACAATTAATCTAACATATGACTCATTATTACAATCTATTAACCCCACTTCTTTCTTATTTCTGAGTCCTTAATTGGGATCTTGGGATGCTTCTCACTTTATCTCCTTAGATATATCAAGAACTTGCATATTTAAAAACCTGCATCTTTCGTATAATATTTTAATTAGCAAACAAAGGATTTCAGTATAGCTTCTTTACCATTTATAGAAGAATAGACAAAAGCAAACAGATTCTAGAGATCAGAGAAAACTCGAAGCATCAAACTAACTACTGACCCTAAGGAAAAAGTAAACGACATGAAAAAAAAATGTTTTTCACAATACCTAACTATTTAGAAAAAAAATGAACCGTTATTAAACATTTTGAAATGTTTGTAGGACGAATTGATATCTGCATAAAACTCAAAAGCAGGTAACACTTTTAAAATAAAAAAAACAAAAAACTTTTTAATTTAATATAGATTTTTATCATAAGCATCATCATCATCACACGACGCTATGGTCCACGGAGGACCTTGGCCTCCTCGATAACTTTCCTCAACATAGAACGATCTTCCGCTGCTCTTCTCTAAGTTCTTACCCCCCAGGAGTTTAAGGTCTGCTTCCACATCGTCCAGCCATCGCATTCTAGGCTTTCCTCTTCCTCTTTCTCCATCTGGATGTCCCTCCAGAATGAGATTTGGAAGCCTTTTTTTTTTGTTCCTTCTATGAACGGGCCCCAACCAATCTTTTTAATACAAGAAACTATACCAGGTTCTCCATAGAGGTGTATCCTTAAGTTCTTGGTTCCTTTTCATGGAGAAACAATTTCCTTTCTTGGTTGGGCCATATACTCTTCTAAGAATCTTTCTCTCCCATGTAAATAATCTCTCATGTTGTTTGATAAGTGTACACGCCTTCCCACCATAGACGACGACAGGACGAAGTATTATCTTATATACCCTTATTTTTAGATTAAACAACAGATTATAAGGGAAAAATTAAATATTTTTATTACTATATATATATATATATATATATATATATATATATATATATATATATATATATATATATCTATTGTGAGAATATGCGTCAAATGACATTTGTATAATTCTACTCAATAAATATTTATTATAATTATTACATAAACATAAATTAATACTGGGCCATATCTATACTTCTTTAAGTTACTCTAGCTTCAGTATATATCGGAGTGAGTCTTTGAAGCATAAGGATATTAAGTAAATTCGTTGATATAAGTGCAAGCCAAATAAATAGTATTTATGATCGTATTTAATCAAATTATATGGATTTTTAACTTTAAATATATTAAAATGAAGTTGAATAGTGTAAGTTTATGCCGGCCAAACACATATGACAACATACATAACGAAATCGTACCATATTTGATTTATCTTTGGATCTCTAAAAGTTGTCTATCCTTAGAAAGTTGGATATCCTGGTGAAAATGGTTCTACAAATACAAGGATTCCCCTACATTAGACAGTGAATAAAATATAAAGGAGATAAATAATATAAACAGAAAAAAATCAAAGGTAACTACGTCATTGCGGATATTAAACGTGGGGACACGAAATATCAAGAAAACCACCAAGTCTTGCCGAATGAGATTCCTTCAAACTGTTTTCCAATACTGTTTCAAGACGTGGCGCATAAGATCGAAGATGAAAAAGTATCCACCATCAAATAATGAAAAGGCATAAAAGAACGTTGAGACCGGAGCTAGGGGAAAAAAAGTAAATAAAAAAAAGAAGATTTACAGCAAAAATAAAATGGGCGGTCGGTCAATCTTTTTTCAATAACCCAGAAATTTTATTTCTAAGAATACCCTTTTTAAAAATAAAGTGTATAATACTTAGTACAGTCAGTATTGTACTGATAAAAATATTTTTGAGAATATAACAGAGCTTAATATATGTCGATAATACTAAACCGAATAGTAATGAAAAAAATATTATGAAAAGTACCAGCATTATAAAAACCAATTCTAGATGTCTAAAACTCTTCACCCCTGTACTTAAGCTATTCTCAGTTTTTGTTTTCTTGCACTGCATTAATTGAATAACATGAATAACAGCGATATGAATAACAGCGAAACGATAATGGGAAATAAGTATTTAAGATTATTGTGAAATTTTACTAAAATAAATTAATTATAAATATACCAGTATTAAAGAAAATTGAATTAAATACGCTGCATTTTACTATCGATCCTATTTTGGTATTTAAATCAAAATAAAAAAAGTTATAAATAATAAATTCTATGTTAATGTCAATAAAATTGTTAAAGTACTGTAGAAGAATTAAATCAAATAGAATTAAATTAGAATAAATTGAATAAACATTCGCGAAACTCCCACAAGATCGATTGAAAATAAGATAATTCAACGGAATCTTCATTACCTACACTATCCCCACATTTTACTATACACTTGTTTATACATTTAACGTCACTTTAGGCTGAAAGAGCTTTAGGCTAATCGGACGATGCGACAGTAGGAGTCCTAGATTTTGCCTATTCAGAAATAATTAGGATATGGATCTTTAACGAATACCGAACATGCTTTGGAATCCCATTTTACACCCCTATAACATATAGTGAACCTAGAATTTTACTATACACAATAAAACATCCTCGTTATAGCGTTGTTCAACATGACAAACGTAAAAAGCAGTGCAAACAACACAAAGCAATACAAGCCAATGGAAACAAAGGAATAAATAAAAATTAAAACTAACCTAAACTTGTTAAGAAAAAATCCAGATGAGGAGAAACGAATTCCATTAAGTTAGCTAACAGTATCATTAAGAGCACAGACAAGTATGGCGATGTAAAAGCGGAACGGTAAACACGGACTCAACAACGTGATAAGGCTGATATAAAAAGGTATGATTACAATGATGACGTCATCGTTGTGACGTCATCGCCAGGAGAGGGAGCAAGAGACATTTCCTCTCCCATGTAGGGGCAAGGTGATCTACCTTCTGCTATTTCAATCAGCATTCCGCTTTAGAAAGGGATCTCTACTTGCTAAGAGAACTCTAATCTATGTAACCTGTTCTCTACACAGTAATCTATTACAAGCTACAAGGTCGACCTTGTAAAGTACAAGGAATAATTCCGGGTTTCTTTGCAGTATTAATAACATCATCACTATTGTCCATCATCGTGAATGTGTACAATAAAATTGAATTTTGTTTCTTTCCTCCTTTTTTTAAAAATAATTACTCCTTTTTGTTGTGCAAGGAGATCTGGCCAAGATCACAAGGTTTCCTTCCAATCAGAGGTATTCACTTTATAGGGGCTAACTGGGATCCAGGAAGGTCTCTACATCCCAAAGAGTCGATTTACAGCTGTCGATTCACAGTGACGGACCAAGAACTCGGTAACACAGTATGAGAAGTACTGGACTGAACTATAACGCTCCCATATCGTTCGAAAGAACAATGTCATAACTCAAAAAATTTCAATCAATACAATTGCTACGGAAGGCTCAACACAAAAATGCCAATTTTTGAGTTATGTCTTTGTTAGTTTGAATGCGAGCTATATCTATGACACAAAAAACAAAAGACATCACTTTCAAACAACATGTACTGATTTCGAAATATAATATTACAAAATTGAGAGTAAATAAGGATACATAATTACTTATTATCCAACCACAAAATGTAACTAACAATGAAAAAAAACTTATATTCATATAATTTATAATGATACAGTTAAATTAAGCGACAAATCTTGATAGCTAAAATAATAATAACACGATTATTAATGATAAAAAATTTTTTTTACCAACATTCTCTGTATAATCTCATATTCTCGAACATCTGAATTCTCAATGGTTCTTATCAATCGGTTAATGATATACCAAATCAATTAAGAATATCGATGTTTTAAATAAAAATAACAATAATAAGAATAATTAATGTCTCTTGAACTAAAAAACCTAGAAAATAAAACAGTAAAGAAATAATAAGCAACATTCTATTTTTTGACAAAAAACTTTTATGCAGCATAGAAAACAAGCTGGCGTCCTCTAAATACCTTACAAAGATAAAGCAGCTATTCTATTAAGCGATTTTACAGAGGTAATTAGGAAACATATCGATTTTTTAACAGATGACAACCAACTACGGGCAAGTATCGAATTTCTTATTATTTTTTAATGCATTGAAAAATTAATAAAAATAAAAAATAAAAACGAAAGAATAGTGAATTATTTTCCATTGAATTATATGAAAATAGTAGATTAAAAAAAATTATAACTATATACCCTACAGTTTATCCCCCAAATTAATAGAGGTCGTGTGAACCCCACCCAAAAGAGCCTGTAGATTTCATATGGTACAATGGCGGTTTAAATAATCTATCTGTCAGAGGCGTACTTGAATCGGAAACCTGTAGGATGTCAACTCAGCACTCTACACGCTGAGCTAACCCTCTCTCTAAGAATAAACTTAATATAAGGAAGAAATAGTTGGGGGTGCAGTCAATAAACACCTAAATAAGTGTATACTTATTTATTATTGTGTGCCGACGTTTCGACCTACAATGTAGGCCATCTTCAGGGCAAATATACCAAGGCCTACATTGTAGGTCGAAACGTCGGCACACAATAAATAAGTATACACTTATTTAGGTGTTTTTATTGACTGCACCTCCAACTATTTCTTCCTTACATTAGAAGTTACAGTCAACCGATTCTTCTCTAAAATAAACTTAATAATACATTAATAATACAATATAATTGATAACAACTTTATAATTTTAATAATAATAATGGAACTGTACCAAAACAACAACAAAATATGGCATATAATATTATGAGTGAAGGAAGTACGGAAACCTACAGGAATACTCAATTGTCTTTCTAGGAACATAATCAGTGGTTTTCATTGATGACTGATAACGGATGACTTCATTCGTGATTCGGTGAGAAATCCCCTTCATAAAAATATGTTGTATTATTGCATAAAAAAATAACCGATGTTTTTATTTATTTTATTTTGTCTATTCGCGAACCGGCCAACAAAGGACCACGCAGATATTATGTTTTTAGCTATACTTTCTTTTCCTCAAATAATCCTTCATTCTCCCTGAATGTTGCCTTCTTCTCTCCTCCGTCCATCCACCATGTCTATACTTCGTTCTCTCCTCCACAAGAACACTAATGTCTTTGAGTCCTAAATCCCTGCCTGTCCATTCAGCCCTTATAAGTAATTTCAATTCTTCTTTCATCTGTTTAGCATAACAAACCAGTTTTTCAGTTTATACATCTTATTGAATATTTGCTTATCCGACCTTGTAGAATCCATCATGACCCTGTGTCAGTAGAAAGTTAGTCGTTATTTCCTCATGTGTGGTTTCCAAGTCCTCTGTTTTAAGGCATATTTCTTTATTTGATCTCAAACTGTTCCACTATGAATATTCTTGGTCCAAAACAATTTAACAATATCGGGATGAAAATCACCGGATGCAGAGAAAGAAGGGTGATCCAATAGTGTGAATACAATATACAACAGAATGCTACAAATTGAATATTTTCCATACATTATTAAATAGTGGTGTCAACAATCAGACTAAAATCAAAACATTATCCACATATTTGCTGAAGGAGAAGATTAAAAAGATGGTACAATAGCTGGAGGTTAACTGCTTGTTAAATTAATGTTAAATGATACCGGACGAAGGCCTACTGGTTCATCTGCATAAACATGCAGTTAATGCCCAACTAGGGGAGTGTCCTAGCCCGTCTCCTTCTCAGCTGACTGCTCGAATATGAAACGAGCTCCGTATCTTATAACGAGAATGTTTATTAAAAATATATAACAAATAACATAATTAAATGTATTCCATGTATAAAAAAATCTCCCATATCATAAAACTAACAATGGCAATAAAAGTCATTTTTATAGCTAGTAAACAACATGGACCAAAATTCCTAAACATGGAGGTAGCTAGGATCGAAAGAGTAAAAAAACAGGTAACTGGGGGAGACTTTATAGGAGAATGGATAAGAAAAAGAGGCTTTGGAGATCAGATTCTAAAAATGGAAAGGACTTATGGGTTGACAAGAACATCTACAAGTAAGGTTTCTCGTGGAAAGCAAAAATAAGACATTATAACACTGTCGTAAAAAACAGAATGCCTCTTCCCCAGTGAATGCCTCTCGATGATCTATATTTTCCAAAAAATGGATGTTCTGAACGGAAGAAGTCTAAGGAAAATAAAGGTGCAGTTCAGAGTGAAGACGGATGAAAACTACGAAGTAACAAAGAAATTTTCCAGAAACTGGAAAGAATCTGAGATACTATGCTAAAGATATTCCTCTTGTATAGAATGAACAAACATAGATTAGCCAAGAAAATGTTTGACAATTTTTGGAAAAAGAAGACCAAGATAACGTGGACTAAAGAAGTAATGAAAGATTTTGAAAAGTTGAACACTAATGAGACTCACATGCTATGATGGAAGTGAATTTGGAAGCAGAGTGAAAAATATGGAATGGATGGGGTTTATGGATGAAGAAAGACCAGAGGGCGCTGGACAAAGCTAGCCAGAGGATCAAAAGAAAAGAAACATGCTACTGAAAGAAGAATATATATATATATATATATATATATATATATATATATATATATATATATATATATATATATATATAAAACTCCAGTAGAAGAAAACAAAAGTTGCTAAGTGATCCGAAGTGGTCAATACGAAAAAAACAAAAACCCAATTCAAACAATTCTTGATTAAAGGCCATTCTCGATTTCAGGGGAGAAACTACACGAACTGTTGATGCTAAGAGAAAATAAAATTAATATGCTTTAATAAACGTTACTTTAAAAAAAAAAAAACCTTACCGCTCACATAAACTCTAGAAATAATAAAAATACAACACAGTTATATATTCTTATCCTAGAAGCTTTTAGTTCGCTGTTTTAGAACAGTGTGATTTAATATATAGTAGCTATGGTTTTAAATTCCATAAACTCGTTGTTGTTTTTTTATACATAAATAGTTGAAGTAAAACCGAGGAGAATGAATAATATTATAGAAACATTTTGCAATAAATCAGTAAAACTGGGAGATGAGCTCATAAATGCTCTTAAGACAAAAAAAGGGAAAAAGGAGTGTTTTCTTTCAACCCAAAGAAAAATGGAGGGAATAAATAAACATACATATATTAATAAAAATCTACATCTGCAAAAATAAACGTGAGGAAAGGAATATTAAAAATATTTAACTGGTTAGCATCTGATAAATTCAAAAGGGATCGACTTCAAATTCCAATAGCAGAGCCATTCCATTTTCCCTTTTCGCTTAAGCCCCAGCTTTCGAATCCATTAAAACCTTAAAAAGAGAAGAACGAGAAAAAGAAGTGTCGGGTTTCATCCGTCATAAAGTCTTCATTAAAGAAAAAATAATTGGTATAAAATCACTAATGCAAATATCGGGTAAGTGGAATCAAAAATCAATTACTTTCCGTGCTTGAGACTCAGTCTATTCCTATATTTTTCTTTATGAGACATTTCAAGACTTTTCTATACTTATAATCCCTATCATATCCCTAACAGCGAAAACATAGGCTTTCAGTGAATTATATTAAATAATACGATAGTCTAAATATAAATTATTTAATAACAGCCAAGAAAAGTAGATTCGAATATATACATAAAAGTTTCAATTACCTTGTTATCGAACTGCAGAGTACACATGGCTTGGAAATGATGGAATTATAAATGTTTTCTATGTTAATGACAGTGCTTTTACATAAGCTTTAAATGTAAATCTTAAATACTAGAGAATTAATGAAGTATAATTTATTGTTCATCAGCGAAATTACCCAATAAGACCTTAGTAATTCATATTAAGACTTCGATCTTCATTCTGTTTACATCCATGCGCTTCTGCCGAAAACCTAGCCCAGAAAAGAGGGCGATTAAAAAAACTCGTAAAAATTAAATTATTTCGCCTGAGAGAAACGAGATGTTGGACCAAGTATTGTCTTGCAGGACCCAAACCTCCGGATTCATGCTATTTCTAAAATTAATTAAAGAACGTGGCTAAAGTTATAGATTGTAAAGCCCGTTTTTAATTATTTTTAGTTATGGTTATTTCATCTTTTAATTATTAATCTATTCATGGAAATCCACGCATTGCTTTACTTATGTGAGGCAAAATTTATGGAGAACAACCCAAAATTTATTTTTCTGTAAACTGTTCAATTTTAGATAATTCAACTTTTACTTTATAAAAATTAATTTGCAGAAATATTAGGTGAATTTAACTTTTAACATTAGACAATGCATATTAATTTATTAATACTACAAAAATAGAAAATTAAGCAACTATAGAATAACAACCGGCCTCCCCGGAAACCGGCCTCCTATATCATTTATTTGTCTCATTTGAATTATTCGTGTGTGCGTTATTAAACTTTTTTCTGTATTGTTTGTTTTAGTATTTTTGTCTTGTTAATTTAGTCTATTGCCTATTTAAAATTTCTGTATTGTTTATTAAATTTAATTTAGTGTTTTCGTGTTGTTCCTCTTGTTATTTCCCATTTAAAATTAACAGAATAAGACATTGGAAATAGCCATATTTAAAGTTAGAAGATGAGAAATACTTGAAGCTCGTAATAATTCCAAAGAAGAAATTATGTGAAAAAAACCCATAAAATAGATGTTGACAAGTATAGAAATGGAGATATTTTCGTCAAAACTGTAGGGAAAACATTTATATGAGATGAGGAAAAACAAGGGTCTCCTGTAACCATTGAAAGTAAACTTATTTTCATTGTAAGGGATTATCCCACAAATGTTTTAAAATGTGTATATAATTCAAAATAAAATAAAACAAAATATTAAAAAAAAAAAAAAAGAGGGGTCTAGAATTAGCAGAAGGAAGGTGTTATCAGTGTCAGAATCCTCAGTATTCAAGTTACAAACAATGGCGGAAAAACAGTCGCTGGGTACCGGCTAAGTCACAGGTTCCAAATAATAAATTAAATTATAAAATCGGATACAATGAAAGTAATTTTAAAATACATATCGAAGAAATAATCTTTGCGGTCCGCCGAACGATTCCCAAGAGAACGCCTAAAATCGATGCTATTTCCATAAAGGCGTTTTCTAGGCTCCATTTCGTGCCCCGACGGTTACTATGAAAATCCCCTTCAGGTGAGAAGTATCTGAATAAGGGAGAGGAATAAATGAATATCTCAGGTTACTGCTGTAATCCGGAATTGTGAAGCCAAGCAATGAACAGGATCTGGCAAAATGTTGGGTAATCGAATAAACCTGAGAGAAACATTAAGATAGATACGGGCTGAGAAAGATGTCTTTTCGAATATTATAAATTAAATAAATCGTAAAAATTTAAATAATAATTATTTAATAGAAAGATAAAAATATGTAAATACTGTTCGCTTCCTAATTTTTTATTTACTGTAAATGCATTGGAAAAAACGAAGGATGAATAATAAAGAAAATTAAAAAAAAGAAATTCAAGGGCATGTGAATAATTAAATGAATCGGAGGATAATGAGAATCTAAGATGGCGGAAGATTTCTCGAGATAAAAGAACATGAGTGAAGGCGACAAGAAAATAGTTCTTGTTAGTTCTCACGGAAAAAAGACCGTAATGACCAAAATAAAAAAAATAATGTGAATAAACTTAGAAAAAATATAATTATTGAAACAACATTATTACAGCAAAATATTATAAATTTGATTATATCAATAAAGAAAAAACAGTATAATAATAAATAAAATTAAAATTTATTTTTTACATGAATAGAATTGATATTTTAATCTAAAAAAAAAAGCTAAGAGAAATGGTATGAAGGTACGTATATAGACATAATTATGAAATACTCAAGCATTTTTAACATAGCAAGGTCGACAAAAGTAAAACGTTATATAAGAAAATAAAAAACCACTGCCGTTTGTTAAACGATTTATTTATTTATTAAGGCGTAGGTACAGAATGTGAACCAAGACTTATCTCTTCAGTAGCCAATAGTTAAAAAAAGACATCACATGTGGACTACAAATAGGCAAATAGGCCTTTCATATTTTGTTTTTTTTGTTTGTGCTCAATCTGAAACGACCTCTTTTCCTATTTTACATGATCTACCTCCTTGCACCAGAGGGAGTGCCCTCTAAAACTTCATTGGCCAACAACTAGGCGCAAAACGGTCATCTACCAGAATACCAGTAGTAGACAAGGAACAGCTACATGAGGTGACATGTGCTCCAGACAGCACCTCATTACCACCTGAGGGCAAACAGAGCAGGAAGGAACCGGCAATCACCAAAGCCATTCACAGATAGATACTCAGTAACTAATACTCATTTATCAGAATTATGTTATATTTTATAATTATTATACTATCTATACTATGATGTCTCTTATTTTCATCAATCAGAATCTAATTATACAGTCCACTCACACCATAGAGAGAAGGTACCATAACCTAGGGAACGTATCTTCTCTATCTTAAACAGCTTGATTTTAATTAAAAATAACTGAAGAATAGTAGAAATGTGGTTAAAATACATGTTCACAAATAATAAACATTAAATTACTATTGAGATAGTAATTTAAAGTGTACTATTATTATATATAACTTGACAGCATAATGTCCTAATGGAGGTAGACACACACATATATAAATATATATATATATATATATATATATATATATATATATATATATAAAAATAAATAATATAAAACGCATAGACAGGCTTTTCATGAGTTGTCGCTATAAAAATTCTGATTTCATTATTAATTACTATATATTCACATACATAGTCATTTATAAATCCTATAATATTCATAATATTGAATATTACACATTTTTTAAATAAATCAAGACAAATAAAAATGTAGTAAAAATACATTTACATAAATAAAGGTATTAAATATATATATTCGAATACAAATGTTAGCTTGATTTTTTCCCCTCGAACAAAAATTAACCTTTCTTTATCAGGCAAAGCATTGATTTCTACTAGGTTTAAAAATAATTCTTTCATACTTATAATGAAATACCTCTGGGAATAGAGAAAACGGAATAGGAACTAATAAAATGTTGGATATTCAAATAACCCTAAGAGAAGCTTTATGGCAGGTATAGGTTGAGGAAGATGTCTATAATGATCAAAAAGATAATGATTATTAAATTGAAAATAAAAAATTGGTGAATATTGTCCTTCGGGAAATAATCATTTGCTTAAAGTTCATTAATAAGGTAAGTAATATATATATATATATATATATATATATATATATATATATATATATAAAAGAAATAAAATCAAAGACAAATTAAGAATTAAATTATAAAAATTAAATAAGGTGGAGGGCATCTTGGAGAGAAATGAACAGAAAATAATAATTAAGTCCAAGTAACTTCTCAGACCAACGGTGTTTGAAGTTGGTTGTGATTTAAGGAAAATAAAAAGAAGAATTTGTCTCAGGAAGGTAAACTGAAGAAGCCCAATAAGAGGCGTTATAAAAGAGTGCGGAATATGAAGGAGATTAGGAAAGAGAGAAAGAGGGAGAGAGAGAGAGAGAGAGAGAGAGAGGGTGAGGGAGGGGAGTGAGTTTAATATCGCTCCCAGTTTGCTCTGCCCCGCTCTTCATTTCCCAAGTCCTAAGTCCTAAGTTCCCAAGTCCAAGTGTGAAAATGGTCGAGATCAAAGCCCTCAAGTCCCTCAAGCCGGCTTAGGGTCGTTATCCCTCAGCTCCTTCAATTATTACCTCACCGCGATAAATGTTACCTGGCCAAGCTTGTTAAGGCAGGGAGGTATCTCGAAATTGTCTATACTTTTATTGATTACATACTATTATATATAAATAAAATATATATTGATGCCTGATAGACATCAAAGGTGTAACGAGAATTAAAGACCAATAAAAATGCTTTTATTATAGAGAGCGAGGAAAAACTCAAAAAGAATACGTTAGTCTAAATAAGAAAAACCTCAAAAAGTCGATAAAATACCACCATCAGGGCACACACCAAAAGAATAATAACAAAGTGCAGAACACCTCACATCAACAGTCCAAACGAACTCACCATGTAGAAATACCAACTGTTTTTTATTATTTTTTCCACAAACAACTCAAGTTTAGAAAAAAAATAAAAGATACGTCTTTGAACAACAGTGTACCTACGATAACTACATACATAATTAGAAATTTATCATCATAAGAACCCAATGGAATGGTCTCAGATATGATAATTATTAAATAGTATAAACACAAACCAAATAAATTTGATCCATCAAAAAAATAAATGAAAACATAGATTTATAAAATAGTTGGATACCAATACGATCTAAATCAAAACCTTGACTTTTAACATTGATAAGAATCCAAGGCTTCATCAAATAACTAAATATTTTTCTCTTAAAACTCAAAAATCTTTAAAATAATTAAATATTTTAACAGTGATTCAGAATTTTACTGTGCTGATTATAAACAAGAATTACGTTTTACTAAATATCAGAGATCCCAACGGAAATTGCCACTTGTAAGATAACATATATTAATAGCTGGCATCTCATTCAGCTGTTATTTAAAATGAATCGATCCTGACAGGATTTTCCTGTAATATGAAAGACATGATTAATTCCTATGACGCAGTTCCTAAACACAAAATAAAGACATAACTAATACCAATTTCATTACAGAAATGTTTATAAAATACTGCGTTTGTATAGATGTATTTCTACACCAATAGGTTAACTGTGCAACAAAACATAGGAACTAAACGATCCGAAATTGCAAGCACAATTCTATCCAAAAACGATTTTTTTTAAATTATTTTTTTGGGAAGGGTTATTACCCCAGAATCTATTAAACGCAAAGACCTTTATTAATTTTCGAATTTCAGATGCTGAATAAAGCCTGAGAAATGAGCGAAAATAAAAGAAACATCCGGTTAGTAAGATAATTTAATATTTATTTATCATAATATTTACTCTACCTGATGTACAGGAAATACATGGTGTCCTTTAAAACAATTATATAACATTTTTAACAATTTAAAAACATAATATAACATGAAACAAGCGGAACATTATATCAAAAAACTTACTACTTATCATTGGAAGGAACTCTATAAAAATGTTGGTTGGTGGTTTTGAATTTGAGGTGTAAAACCGATTGGTCATCAACTCCATGGTTTAGTTTGGTTTAAGTGTAAATAAAATTACAATATAATTTTTATGATTATGTATTTATGATGTATAATAATCATTATACAAGAAGAAGTATAATATACAGAATATAAAAATATATATATTATTTATATTCGGTTTTTATTAATATTTTTTTCTTATAAAAAAATAAAATAAAAAAGTAATTATGGATTGAATTATCTATTCAACTATTTTTCACTCAAAAAAGTAATTAGAATTCTTCATATTTTTTAAATTTATTTTTAAACATGAATTATTGTTCAGTTTGAAACAAATAAATAATTAAATTATAAAAAATAAACAAACAAGATAAGTTAAAAGTTTAATGGACAAACTTCCTAATTCTTGATGTAAGAAAACGCCCCTCAACAAAAAGTAATTAGGTTTCTTCAATATCTAATGAAAATAAATGAGATGGTTCATACATCAAGCAATTACCTAATAATGAATAAATATATGTATTTACCGCTAATGATGTTGAACTATTACTCAATAATGTAATAAGAATAAGTAAATAATTAGGTTAAAGTACTAGCATTTAAGCTCGTATTATACCGTTTATATTTCTGCCGAGTAGCATTGTCAATTCAAGGCTGACAACTTTCCACGAATGCCAGAAATGATGTAAATACCGACCTTCTGAGCGAAATGAAAACAAAGACATTTTTTAAATGCTTTTCTTTTCTTTTTCTTTATATAATAGTTATTTCAGTCTAACAAACACATATTTCTAGAAAACATGAATAGGAATGTAAAAAACAGCAGATGTAAAAAAAGTACTTATTCAATTTCAGATAACTTTATTTAATGCGCATAAGCTGAGTTACAAAAAATGAAAATGACTTCTAAATCATTTAAGACATCATTAGAAAATAGTACTAGTTGATTGAATATTAAACTAAACAATACATTAAAATTAATGGAATAATAATAATAATAATAATAATAAAGTAATAAATATCTCTTCCTTCTAAGCCAGCTGAAAGGTCTTAATGTTCACAAGAATACCTAATGGTAGATATAATAATGTAATTAGAAATAAAAAATGACAAGAATGCAAATAATAAAATATCATTTCTGATTATACTTGTTTTAAAGTATAGAAATGCGGGTGAAAAGTTGGCATTTTCTCAATATAGAGCCCAAGAACAAATACTAAGAAAGTAGGAAAAGATTGTACAACAAAACAACTAACTTCAATTAAACTATAACCCACGAAGAGCAATAGCACTTATTAGCTCATACGACCAAGATAGATTTTTTACCGATTAAGGGAATTTGTGAGGGCAGGGCGAACCCCAGAAGGACCTCACAATCTCATAGAGTCGATCAAAGCTGTCAAGATAATGATTAATTTATTTGCTCTTGGTGAATTTGTCCCAAAGCTTATTTTATTGAGTTCGTGGTATATAACATTTATGAAGTTCGCCCATAAAAAGTAGAAACGAAGTAAATCGAAGATTATTATTGGAGAACGGAGATAGTTGGGGGGTGCAGTAAAAAAAAACACTAAGTAAGTACTAGACTTATATTTATGTGCCGACGTTTTGACCTATAGTGTAGGTCATCTTCAGGGCGATTTGGAGAGAGAAGCCGTTAGGTGCACCGGTTAACTGATAAGTTTAATTAAGGGTTCGAGGGACAGAACACACAGGGGACGAGCTACTGCTCGATGTTAACTCTGTAACATTTCAAGATTGCATCTTTCAAAGATGTTAAAAAAAGATATTTCTATAATTTTGTTTTAATAGAAGATTATTATTGCTTCTATAATAACTACTTAGCTTTAGTCGATATTGGGAATATGCCTATTCTGAAAATCCAGTTCACTATTGAACAGGAAAGAAATAACACGCCCTCTGTGGATATTGTATGCTTAATAGAAACGTATTAAAGTCAAAGTAGCCTATAAAGACGCTCAGTCCCCCAGTGCTCCGCCAATATCGCTTAGGCAGAGATATTGCCTTGGAGAATATCGATAGTGATTTTACCCAAAGGATGAGGCGAGGAATCGAGGTTAGGCTTCAAGATATGGTTGCGAAATGACTTGGTTAGTCTCCACAATGGGTTGTTACATTTTTATGACTTTTTTAGGTTCATCGACCTCATCAGGTAAAGGATGCGTCTGTTAGGAGGAGTTCATTACTGGATTTTCAATCTGGGAGGGCATTATATGTTTTCCTTAAAAAAAAAAGATTAATTTAAAACTTTATTGAAGTGAGGGTTTAGTTTTTACCTAGATTGTTTTCTATCAATTTTAATTAATGAGTATACTGCATTTGAATCAAAACTTGCATATTTCCTACTTATAAACATTCTTATATTTATATTTATTTCTGTTAATAAGTTATAAGCTATAATTAGTATTCATTATTATAGTATTGTAATTAATTATGATCATTACAAATTTAATACTTAGACTATAATTTAATAGAATTGCTGCAATTGAAAATAATGAAAACATTGATATATTTTTATTGAATGATAATTGCTGACCTTGATAAGATCCTCCTTGATAGATCCTTCCGTCGGTTTCGAATTTAAAATCAGTTGTGTTTCAAGCCAGTGAGGACCTACCCCCCCCCCCCCAGCCTCCCCCCCAACAACCTTGAAGAAGACCTACCAAGTAGGTCGAAACGTTGGCTAATCAATAAAGTTTTTCTCCAATTCTACGAGAAATTCATTGTGACCTCTACCCGGACCACTTTCTTCCACGTTAATATATTTTATTTGTTTAAGGTAATATTCTATCCTGTATTTATTGTTTTATTGTTATTATGAATGTTTATTTTAAATTACATAGGAAACAATTTTTACTGTTGTTCCTTTTTCCGAGCCTAGGGCGGACCACAAAATTTTCCTTATATAACTAAGAATAATTATAATTGTTATTATTATATTTTAAAATATAGAGAAAGTAAATAGTTCCGAAAAGGAAGTAAAGGTTCGAGGGACAGCACACACAGGGGACGAACTACTGCTCGATGTTAACTCTGTAACATTTCAAGATTGCATCTTTCAAAAAAAAAAAAGATATTTCTATAATTTTGTTTTAATATAATTTTATGTATAGATAAAATAAATATTCCATTTATAACAACAACTTTAATGCTTCAATGTGGAAAATAAATGTCAGGAAATAGGCCTAAGTATACTAACCATCGATAATACTTTTCTAAATTGGATCATTCACTCAAAATGGCGTCTTACGTGGGCCTAACTTTCTAAATGCTCAACACTTAGGCCACTTAATGTCTCTTTGCTCCGTTTTAGAAAGCTAAGTTAAAAAGTTTAATTTGAAGTCCTTATGGGACATTGTAAATCCTCAAGTCTAAGCAACGCTTAAAAAGTTTTTCCAATTATTGTCTAGGAGCATAATACATGTTCTTAGTGAAAATTTGTTTAAATTAACTAGCCCCAGTTTGTATTGTAAAGTTTAATTATAAAACGTTTGAAATTAATTACACTAACATAAAGCATTAGTATGATTTTCAAGTCTATATATTTTAGCTTATAATAACTTTTAAAAAAGCCGTTTTTAGTAAATGAATGGATGAGAAATATCTTTCTATAGATGCCATTTTTTATTAATCGGGAAGAATATTATAGAGGTATATTACTGATAAGAAACAGACAAATTATATAAATTTAAAAAATGTTCCAGACATTTTCCATCAAAATCTCTCAACTGAAATAGATTTTATTTGGTTTTCATAAAAGGAAAAGGAAAAAAAGGGTTTCTAAATTTCCTTTTACTTTCAAAATTAGCATATTTTTCGAATTTTAGTATCATAAATAAAGTAAAAATATGGTAAAATATGCAAGACCTCAAATCTGGCCGCAATCTGCTTTCCTGTAAAATATACAAAACAGTTACAACAGCTTAGCTCTGAGGTATTGATCTGTAAAGAAAATTTTGAAGTGAAAACTATTTTAGTCGTGTTTAGCGACTTTTGATAGGAGACAAAGTTATGCATTCGCGTCACAGGCAAGCTCGTATCGTACAGCGCGAGACTGGCAACACCTAGCGGCCTTTAATAACTTATACAATTGTTTAATCAACTTAGTTTAAAGGTTCAAATTTCATTGATTAAGGAATAATTATATTTAACTAAAAGGTCGTTTAATAGTTGTGCAGTCAATAATAATAATAAATATAACCATCAATAAGCGGTTGAACTTTTTGTTTCCCATAAATTATTTTATTTTGATACATTTTTTATAAATTTTAACTGGACTCAATCATATAATATATTCTTAAATCAGGAGAACAAAAAACCTATTTCCAGTAAAAAAAAAATTTGTATTCTTTATTTTCGAGAAACGTTTCGGCCAAGGCCATTCTCAATCTTCTACTTTAATTGTTTCATTTTTTTTATACTTATTATATGGTTAACAATTTGACCATAAGTCATTCATCTGTAAAAACATGCATAAATTCTATAATTATAACAATAAGAATAATTCAATAAATAAAACTGTATATAAAATATTTCTAATGGTGAGGTATCTATGCTTTATTTTGGTTATTTGTTGGACAATAGAAATATTTTATATACAGTTTTATTTATTGAATTATTTATATTGTTATAATTATAGAATTTATGCATGTTTTTACAGATGAATGACTTATGGTCAAATTGTTAACCATATAATAAGTATAAAAAAAATGAAACAATTAAAGTAGAAGATTGAGAATGGCCTTGGCCGAAACGTTTCTCGAAAATAAAGAATACAAAATTTTTTTACTGGAAATAGTTTTTTGTTCTCCTAATTTAAGAATTTATTTTGATAATGACTTGTTTTATGAAATGATTGAAAGCACAAATGATATAAGAATTGTTGAACTTAACGATGATGACGCTAAAAATTAAAATAAAGTTCATTAACATCTATGTAAATACAAATACATGGTATAAATAATATAACTATGAACAAATTATTATCTTAATTAAATTATTGATATTTTAATAAGGTTCTGTGACCTATATAAACCTAAATGCTTTGATTAATAAATGAACTACTTTAAAATGTAAATAATTATTGTTCGGAGTGGCAGAAGATGTAAAAAACTAGACTGATAATTTAAATTTGCAAAATTGAAATAATTCCAATTATAAATGATTAAGAAATTCAAAAAACAAAACAAACATAAAACTGTGATTCCTAAGTGTAGAGATTTCATTTCTGTTGGCAGTCCTCAAGACTTATTATTATTTATTTATTTATTATTATCTTAAAGTTAATGTATCAAGTACATTGTTATATTATATGAAAGAGCAGAAAACACCACCTAAGGTGTATATTTAAACATTTCAACCAACCAGATTGATTCTAGATTCACGCAATTAACGGCTGAGATAAAAACGAGGGGCAATTAAGGGAGAAAGGACATCTGAGTAATGGATTAACTTGCTCCTGCATATATAGAGCGGTGAGCCGAGGCGTGAAAAGGGAGATAACATGCCCGTTATTGCCCTCCAAGCCGAGCTGCTTTTCAAAAGCTCATTGTACCGGGGTTGATTATAGTAGTTAGCGTCGTATAAACTGCCATTAAGTGCGGTGCAGTCGATATCATAAACCTCTATCTCCTCGAGTATGAAATGGTCAATAACTATGCGAAAAAAAAACACAGAAAAAAAATCACATTAAACATAACCAGAAACATTTATTAATGAACGGTAATAAGAAAATAATTGATACATATGTTTTAATGTTTAATAATATAATATATGCAATTATAAATTTTTAAGAATAATGACAATATATACTGTGACCAGATTTGTAAAAATTAGGTTCAAAGGTCCAAATATGAAGAAATAAAAAAATAAGAAAACAGAAGACCTAAGAAACCAAGTTTTATTACTGAAAAACCGATCTTTTCTTATGAAGATCAACGTAAAATAACATAGCATATCATAGAACCAACTAAAAATAATTAATCTTAGGAATAAATAAAAATTATATTCAATACTGTTCACTAATTAACATAGGATGCTAACCGCTGAGCCGCAAATACAAAAATGTTAATATAAGGAAAATTTTTCTACTTCTTGGCCAAATATAATTATAATATTTTTATTTTGAAGGGAAAATCACCATCAAAAGAACAATAAATAAAAATTAGTTAGAATAGGCATCCATCTGTACGTAATGATAGCTAACCAGAAAATGAATTAAAGATGGTGGGGTTCAAATACCTTAGGTCTACCATGACAGGCAGCAGCACAGCCACGACAACGTGGAATATAGAAGTAAAGAATTATTTTGAAATGTTGAACATTACTACAGAGTCTCACATGCTAGAAGGTATTGCATTTGGAAGCAGAGTTAAAAATCTTGAAGGATTTTAGTATGAAGAAATAGCTACCCAAGAAGGACAGAGGTTCGAAAAAAACCTTATCCTTTCAGTGAACGCATGAAAGGATATTGGAGACAGAGAAAACTCCAGCAGAAGAAAATAAAATGAAGTTGCCACCTGATCCCAAGAAGTCAATAAAAAAAATAAAATAATAGAACAAACAGTTTAGTAATACAAAATTCAATATTAATCAGTAATTATTTTAAAAAAAAAAATTAGTAGATTCAATCCTAAATTAATATAAATTGAAGGCATTTTTTATAACTAATGAATATGTCTAATATAGAAGAACATACATCATTCCAGATATATATATTTTTTAAATATTGTTATAATTTTAGTACTCAAAACGAAATATTTGAAGCTGAGCAAATTGTTTGGTCGAAGAGTTAGAAATTCGGATGGCATGAAAATACATGAAAATTTATTTATCGCTCCACAAGAAATAAGCATGCACGAATTTCGATTTTCGATCTAAGGATTTTCTTTTAATGTTGCATTAATTTTAATCATTATTTGTTGTATAAATAAATATTATTCTACGCCTTGGCAATCAGTAAATTTAGGGATACAAACACGAAATATACCAGCCGAGTCCCTTTAAAAAAATGAATCTCCTTCTCAGGATCCTTTTTGTCGTCTAATTAGTACAAGTGAGTCATTAACTTTTTTCTTTAGTGGTTTACGGTGCTCATAAAAATAAGACGTAATTGCAAATTAAGAACTGAAAACTATGTTTTTTAAGAGGAAGTATTTCTTTCGGCTCGTAATGGAAGAATCGAAACCACAAGGCTGTTGAAAAAAGTGTTACCTAACTTCAGTGAGGCTGAGGCATCAGGGATCGGTAAAGCTGGGATGATTCATCGGAACATCATCATTGCATCAAATACCAACAGGGAGATAACAAGATTAAAATTGGACAATAATTAACATTCTGTAATAATTAAAATTATGCAACCTTCTGTGAAGTTTTGTTAATTATATTATTAATTATTTAAAGTCCGCGATATTTGTACTTGCAGAGATTCTAAGACATGGATAATAACATGATTATTTTATTATAATGGTCATTAAACTGTGCGTATTGTGTATTTGGTGCGTTGAGGATCAAAAGCGAATAACTGCAACTATCAAAAATTGACTTTTTAACATTACTTTAGTCAAGCAATGCTTTATGCCTTCAAAACTTCAGGTGCAGAAACTGATTAAACTGGTGAAAAATGTAAAAAAGTTAATTTATGAAATTAGAGTAATTCGTTTATGATCCTGAATGTCTCATTTACCTTATACATCTCAGATGAAGACACATTCGCCAGAATCGATAATTCATGTAAGCGGACTGTTCAGTTACTTATCATTCAAAATAATTAAAATATCAATTTATCTAACTTAAAAAAATGACAAGAGATTTTATTAAAATGAAAACGATTTTGTACTATATTTAATTTATTCACGTTAATTACTTTGTGTCAACGTTTTGGCCTAATTTAAGGCCGTCATCAGTGCTGAAGGATGTAGGACCCCAATCCATGTTCAACAGTGCTCAATATACAAGGTCAACAATTTCCTCATTAATATGAATGATGACTGACTTATTGTGACTGACATTGTACAATCACTGCGCATAAATTAAAATCTATCTTCCGAGCGATCTTATCACCACACTAACAGTTAGCTTAAGGACATTAAAAAAGAAGGATTTAATACCACAGGAGTTTGGAGGACCCAACACATCTCGATCGGCCATCAGGATTTTGAAACGTCACAGTATTTCTATCACTTCAACAATTCAAATCCTAATAATAATTAATTAATCGGCAAAGGTATCAGATCTCCGTGAATCCCCCTTTGAAGGAACATATGTAAATAAATAAATAAATATTAGCAGAATAAATCTCAGTAAAATCTGTCTTGTACAACTTTCTTGGAATGCCCCTTTACTCTTTGAGGTGGTTGTATTGGGAAAGTTGAAGATATCTTCATTAAGTGGGTTTGGTTTCGAAAGGCAAATGGTTATGAACTGTGTAATCGGGTAAATTGGAGAATTAAATTCCGTCTTAATACTTTCCACTACAAAGCCGCAGCTAGAATATTGGACCTACATTTATACTGTAAGACTGCGCTGAACCATGTTATAAAATATTATTATATCTTTCAGAAGAAACTGTTAAAGAAACTACTAATGGTTCAAATTTCTAAGTAATGTGAATATATGAAATATTTCGATGTATATGAATGCAAGGAAGCAATGTGATACAAACGCATTTTTCGTGAAGACTGTGGGATTGATGATTGATATAAAATACATATAGCCGTCAATAGTTCAAAAAAACAATATACAATGACAAATTTGAAATATGATAGACAAAATTTATTCTCTTAAATTTTCTGTGGGATTATTAATTGAGACGCTGGAGATAAATTCATTGCGAAAGTTAAAAAACATATTCTATCGATATTCTAGATGGCAAAACAATGGCCAGTTATAAAAATATAGAAAATTTCATCAGCATTAATCTTACATACGTGTGCTTTCTTCGTAGGAGCATCCCTAACAGTGATAGAGGCGAAAGAACCTACAAAACATTAACTTTTAACTCCCTCTCGCTCTCTCAGTAAGAACCTTTAACATTCGATTTTATCCATATACAATGATGAGCCAAAAACCCATCTTGAAGGAAATTTCATTATCTACAACTTTTATTCTTTTAAATTTTTTGTGGGATTATTATATGAGACGCTGGAGGCATAAAATGGCGAAAAATTCATTGCAAAAATAATAAATTCTATCTGTATCTATAGCTCATGTTACAGATACCAAAACCAATGTAATAATACAAAATGTAGAAAATGTTACCAGCTTTAATAATGCTTACATGTGTTTTCTTTGTAGGACCAACCCCTACTACGATAGAGGCGAAAAATCGAAAAAAGGGAAATTTAACTCCCATCGCTCCCACGGTAAAAACCCTCCAAAACTCGATTATAATAATATAAAATGATGTTCTGAAAATACAGTTTGAAGGAAGCTTGATAAAGTACGATTTTGAGTAAAACCTGAACAACTTTTTTCACTCTCCTGAAGTTTTCGAATTCCTTCATTTAAATTATTTAACAAGTGCATATTAATTATGATGAGAACTAATGGCTTCTGGCACTAAAAGAGAAAAACACTTTTTTGCAATATAATTTAAATTTAAATCCAAATTCCCCTCATAACTATCTCGCAGCAAGCTTTTATTTATTAAAAAGGTCTAGCAATTAACTTCAATTTGACTGTGATACCTAAGCTGGTCATAGTATTCAATAGTAGTGAACCTAAATAAATAGCTGTTATTAAAGATGAATTCAGCAGTTTATGTGGTCAACGATTACAAAAATTAGACTGTACTTTTATATTATCGTAGGATTACTAGAATTAAATAGAAAACAAATGGTTAATTATTTAATAGGACAAAAATTACAGGGAAACAAATAAACAGGACGGCTTTGAAGATTCTTCTAAGATATTAATACCAGAAAAATAGCCGAAGAACAGGTTTGTATGAAAACTGGAGGGGACCAGGTGGGCGTGCTCCGGACAGGCAGCACAAGGTCGCAGCGAATACTTTGACAATCCCTTTCCTCATGGCTTGCTCAACCGTTGCTGTCATGGGCCTGCTATGCGGTAATTGGGGTGTAATCGCTATGCACCATTGTTCTCCAGAAGTAAAGAGGATTCCGATAGAAGAGGTCTCGTGGGTATATGGTGAGAGGTAACCCTACAGAGAGGCAGGCCATGAAGGGAAAGCAGATGGTAGAAAAATTAATGGAAAGGAATTTTTAAAACAACCGTATACTTAAAGTAATAAATGAATAAATCTTTAGCCCGGCAATATTTAATTTCCCAAGGTTGGAAAAATCTTGAGAACAATCTATTTTATATAAAAGATCTTAGCAGGAGTTTGTAAAAATAATATTTTCCAATACTATACAATATGTTTAGATAAAACTCGAAACAACACCCATACCACAACAACACAACCCTAAGGAATCAGTAAACGGTATGAAAAAAATTGTCTTCATTCCAAAATTAAAAGTGTTGTAATAAACAATGTAAACAATCAATACTAATTATAGTCTGAATAGTCCCTTTTGAAGCTCGATAAAATGTTTCATACCAAAATTATAATCATTATTCCCAAAAAACTTGTATATAAAAAATTGAAATATTTATAGGACAGACTGACATGGGTCTCGTTCATAATATTATATAGATAAAATTCAACAGCTGACTGCATTTTGAAACTTTAAAAAAAGGTTAAAAACTTTTGAATTTAAAAAATTTAATACAGATACATTTTTAATAATTAGAGCTTCAATTAAATAAAGTCTATCATGTAAAATAATAAGTTCAAAACATTTTAAAAATATGATAAAAGTGTTATTTTTAAATATTTTTGTGATTATTTTAAAATAACTACCATCAAAATAACAATTAATAAAAATAATATTATATATATATATATATATATATATATATATATATATATATATATATATATATAAATAATATATAATTATAAGCTATATTAAAGCAAATTTCAAAATTGACTCTAGTATTATTATTAAAAGAAACGATTAAATGACTTTGAAATGGGTACAACCATCAAACTTAATTAATACTAAGGCAGATTCAAATTACCAAGAAACTGTTTGATTCAAATGATCTCCATTAATGCGGGAACTATATGATAACTTAAAAAATGTTACCTGAATTAGAGCTAGATAATGGAGTACGGTGGATAAACAACTTACCTAAAAAAAAAAAATAAAAAAAAGAAGAATTAATATACAAGGAATTATGAATAAAACAAAAGTAATTTAAAGATCAAATAAGTAAGTTAATTACCAACGATATGATATCCCATACAAAATATCAAGGTAATTAAAGAAGGTATCAAGTAAACAGCCAGAAAAAGTAATAACGAACAATTAACGATCAATTTTTATGCTTTGTTAGAATAAATAAATAGAAGCTCTTTTCTTTTGAGAATCATTATAATAAACAATTATTATTCAGGAGCATAAAGCTGAATTCACAAATTAATGTGTAAACCTAGCTTTACGGTATTTTCGTAAATTACAATTTATTTATGAATAAAACTTTCCTTTTATTAAATCCAAAATGATAAATATTTTGAAAATTATAACAAAACAACATTATTCCGTACTCTCAGCTCAACACCTTAACCGAATTATCATAAATTATTTAATCCATGAGCGACACACTAGATTAAATAAATTCTATACATAAAATTCACCTTTTTTTCGATATAAGAGAGAGCAAAATTAAAACAATTGATAAAACAATCATTTGATCCTCATCACTTGACATATGATGTTTTTCTAAGAATCATTCATATAACAAAACAAGTATTTCAGTGCACAAAATTGGTCATTTTTTTAAGTTGTATGCTGAATTTCTTTCTGTCATAGGTATAAAAAAAAAAATCTGGAGTTCAGCAAGCAATTTCGTCATCCCAAAGCCTGTCATCTCCAGGTTCTTATGTTGTAACCGGCATGAAACGTATCTAAGTTTTAGAGAGGATCTGAACGCTAGTTATTCCATAATTTATCTGTAGTTATTGAGAAATACCTATGGAAGAATTTCCATATTCGAAAGCAATGTTTTTTTTAATTGAAATTTACAACTCTATTATAACACAAGTAAATTGAATGAATGATACATAATGATGAGATAAGGGCAAGCACAGAACCTACCCATTTGTAGTACTCAAATAACAACTTCAAATTAAGTCACGAGGCCATCTTCTTTTCAGACTCCTCGGAGGATTATCGGAAATTGAAGATAATGGGTTTGAGATGAAATAAAGATTGTCATGAAAGGACAGCTATCGAGTTCGGGCAAAATCAGCAACGAATGGGTCATTATGGATGATTTTATTTGTAACAAAGTAAGGACCATTAAGGATATTAGATATAAGGGATTGGAAACGAAAAGAATTCGATAGCTTAGTGGAGCCCCAAAGCTCCTATCCATTGCAAAAATAAATTATATTAATTAAAAACCCGTAGCATCATTTTGTTATCTTGAAATAGTGTTCAATATCTTACAAATCACTATAATCTATAAATTGATAGATTAAAACAGAGAAATAAACCTTTATGCAAGAGCAGATACAATGATTTAAAATCGCTCTTCAACGAAGAACAATTTAAATTAAATAGGCTATAGAGATAGGTACCCAAGTGAACAGAATTTGTGAAACCGCGTTCGTTAAAAATGTACCCAGCCATGATTTAGATATGAGGGCGGAAGGATGTAAAATGCGAAGGACTGTAGGGGGCGGATCCTGGGGACAGGTCTCCCCATACTAATGGCACAACTATCGAATTTCAGCTCTCTGTATAATCCATGTCGTTAAACTGACTCGTTCCGCTCCTAACTCGATCATGGTATAATACAGTCCTAAAAGGAAAAAAAAAATTCCAACTATGCCACCGAATGAACTGTCGAGTCGTTTCATGTGATATGTCCTTCTTCAAGGAAAGGTTATTTAATACATCAATTTTATGAAATAAAACAATTACCATCATTCGAACCCCTTCCGCTGGCAGGCAATTATTTAATCTGTTAGCGGTCGGAGATGGATCCTATGGGACCTAGGACCCTCCTGGGGCTTACCCAGCCCCTATGGACCCAAAATAAGAGAGAAAATCTACGACAAAGCACCTCTCTGCATAGCAATAACAGTAAAGTCTCTACCATGTACTGAACCCAAAACCTTCCCTTCATGGATTCTTCTGGTACAGCTTTATAGTCCTTTTAAAATTTATAATTATATATGTTTTTAATTGTATATAGTTCATGATAGCAGATTTACTTGTAATATTATTACAGTTGTAAATATCAATAAATTAATCTATTAAAAAAATTAATGATAGTATAAAACAATTGGAAAATAATTGAATATGCTATTTTTTTTTACACATGAAATGTTTTTAAAGGAAAGTTTAATCAGTAAAACATCTTTATGAAATCAAAACATTTTTATTTAAAATATTTACCCTCTTCTTCTACATATTTTTACAAACGTGTTATCAAATGTTCGATCCCAGAAGTGAAAATTCAAGGCTCTTGTGATGAAATTAAATCTGAAAATGTTATTAAGTTTTGACTTCAGAGGAATTTTCAAAAAATTTACTCTCATGGAAGTTGTCCGAATTTCTGAACAGATAGTAAAAATGTCTGACGAATAAGATGGGGGTGAGAGAACTTCGTAACCCAGCTCGTTATCACTGTCTTCCAATTAACCATTACAGATTATTTTTTATAAGTCTTTTTTTGCTCAATAGGAAGAGTTGAATTATTTATTTATTTGCGAATTACTCTTTGTCACCAGCTTAAAGTTTATCAAACCAACGGCAAATGGGACCTTCCCTGAACGCGGTGGTAATGTTTCTTGCAGCTTGGGAAGTCGAAGTTGTCCAAGTTTAAAATAATACAAAAAATTACACGACCGCGTGTTTTCATTATCATATTTAATGGCATACTGAATAACGTACGTTAAAATGCAATAATAGTAAACATTTTATAAACAGCAATAACAGTTTTTTACAATCTGTAAACATATACACATCAAGCAACCGAAGTCCACTTTGAATTTTATCCTTCGATCCTTCGAAACAAAAGCAGCCGATCCAATATAAATTTTGCTGAAGAAGACAACGTTTATTATTAACCTTGTATAAGAAGCTAATATGCAATTAATCCAAAGAAACAAGAAAGAATTCCTTATGACATCATCCAAGAAGAATTTCAAGCGGAAATTGCACGGCGCATTGAAGGACAATGGAGTAAGATAAGAGTATCATTTTATTCATGCACTACAAAACAAACGATTCCCTTAGTAACAAGAAGTCTGTTATTTGAATAATTAAAACATGAAATTCAATATCATGAAATCATACCAATTACGTTTAAAAAAAAAATAGCTGCACTTGAAATATAACAAAGACAAGAAACAGCATTTATGAAAATCTTAATTATATATTCTTACAAAAACGTGAGATTAAAACTAGGTAAGTTTCCCGACATAATATGAAATCCACAGACCGGATTCGAACCTGCTACAAACAATAAGCAACCCCGCTCCCATAGAATTTAATATTAATAATAATAATCAATCAGTTAAGCTATTCTAATAGTCAAATTCGGGTTAAAAACCTCTACCTTCTAATGGTATAAGATTTAGTACAATATAAATACTTATTGGCCATCATATTTGGTGATTGTGAAAGTAATGAATATATAAATATTTGTTCTCCATATAGAATATTGAATTCCACTAATACACAGTTGATGAAGTATATTTATTTTTAAATAACTAAATTAAACAGTGATTCGACAATTCAATAGATTCAAATGAGGCAAAAAAAATGATGTACAGTGGATCATTAACTTTAATAAGTAAATAATTGCTGGCGACCACCTGAAACCGGAATAAAAACACAATTCTAATGAAGTTTGTATGGAAAATACGAAATCAATATTAGGACAGCGGCGAATGTTAAAATCTATAGGACCATTAAGCGAAGAATCCTAATAAAATCGTTATTTTTTTTTTATTTTACTTTATTGCAAGGATCGGACACTAATAACATATTTATTATATGCACTTTAAAACATACCCACCGACAAAAAATATCATAGTGAAAAAATTAAAAAAATAGTTTAACAGTGCAAAAATGTTTGCCTGACCGTGTTACAACATGAAATAAACAAGAAAATATTAACTTACGCATTGGAAGTAAAAACTTTTCCAATTTTGTTCGTCTGAAGCCAGCACTCTGACAAAGGCATACTGATAAAATGATTTACTCTCCAATGTCAACAGCTACAGATATAGGATTTTTTTTTACTTCAGATATGTCACAGAGGAAATGATTAATCTTTTATTTATTTACTTACTGCTTTATTTACCCGTGACGTTGGGTCATATACGACAGGCAGTGGGTTATATAAATAATAACGTTAGATGCGTATAGGAAACGCGGTTTATTGAAATTAGCTAAAAGCATTATATGCCGCACAAAAGGGTACTCACCCCTTTGTAGACAACCTACCCCTTCATCAGATTACAAATAACAATATTAGCTTCAGCTGGAAAATGGAAAAGCGAGGGTTGCACCCAACGATTCTGTAACCTCGTTTTCCTCATCGGCACGGAAAGGTACGGTTCCAGAGGAAAGTAATTAGATTGCCGGTAAGGTTTTAAAAGAACCATGAAAAATTATAAACTGAGTATACTGACTGAGTCACACATAAAAATGGAAAAAAAAATGAAACCATAGACAAAAAAAAACCTTTAATAAATAGATAAGAAAATGAAAGTATATTGCAACATATAAAAAAAGGAACTGTTTTAGTCCCAAAACTGAATCAGGAAAAAAATACTTGTCAATATTTCGCTTATACAGGAAACTTCAGGAAGATAATAATAATCAAGTAAAAAAAAAAAGTACAATAAAGCCCATCCTAACCTCAAAATGCATCAAGACACTAACCAAAGGAAACATTCCACCACCTAGGTACAAATGCAACTACTGAATCATAAGGAAGGTTATCAAACAACAACTAAAAAGGTTAGATAAAAAAACAAATTGTAATATACTTGAAAAAGCACGAAGGAAAAAAATAACAATAAACAATACACATGCAAGAAACCATATAAAAACCGAAAGAAAAAGAGCAAGACAAAAATATACTATCAAGAACACCGTTTGCATAAGGCTGATCCAGAAAATATAAGACATTATAAGTTCAAAAGTTGGAATTTTTTCACTAATGTATTAATATATAGCAGTCTTGGTAGCCTTTAAAATAATACTAAATGACAAAAGTGAATTTTGACAGAAGCAAAAAGTCTTTGATACAAGTCTTTGAACTTGTAATAAGGTTGCGCCCTTCGCCAAGACACCTCGACACCTTCGAGGAAGTCAATGTCGTGGAGAGACTGTGGGAAAGCACTCAATTTTTACACGAAGAAAACTCTGAGCGTCCATTTTACGTCCTTCGGAAAGAGGATTTTTACCCCCTTTAAAAAATTGTAGACCAACGTACCCGCGATCTAGGAAATAGAAGGTTGTAATACTAAGCACCAGACCACAGATGGCTCTCTCTGTTTTTAAATTCAGCTGGCTACCAAAGCGTGTTTTTACTTTTTTCCCAAGTTTTTGGAACACTTTAATAGTATTGAAATGCCAAACAATATAGAAGAAAAAATCGAATGAAACTTATATGATTCTTAATCTATTTTTTAATCGACCAATCATTACACGCTTAACGATTTTCAAACTATAATTCTTTTATCAACAAGTCATAAGCTTGTCTCAAAGTTTAAGCTATGTATGCCTTGGTAGACCCATTAGTACTTGGCAAAAGACACTGAGCCGTCTTCAGATATGACAAATCGTTAATCCTGAAGATCCTGGTCGAGATAATGACACAAACATAGTAAATTATTGAATTTTCATCGGCCTTTGAGAAGTGTACAAAGTTTCAAATTAATTCAATGTGTTGAAGTGACCGAAAACCGAGTCAAAGTTTCCGTTACATACATACGTACATACAGGTGGAGCTAATATGAGCGAGTTAAAAAGGATCGTAGTTGACATTAATAGGCTACGTGGATAATCAAAGGTGAAAATTGATTTTTATTTTTTTTTTTCAGAAACAGGATAACGAAGATGCTGATCGAGAGATGAGCGACCGAAGAGATGGGATGCCTGGATAATGAATACAAGACCCCGGACCGGTTCTTTCATCACGGGAAGGTGCACACACAGGACACACTCACATATTTCCTCAAGCATGCGGTCCATTTGCTTAATCGAACGGCCTCCTCTCTCTGCGGCTCCGAGGTCACAATGGCTACAAGACAAAGCCTCTATGGGCATTCCGGAGTCCGGGCAGCCGTCGACCGACTCATTTCCAACAATGGCCTACATCCTCAGCTGGATAATGAACTAATTCCTCAGCTATTGTATGGCCACCAGATTCCGGTGTCATCGATGTATTACATAACCTAAGGGAGGAATGGTTGTATCGCTTTATGAAGATATTCCATCGGCTTTAATTAAGCATTACAATGTAATTGATTTCTTATTAAATCCAAAAGAACTTCGTCGTTCATTTCGTGAAACTGAAGACCAGTGATCGTACCTGAAATTAGAATTCACAACAATAAGTATTCGAGTGCTGGTTAAATACTATGCCCGAGATCGCGGATTCTCAGTCCGGCAGTTAGTGGTAGAATTTTAAATAGAAAGGGTGTGAAAAATCCCTTAGTTATGCTGTCCTTACAACAGTTCATATTGTAACGTTCTGTAATGTTGTTATTAATCATATCAAGGTAGTTATTGAAGTCATTGCTAACTTTGAATATAAATGCCTGACTTGGAATATGCTTGATTTGAAAATTGGTAAAAATGGCTATAAACAACAATTAGTTAATCTTTTTAACTATAATATCTAGGCCAAACAATGAGCCCTACAAATTATTACCCCAGTGAAGGTTTATGGAAAGAAAGAACAAGGAAGAACATGAATATCATGCCTGGCAAACTCTACCGAAGGGCAATAGAAAATGTTCACACAGCAATGATGGTCGCTGATGTATGAAATGAAAAAAACCAGTATCACTACAAGCCATGAAGAGTCTTTGGTTTAGTACAATGTAGAGATTGCACTATGTCTTAGACAGCAGTTGTGGAAGGAGATGATTTGTTCGTGATCACACTGAACCACCAGGTTCTTTTCTCCCTAAAGGGAACTCACTTTATGGAGGATTCGTGAACCCCGAGAGGTGATCCAGATCTCAAAGGATCCATTCCCGGTTGCTCATTGCAACTCAGCAGCTCTAACACTGAGCTACAACGTACCCCAACAAGTCCACAAAAGAAGCAGTTGTATTTTAGAAGTAGAGGTTTTTAATATATCTGGTTTTGTTTTCAGTAGACACAAAATTAACTTCATATTCCAAAAACCTCAATTTACCCCAATTTTTCTTGGATAAATTTTCATTTAAGGAGCTAGTAGAAATAAAAATATTTTTCAATTTTAATTCGTATTCAGAAAGTAAATGGACTTTTGAGAGTCCTTGACTTCAGTGAATAAAGATTGACCCATGGGCTACGAAATACCTTGAGTATAATCAGCCAAAGTATTACAAATGACGACAGAAGATCCTTGGCGCGACTAAATTTACATTTACACTCTAACAACTGTTAAAATTATGGCTTACATAACAAATCCAAACTTATACATAAAACTGAGTAACGATAGTTAAACCTGGCATGTCCATTAATTTGACTTAAAAGAACTTGCCTAGAGATCTCTCTGTAGTGATACATTACAATGGGACTACATCCAAGCAAGTATACCATAGAGCATTTCCAGTAAAGAATAGTACTTTCAGCAGTGCTGAGTGTTCAAAGCATCCTACATTAAATATTTTATAACATCGGAGAAAAGAAAAAACTCTAGGAAAGACCTTTCGAATGAATTATTTAGACAAATAAAAAATAAATCTTGGTATAAAAAGAAAAAACATGGAATTTCGATAAAACAAAAAGCTTAAGGTTAAATATTTAATGCAAGGAGTTTTTTCCATCTCTATTATTTCTGTTGAAGACAATTTTCTATTACAAATTTCTAAATGGATTATGATTAATTAATAAAATTGCTGATTCTAACCATTACCCATTACATAATTATTAATCTCGCTTTAAGAATTTTAGGTTCATCAATGAGAAAGATTAGGATCTAAAAGTTTAATACAGTATAGTTTCCTCTTATTGATAAAAATTGTTGAGGTTGTTTTATAAAATAATTTATTGTAAATTATTTTATATTTATTTTTTTTAGATTTCATGAGATTATTATTACTTTTATCTGTAAGAGCATTAGATCCTACAGATTTTAAATACCCTTCCCATATGATTTAAACATGTATACTATTCAATTATCCAAAGTCTAATCTATATTTGTTTTTTATCGATACAAATAATTGGTCTACAATACTATACTACTTTCCTTGATAAATAAATAAAAAAGTATGTTGTTGTTGTTTCGGAAAAAAACTTTACTTCAAGGTTCCTGCAAAATTGCGCCATAACATAAAAACTCTCTTGAGTTTACTCGACAATGAAATATATTAATTAAGTCCCATTTATTAAAAATTCCGTTCCAAGAGGAAAAGAATATTACTACGAACTTTGTCTTATCGATATTTAAAAAAAAAAAACTATACCAGTTAAGGGTCTAGAAATGGTAGGCTGCACTGCTATACTAGCAGTGGATTTGGCAGATATCACACTCAACCGTGATATCTTATGATACCCAGACTTTAACCTCATCCCTTAAGGGTACCCACATAGCTAAGGCAGGGTTAGCCCTAGGAAGGTCTGCAGAACATAGTATAAATAATTATTTTTACATATATATATATATATATATATATATATATATATATATATATATATATTTATATATATATATATATATATATATATATATATATATTTAATAGATAATAACAGTTTATCTACCAAGGCCAGATTCATACCAGGGCCTACAGCACAGCAACTCCTGTTACCTTGAAATTTAAGTATTATTGTTTAGTTATTTTTTTTAATATTACCAGTCGTGGATCTACAGAACCTCTCTGAGCTCAACCAGCCACTACAAATGGGCACCCTCAAATGGGAGAAAAACATAGAGGTTGTGCATGATCGGACAAATCATCTCCCAAAACAACCGTTGTTGTAGAAACGGTAGAGTCTCTACCGTGTACTGAATCCAAGAGCCTTCATGTGCTGGAAAGATACCTTTTTTTTTTTAATTTAAAAAGGAACTATACTAAAATTTATACAATACCAAATAAAACAGTCATATTCAACTTCAACAGGAAGATTATAAAATAATAAATCATAAGCGGAATTATATGCGCCCAACTTCCAACAGCACTCAGCTTGTATTGACGTCTATCAAGTTGTTACATGAATGGATAGATGGAACGCATGGCCCTACACAATAGCCTTTATTTCGCCGGTATCGAACTGTCATCTTCAGTTGTCTGAAAGGCACTTTCCCGATTCAATAGCAGAATGTCCCAGTTTTCAAATCAAGCACATTCCAAGTCGGGCAGTTATATTCAATGGGGCAAAGGGCTTAGTCTATAGCTATCTCAATATGATTAATAACAATATCGCAGAACTGTAGAATATCAATTGTTGCATTAATCTAAAATTGCAACACATTTCCTGCTGGCCAAAAAGTGCTTATTCACTTAACGCAACTTTACGGCTAATTGGATGATGCTACAGTGGGAATCCTAAATTTAGATATCCGAATATAATCAGGATTGGGATCTTTTGCGAGCACCACTCACAGGCTTGAGAACACCTTTATATGCCTCGAAGCGATATAATACCATCCATACGAAGGATTATAACTAAGGAGAAAGATGTCAGGCAGCGAATCCACAACCTTGATCACAGTAGGTCTTTAGGTTAACCACTACACAACTCTGACATCTCAAAGAATTTTATTGTGACATAATTATTTTAGTAGATAACAAAACCATTACGTTATATATTTGTTTCATTTTTTACCTAGAGAGAAAACAAGGCCAGGAGTACAAGTGACAGTTTTATAATCGTGTGAGAACGCATTCCTAAGTTGAAAAATTTTGATAAAAAATTATTGCATTGGTATCTTATATACATCATTTCTCTAACTTACTTCGTACATTCTTAACAATTTAAATAAAACAAAACAATTATGTTGTTATATCGGGAAAAAATTTACTTTGAGATTTCCTATTGGTTTACTGCAAAGTGCATTTAAAAATAAAGAACAAAAACACTACGTCGATAAGAATAGATGACTTAGTAAATAAATTTTTTTTTAATAAACGAGCAACTGACTATGAACCACATTAACGAATAAACATAAAATTCACCGCGTAACTTGGAGAATAAACTAGAGCAATAAACACAAAATGGTAATTGCTCTATAATATAAAACAAATAATGTGGACACCGCAATCGAATTTCAGCTATCCATATTCAACCGAGTGGTTACAGAGAATTATTCATTTTATTTGAAAAAAAAAATTAGGATTCGCGGAATGGCAAGATAAAAAAAAAATGAAAACAATATAAATATACTTAACACTCGTTAAATCAGAAAATTACCTAATTCATCCATCTAAACGATTTGATCTGCCTGAAAAAATTAGAGCAAACGACAAGATTTTTTCCCGTCAATTCTGGGATTTTTAACTTTTCTATTCACAAATTATCTAGCAAGACCACTTTTATAATAAACATATAAATAAAACATTCTATACACTTTTTATACGAAAAATACCTAATTCATCCATGCTCATGAGTATTTCCGCCTTGAAATTCATTCCATCATGAAGAATTATTCCATTCAATCCTGGAGTTGGTGGAGAGTTGTATTCCATCTTCACAAATTAACAATCAGTACACTTTTTCACGATTATAATAAACATAAATTATTAAGAAATATAAGTGATATGAATATCCAACCGATGAGTGGACAGGACATTTGCCTATTAAAGGAGTCAAAAGGAACTAGAGACAGTAATCGGCCAGCCGTACCCGAGCTAGGGTTTTGCAAGAACTCTCGAGTCAGCACCTTAAAAGCCGAATCCAAGCGAGGAATTACATAACAAGGTTACTGCGGCGAATATTGACCCAGAAAGAACCAACTTCCATTTTTATTTCTTTCCGGCCATCTGCTCAGCGATTTTATTGATATGGAGGCGTTTTACATTCAATAGGATATTAGTTTTATGACCACTGTCAGCAAACCGAAAGAAGGAGACAAATAGTATAATGAACAACATAATTAAATAAAATATCTTAGAATTTTATATGAATTTATTAAACACTGTATTGCACTGTTGTTATATTAACAATAGTAAATGTTGCATGATATATAATAAAAAACCTGTAACAAGAAACACACATCTTAGTGGGATATGATAGGAGAAAACACTTAGCTGTAGAAATGTCGCAACAGAACACATAACAGGATTGCAGTAATAGAAACAGCTTTTTCTTTTCTTACAAATAAAAGTTGCAAAGGCAACTAATGTTTTGTGTTATTGCTTCTTATTTTCAACACACAAGTGGAATCTGTGTGAAGGAAATATGAGAATTTTGGCTGCCAAATAAAATATTTTGCTATGTTATCTAGTCCAATCCAGAATAATACACTGGTCATGACATTTTAGATGGAAGTTTGTTGAAAAATTATTTAATATCTATTTTATAAAAAATTAATATTAATTTAAATAAACTTTACTTGGAGACTCTTTCTATATCTGGCTTGGAAAAACATGTTATGGTATATTGGGAAAAAAAGCAAAGAAAAACAGACGTGTCGTGGATGAATAATTTTAGTCACCACTACAAAAAAAATCCATTAATTTTTTTTTATATTGAATTTTCGTAAGTTGAGAGTTAAAAATTATGAGGATCCAGTCAAAAATAAGAAAAAAAATCAAGCTAAGGTATGAAATTGGGTTATTGCTTATATTACAACATTTCAAGCCAAACATTATAAGAATGTTGCGATTCCGCTTTCCTCAGTAAAATTCACTTATTAAGGACAAAATATGGCTTAGCCGCTTATTCACAGGGCTGCAAATATTAACACACATATATAGCTGTATTATAAATATACCTCGTTAAAAAAGCGTACACTGCATAGAGCACAAATCAGTCATATCGTTCGGGGCAACTTAAAACAACGGCTATTTGTCGAGAGAATTATCGAGGAATATATTTATCATTAACGCTAATCACTCGGAGTCGGTCACGAACGAAGTAATTAAAGAAATTTATGGAAAGATTATATCAATTGATGCTAACGAACTTAAGAACTCATAAGCCGAATGAGCGGAAAGATTAACAACCGCTTAAAGTAGGGGTCTCTGGACTTGGGTACTTGTGCTTAATTAGTCGGAATATGTCTGGACTAACAGAGATGAACTGCCCTGGCATCTTCAATGATTTACTTGCGGAGAAAAATAATTGTAAGGTAGTAATGAATCGCATTTTGTGGAGATCAATACTTGTATTCGAATATTGCTCAGCTTATTTATGTTACAAGTTTATCTTGCAATTTTTGCTCACAATTAACCACTTTAACAAAGAGAGTATCTTCAAAGCCACAAGATGATTTTCCCAAATACAAATGAGTCAACAGACCGGTTGACCCTGACGAACAGTGATAACATACACCAGAGAATTAATTAATACATTTATTTTGGAAAGTCTTTGTTCGTTTTGACAATTTCTTAAGTATATTAAAAATAAAGGGTTGCGTATGCGTCATATTTCAGTTCATCTAAGCTGTGCATCAGTTATTATCTTTTTTTTCATTTCGCGTACGATCTACAATAATGTGAAAACTTCTTTCTCTAAACTAATGTTATCTGGATTTGTAAAACTTTGACTCAATAATCATTTAATAGCAATATTGCTTAATATGCAACAAATATACCAATATTAACCGTAACAATAATGTTATAGAAGTAAACGTACTAAATTACTTCTTATCGTTCTTTATAAACGTTAAAACATAAAAAACAAATTTAAAAAAAAAACCTAAATAGCGGGTCACTCACTCACTCGCTCCCTGGTCCTGCAAGGACCTGAGCCACATCCACCACTGCCTGCCAATCACTCCAGTCCCATAGCAAGTCTTCTCCAATGTGTGATTCCCAGCTGGTGAAAATCGGCCTCCACATCATCCAGCCATCCAGTACGGGGCCTTCCTTTGGGTCTTCTACCACCAAGTTTCCCAAACAACAGTCTTCTGGGCATTCTTGTTTTGAGCATAACCGAGCTCTTTTTACGAAGGACACTAAGCCTGGTTCACTACATATCGGGTCACAAAAACCTAGAATCTGTTAATTGAACTTAAAACTAAATAATGAAGCAACGAATTGATGTTTCGTGATGCCAGTGATTGAAACGTAGGAGCCAGAAGGCTAAGGTTCAGCGAATCACAAAAAAGCTAATGGACGCAGTAAGGACAGTTAGGCGCCACGTAGGTAGACCAAAGCGTAGGCGGAGTATGTCATTAAAGTCCATCTGGTCAAATTTGGTTATGGCCAATTTCTAAAGATTAAAACATGTACAGAATTTTTTTTAACTTATTTAAATCAAGTCTTCATATCATTTTTATTAATGAACGTTTTGTCTGTGTTTTTTCCTATTACCTAACAAATTAAAAAAGTTCCACTTGATTTATTTTGTTTTTTGGCATGACGGTAGTTAAATAGATTATCATTTACGATAATCATTAAATTGCACTGGATATTGAGGCTATTTAGATTCTGAAGATAGCAATAATTAATTTTCCGTAACACTTTATAAAAACAATTCAATCACGTTTTGCTTAAGGAAGCTTTTAAAATAATGAGGATTTGGCTTAATTACTAATAGATACTTATGTATTTTTTTTAATTTAAGAAAATGCATTAAAGAAGTATAAGGTAGCTTATTAGAAAGAATCGGTGAGTAAATTCTAAGTTTGTGCAAATATTAATGGTAAAAATTTCATCTCATACGATCCTACAAATTCGCGCTAATTTAGAAACTAAATTTTAAAAATATTTTAGACGATGAATAAACTAACGAAAATTAAAATTATTTTTCGTATTTTTATTAATGCTTAAAAAATTCTTAAATGGAACGATACCATATTTAAGCTACCTATAACCGGGAGAAGAGAGGCGATTTTCTCAATATAAATCGCTTATTTATATATATATATATATATATATATATATATATATATATATATATATATATATATACTTTATTTAAAAACATTACAATCTGCCACATGTGGGCATAAACAAAATAAAATAAGTGTATGGAATAAAATATATACATGTGGAAAAATATATACAGGCGGTAATAAAAGGAAATAAATGCAAAAATGATAATAAAATAAAGTCTAGATAAAAACTAAAAAAAATGTACATATTCAAACTTAGGCTTATACTAATGCAGATAAATATAAACTTGCATATATTTACAAGGTGAATAGTTCATGAAATATCAACATTATTAATTAAGATACCTTAGTACATCATTATTACAATTGTATTATGGATATTAAAGCAGTCAAATTACATTAATAATAAAAAGATTCCCTTATCTCCTTCAAATTATTGCTATTATTATAAAATGAGATTTGTTTCCCTCTATATTTGTTCCCACACTTGTCAACTACAACAATTGACAATCAGCGAATTGTTAGGCAGTGAAGCTAAACAGAATGACATGAAAGGCATGAAGAAATAATATGATGTGCTAACCCAATATTGATCCACCTATTGCACTTTGTTTTAGATTACCACTTCATGAATAATAATTATGCCTGTAATTACCTAATTTTGCCTTAGATGCTCGTAATGAATACAGGAAGCAGACATAGCCTTGAAGATGTTCCAAAAGAAGCAGCAATTACACACCAAGCCTTCCTATTGAGAACAACTCTGCCAAAACTAACGACTCTAACCTAATTAATTCGGCCGTGCCCATAGTCGAGACTATGTTTTAAAAAATATACATCACTAGTATTTTTATAGTTTGGCTTAAAACTTAAATTTTCCGGCACGCACACTTTGCGTGTACCTGACCCAGATCACAGCGGGCGATACGCAATGCAGGTTTCGGTGGCACAAAGGTCTTAATGCAACCCCCATTACTATTTATAGAAACTAAACTATTACATAGGAATAAGATTTGTAGCTGAAATATTTCTTGAAACAAGAGATATTTTTTAAAACAGTCTAAAGCGATTTGCCACACACAAATCGTCGATACATACGCCGATTACATTCTCACATTATTCGTTTTCTATCTAGAACGATTGATTTAGGACTGAATGTGAATTCCTGAATCTGAATTCACTTCGTAATTGGGAAGAACACCAGTGTCAAAATGTCGAATATGAAACTATCATGATGATGTTAAAAAAATAACTAATAAAAAAATCGTTAATCTGCATTGGTTATAGTGAAAAATATGTTTGAACTGGGAATTTCCAAGTCTCGAACGTACTTTTTCGACATCTGCTTGAATAGTAACCAATTTCCTGCATGAAAATAAGAATCGGTCATGTTCGTGTGCTCTTACAATTTTTTTTTTTTGTAAAATCCACAACCTGTTTTAATATTCAATAATAAACACTTCAAAATATATAATGATTCAATTCAAAAAGGACGAAAATGTCCCGTTGGATGACAATATAATACATAATGGAAAAACAATTACATATTACAGATAATTAAACTAACGAATGCGATTTTTGACTAATTAAAATACATTATTCGATAAAATTCAAGTAAAGTCGCATAAAAGATACAAAACTACTTATAACGACATAGGTAAAATACATTTGCAGATATATACTGATTTTTAGTGAACCTAGAAACAGTCTTTTCATTCTCCTGACAAATTGTATTTTCACTTTTGTTACTTTGCATTAGTATCGACGATATGATAAATTTGGACAAGAAAATATTTAAATTAATTCCAAGATGATGTTCAAATTTAATCACATTTCTAAGTAGTTATAATTGTTATTATATTGGTAGTAAATATCTGCAAATAAAGCAAGTAGCTTATCCACACGCGTTTTCTAATAACAACTAAAACCATGAACTGATAATAATAGCGTATGCTAATATTATTCAGGAACAGTATCTATTAATCTAATTATACACTGAATTTAATTTATATCTGTTATGTAGATTCCAGTCACAGGCTTTCACCTTAGCTATAACATCCAATTTCATAATTTATAATTACTTTACATAACCTAACGAATAACAAAATGAGTATCGGCCTAAGGTATAAGAACTAAAAAATAACCAAGATCTAATCTGCAATCTCTTAATTTGTAACGTTACATATATTTGTATATAAAACCAGTTAAAATATTTCACTCTAAGTGTTACTAAATGTGATGGATCTGCAGCAACAAAGAGACAATTACATTGAACGAAACAGTTGTAAATTAAACAAAAAAGTTGTATAATTTTTTTTTAATTGAGATGATGTCTTTCTTTGTTAAACATAATATCTAAGACCGGGTTGTTAAAAGTACACCCTCCTCTTATCAGAGTATGGAATGAATATCCTTATTGCTCCAACACACAAAATTATACAAGATATTTGAAAAACAATAAAAAAAACATGGGTAGAACTACCTGTTAAAAAATATTTAATTAATTATTCATACAACGTGCGTCTTATTTTTCGGATTTAAAAACATGTTGGTTTTTCCAATGTATTCATAAGCAATTTTCACAAAGGGTGTACATGGGCGGTATGGAAAGTTCGGTTGATAAGGCCCCAATCAATATTTCAACGTCCCGTTGATTACAATTACGAAACAATCCAATAAGATTCCAGAATACCGTTATCAGTAATCACCTGTGGTGTAGTGGTTAGCATAACAACTTGGTATGCCCAAGATCGCGGGTTCGCAGCCCGGCAGGTGACCTTAGGTTTTTTTAATGGAGTAAAAAATCCTTAGTTATGCCGTCCTTAGGGTTAGTAAAATAGTGGTACCGAGCCTGTGATGCATAATATAATATGAATGTGCATAATATGTATGTGTGATGTATAATGTGTATATGTATGCGTCATGTGACAGCATAATGTGACGTTAAATAAATTAAAAAAGCTATAGAGTTCATGTTCATGCCAACTTAGGTCAATGCCGTTGTAGAGATGAGAACATAACCACAGCCGCATTAAATTTTTTCGAAGAATCCCGGAATTCGTCTCTTGGGAAAGTTGATGTTTTAAGTAGATCTCAAATAATTAACATGAATGTAGGTATATTTAGAACAACCATTATTACAAATCTTAGAAAAAAAATTAAATAATAATCATGTTCTACTACAATCAGTCTTAGGTTCATTACTTAGTCGAGATTAGACTATTTCTAAGACAATATTTGTGCAGTGAGGTGACTGGTCCTGGACCGCTCAACTGCAAGGTCCGCCCTCCCAAAAAAAAAAGTACACACTTTATAAAGACTGGATGAGCCCCAGAGTCCATACATGGCTGTTATGTTATGTCAAATCCATCCATTAATTAAACCTTCCACAATACGAAACAACGTGGTTCATGTTGGATCCACATAAATACTGACACTACGGTCAAGGAGTTAAAATAGGAATATTCGGGGCGATGGAGCGCTCCGTCTGGTTCGGATCTGTGAGCAATCTGCGTCTGGTTCGTTGCCACCCTTTAGCTCATTATAGGTTGAATAGTCACTGTTATGGTTGGATAGAGGCTCTAATAACGCTGAGAGGTTTCTAGGAATAATCCGAAACTAATGGGCATCATATGTGTGATTACAGCGGAGAATCCAATAAGGGTAAGACGTAGGACAGGATCGTATTTAGTAGGGTTAACTACTATGATTTGAATATTATTTGGCAAGGACGAGCATGGCGTAAAAGAAGAGTTGAATATTAGATTTAGAATGACAATTAAAGGTATTTCCTTATCCCTAGTTGAACTTGAAGGAAATTTCGGACCAAATGGAGATAATATACTGAGACTTAACATATTGTGTCTTACAATTAATTAACTAATAGGTAACATGTGTATGTGTACAGCGGGGGAATCCAATAAGGGGAAGTGACGCAAGGCAGGCGGAGGATCATATTAAGTAGGGTTGGTTACCTTGATTTGAATATTACTTGGCGAGGACAAAGAAGGCGTGTAAGATGGGTTAAATATTGACCGACTACCCGAGGTATTTCCTAGTTCCAAGTTGAACCTAAAGGCATTTTTGGACCAACTGCAGTAGATAACATGTTGAGATTTAGTACATTGTTTCTCACAAAGAGGTTACATATGTAGTGGATACAGCGGCATCCAATAAAAGGAAGTGACGAAAATCAGGCGGAGGATCATATTGAGTGGGGTTGACTACCTTGATTTGAATATTACTTGGCGAGGACAAAGAAGGCGTGTAAGATGGGTTAAATATTGACTGACTACCCGAGGTATTTCCTAGTTCCAAGTTGAACCTAAAGGCATTTTTGGACCAACTGCAGTAGATAACATGTTGAGATTTAGTACATTGTTTCTCACAAAGAGGTTACATATGCAGTGGATACAGCGGCATCCAATAAAAGGAAGTGACGAAAATCAGGCGGAGGATCATATTGAGTGGGGTTGACTACCTTGATTTGAATAAAATTTGGCAAAGACAAAGAAGGTGTAAAACATGAGACAAATATTAGGTTTTAGACTGACTACTAAAGGAATTTCCTAATTCCAAGTTAATTTGAATGCATTTTTGGACCAACTGAGGGATAATATGAAGTAGGATTAGCTATCTTGATTGGAATATTATTTAGCAAGGACAAAGAAATCATGAAATATGGATTAAAGATTAGATTTTAGACTGACTACTCAATGAATTTCCTGATTCCAAGTTGAACTTGGACCAATTGCAGGAGACAACATACACTTGTTAATAAAGTATGATTGTGAACCACAAGTGAATCATTTTATACTATGTCCTTTGGTCACCCCATTAGTTCTTACTTCCTTACATCCTCACAGTTAAGAATATAGAATCCTCTCTTGCTCATACTGACCTTCGACGAAGGTGACCTTGCGGAGGGCCGAAGGGCGCCTACGACGCGGAGGCGGGGCCGGTGGATCCAGAGGGCCCAGGTTCTCCCTGGACAGGGAGCTGACGAGGATTCCCCTGAGGACGGAGAGATCTTCGCTGGGGATATCCCCACGGGCACAGTCCTCGCGACCCATCACATGACACTCAACTAACTAACTCTCCCACTGCGCCTCCTCCCACCTGATCTCTCTCCCACTACCGAGTCAATGGTCAGCACCGCTCCCATTCACAAACCGCAGGGGCCTTCATTATCATGGAATGCCTTCCCAATGGCTAGTCATGAGATTCTTCCATACGTGTACCATATTATGTAGAATATATACTATTTTATATAATCATTATATAATCTAAGGGTCAACTTGAGTTTCTCGTACTTGAGGAAGCGGGAACGTGTTATTTTCTTAGTGAATAAGGGTCGAAGTCAGGCATTGCCTTGCAAAGGAGTTAAGCTAATATTACAGCTACATTTCAAGCCCAAAACTACAAGAATGATACCGTTACGCTTTCCTCAATACCATTAACTCATTAAAGGCATTTACACACCTGGGATGCAGTATTATTGTATTATTATTATCATCAGTTCCGCAGGTTGTCGCTTCAAGTTAAGTCGACACAAGTATTACCTTCCCATTCGTTTCTTTTTAATATTCTCCAAAAGTACAAATAATCGTGAGCTTAAGTGAAAAATTAGTGTAATTATTTATCGATTAATACAGAGAGTAATTATTTATCAGGAATCGTTTCGTCAAGAAATAAACGTTTCAACTAATATTTCAAAATGTAGATGATATATGGTTGTTGAAATCTCCAGTTCTTGATGAAATGATTTCCAAAATGCCAAAATAATTGTATCTTTTATCAAAATATTGTATTAGTCTTATTATTGGATACAATGAGAATATTCGAAATATTTGTTTTCTATAAATTTACAGATATCAAACAATATAATAGCTGAACTAATGGTAAAAATAATGTAATAAAAATATCAGACAACCCATCCTGATATTTCTGGTAACGCTATGCTAAATATATGAATTTATATGTTCCTGAAACTAAGAAGTTATCTAACGAAAAAATAATCAAAACACTAAAGCAACTACATCTGAATGCTTATTACTATTTTCACTAAAGATTTTTTTCTAAATAGGTTTAGTTAACTGTTTTGGTTTTCTAAACTTAATAGAAAAAATATTCATAGAAAAATAGAAATAAAAACAGATAAGGTCTAAATGCCATGAAATAACTCTAAACAGACTATTTATAAATTTAGAACTCTCACTGTAGGCTTGTCCGAATAGCCATAATATCATGATGTGGCATTATATACGTAATAAATACAACAATCAGAGTATTTATTGTTAATTAATTTTTTTCTAAATAGATGTATCATTTAACGATGCAGTTATAATTGATATCATGAAATTGTTAATCCTAACCAGATAAGAAGAATTTAGGAAGTTAAAAATTTTTTTTTTTAAATACTTTAGTAGTGTATAAGTTTATAAAAATTAATCGTTAATTAATCGTTATAGCCACTTTTAAAACAGAAATCAATGGTCATTTTAGGAATAATCACTTACACTTGAAGATGCACATATTGCAGATGACGTTGCAACCGTATACTCCTAACAAGAGATGCCTCTATCCATTATCAAGATTGACTAATGAGTTATTTTTCTTTTAAACCAGTAATGGCTCGGAGTGTTCCAAGTCGTTACTGAAGCCAATATCTGCTCTATAGCTAACAACGTGAGATGTTCATCTCTTCTCAAAAGAACAACTGAGCAGCTAATAGACTGAGAAGTAGCCGAACGGATATTTCTAAGGGTGGCATTAAATGGTAAGAGGGTGCAGTCAATGATAACATTAAGCATGGCTTATTTTATTGTAGTTTGAGTCTAAGATGTAGGCCATCTTATGGGCAGTGAGGTGAAGGGTCAAACTTCAATACCTACCTTTCAATTCATATTAATGATAATTGAAATATGCAAAATCTAATGATAAAATGCTTGTTTAAGGACCCTCCAGCCACATGGATTTATATAAGAAACATTTCTTTTCTTACATCAATGTTTCCCTACGCTTTCGAAATTTCTATTTATATACTTGTCAAAATCAATTCCATGACCTTTTTTCACACGATTTCGTCTTTAGAATTATTCCGAACTTCTGGAAGTAGTCCATAGCTTCTTCTTTTAAAAAAGGCTATTCCTAAAAGCTTTTCTATTTATTGTAAATATACAATAAACAAAATAACAAACTAAATTGTATAAATAAATATACAAGACCAAAACACTAAAAACAATTTAATAACGCACACAAAAATAACTCAAATGAGACGAGTCATAAGAAGGGGCTACCCGATATAAGGAGGTACGTTTTACGCAGACCAACTAATATAAAAGTAACCGATTTCTTTTATTTTGCAGAACAATAAAAAGAAAACAAATAAAATGTTAAAACTTGATGTGACGTTTGGAACTGATACCCAACTAAAAAATAAAAAATTTCCGATTCGTCAAATAACTAAATAATAAATTAAACTAAACGATAATATATAAGCATATTTATGCATTAAAATGCTCAAAATTTTGTTGGTCTGTAGACTCGAATAAGTTTGAAAATACAGATGAAATGGATAATGATAAACCAAATTAAAAAAAACCTAATCAGTAGAATGGGGTTATTACGATGTGGGTTATAAATGATAACAAGCGATGATTAGAGTTCCATTTCCATTACGGAAATTTTATGAGGATCGATTAAGAGAGTTATCGATATATCAATACATTTTTAAAAAAAGGTTATTTTAAAGTAATAAACACAACAATTCAGTTATGTAGTGATTCCTCACTCTATTTTGTAAATTTATGTTAGTAGTATTTCTGAACAAATATTTATAAATGTTAGAGAAGAGTTGGTCGACTGTATCTTCTAATTCAAGGAAGAAATAGTTGGGGGTGCAGTCAATGAAAACATCAAAATAAGGAAAACTTATTTATTATGTGCCGACGTTTCGGCCTACAATGTAGGCCATCTTCAGGGCTAAGAGAAACAGAACAGAAATATATAAAAACGTAGCAGCAACAAGAATATATAAAGTGGTACAGGAGTGGAAATAAATTAGATTATTGAAATAATCTTTCCTTATTATTATTATTGATCCTCCTTATTATTATTGATTATTGAAATAAGTTTTCCTTATTTTGATGTTTTCATTGACTGCACCCCCAACTATTTCTTCCTTGAAATATTTATAAAGGTTAGAAGAAAATATGTACGCAACATACTAAATGACAACTTGAAAAAAAAGTGTCCAGTGAAGTTAAATAAATTATTTAAATATTTATAAAAAAAAAAAAAATGAGCTCCATCTTATGAATAGGCATACAGTTATTAACACCTACGATACGTCAAGTCCCACTGTCACAACTCCTACTTCTTCTTGGAACCGACTTTTAAAACTAATTGCTTATTTTTTAATAATAACTTTAAAAAGCGATGTGGCATAACAAATATATTAAAGGCTTTTAAACTAATTATTTAAGAAACTACATGAAATTATGAATTAGAGAGACAGGATAAAAATGTAAAAAAAACATCGCAGAGGCGTAAACATTCCACATAGATTACCAAGTAACCAAATTATTCAAATCCCGAAAAGTTAAAAAAAGTTTTAGCAAATTTGCATTAAAATTTAATTTGTTAAAATCTGCTCTTCTAATTTTAACTTTCTAATCCCTGTGACCTTTTTTATGCTTCATTAACTACATTTAGGCACTTGTGGTGGTGGGTCCTGTTTTTGTATAGCTTATTGTTTTGTTTGTGTTTTTGTGCGTAAATGTTTATTTTATTATTATTTTTCTGTTCTAATGATGGCTGAATTGGTGGAACATCGGAAGAATTTTAGTATTCTGTTATTTAGGAGATTGAAGACTATGTTTGGAATTTTTCCTCTCATATACTAATAAATATTTTGGGCTATAATACATGATAGATTTTGTTTAACCTACACAGCTGGATAACACCTGCACAAGATGAAGAGATAAATTATTGAGGAGGCCCAGACCAATCATGGGTTGTAGTGCCACAGAATAATAATTATAACATATAAATAAATCAATCGAAACACCTATTATATTTTGTTGTAATTCCTTGAATCAAATAATAACCACATAAATGCTAGGAAAATACAGAATTTTACGGTATTCTCCAAGGTTTCAGGTGTAACGATGCTAAGGAATGTACCTCATTTTCTGCAGTATCATTATTTATGAAATTTAAATAATGGCAAAATTAAACTACGTGTCAACACAACAAAATATGTTGTCGACAAAGTACAATAGAACAAGGCGGTGTTTGTAGGCGTCTTCTGCCCACTCAGCAGCCTACAAAAAATTAAACTCAGTAAGTGGGCAATTAAGGACTTATTTTGAAGTTATGTTTTTATTTCTGGATTTTATCTCTTACTTAAAACGTTTCAACATGATATCCGGGTTTTCTCAGAAGAGAAAAGGTGGGAAGGGGTGGTTGAAAGAGAAAACAAACAGGCATGAAACAAAATTGTATACTATTATAATGAATATAATATAAGTATATTCATTTATTTATTGATAAATAAAATCATCTCCATGCACAACCATTGTTCTAGCAATAATATAGACTTTACCATGCACAGAACCCAAGACATTTCATGGTTGGTTTATGTTATAGCATTTTCATTAATTGATATGTATGATAATCATACAACAATAGTTCACTTATACATCCCTCTAAAAGAAGCTTTTTATTTTCTAACTGCTAAGTTTTACACATTTACTCCTTACAGTAAGAAATAAAATTAAGCACTACCAAAATATCATCAATCTAATGAGAACTGGCATGATTAATGGGTAGCTCGAATTTAACATTTATAAATATTATACTATGATAATTATTTCCAGACAAATAATAATGGTGTTGAAATTTGCTGTAGATACTTGCGCATAAGTATAAACGAAATTGCATTTATTTATTTTTAACTTGATTCTTGTATTTTTTTTGTTGTCGAGAATTTTTGATTTGCATGGCAAGTATTGCTGTGACAACCTTGGATGTGAAAGCTACAGGGAAGAGCAAAGAAGAGTAAACACATTTCCTAAAATGGATTCAACCTTCTGGGCTCCTTGAAACAGGCTACCGGGGAAAAGAATATTATTATAGCACAGCTTCCTCCAGGAGCAAGCCCGGAGCAAGGAATCATATCAACATCATTCAAAATTGAGCAGGCAATATGAAAATAATAAGGAAACTATTTTTAACCTGGATATTAAATATCTATTCCCATATTTGTTTAATAATAAATAATAATAATAAAAGGAACAAGAAGAGAGAAAAGGAAAAAAAAAGTTCAACTGATTTCCAAATAAGGGTAGTTAATATATCATTAAAAAAAAAAATTAAGAATAAAATGAAATAAATAGCATTCGACGCATTAAGTTTCACATATAAATTAAATATATTCTAATCTATTTTCCTGTAAATTTACGAAATAAACAGTAATTAGTATATTCTATCCTGGAGATTAAACATCTATTCCGATGCATTTTACTTTTATCAACATTACAATCATATATTATCAACATTGATATAAAACTGTAAACAATTTTAAAAAAGGGGACGACCAGTACTCTAGTGGTTAGCATGACAACCTAGTAAGCCCAAGATTGCAGGCTCGTACCCGGCAGGTGGCCCTATGATTTTTTAAAGGGAGTAAAATATCCTTGGTTATGTCATCCTTCAAAATTTAGAGTTCCCGCTGTATCATCTGATAAACCATAACAACATAAAAGTGAGGTCAAATAAATAAACAAACTATTGAGAAAAAAATTGTTCATTTAGATATGAGCCGTTTATTTTGAAAGTGGCCTACCTCCATTTATCTTAAAATGGAGATATTTAAGGGTTTGCGTTTCAATGAATTTAAAAATATACATATATGATACTAATGAGTCATACTGCTTAAGTGTATCTAAGGATGTTAAATTTATGGTTGTTATTAAAATTGTAACAATTATTAAGTGAATAATGTGCGTCATCTTATAAAGAATGGAGTTAGGCGACTTTCAAAATTAACAACCAGATTCATTATAAAATTTGAAGGTACCCAAGTTCATTCAACATAATTTAAGATTGAAAATTGAAAAAACAATCCTCAATTTATTTTACATATTATTACATATTGAAACACAATTTATGCGATTCAAAACATTTTTTAATTAAAGAACATATAAAATTACAAACATAAATTTATTACAAAACAATTTACTATTCATCTACATTTCGCTTGTGTGAAAGGGATTTGAAGAAATCATGATGTTCCGGTGGTATATATCACAAAAGGTCAATCATGTCCTTGAATTTTGCTGTTGTTATTTGTCTGATATTTTTATAGAGTGGTGTCAATACAATGTTTTCGAATTTTCTTGGTCTACCCCGACGTGGTAATAAATTCAGGACTTTCAAATTTTCATTCTCATTCATTGATGTCTTATAGAAAATTTTATACGGTTCATTTCTAACAAAACGCATATTTGTAACCAGTTTACTGATTCTCCATCAGAATTCTTTACCCTTTTAAAAATTGCGTCTTCTAATAATTTTGTTGATATAAAATCTTTTTGTCTCATTTCATTTACAATAAAATTATTACCTTTCCGACCCTTCACCACTGCTTTCAGACATTATCAATAGTAAATATCTTGATATAAGTATAAAATAAATGGAGTTAGGCCACTTTCAAACTACACGGTTTAGTTATTGAACTAATTCTGAAAACTTATGTGTCAAAAACTTATCGTATTTGCTCGGAATATCAGCAACCTGAAATGCTTCACTGATATATAATGTGAAGTTGTATATGTAATCATGGTAAATGGCAAAAAATTGAAAAACGGAGTTAGGCCACTTTCAAAATAAACGGCTCATATATTATGTATTTTGGGGACAGTTATGGCTCAAATTAAGCATCGCTAAATGTTCACTGAATTATATTAAATATGATAGAAGTTTAATTCTTGAACGTTTAAACAAGATCTATTAAAATTATTAAACTCATGAAAGTGGAGTTATTTAAAAAAAAAAAAAAAACTGTACTATTACAACCACTGAAGGGTATTACAACCAGAACATAGTTGAGTTTATACTGTTTCTAAACCAACGGTTTGGCAGGGAGGTTCTGAAGATTCTAAAGGGCTGGGATTTATGTCTGTTAAATTAATTAATCTAAATGTCACAGCCGGATTCGAACCGGGGGCGGGACATCAGCTAAACAAATATGAGCTATTCCTCCCCCTGTAGTTTTAAAAGAATATAAAATAGGAATAGATTTTAATCCTCTCAAAAAATGTTAATAATAAATAAATCATATTCTTTAAAAGAATGAATTACTATTAACCAAGGCGGACAATGGACAACGAAATAAATCATTAATAAAATAAATCATAAAGATTCTATTGGAAAGATCTTAATTACTTCCGTTATTTAAGGGACGAAGTTTAAATTACCTAAAGAATGGGAAAGAGCCAATTACGAATCAAAATTAAAGCTATTCATCCGATTGAACGCGATTCGCAATACTGTGATTAATTAAATGTTAATTAATTTATTCGTTAAAAGTCAGAGAGATATAGATAATTGAATGAAACAACTCTACAAGATAAAGCGAGAGTCTGAAAGGTGCTGGTTGGAATGCGGGAAGCCTTCACCCCATTGAATAACCTTCCAATGCCGTGATTGGAATCCTTAAACCAAACCCATTGGCAACATAAGCTTTCAATTTCAGTTGCTAACCCAATAAACACCTTAGAATACACTCCCTTGTATCCTGATGCACTATATCCTTTAATACTTTATTTTAAATGATAAACTTAATTACTTTTAACAAATACAAAAAAAAACCGTCTGGGGTTCAGTACATGGTAGAGACTGTACTCATGTACAACGGTTGTGCAGGTAGACGATTTGTCCTAGATCACGCTCACCCGCAAAATCCTCCCCCTTATTTTGGGTACCCACTTTATAGAGGCTGGAAGATATAGATTTTTGTATAAAGTTATAAACGAACATTAAGAAATCATATATATAAATTTAAATTTGTATGCTGTTTAGAAAAAAATATTAGTGTAACATATTCCTAATATAAATGTATTATCTACTCTATCAGATAATTTCTCCTGATACACCCTGAAGTCAGACGAAGGAAATGAAAAAAAAGCCTTTTCCTTGCCAAATCTGACAACGCAACGGCTGGGAAAATATTTTTGCATACAGAACAAGAAAATACGTTCCAACATAAAAGTGAATGTTTATTGATCTCTTCCCCTCTAATTACTCATATTGAAGATTACAGAAGTAGATTTAAAAATTTCTGGCCATTACTAACGTGTGTGTGTGTGTGCGTGTGTACAACTTTTCTTGATTAAACTTTATTATTATATGTAAATTATGATAATTAACTCCTTGATCCGCCGGTTCATTCGGGCTTTCGCCCTGGTTTTTCCACTCAATCAGCCCTTACCAAAACCACCACTGACTTACATAGAGCCATGGACAACAAACAACTAACCGTGCTAATTCTCCTAGACTTTTCCAAAGCTTTCGATTCCTTGGACCATTCTATCCTTTTCTCCAAACTTAAGTCATTGTTTTATCCAACAGCTCTATTATATGGTTCCAATTCTTCCTCTCTGACAGGTCCCCAGCGGATGCTATGCCCAACTAACCCCTTTTCTCTGTCTTTACTCTATCCTCAGGCGTTGCACAGGGCTCAAGCACCTCTCCTCTCCTTTTCAACTGTTACATTAACGATCTTCCTAAATCTGTTCACCACTGTTCCTACTTTCTATATGCTGACGACTTCCAAATCTATTTATCCTTTCCTCCATCTGAGCTATCATATGCGTTCGCCAGTATTCAGCAAAACCTAGATAGGATTAGTGCCTGGCCAAAGCTGAACAAACTGGAATTGAATGCGATTCTAGGTTCCAACTCCCTCCTTACAACTATTCCCACACTTCCAACATTAATCCTAAACGACCACCCCATCAGTTTCAACTCCTCCATTACAAACCTAGGCATTACCATTGACTAAAACTTTTCCTGGAAACCCCACATCGCCCAGATATCCCGACGGTCAATTAGTTCCCTGAAATTATTCCATCGTTCTCGGCATCTCCTTACACAATATATCCGGAAGCTCCTCGTATCATCCCTCATCTTCCCCCACTTCGACTGCTGTAGTGTCGTATACGGGGGCCTGTCAAAAATGCTTGAGGGCCGATTAAAAAGAATAATGAACTGCGCTTTAAGATTTGTCGTTGGTACTCGGAGGCGATCACGGGTGTCACGTGATGAGTTAAAGTGGCTCTTTCCTCCCATTCGTAGACAATAGTGTTTTTCTATACCAATCCATCAACTCGCAACACCCTTCATATATCTATAGTCTCCTCCCATTCAAATCCTCTGTCCAGTACCACAAAACAAGATCTCTCCTTTCCGATCTCTACATTCCTTCCCACAGAACTAGGGCATTCGAGCGTTCCTCCCGCTCCACCACTGTGTGGAACTCAATCCCTCCTTTCATCCGCCATTCTTCTTCACTGGCTTCATTTAAATACCTGCTTTTTCATCATCTCTTGGCATCCCAAAAAGACGATCTCCAAGCAGGTCATACTTCCGCTTGAACAAATTAGTATTGTAAACTCGATCTCGCTACCTACGTTATTTGTTCACTACTGTTATTCTAAAGGGACTTGGTCCCAGAATAAAGTTTGTTTTCTATTCTATAATGATATTTAAACTTAAGTTAGTTGAGAAAATCAGTTAATTAGAAAGGCGACATAGGCAGTGAAATAAAGTTTATTTTAAATAATTACAACATCGTTTTCACTCTTACTAATCGACAAATAAAACTATACTATTACCAACAACTATTTCATACGTGTAAAGAATTATGCTAAAACTGATTTCAATTTCTACGGAACATAAAAAGCGTTTTTTAGTAACGTAAAAATTATTTTGCGCCCTTAAAAAGGTCAATGTTTCGAGTTCGATTAGGGATATAATAAAAAATACATAACACGATAAAACATTTAAGAATTCAATACCAAAGTGATCGATCGGTTGTGAATCTTGTAGAGCTATAATGGCTTCCTGTAACACCTATCGAACAATAAGAAAAAAAAATCTAAAAGCCTGCGAGGTGTGAAACCCAGTATATTTAGAAAAATGAATAATTATTTTTTTCAATTTTCAAGGTGTTCGTTAATTATTGATATTGGAAGATATCGGATAAGATTTACTAGCATGAGAAGATATTGGAGATTCTACGTTAAGATGATGAAATTTAAAACCAAGACATAACCGCATGAGGATGTAATATTTTTATTTAGAATCTGACGAACATTCCCCGTTCGTCATACAATTGGCTTATTGATCACTACAGGCGAACCACAAAAGAACACGGGATAAACCAATCATGCATATATTCATATAATTTCTAATAATAATTCTAATTTAAGGTAAGATCACAATTATAAAGGGAAAAATAGCTTATAATTATTCTTAATTACAATTGCTTATTATTCTTAATGTTAATAATTAGGTTTTAATTAATAATAATTAGGTTTTAATTAATAATAATTAGGTTGCTTTGTCAAGGTGGAGAGAATATAAAATTGAAAAAACAAAACTAAAACTGGCAACATCTAGATGGATTTGGTAATGTTACATTTTCTCAGTCCTGTATATTATTAGCTGCTTCAAATGTTAAAACATAAAAAAATAAATAAGTAAATAAGCAGGAAATTTACCGTTCTTTGAAATTGTTAATGATAAATTGTTATTCTAAAGAGACCGGCAGTGAGTAATTGAATTATTAACAAGAAAAGGATATTTATTTGTTTTTATTCAAGATGGTTAGTAAAACACTGGAATGTAGATCTCAAAACAGGTTTTTTATGAGAGGAGCAATAAATACAATGTATCTAAAAACTGAAATTGCTCCAACTTTAGAAAACCGAAGAATATCTATACTGATCTAATATGTCAATTCGGAAAATCAAGAGATTGTAAATTTTGAGAGGTCTGTTAATTTTGATTCTAAGTAGACACAGATTTTAATGCTCTACAAATTTAATTTTATGAGTTTGCCACTTAGAGAACTCACTTTCCAGTTAAAGAAATATAATTAGTACTTTACCCCAGTTTTAACAAAATGAGAAAATATACCTTTTTATGAGTGTGGTTCTGGACCACACCAGTTAACCTTATTATTAATTTTACAAGTCACCACAGCCGAGGCAATTGCTATTGGCCCTGAAGATGGCCTAAACCATAGGCCGAAATGTTGGCACAATTAAAAAATAAGTTCTGCTTATTTTGTGTTGGCTTTGATTGCACTCCCTGACCAAATCTACCCATTTAATTTACTTTATTGCACCATAGAATTTTATTTTTAGCATATTATTATACAAAAGAGGTTAGATTTTTGGTTTTTACATATTTTTATCCACATTGCAGCAAGCAATGGATGCCTTATTTGCAGTGTGAAAAACCATTTTTGAAATTTATCACAGAATGTAAAACCAACTCGTATATAAAAATTATCTATATTTAAAAAAATTTAAAACTACCGTCACTATTGAAATGCGAGGATGAACCCACAAAGGCATAATCATCCTACACCATCGGAAAGAAGTGTGTAAAGAGGCCAATGCAAAAAAACAAAAAAACAATAATCCTATACAATGGATCAGGGCTTGATCACAGATGAAAACATGAAATGCTCAAGAGGAAGTAGAAATCCAAAATTGTCTATTAAATGCCAAACAAAGAGACAACAGAATCAATGAGAGGCCAAAGCTAAGATGGATTGGTGATAAAGAGTAACCAGAGAATGGAAGAAGCAGTATAAAGAATATAAAGGAGTTGAACAAATAAAAACTTCTACCTCAACTTAAGCATTCTTAAAAGTCTCTACGTTCAACAACAACCAACTCCCAAACTCTTTATAGCCTTCAGTATTATAACTTGTGATTATTATTTACTTTTATTATAAAATATTATTAAACAGATCACAATAAATCCCAAAATAATTTTAAAACGCAATTAAAGAAAACAAAAAGTAACAATAACATTTTTTGTTAGCAGTATTAGTTTAGCATGAAAATCTAATGATAACTTAATAACTCTTAATACTGAAATTACCAAAAATAAAAATGGTTACCCACATGATCTTTTTGATCAATTGATTTTTTTTTGATCTTTTTGACAGAGAAAATATTTAGGGTAGTTCGCACACAGAAGAATCCTCTTTCCACAATTCTAAACTAGAATGTACTCAATGCCATCCCAACATTACACCATACTTGCCTCTTATTACTAACTTATTACTAAAAAGGGATGTTGACAGAAGGTAAGAATAAATAATGGAACTCTAAACTTGGAATTAGAATCATCACAGTAGAAAACTGAAGAAAAAAACTTAATGAATACTGAAAACTTAAGTAATTACATAAAAAAAGTGCTTTGGATCAGACACAATTCACCAAAATATATTAAAAAAATATTAGTAAGAAAATGATCAAAGTAAAGTCAAATGTAGATATAATAAAATAAAATATTATATTGTTCATAATTTAGGGAATACATTCATATCATAGAACTGTCGATTTTTTTTCTTTAAAAAACCTTATTGCAGCCAACATTAAAAAAATATACATGAAATTTAAAATGATATATGAGCCATAAATATATAAAAAATAAAATAAATGGAGTGAACATTTAAAAAAAATGAATACCATGCGTAACAGGTCTGTTGAAATTAAAAATGTTTTAGACACATGTCAGTAAAAAGATTAAAACATATTACAAACATTTCTAATCATAATAACTTAGTAAACAGAATAAATTTAATTTTTGCTAAAAGTTATCAAGTAATGATTCATAAAGTATTTCTATCCATTTATCGAAAAACATGAAAACATTAATTTCCTTATACACAAGATTTTCTTCATTAGTCTACATATGAATAGTTATTCATATAACTTCAAACCAATCTCTACAGATAGATACCAAGCACTACAGCTCCCTGAACATATATAAAAAAACGTTTTTAATTTTTTTAAATGTTTATTTTTCTGTAACTCCGTTCTAATGTAATGAATAATTTATAACTACCACTCTTCCACTACCTCCTTTATACTCCTTTTTTAATTATTCTTACATAACCACTTCTCTGCATTATTAAAGAACAATTTTTTTGTATTAATTTATTTGGCTGTTTCATACTTTTCATACTTTATTTTCATACTTTATTTTTAATTTACAGGTATTGATGTATTCATTAGAGTCATTAATATTTTATTAATTATTAGAAGTTACTCAAACGTTTTATTATTTTATATGTTTTACAAATTCATTATTGTTTCCTATTCTTCTCGCAGCCCTATTTTTTTTTGTACTTTGCATATTTTATGAAGCCTTGATGAAGATGCGAAATGTTGTATTTTAATAACTAGTTTGGAGAATTCTTATTTTTTTTTCTATTACCATTTCATATAATTTAGAAACAAATAATTTTTCAATATTATCATTCCAAAATAAAATTAGTATTAACTTAGGAGTATAAATTTATTTTAGATAATTTATTAGAAATTATGTGAATCATCAAGCAAAATATGTGAATACATTATACAAACAAATAATCCTAAACAACTACTAAAACAATACAGTTATTTTGATATTTTTTTAATAACTATTTAATGAATTAAGATAAAAAACATAAAAGAGGTTACACATACAAGATGATAAAAGACACCTATTATCTTTAGTCGTTAACAACTGTAAGCAAATTGTAACACGAATACAATGATCCATGAATATGAAAATTTATCTTTGAATAATACATAAAAAGTCAACAAGTCAACACCAGAAGACAAGTAAGATTATGCAGAAATAATCAAAGTTAAGGCCATAGCATCCAGCCTTAAGGCTCATGCCAATTTTAATAAATAAAACATGACCTCATACCAAGTTCTAAATAAGGAAACCAGAATACTAATGCAAACACTCTAATGATTATTACTATATTTCTAATACATAGCATAAATTATTGATTTTTTCTTTAATATCGAATATTCAGGAGGAAAATGTTGTAAAAGAAAACCAATCAATGACGAGTATACCAAAGAATACTTAAAACTATATAAACATCTTTTAGTTTTTAAAGAAAAATTATAATGTTAAAATTGAAGGCAAAAAAAAAACAAATTGATGTTAGTTACATATAATTGAATAATAGTAACATCACTGACACCTCAGCTCATATATACGTCTAAAATAATTATTTTGTAATAAATATAATCATAATCATAAATTATTGTAATATATTTTGATGCAAATGATTGGTCACGGGTATTATGCCAATAATAAATGGGCTCTACTTAGAAATTTATCGTTGATAATTAAGTATAAATTTACCTTAAAAGAAGTCGATGATTTATCAAATATTACACTTTTTTTTTTTAAATATAAAACTATATAAAATATAAAACTTAAGATAAATATAGCTATAGTAATTTTACTTATAACAATAAGACCAAATAAAATAATAAATCTAACACAAGACAATTGTTTCCGCCTACAACCAAAAACATCACCTTAGGATGCTATTAGCACTGGTGCACTAATACACATATAGCAGATGTACTTTTTTCTGCAGCGTGAAGAAAGAAAATTTGTTAAATGTTTGATTTCCTATCAGCTATGGCATTAACTAATATATACCATACAGACATTTTCATAAAGAAAGCTTTTCAATGACTAGAAACATCATTAAAGATGTAATAGTGGTCTGGATACCATCACACGTATGGATCAAGGAGTTAACTACGGAATCATCGCCATCTGAAGTAGTCAATATCCACATCGTAAGAGGTCAGCAACTACCTAAAGCTAATAAATAGGATATGGTTCAGGCACAGAGAGAAATCCCTGAGAATTCCAATTAATTAAATATTAAAAAAAACAAAAAAAAAACAGCCTGGAAAAGTTCTAGCCTCAACAGAAGAACACAAAAAATAGATGCCATCATAATGAGATATCAAAACGCAAAAGATACCACATTAAAAAGAATCCACCACTAAAGTTTGAAATGCGCAACTAGCAGCTGGCTGTAGGCCAGATTTTAAAACACTGCCAACTACATAGTAGTTATTTTATAAAATTAAGGTCAGAAATAAAGTTCCAAATGATACTAGAAGATGATAGCACAATCTCTGACAAAAATAAAATCTCACAATAGAACTATCTCTTTAACGAATTAAAATAGAAGGTAAAAGGTAAAATTCAGAAAATAAACAAAAACAAATGCTAAAAGCTTAAGTATTTGAGTGCCCATTATAAACCTAACCAAACCAATGTAACAGTATTTTGACTAGGGAACCATTCACATTAATGTAGATATTACAGTTAGTGTTCTATAATCCTCCTACAGAATGACTGTTATTATTTAGTGCATTAATGTTTCATAAAAGAAGTTATAGTTAATTAATTTTTATGTAGTTAAAATAAAAAAGAATTGTGGGCGCTAACTTAATATAACAAGCAGTTTAAACTATGTGAATTAAATCTGAATTTTTAAATAAGTTCTTATAGTTAGTAAAAAAGGTTATCAAAATGGTAAACATCAAATGAATCATTCCAAATCAATGGTATTAGTTTTGCTGGTTGTCGCTTCGAGTTGAGTTACAAGTTTTAACTATTTATTCATTTCCTTTTTGATATACTCCAAAAATATAAATTATCGCAAGCTTTAGAATGGAAGAAAGAATACAATTCTGAGAAATATTAATATTTTGCTAATCATTTCATTAAAACATAAATGTGTCAGCAAACCTTTCGAAGTATAGATGATAAATGTTTGTTGAAACGTATATTATCAGCATGTACCCAAAACAATAACTGATTTAAATGAACAATAAATTATCTACTAATAAGGGTCACTACATTATGAAAAAAATAATAATATCAATATACTTCAATAACAAAAAATTCTTAAAACTATCAAAAACTTTAAGTTAATGGATTCTTTAAGTTAAAATATTAATAAGAATTAATTTAACTAAAACATAAAAGTTAAGTTATCTTATACTGATAATGAATTCAAAATCAATCCGGAGTAAAGGACAACATAAATGTACATTGTTAACTACAACCATATAGCAATTTACAAATAAAACACAAGTATTTAACTTAAATAACTTACATCAAATTCCATCTTTTTAAAGCTTCAATAATTCATGATTGAGATTTCACCATCACGATAAAAAAAAATGTCAGAAACTCAGTCACTCACCTGTAACAAAAAACAACTAAGTTCTTAAAATAGAAATGATCATTTGAATGATACATTACATACTACATTACCCACAAATCTATTATGTTCGAAAAATATCGAATATATAAAGAATCGTCTCAAAGAATTAATTGCAGCTTGCAAAGCTCGAATTGAATATAGTTATTTAAGAATTTCAAATATAATGGTAACTAAAACACCAAGATTGCAGTGGTAGTTATAGAAAGAGCCGCTAGAATACAGCACAAAACAGATCTAACACATGGCGCGATCTAGCGGCTACTGCTGGAACTACGTTCTGCTTTCTACCGGAGGGAGTGGGAACTAATATCAGCTGTTTAAAGCGGGCGGGTTATTCAAGATTCCTTAAAAGTCCATTTAGAACTGGTTTCACTTCCGATTAGTAATGGCTTATAACGTAATGAACATAAATAATGATATTGTTGATTACAAACTAAATGAAAAAAGTAATATTTGTACTAGCTACATTTTTTTTTAAATACTAATTTGTTTTAAAGAAATAATTTATTATGAAATCAGTAGTCCAAGAACATTTGTCAAGCAATTCAACAAAATTTTAAAAAAATACAGAAGATGATTATATATTTGATGCCTTGAGTCGGTGTAAAAATTTAATTAACAATATTTCGTTATCAATCAATAAAACATTCATCATAATTATTTAATTTTATTTTCAACTCCACCTTGTCATCATAAACCAGCATAATAAAACACTTTATGATTAAACAACAAATCTATAAAAATTTAATTCTATAAACTTGCTAGCTATAAACATGCATTTAACATATGTTATTAATTTATCTATTCTGTTAAATTGCTTAATATCTGGTCAGGATTCGTACTGTTTATTTACTTATTATTATTATTTTTGCAATTGCTTTCTGTAACTTTTTACAGGCTTTATGATTTGTATCATGTCGTCTTCTTTCCAGATATATATTATGTTTATTTTCCTATTATATTCAATAAAGACATAGGAATTTGAAATTCCACAGCCTTGAAATCCCTAAATTAGACATGAATATTTTATGCAATATCACTGGACACCCAAAATATACCTATTTAAACCTCAGAGTGATTAATACTAAATAAATATCTAATATCAGAATTATCTGTATTGCAGTTATAACCTATTTAGACTGTAAAAAATTCATTATATTATGCAAGAAGGAAGCTCAGAGACGGTATCCTGTTTACCCTAGCAAGACAACAGGAAGATATTACTTTTCAAACTGCCTACTTATCCCACCATTTGTAAAGTCAGCAATCATCCACGTAAGATATGAATGTTCTATGATGTACGACACAGTAGTATAATATAAACTTGTGGGTATGTGTGCTAATGTTTTCAGTAAAAGGGAAGAAAGGACGGAATGAAGATCACTGTCTGGGCCATAAATTCAAAATGCAGGTTGTAGCCCAAAAATGGCAAACAAGAACATGGAGTATTATTATTAACAAATCATAACATTTTTTTTTTCATTTTTCTTTTTATATTTTCATATACACCTATCAAATACTAAAATTGACAATGATCGTGTGTGTGTGTGTGTGTATATATATGTTGTTGAATTAAAACAAAATGACAAAAATGAGAGACATAAAGAGGAAAAGTACATAATGTAACTTCTTCTGTGATACAATTTAACAGATCCCTCATCCACATTTCTTTTTCGTCTCTTCATGTGTTCTTAGGCATGAGAGTCGTGGTCAATTGTTATATTACTCGATTTTTGGTGTCCGCGTAATTTTTCTTGAAAATTTTGTATTAAGTTGGTAGTTAATCATAAAACCTATACTTATTCCAAGACAGTAAAAGTGACATTTTAATTATTTCACTTTAACCCTTCTAATATCGACCGATAGTATCTTGTATTGATTAAGGCGGCATTATGTACACTATTAATAGCTTAGTTATAAATAATATAGATTAAAACTTTTATATACAGGTAATAAGTTATAATTCACATATCTTTCGTAAAATTTATGCTAGAAGTTCTATAAATTAGAAGAGGCTATATAAAGACTCCCGAACTGTTGGTGATAAGAAAAGGGTTATCACAAATTCGTTCAATCTACATTAATTATCGTTTTATATTGCTTATTTAATAGAATGGTTTATGTTGATTCATTATGGAATGATTAGATTTTAAATATAGAATTTGATAATTAACCCGTTATTATTTGATTCATCGAATTTTACTTTATATCGAAATATAAATGTTTCATTCTTTCCTAGTTTGAAAAAGATAATCAAGTTATCAATTAAAACTAATAATTGTAAATGCGCCAACAAGCTTTAAAATTTGACTTATTTTATATACTTATTATTTTAAGACAAACGCCGATTAAACAAATTAAAAAAAGCCTTATTTGTCCAATGTCCCAGCTTTAAATTAAAATTACTTTTTTTAAGAACAACAAATAACTTCTCTTCACGGCTACCTAAACGGACCTCAATGTGAATTCACTGTTATTTTCATTATTTTGTTTACTATTTCTAAGTCAGCTGCATGCATGCCAAGAAGCATTAACCACATGTATTAATCAATTTCGATTTAATTATTTTCTGGGGGTATCATATATATTAATCTAATTTACCAGGAAAATTGAGACTACACTCCTTAGTCTAAGTTCAGTGGGAAGAGATGAGAGTAAATTTTGAATATGTTTCATATCACGTATTTTGTTTTTGTTTTTTCATAATTTTAACTTTAATTAAATTATTGTTTATATCATTATCACTAGGACATGTTTAATTATCAACAAATCATCAAATATCCTATATCTTTTTTTCATTTTTATAATTACCGATTATATACACAAAATCCGGTATTTATTCCGCAAGTATCCGCTAGGCAGTAGGGGGTTAGTTGAAGTAGGGTCGGGCGATAGTCGATAGTTAGCACTATCGATAGGCAGGTACTATTCGGATGAAAACTAACGAAAGCTGTCGAAAGTTTTTCGATAGCTGCTTCCTTTTTTTACTAACCTAATCAATAAAGAATTTCAACTAATTTAATTACCTACCTACTATTTGCAATTTGCAGGTTCATAAATTATAAGATTATATCATAAAGGTGAGGAAAAAAAACTAATTTATTTGAATTTTAAAAAAGTAATTACAATTTACATGTTTACAATAAGAATGAACAAATCAAATCTTGAGACAAGAAAAATAAAGAAATAGTTAATTTCAAGAGTCAAGTGTGTTCCTTGAGCAATATATTTCCCGAAAGAAAACCTAACATTTCTAGTTGAACATTTAAGAAGTGCAGAAAAAGATTCCTAATTAAGGAGGAAGTTAAGGTTATAAAAACCTAGAAGAGCAAATGCTCAACACCGCGATTTTGGTTTGTTTGCACAAGTGTGAGACTACGTGTACTATCCAACATAATGTAATTAGTAATTTCGGAGAATTAAATAATGACAAGTCCGGCTCTAGGAATTAAATTTCAAAAGAACGCCACATTGGATAGAGAAAAATAAGCATAATTCCGAGAGTTTCAAAACTTGAGGGTAAAATAGTACCACTATCGATAGTGATCATCGATAGACATGACCTATCTATATACCGATAGTAACTATCAACTCTGGCCCGACTCTAAGTTAAAGTCCCGTCTAGTAACGTCACGGTCTTTCTATAGTACGTCAGTATCGGTGTTGTCCCGCATCACTTCTTGCCAATAAATAAGTAAAAAATAATAGCCTAAGATTTAACCTAGGCAGTATGCACTTATTACGGTATTTCTATAATTTAATATAATTTTCTGTCCCTTAGCAAATAATGAAGCTAATATTAGCTTTCTAATTTACCAGGAAATTATAACAGTTGAAATTACTCACCTTGAATTACCCATTACTGGCTATGTTAGTCATTCCCAAACAAGCTTCCACTTTGTTTTATTGGGGTATATTATCAAACCATTTTTTCTAACCATTCCGATTTTATATATTACAAAATTTATAGGACCGTGACGTTGAAATGACGACACTTAGGCACATTACGAGACTTTAACTACCCCGACTACTAAGCAGTACTACTGGCAACCTCCGGAATAAGTACTCCAAATCCCATTCTTCTACTATAAACACAATATCCAAATACAGATCTACTCTATACAACCTTACCATTTCTCAAAAATTATATTTAAAAAAAAAAAGTTATTTATTGAAATTTACAACTGTAAAATAGAATACATCACGTAAATATAATGAAAGATAAATAATGGTACGACATATAGGCAAGGAGAGAAACTACTTAATGGTAGTATTCGAATAAGAAATTCAACTTACAAGGTAACGAGGTCATCTTCTTTTCGGACGCCTATGAGGATTATCAAGAATTGAAAAGGTTTCCAGTTTTGAAACTAGTGGGTTTGAGTGTGAATTAAGTTTGTCAAGAAAAGATTGATATCGAATTCGGGCCAAATCAGTAACAAATGGGATATTAAGGTCATTATGGATTACTTCGTTCGAAACAAAGTAAGGAGCATTGAGGATTTTACGAAGGATTTTGGATTATAAGGATTGAATACGAGAGGAATTCAACGGCTAGTGTAGCCCCAAAGCTCTACTCCTTAAATCCAGATGGGTCTTATGATTGTCATGTGTGGGAGTCTTTTGTAATTAATTTGGAATTTAGAGCGTTTGTCTAGAAAATGTTGAAGAAGCCTGGAACGGCGAGCTGTTTATTGTCAAAAATATTTAATAAATCTTAGCTTCCAGTTTCTCTCGAGGTGATTTTGAAAATAATAGTAATTGGTCTTTAGGAAAGGAATTATAAAAACAACGTAATTAAAAATGCAGAGCTGATGATGTCTCAATTATCAATTAGGATCATTGAAGAAGGCCTGGAAGTTGTAAACAAAATAATTCAGGCTAGATAGAGAGGAAACATTTGAAACTAGAGGTAGCTGCCCCTCACTAACGATCAGCCATCTCAGCCCACACGGCAGTCTGTCGTTAGTGCCATATGTACGACCGCTCTATAGCTATCTACTCTCCGATCCTAATACTGCCCGTGTCGTTCCCGATCCCAATCATAACGGGTATAATGATCTAGGAGAGAGTAACCCAAACCGCAGCGGGATCGGCTCATTCGGCAAACAATTCCACCACATGATGATCCCCTAGATGAGGTAAAACGTAACAGGCCGTCACGGAGGTAACGTCTTCCGAGAATCGAACAAGGAAGAGGATAACTACAAAGGATGATCCGGGTGTGGTATATGGGGGGAGTAATACATCAGAGGACCAAAGTAGAATCATACAAGAAATAGAAACAAAATAAATCTCTATCTTTGGATCAGAAGATCCTTGGAACAACGCCAAAATATTATTTGATAAAATACCTACAAAGGTCTCAGAAATGTATTAAAGTTGAAAAAATCCAGAGAAATCATTATATATTTAGAAATATAACCACGCAGGACTTCTGAGACAAATTTAGGAAAAAGGACATCTGAAAAGAAAAGAATCTTTAACTGTATTTCGGCACTACAACGGCCGTTGTCGGCTTAAAAACCCTCAAAGAATTTTAAACTTTGAAAAAAAAAATTAATGCACAGAGATAAAATACTTGAATTCCTAAAAATACTTCAAAAAAATTTGTCACGAAGTTGTACAAGAAACTTCCTTGAGGCTATTTATCCACTTTCACAAAATATTTTTATTACATTTCCAACAAGTTCTCAGTGCACTGCGTCACGCAGAAATGTCGCAATACCTAAGAGTAAAATCGATAAAAAAATTGCGTGAATCATTTATACAAACGGATTCAAACTCGAAGGTTTACCAAAATTAAACATTGAACAATCAAAATAGGTTTTTAGCCCCTCCATTAAAATTTGCAAAAATGGACTGTACTAAGTTTGGACCTAAATACACACATTTTTAATTGGCGTCATTTTAATAGTAAAAATGGATGGAGAAACCTAATGAAGCAAGGGATGCCTTACAGTGATTTTTATTTTTTATTATTAATTTGTATTAAGTCTATTACAAAAGGATATAGTTTTCCAGTAAAGTTTCTTCTTTTTTATTTAGTTCTGATTTTTAAATTTTTATTATTACAAACAAATTCACCTAAACTGATAGCAGGCGTTACCTAGATTTATTTCTCTAACGAGCCAATTCAGCCAATCCAAATCAAAATCCTCTTTTCAGATAATTAATGCAGCGCTTGCTAATTGATTTAACGCCTATTCTTTCAGTAAGACACACGTTAATCACCAATTTCACAAGATCCTTTCAATGGCATCCAAGGTGTAACATTATTTATACTTACTGTGGGAACGTATTGTAACTCAGCAGATTCTTTATAATTAAGAATCAAAAGGTATTGTTCTTCCTTTAACAAAACCCCCGCTTTTCGCATTCTTTCAATAAAATGCTGAACATTTGGTGTGTATATATATATACATATACATATACATATACATATATATATATATATATATATATATATATATATATATATATATATGTATATATATATATATGTATATATATATATATGTATATATATATATATGTATATATATATATATATATATATATATATATATATATATATATCTTTTTTCTACAATTAGATCATTTCGCAATGCAAAAACTAAAGGATGTAATGAATCCATAAAATTCATTTTTATTAACAATGATTTCATTTATTTATTGTTTTCCTGTACCACTGATACCCAACTATCTGAGGTATAGGGATTTAATATTTTCGAGAATATTGAAAAGATAACAAATGAAAAGTTAAAACTAGTGTCTTAACTCGAAGCGACATCCAGCGGAGCTGATACCTAATCCGCTATTGACCCAAAACGTCTTCATGTAATAACTGATCTTTTATTTTAATTGCGTCAAAATAAACGTTCCGACATAGTACTTTGTTTAAATAATAGGTTCTGGCCCTCATCAAAAACAATATTATAATAAATGTCTGGAACCCGTGGACCAGATACCGCTAAAAGAGGTTAGCGATGAAAAGAAGCTTGTAATGACGAGCTCACGAAGCTATCACGCTTCCGCCCTACATAACGGGTCTCGGGCCAGTCTTCGCCGGACAAGTGTCACTCCCGGCCACGATGGAAACGTTAAGTATCGAATATATCAAAGGGTACTTCCTAAAAGATCGTATCTGATAAGATTATTATTATTAATACAATGAAAATAAAAGTAAGAATTAAAATAATTATTCTCCGAATAAGATAATTCTGTATCCGTTCCGCAGGTTGTCGCTTCATGGTATTTTTTATCCATTTTAATATTCTCGAAAATAAAAATAATCGTGAGTTTGTGTATGGAAAAAAGAGTGTAATAATGGAAAATAGGTATATTTCGGTAATTTAACAAAAATTTTAAAGTTAGATCGTGATATAAATCAAACATCATGTGAAAGTCCGATTCTTTATTCTAAATACCGTCAGTAAAAAAATTATTTTGATATTTAAGAATATTAAAATAGAAACGAATGAAAAGTTAAAACTTTTTGTGATATAACTCGAAGCTTCAAAGTGCAGGACTCATACCGATAATTCATTTAGTTTGGAAAGCTTCAACTATTGTCTTGCTTGCTCCTAATGAAGATTTTTTTTGGCTAAATGTAGTAGGACTTGGCATAATCATTCAAATAAATTGAGCATTGGTGTTTAAAATATGGCTTCGGAATCTAAGATCGTCAGGTGATCACAATATTCCTTACGAAAATCCACATATTTTCGACATAAATAGAACAATTCGTACCTACTTCCTCTTGTTAATGATAAATTTTCATACTCTTCTACCAACAATACAATGATTTGAACAAACGAAACCGGAATATTTTTTTATTTATTTATTAAAATTAATAACTGTTTATATATGTTTGTTTAATAATAATACAAGTAAATTAAATTAAAAACCTCTTTGGGGCATTGGACTTATTTTATATTCTTTTCATTTAAAGTTCAACTTAAAAGGTCACCAAGGTTGCCAGGTTTGAAACTATTGGTTTGAGTGGGAATAAAGTTAGTGTAAAGTTTTTATTAAACGATTAATATCGGTTGCTGGCTTACTTAGTTCGTAATCTATAAAGTAAGAAACATTGAGGATTTTGGATTAAAAGGATTGAATACGAAAGGAATTCGATGGCTCAGTGGAGCCCCAAAGGTCTTCTCAGCAGGTCCAAATAAGTCGTACAATAGTCATGTACATGAGTGTAATTAATTGGGAGCTAAGAGCGTTTGTGTAGTAAGTGCTAAATTGAAACAATCTGAATCGGTGAGTGTACAATTTAAGCCTAGTTTTGTTAACCTATAGACTTTTTACCATAACACATGATATAGACAGTTTTATGGTTCTTAATTAATTATCCTTGTATCAAATGTTGTATCTATACAATGTTGAGAAAAATAGTTAATAATTCTACTTTAGAGTAACGATTTTTTTTATTTACAAAAAAAGGAATAAAAATAATTCGACTTCCCACCAGCGACTTCCACACAAGCGAGGTGCTCACACCTCAAGTTAATTTAAACTGCCCAGATCTGAGATAAGCACTCCTAGAGCGGTTTTAGATAGTTGCATCTAATTACAGTTTCCTTTAACCCACCGGAACACAAGTTCATTGTTTCTTTCCCAAAGGAAGGCACTTTTGCATTTATTTCACTTATGCAATACAACAATATGAGGCTAATATGAAGCGCTAACTAAATAAAGGAAGCCAACGCAACACCCCAAATTTTTTATTTTCAAAACATTTAATTTTACCAGAGACGGAAGAAGGTTTTCTTTACTACAGAAAAGACACTTATCCGAATGATAGGTCAGTCTTGACAACGCCTTAAATATTTTTTCCTCTCCAGGACAAGATACCTTTTGTCTCACATAAATTTCGGCAAATTGGACTGGTTGCCTTTCTACAGTTAACGAAGCATATTTGGTAAGAAATAGGTGTACATTTGCTATAAGGTGTACAATTTCATCTAGTTTTCCAACAAAGGAGTCAAATCATCATTTATTTTTTCCAATCGGTCAATTTTGCGTAATTTAGGGTCAATTTTTCACCCTCATGATCACAAGAAGTCAATAAAATTCATTAATATTTTCAAAGATTCGAAAATAAATCCGATAATAATCTCAACCATACGAGTATATTTCCATTCACAAAAAAGATAAGGGACACAGAGGAATGATGCGTTGTTCAAGTATGGACGAAGGATAAAAAAATGAGGAAGAGACACGAAGAAGAACCGCAGATAGCTGCATAACTAGCCTTCTCTCCAACAAAGGCTCAGTAGCCATGAACTATAACACCAAGGACTCCGCAGTATTCTCTCTCTACGATCGATCGAAAAGAAATTAACAGAAGAAAAAATCAAGATCATAGGGGAAAATCTAGTTAGATTGATTAAATCCATAACCTATCAGCATAACAAATTTTAATCGCCATGAGCAGAAGAAAACTTTTTTAAATTTTACAAGAGAGACAATAAAAGGGATCTTGTACATGACCAGTTCCCATATCTGCAATAAACAAATTATTAACGGCATTATAAAGACTATCTTGAGGCCAAGTGTCCTTTCTGTAGTACAAGATGCCTTGCATACCGGTAAAAGCGAAAAGTTAATAAAAATCTCAAAAGTTGCTACTAGTTGCCAGTCTGGGAATTATTTGTTTTTAATATGGGAAATATTATTCATCAAATAAAGGAATATTATAAGTAGACGCATCTATTTATAAATTAGTATTACTTTTGGATTGACATTTCGGTCGAAACTCAAGAGCCATCATCTGCTCTTGACTACACTTCACTAAAAAAGATCAGTTTATTGTCTTATCTACCTCACTTTTTTCGGAACAACCAACCCGAAACTTAAGGTTTAGACTTACAAATTAATACTGACTGGGCCCTCATTATTTTTGCAATAATTTATTTATTCAGTCAATATTACAGTCAACCGTGGAATATCAGTAAACTATAAATAAAAGAAAGGAATAAAATGGCTAGGATGGTGGTCACAAAAAATTCTCTTTAATAAGCAGCACTATTTAATTTAAAGTCAACGTTTCGACCCACATTGCAGGCCTTCTGCAAGGTTACATAATACATTATCTAAGGTACATACACATTAAAATATTAGAGACTGAAGAATAAATAAAGGAAATGTGTGATGAAAAAAATTTAATAAAAATGGGGAACCGTGTAAATATAAGAACAGGGGGAATATTAATATAGTATCATCGAATAAGTATTAAAAATTAATCAAATGAATGATATTCGAAAATGTACTCTGTAACTATTCCCTCCGTTTTATATTTACTTAAAAGGTTAGCCATTTTTAATTTATTCTTTTATCATCTATTTATTCTTTGCCCTACATTATTTTAATTGGTATGCACCTTGTATATTTTGGTCTGAAGAAGAACTGCAATGTGGGTCGAAACGGTGGATTTAAAATAAATAGATCTCCTCATTAAGAGATTTTTTCTGACACCACTTGGACCATTTTCTTCCTCATATATATATATATATATATATATAAAGTCAACTAATATTATTTAAAAAAAATTAAAACTAATAACTATGAGGCATATTAGTATAGTAAGAAACATAACGAACCAAACCTAGAGTTCAATACATGCTGTTCGATATCTTATCAGAATTTTTCAGCTATTTGACATTTCGATGATATGTCTAATCCTAATGATTAATGGCTTTCCATCAAATCAAAACGTTAGGTTAACAAAAAATAAAAATATAATAACCAATGAAATGACATAACAGCTTTCGCAAGAAGAGAAATCTCTATAAATTTTGATTATTATCATATTTATTAAAGAAATAATTTGATATAATAGTGTATAATTTTACGTTTTGCCTAACGATAGGACAATGGCACGAATTCTTCTATAACTATGTGAAAGTTTTAAGAATAAAAATCTAGAGAGTAGTATTTTATAACAGGAATTTAAGCTGTTTGGGAGGTAAAAAGGCTTATGTTCGACTGTGGAAAATATTTATTCTATTTTTAAATTATTCAATATATCGTCAAAATGATTCTAAATGAAGATTGTTATTTATGTTGATGCAATTATTTTTTATTGTTTGAGATTATATATCCCATCTATGTACTTCGAATAAACAACTATCGTCCAGGTTTTCTACCTCTAAGGTGTTTTTTCCTAAAATTTTCCGAAAGATGTTTCTTTCTTTTTTTCAGCTTGAGCAGTTTTCTTGCTTGCTAAGGTTTCTACATACAGCATAGAGGCACTCCGGCTTATCTACAATGCAATAGTGCCTGTACATAGCATGATACCATCAGTATTATTTTTGTAACTATATATAATACATATTTAGTTAATCTGCATACTATTGACTCATAGGACATGTCGGCTAAATCACACTGAAAACAAATTTTCAACAACACAAACCAGTTGGTTCAAAATTAAGTAATAAAATAAAATTAGGAAACGAAAAAATGTAAATAATAAATATAAGCAGCTTCAAGTAACAATTGAAATTGCAATTTTCGAGCGAAAATTGACTCTACATTTTTTTATTCAAAGCATAATGTCATAGATCAGAATATTTTAGTTTTTAAATTAACTGTTTGCAATATAATTTGCCCATAATTACAATATAATTGATTGAGTAATTCTCAATGGAAAACATCATTAAATCAATTATTATTGATTGCAATAATTACCTAATAAAGTCGTTAATCATAAATAAATTAAATGAACGATAACGATTAAAGAAAAAGTTAAGCCAGTCAAAAATAGCCAGTCAAAAATGGCCAATCAAAATATTTGTTTCTTTAGCTCATTATAACAATACATGTTAATCAAGACTGGTTTCTCCGCACTAATTACAAACAATAATTTATGTTTGCCAAAAAACATTAACATAATTCATGATATTAGATATGATGACATTGATTGCATAATCATTATTCATCGTTACTATACATACAAGATGAAGGTGAATTCGAAATGTAATAATGGTGAGTATGAAACCTGGTAGGAGAAATCTATTTATGAATGAGGAAGAAATAAAATCGGCAACAACAAGGATATAATTTGGGGCATGTACATATGAAATTCAAATGAAGCAATTCTTCACTTCTGTAATTTCCTTAGTACTATAGCTTGGTAAAATACTGGATTTAACAAGATGTTTTCATAATATATTTCTTGGGTTTCATAATCTTTATTCCTTTTCATATTGTTTTTCAATAATTCATATAAAAAATAACATATATTTTACTTATACTTATTTTTTTTTACATATTTTGATATGGTAATTGTTGTATGTTTCTTCTTGGATCATCACGCATTTACGGTCAACTATACTACTACCATTAGACAGAATTACACAATAAATGAAAAATTCTTTAATTGTCTTCACAAATAAATAAAAAAAAATTAAATATGCTAAGTATTATATTATTATTGCTTATTTATTATATAATGTTTTGTTTGCAATTATAATATTATATATATACCTATGAGCTACCAGCACAAAAATAAAATACCTTGAGTATAAATATTTAAACAAATATATATATATATATATATATATATATATATATATATGTACATAGTTTTATATAGGCCTTCAAAAGTAACAATAACAATTTCATGTAATTACTAACAGACAAGAGACTCACATATATATACATATATATATATATATATATATATATATATATATATATATATATATATATATATATATATAACCAAGACAAGAATCAATATTGACATCTACACCCTCACACACAAGGTATGAATAAAATAATAATTATAATAATTAACAATACGATTCTGAATCAGTTATTAGTTTTTTCAATCCGTTTTCATCAAAATGTTTTGCTTAATTTCACAAGACAAATAAATTAAACAATTAAGAAAATAAAACTATATAAATAAAAACCATCAAAATACCTAAGCAGAATTTTAAATTGCTTAGGAAATCTCACGCAATTGAAATCTAGGGTGGCAATTGATTTCTGAAAAACAGGTTGTTAATCGAATAAATCGATTACATGGAGCAATTAATAAAGAAAAAAATATGCATTTGCCTAAATGTCTGAAAATAGGGTGAAGTAATTGAACTGCCAAGGCAAGATTTTAGAAAGCGTGAATCAACGTCTTAAGCAGCTCCTCTTACGAAATGATTTATTCAATGCCGTGGAAAATATTGGAGGAAAAAAATGTCTGAATCTTTCGATAAAAAGATTGGGGTTATTTCTTACTTCATCGCCTATTATGGATAGAATAATTATGAATATCCAGACTTACATATTCTACCTTTGATTAGAGAGATAAAAATTAACTCCATTTCTTAAATTTTATTCAATGTCATAGTGACCTAACCTGTTCCATTAAAACCTATGATAGATGTTGGGTTCAGCACCAGGGGAGGGTTCAGCACCAGGTTGAGACAACACTGTTTATAGGGCAACGGTTGTGCAGGGTGACAAATCACCATCCGAGATCACGCTCCCTACATGAGACAATTACAATAGCAAAACCTCATAAATAATATTGAAATCGGAACTAAATTAATAATAATAACAACTATTTATCTGGTTATAATAAATATTCGCTCACTGTTTGACCAATACCTGAGCCATATTGTCCATGATATTAAGACGATCAACTAATTATTCATAAAATAAATTATTAAAAAATAATTATTTTCAGAAGCACTATTTTGCAGAATGGAATACTTATTTATCAAATGCAGGTTCAACATCAGAGATAGAAATAAAAAAATAAAAAATCACAGCAACTACAACAACCATAACAAAAGAAACTACTATTCTTTGAGAATTATATTTCACAATTCCGAACTCTTATAATTCTTAATAAGATCATCACTTAGTATGATATGAAATATATATTTTGGCTACAGTTCCCCTTTTTTGTACACACATTTATTGCTAAAATTTAACTTTATACCTAACGAGTATATTCAATTTTTTTCGATTTAATGACTCGAAATAAAAAAGTAATTACAAAACTATTAATTACATGACCTTTCATGGTAATTATTCACGGCGAAGCTAACACAGTTGCCACTTCTTCCGAAACCGACTTCAATCATTTATTCGCCATCTTGAATCAAATGCAATCAAGACTCCATTAATGTAAATCTTGAATTTATAAATGTCATCCAGGATTGGAAGTTTAAAGCCACAGAAGAGATTGTTAGTTGTTTGCTTTGGTATTACAATACCCTAAAGCATTACAATAAGTAGCCTTCAAGCAAAGAGGATTATATGTATGAGAAATGAGTTAACGCTGTATAAGTAACCACGGAAAATAATAGGAAGAATGAAAAATTAGTATGTCAGTATGCATGAATATATTTATTTAAAATAAGAAAGCAGAAAAGGATAACAACAATCAGTTTAAAGCTTATTTTTTCATCCCAGAAAACAACTATTCACATGATTAATGGACTACTTGGACTACTCCCCTGACTAGAATACGATGTGTATTTCCAAATCAACAATAAACTTAGTTATTAACATCGATCACTGAACCGAGAAATTTCTTAAATATACATGAAATAAATTTATTAATATATTATATATTATTTATTAATATATTAATATGTATATAAATTAATATACTTTTTTCTTCAAACAATTCAATCATACTTGAAACTAGTTTTTCTAAACGTACGATAATTATTCATAACCAAGTATTTTAACTGTTTTGCTTCCCTCTGATATATAATATAATAATACTGAAAATTTAAGTAAAGAAAAAAACATAAATCAGCTATCTAATCAATTATTTAAAAATTATTATTAGTCCATTTAGCTTCCTGCCTAGAAAATAATTCAACCTCTCCTTACCTGTGAGACTAATAGAAGCATTGGGTCTGTTTCGGGAAACGCAGGCAGATTTCTTATTCATAATTACGATCATAATTACGATTACATTTGTGAAATAACTCCATATCTTTGAAAAATTTAACATGTCACCTAATTATCCTATATAAAAATCCTAATACGACAAAAATTTATTCTGATTGCTGGAAGGCATCTATAAGGGAATAAAGCCATTTGTGAAAATCGACGAGTCCTGCTTCACCAAAAGGAAATATAATGTGGGGAAAATATACCCCGGTGTTCGAAGGCGTATGCAGGGAAACTAGGGAGTGTTTCCTATATTCTGTACCATGCAGAACAGCTGAAATGCTGGCTTCTTGCATTAAAGTTCCAAAACGATCTAGGATAACAAAATATTCTAATTGCTGGAGGGTCTTTAAGGGAATAAAGCAAATTAAAGGCTAGACGTGTAAACATTATGTTATTAACAATTCGAAAAAATCCGTTGACTTAAACACAGGTGCTTGCTCATATCAGAGGGTGGAATCACTTTGGGAACGATGGATTCAAATTTATTCGAATTCATATGAAGGAGAAAATACCTACGAGAAAGAATTCCGAAATAGACCCGAAGCCTTATGAGTTTTGATAGGCTTAGAATAGACTTAACGGGTTTTGAGTGTAACGATAGATAACTTATCAATAAATAGTACTACATCCGATCTTTCACACTATAATATCGATAGTAATATTTTCTAACATAACTACAATGTACATAATGAAAAATAATAAAAGCACTAAATTTTTTTGAAAAGAAGAAGGATAAAATTAATTTCAATTAAGACTTGTCATATGAAGAATTTATAAAATAAAAAAGAGGGTTAAAAAACAAAAAACTTACGTGTCTGTCTGTATGAATGTCTGTATACAAGTAAAAATTATATTATTTAAAGGTTCTCATCTCAATAATATGTAAATATTATAAGTGGTTATTACTGCAGAAATTTAAACAATCACGGTTAAGTTATTTGGATATTTCTTATTTAAGTTTCAATCTACATGGGATTTATTGAACTTATTGTTAGATTAAAATTTCATGTTTTAGAAAAACAAAATTTTTGTAGTTCTTACAGTGTATTCACAATTGCATCATTTTTTTGTTTTTTTGTTTTTTAGAAAGGCTGAGCTATCATAACTTGAGAATAAATCAATTATGTATTTAATTTGCTATTAAATTGTTTTTATTAACATAACTAATGTAGTAATTTATTCATTTACTTCAAATTAAATACAAAAAAAACAACTATTTATTAAATGCTTGATGATTTTTACTTTAGACGTATTGAAGTTATTTTTGAAGTTGATCTATGATATAAGTTTCCTAATTTATAAACGATCGTTTTTTTTAATTTTAATTCAGCAGTCTTAAAAGTTATTAAGTTGAGCATTAATACAAGAAAAATAACTGCAACTAATTTTTATATACTAACGGACCTATTATGATTATGATTTTTTTATCAGCAAAACATTTGTCGCAGTTTTGATAAGATTTAATCCACATAATCTGCTTGTGTTTCATATCTAAAGTTGATAACTCTATAAGAGTTAAAATTAACCCTCTGTTATGGTAAAACACCATTTCCTATTCTGATAATTTAATCGTTGAAATGAAATCAGCATAATATATCTAATAGGGGTTAGGGTTAGGGTTTTTCGGTAAGGCGCTTTAACTGCGCGATTTTTTACGCCACTATATATCTAATAATAATAAGATAATAGGACTATTAATTGCATTTTTTATGTGCACCAAATTTTATTAGTGTTGCTATCTAATTCTTCCTCAAGGTGTAGGCTGAATAAATAAAAAATTATTTACATTTTTACGAATTTGATAGCCAATTATTTTCCTCTTATTACTTGGTAGTTTCAAATCATGATATTGAAGTCCCTTTCTTGATATTAAATCATGATATTTCTTAATGTTTTATTGATTCTCTCTAGAATTTACAATGAATATTAATAGTTACGAATCTTCGGTTTAATAAATTAAATTCTTTAAGCGTAAACAAAGGTTTGGGGAATATAAAAAGCTATTACAGGCTCGGTAAATAAGTGGTAAAACCGAATTTTCACCAAAATGAGATTCACGTACTTGGGGAAGCGTAATGTTTTTTTCGTAATGAATAAGGGGCTAGGTCAGGAATTGGCTTGAAATGGCTGTTTATATTATACCTTAAATTCAAGCCCAAAACTACGAGAATAACGTCATTCCGCTTACCTCATGCAATTACCTATCCCTTAAAAATTAGACTTTAACACTTATTCACTGGGACTGCTGATATATAAACTTACTGTTTTTTTAAATAAATTATACATTTTAAATTAATTTTCTTAGTATAATACGGTAACAAATTAGGCTGTATAAAGTAATTCCCTAGGCTAAATTGTTAGAGTTACTGAACAGAGTTATTTCAAAACCTATTTACATCAAATATTCAAAATTCTCCAACTAATACAGGAGAAAATAATGTTCATAAAATTTAAAAACAGAAGAAAGGATTTGTACTCAGGATTAACATAAGAGAAGGAGGACACGACGAATCCATAACTGAGGTCCTAGAAGCGTAAAATTTTAAAGTGGCAACCATTGCCTTCCTTTGTTTTCTCTTCGAGATTTGACTTTAATAGCCATTTTAAGAGAAAAGAAAGGTGCCTTCTTCAGAGATGATTTGCATAATGCACATTCGCTATTGGCAAAACCATGGAACAGATGATCTTTCTTCGATTTCGACTTTCTCGTTAGGTTCTCCGCTGCACTAAGCTCAATTCTGTTGAACATGATAATCTTGCATTTTACTTAGGTAGAAAAACTTGAAAAGCCCCCCCCCCAAAAAAAATAGTTTAAACTTTAAAGAAGTTTGTTGGTTGCATCTGCAAGTTAGTTTTAATAGCATTTGAACGTGAAAGTAGTAGATTACTACAAAAACTTGAGTTAAGTAAGAAAATTTTATTCTTCTTGTATCCAAGAGGAAGAATCTTGGTTAATAATAATATTAAAGCATAGCTATCCCGAAGGCTCGATGCCGATACCACCAATACCTGCTTACTAACTTCCGTCCACGGGCCACTATCCAAAGCCAATGTTAAGGCAATCCACCCTATGCCTATGTCCACCCCTCCGACGTTTTCTAGTCGGTACAGCGCATATTCATTTTTTAGGAATTCGTTCGTTACTAAGCCCAGCAACTTCACAAGTCCATCTTAATATGAGTAGCTATTACTTCAATAATATTAACCGGGAGGATGCTTATTATTATAATTACAACAAATGATTATTATAATTACAACAAATAAATAATTATATAATTAATAATTATATTTATGTAGTATATATTGAAAATCCAAGACAAGAAATAGTGTAGGAGATATAGGGCCTCCTACCTAAAGGTGCAATTTCATTGACCTCGATCTTACGACGAGTAATTTGCAAAGGAAATGGTTCAACGTTTAGACTGGATTGGACAGGTAATTTCGGGGCTCTATTTCCTGTTTTCTCAACGGAAATTTTCTATAGAGGGTCATTACTATTTAAACGTTAACCAAATCTAAATCTCTATCTCATCCTTAAAAAAAAAAAATATTTATTGAAATTCAGAACTGCATTATAAAAATACTACTAGTAAATATTACAGAAATTGTACCCAGTAGTTGTATTCAACACCCGCATGTTTTAAACTTAAGGCACAAGCGATATCTCAAAAAAATCTATAACGTTTTAAGAATATTATTATCATTATTTAAATTAAGTAAAAAAAATATTTATGATAAGTATTAATAATAAATAATTTTATTTAAATATAAAACAATTTCAGAATCATAATTTTTATTGCAAATGAGAAACTTCAAGTTAAAACTTAAATAATTTAACAGAAGGATAATTATAATATATCCTGGCAGCTCATTACGGAATATAAATCGTCACTCTAATTATGAAAACGCGTAACTTCACGTTTTAAAGATTATGTAGTTAAAATTAATTTAAAATCTTCAGTGTTCATTTAATATTTTTCCACGACATAACTAGTCATTCAATAAAGTAATTCGCTCAAACTAATTTTAAAAAACATGTAGATAATTATCTTGAGATTTAACAAAAACAAAACTGTTTGAGAATCATCAAATCGACATATTTTATCCTTGCTACCTCTGTTAGCTACCACAATCGAGAATTTTCGCACAGGAAATTGTTGGGCGTCTCATCGAAACGAAGCTATTCACGAAGTTTCAGCTTGATAGTAATTAAGTGCAAAATGCATGGATCCTGAACTAATACAAATATAGTTTTAATAAAGGAAAAAATATATAATTAAAGTGTTATATATAAGATTAGGTCAAAACAAATCTATTGTACGCTCTTAATTAATAGATATTTTTGTTTAACTTTATTAGTAGTGTTAGATTAATGTTTTTAAATCACTACATAGAAGGATTGAAAAATATTAAAATATACATACAGACCTTAATATTAATTCCATCCAATGATATAAAAGAATAAAGTAATTAAAACCAATTAGGTCTTTATGAAATATTGATTTGGTTAATCATTATTAAAAATAAAAATGGTGAAAACTATTACCTCTAGGATAAAAATGTAATTTAAATATTTTTAGATAATATTTTGATTAAGGAAATAAGAATTGATTTAATTACGTAAAATTAATAACGTTACTTAAAAAGGAACAAAAATCTATTTTTAGCAGACCGTTTTAATAATTAGCAGCGTGATGAACTAGTTTGTCGGCTGCGAAAAAACAAAAGAAAAAAAGGAATCGTTAAAAAGCCCACACAATACTTGTCATACTTTAGTACTCAATAAAAAAAAAATCACTCACAACCTAGTTAAGCGAATGATAATGAATATGTTAATTGTATGAGGGGGTTCACCAAAAATATATTCAAATGTCCACTCACACATATTTAACATTAGCACATCTATGACATTTAACATGTTAAAATAACGGGACCAAACATAAATATTAATACGCCCTGACAATATCTTTTCACCAAAGTGAAATGATTAAGAACAATTGAAAGACTTGAAGAGAAAGTAGTATTAATTTAGGATATAATCAAAACATTTCCAAATTTTTTTCCTAAAAGTTTTCAAGTTATAAAGAAATAGAAGTCTCAAAAAATATATCAATAATATGGGATGTGGCTACAGCTGATACGTCCAATGAAAAATACGAAAGAAACTAAAAATATGAGAGGGATTTTCTTTTTAGTTTTCACTCTCTTAGTCAAGCTACTATAAAATAATACTTTTAAACTTAATAAGTTTATTTAAATATTCGAGTGATAATTATTTAAATTGAAATGGTTGACTGGATAATTCTAAGAACACTGTAAGATGTTGTGCAGTCAATAAATTACACAAGATAAGAATAACTAATTTTATTGTGCGTATGTTTCGACTAAAGATATAGGCTATCTTCAGGGCGGATAAAAAAGAAATAGAAAAAAAAACTATATAAACCATTGCAATACCAAAAAAGAATAACAGTATATATAGAAAAAAAAATAAAAAGAGTAAAAGATAAATTATGAAATAACTAATGAGAAATAATAAGAATGGAAAGAAATCTAAAATTTAATAAAGCATACATATTTAAATTTTTAAATTAATATAAACTGGACGATAAATCTATTTGATTTTTATATTTGGGAGAAAAAACATCATCCAGTCATCCAGTATTCTTAAATTGTTTATTCTTTAAGACATTTCGACACATATGTCATTATCAATAATTTAAAAAATTGTCAGTAGCATTCCAATAATCATACATAACTTTAAAAAGTTATAAGTCCATACATCTGTAATATTAACAATTACATTAAGATAAAATAATTATAATAAGATAAATACATAATTTCGATAAAAATTGTCCTAATAATTAGTAAAATCAAGCATGCATACCTCATAAAATGTATATTTATTACGCATTTTCTTGGGGATATATCCATCCTCCATGGTCAAATTATTAATATTACACCTATATAAACTTTAATCTTTAAAGTACTATAATATTTGTATGTAATTATGAACCTATCATCTTACTGCATTTAATTTTTTTTATATTTTAAAATCATTTTAAAACATATAAAAAATAATAATCAAAAAGAGAATATATATTGTTTTTATTTAATTTATTTAATCAAATTATGATATTTTATAAAAAGACTTAAATGGAAAATTTAGATATCATAAGCAACTATTTGAAGGTTATAAAGTCATGTTACATTACTCTATCAGTTATGTTTTCAAATCTAAATATTATGTACTATTGTTTTTTTTTTCAATTTTAAAATAATAGAAGAGTATAGCTTACTAATTTCTCTTCCTTCTTTTCTGGCATTAACTACATTATTTATTTCATCATTTATATAAAGCATACATAAAGAAGATAATAAAACATAGTAAAATAACAAGAGGATGATTTAGTTATAAAATATAATTATTAACATGTTATTAGTAAAATTACAAACAATAATACATAAAAACTAATGCATTGTTTTATATAGTTTATCTGTTTCTTTTTTCTCAACTATGCAGGCGGCCTAAATCTTAGGTCGACACGTACTTGGTTATTTTGTGTAATTCATTGACAGCGCTCCTTGACCATTTTACACTATTCTGATAATTATTTAATTTTTCCAACATAACTCCTACGTGATATTCAAAATGTAAATAAACTACTGCTTAAGGAAAAAGTAGGTTTACTGTAATTTAATTGTTAATTAATAACTTAAGGTAATTGAAAAAGAACTTAAGGTATACGTAATAATGTTTTAACATTAAATTTCACGAAATGAGAAAATTTCAACCGCAAACCGTTTTAAGTAATTACTAAAAAACCATTCGTCAGGCCCAAAAGTCAACGGCCGAATACTTCATGACGCGATGGATTCCTTCCTGCTCCTACGACCTTTTTCTATAATAAGTAGCTATCTACAGTTTATCTTAACGGTCTTCACTTCACTGATTAGTCAGAGCTAAGTCGATAATCGCTAAGAGAAACGTTAAATAAGAGGGTTCTAAGTCGTCGACCTTGTCATGGATGTAGTACCACAAACAGAAAATTAAAAAAGTACTTTATACATACAAAATTTAAAAAATCTAATTATGAATAAGAGTTTAGGAAAAAATGTGAGTATAAATCACTTGAAACCATTCATTATTATACGAATTCATGACAAATTTTAGTACAATTTTTTTTTTTAATTTTCTTATATGCGTTATGCTTTATTTTCTTTAAATATATATACAGTGGACCGTCGATTACCCGACATCCGAAATTTGATTTTGTTTTACATACCTCTGAATACATATACATATGTACCTACATATTTTCGTTCTTTGCATTGTGTTGCATTTTTTATTCGTTCATTTTTCACTATGCACATATATTTTAACGTAAATAAATAATCCTGCTTTTTATAAACTTTTATTAATTGTTTTAGATTCTTCTATCACGCATGTTTATATATATGCGTATATGTGTGTGTGTATTTTACTTTATAGTGAATTTCGATTATCCGATTTTTTTATTATCCGAACCATCCCTCACAACATTGGTTCGAATAATCGACGCTCTGTTGTACATGAATAATTACTATGGTAGTTGGTAGGTAGCCAGTTATAAGTAGCTCAGAGTATTGAGTGCTCAGTTGCTATGCTGAAGATTACAGGATCAAATCAGGGTCTGGTAGATAAATTATTTAATATTTTATCAGCCACGGACTAAAGACTAGACTCTGGTATCTGCAGAACCTCTAGGAGCTCATCTAGCCTATATAAAGTGGGTAACCTTGATGGGGTAGACCCTTCATGGGTTGTAGTGGTACAATTCGGGATGCAATAGCAGTAATATTCTGAAAACCGACTGTTCAGGTTGGGCCGAAACGATGGTTTTTAGAATAAAAAACATTATATGGACATTACCCAGATTGCTCATTCCATCATAGAGAGCTTATTTTACCAACAATCAACCGAATAAAAATATGGTTGATGAACATAAATCATGTTATAAGCTCAGCTTCGATTTAAGTACAAAGTATGGAAAGCGAAACACAACACTTTTCAAGAGAGGGAAGAAACTGTTTCAAGTTGCTGTCGAAATCAATGCTTATTTGTACGTGGTTTTGAACCTTATATAGATGACTCTATATGAATTTTAGATCAATTATCAATAGCAAATGATCGAAATCTATATGAGCAAGTACTAATAAGTATTAAATCAAGTAATATCTATCGACAAAAAAAAAATACTTCCATGAAACGTTTAGGCCTACGTATACAAATTTAATAATGAAATCAATACTAAATATCATTTTTTAAATGTTTAATTAAATAAATTATTAGAATACTACTGAAATATCTTTAAAGATAGTTAAGCCCTAGAGAAAGTTAACCATAATATATTTTTTTCGTTGACCTTTAAGCCTAAAGTTAATTGGAGAGCCTGATTTTCGAAAGGCGTCGAATTTACTCTTCACACAGTAGTAATTTTTTTTAAAACTCGGTTGAAGGAATAGTAAAAGAAATAGAAAGTGTAAAAATGTTAATAGAAGAGAAGATATTTGAAAAATAATGAAGTATCTTATACGCTCCGTTCAGAAATTATCATCGATTTTTTTTTAAAGTCCAGTCGTTATATAAGTGCAATCAAATAAAAAATATGAAATAATGCAATCAGCGTAAGGTGAAAGTGTTATATACACATAAATTCATCCCGATATACATGCGAATATCTTTCTGATAGTTTGCTTATTATGCTGATTGCCTTATTTCATATGAGTTCATTAAACTGGTTGAACTTGCATCACTACTGCTGCGCTAAAGTATGAGAGCTTCACCAAGCCTCACGTTACAGCGAATCATGCCCCCAGATAACTATTGTGAATAGTCGCATTGGGGCAGATTTTCAAGTGTAATTTGTGCCAAATAACACTAAGATTCATGTATGGTGACAAATTGTTCTAGATCCAAGGAAGTTGGCTGTTTGAACTCTAGGCACACGAGGACCTACATTTCTTCCCACAAAGAAACCCTTTAAGGACCAAACCTCGGGTGTTGTATTATTTTAAATGTATCAAATTTGAATGTATTGATTGTTCTTTCTCGTTGTTGTTTGACTGAAATGTGAGAAAAGAGATGTACGTTCTGGTGTATTTGTTTTTTTATAATGAAAGGCAACAATGTTTTTTCATTATATATTTGTGCTAGCTCAACCTTCGTTTTATCTACGAGTATTTTAACGATGTTCAAAAGTAGGACTTATCTATACACGAGATTTGCCTTTAGCTCTGATTAATCCGTGTCTTTGGTTTTTTAGTAGGTTGAGTAGTTTATATATTAGTAGGTTGAGTAATGGTAAGTGTTTTCTATTGTCATTCAGGAAGACAATAGAATAAACTTACCATAAAGTATAATATAGTTTTAGCTCAGTCAATAAATATAAAACTATATTTTGGCAACGTCTGTACAATTTTGTTATTCTTAAGGGACCTGGTTTCAGAATAAAATTATTATTCTATAGAACTTAGAACTCTATAGAACCCTATTCACTGTAAATAGTTATGGGCATTAAGTTGACACTTATATGTACATACGAATATAATGTTATTTCAATGTAATTAACATGTTACCTCGATTTTATGATGAGTGAGAGGTTTTTCTTGATGATGGGAGTTTGGGTTTTTGGGGTGGATTTTCCAGACAGTAAAAATTAGAATCAGCAGGTCTGTATTTTTGTTATTCTTTATACATCATCATTAATGATTTATTAATGCTTAATATTTTTAAATAGTTGTTACCTTTAATAAGAGTTTATCCGATATTCCATTCATGTATATGAATTATACAAGTTACTTGTATTATTTTGGGGGTATCAAATTTAAATCTGTGTTTTATTTTTATGTAACTCTCTTCGTTTTAGGTATAGCATTAATCTTCCAAACTAGAATTTAATTATCTTTATAGCATTTATCTACACACGTGATTTCATACATGATATTTGAGATTTTTGTTATCCATGTCTTTGGTTTCTTTGAGAATCTTGAGACCGCACTAGGAATCTATTATTTTCGTTACTAATGAGTGTTTTCTATACTTCTGTAAGGTATATACGGTTGGTACATTCTACTACAGAAAAATACCTGTTACACTAAGTTTAATTCGACTTGACCTGAATCCTTACAAACGAGGCTAGTTAATACAGTAGCTATTGATTAGCTAGAAGAATAATTAACTCATGCTGTTGAAGGAACTGGCTGGTACGATTTGTTCTAGTACACCTCTGGGCCGAATAACGGAAGCGAGGCAGCTTAATAGGGCGGAAGGACCAAACCGCAGGAGGAACTTCTTATGCCATCTTCCGCTAATTGAGCCGACTCATGAAGGAGAGTAAGAAGAGCCAGGAGGTTCGGGAAAATCATTGGCAATAATTAGTTTCGATAACTACCAAGCATTTACCAGGACCTTTAAGACATCACGATTCATAAAGTTTCATAATTAGTTATGAAACCATTTTAAAGGGAAGGAAAACGCCGTATCTTTAAATAAACAAACAAAAATAAAAAAGTAGTCTATAACTTCAGCGGTAAAGTTTAGATCTAAACTCAATTTAATATATTATTATATAGCCCCTGCCTTCGCAAATTATCGAATGTGAAAAAAACACAGTTTTTCGATTTCGACTTATAGCAGTTGCTTTAGAATTGGTAAGTGATATAAAAATCATATAGAGACATCTATCAGTCACAAAAACAATGTAAAACGAATTTAAATGTTTTGACTACAGGCAATATTTTTTAATTCTCTTCAAAAGTACATTTTCACATTGGATAGTTGGAAATGGCAGGGACGATATGCTCATGGACAATGATTGACTGACTGTGTGTTAACCCTAAGCCTGAAGTTAATTGGAAAACCGTGTTTTCGAAAGGCGTGGAATTGTCTTCTCACATTAGTAAACATTTTTTTACACAGTTAAAGGAGTAGTATAAAAAATAGAAAGCGTGAAAATAGAATTTGAAGCGGAGTTATTTATAAAAAAACTAAGTATTCTACCTGCTTCTTTTAGGAATACGCAATTTTTACAACTGGAATTATTCTCTCAAAATTGTTAGAATGAAATTTAAAAAATATCAATATCAAAATTATTAATAAAATGCAATACGAAAACTCCAAAACCTTACGTCCCCAAAATACTTATTAAATAACTAAACTGACAATGGTCCTCCAATACAGGCATTATCATTAAATAACTAAACTGACAATGGTCCCCCAATACAGGCATTATCTGGATAAACATAATCTTACTAATATTATTAATGTGAAAGTTTGTATTTTTGTCTCTCTTTCACGCAAAAACTACTGGACGGATTTGGATGAAACTTAACAGTAATATAGGATATCTATCAGAATAACACATAGGCTATAGCAAGCGCGGATTTAGGGGGGGAACGTGCCCCCCTACAGTATTTTAGGTACCGTCGAGAATCCATTATAGTACATAAATAAAGGAAAATCACATGATGATCTATGTGCGGGCGCGGGGGCATGTGCCTCCCCCCGTTACAGTACATCATTATAGGCAAATCAGGAACTTAGCATCTTGAAATTTGTAAATAGGTTCTTTGTATAGTTTAAGAAACAAATTTAGATAATTCCACTCCAAGGGTTCGCCCTTTAATATAGTAGGGGTTCAAAGGTAGTATAGAATCCGTCAGTTTTGAAGTTAGACATCTGAAATTTCGAATGTACGAGTAATTTTTAAAAAATTAACTTATATTTTAAAAAATAATTAAATTATTTATTTGAAATGATCTTTCACGAAACTTTATGTGGCAGACCAAATTCCACACGAGCGAAGCCGTGGGCATTAGCTAGTGTGTAATAATCGTTTTATCTCTCTTTTTTAATTTTCCTCATTTCTACTCATTAAACTTTTATTCATATCCCATCATAAAATTAATGGGAAACTACTCAAAAATTGTTTATATTAATATAATATTAGAATATGTTGTCTTACACAGAGGTGGTACCCAAGGTGTTTCCCTTAAAACATTTTGTCGTTTGATCTGATATTTTAGGACTTTCTGCTTTATGGAGCGATTGGGATCCCACAACTTCCTGGCATTACAAATTTTGATCTCTCCTACATTCGTTTTAGATGAATTATGTAATGAAGCCTAATGTATCAATATAATTAATCAAAGGTAATTTTCTCTTACAATAACATCAGATATCTCTCGTATCATATAGTTGTTATGAATACAAAAAGGGTTGGTAATGCGGTAACGCCAGCCTCAATCTATTAAGATGACTTGCGACAGAATGGATTTATGCAACGATACGAGGATATTTCAATGAGCATTGCGAAGCGATTCAACTCGCTGGTCATACTGGTCATATCTATGCACTACCACACTTTCTTACGCAGTAAGTATTTTTTTTAAATTATTGCAAACATACATCGTGGTCATAGAAATTGCAACACATATGATTGTTACCTTTTTGATCCTAAATGTGTAAACAAACGGTATGATTGTATTCATTTACCTACTAGTATTAGAGTGAGGTGGAATCAGTGACTGATAGTTTAGTTGTGCCCAGTGTATCCAATTTTAAGCACGCATTTCTTATTATTAAGTACAATAGATTGAGTTTCAAAGAAATGTCTTAAGAAAAAAAAAAATACTGACATTTGCTGAAGCTGGATTTTCTTCGCATGAGATAGCAAGGAGGGTGAGGTGCAACCAATCCACTGTGGTAAGAATAATAAACAAAAATCCTACCAAGGGATCTACTGAGCGAAAGAAAGGAACTGGAAGGAAACGGAAGACAGATGAGAGTCAAGATCACATGATGATGAGATTATTCTTAGAAATTCGCTTCAAAACTGCTAAAGAAATATCTAGAGATCTAGCAGATACCAATTTAGCAGAAGTAAGTCGAGAAACAGTTGGCAGAAAAAGGTTTATAGGCAAGAAAACCAGCCAAAATGCCATTTCTTAACAGAAAAATTAAACAATCTCGCCTAAATTGGGCGCAGAATTTAAAAAATTGGACATCTGATGACTGGAGGAAAGTGATGTTTTCAGATGAGAGTAAATTGAATATCATCAGTTCTGACGGTGCTCCATACATAAAGCCTCGAGCTAAATGAAAGATTTGCAATTGTGATGGTCCGCGGATGATTTTCCTGCTTCTGTTTTTCCAGAGCCACGTTTCTGAAAGGGACAAAGCACAGATCTAAAATTGTGGAAAGAATTGATACTTCTAAACTAAAACGGCCAGAAAAGTGTGAAGAGTATCACAGTCAATTAAATATATAACTAGAGAGCAATCTGAGAAGTTCTTCTGATAATGATGATATACAGGAGCGTTGGGAAGCGTGCATCAATTCCATCACAAAAGCAGCAAAGGATGTTCTTGGCAATAAATAATATATTCAAAGATCCTCATGGTTCGATAATGATTACGCCCAAGAGACGGAAGCGAAGAATGTTGCATATAAGATTATGATCCAAAGAAAGCATACACGAGAATCAACAGAAGAATTTAAATACCTGAGGAGGAGGGAAAAAAAGCTCCACAGGCAGAAGGAAAGATAATGACACAACAAGCAGCTTGAGGAGATAGAAGAGCTGAGAAACATAAGAGAAATTTCTAGGTCATACGATCATAAAATATTTTTTTTCGGGGCTAAATGAAATTTAATAAAATTTGTTTAAAAAATCGATATCTCGATCTCATGATCAGGATGAGTTCAGTGACAAACAGACGAACAGGAGAATTATATGTGAGAACCTACAAACGTAGCATAGTTCAAACGTTTCGAAGGAGAAATTAATAAAAATATTATCTATCGGATCGAAGTTTGAACCTAAAACATTCTTGAACCAACAAAAAATTGCACTAAAATCGGTCCAACCGTTCAGGAGGAGTTCAGTGACATACACATGAATAGATAATTATATATATATATATATATATATATATATATATATATATATATAAGATATATTGATAGAAGAACTACAAAGGCAATTCAATGTTACTACTGCAATAATCACAATAACACTTTCGGGTTTCCTGTACATGCCACAGATTGTTGATCTAGCCATTACTTTGAAAATAAAATAAAAACAAACACAAAAGAGCTGAGCAAATAGAAGTTACACCTTGACAAGGGAGGCATGTCAAGTTAAAGAGCTGAGAAGTATCGGATTGTTCTTTAAGTGTCGGCTTCCTGCAAGGCACTCCTTTTCCCGGTCAACTCTCTGGGGGGAAGAGGCATTAAATTCAATGATTAACTCCTAACACCCGGTCTCGAATACGACTGACTTATCAGACTAATAGAAATTACATAGTGATAATATTCAATAGTACATAGTCATATAAATATAACAGTACAAATTTTATAATAGTATACAATCAGTAACTATCTATAGTGAAAAGAGCGAATAAACGAAATACACCGAATATGAGAGAAAAAAAAAATTGTTGTAAGAGAAAAATTTATATTTGATTTAGTAATGATTCCGCATGTTGTCGAGTTGACTCACCACAAGTTTTAACTTTTAATTCGTTTAATATTTTCCAAAAATACAAGTTATAATGAGTTTTATTATGGAAAAGGGAGTATAATAATGGTAAATGTGTATATCTCGGTATCATTGCATCTAGGAATGAACGTTTCAAAAACATATCTACAGCCCCGGTGGGTAGGTCTAATTTTCTCCAAAATGAGTTTTTTGTACTTACGTAAGCTGAATCGAGTTATTTTCTTAGTAAATAAGGGGCTAAGTAAGGCATTGGCTTGAAAAGGAGTTATTGTTTATATTACAACTACATTTAAAGCCAAAAACTACGAAAATGATACAATTCCGGTTATCAGAAAGCAGTGAACTCTCTCTAGACTAAATCCGACTTAACCACTTATTCACCGGAGCTATAGATATATCATCTACACTTGAAATGTTAGTAGAAACTATTCTTTATAATTGTTCAAATAATAAGACCTCTATAGTAATTTAAAACTCTTCATCAAAAATTGGTACTATGATACCCTTGAAGGACAACTAACAACTTACTGTTTCAACAAAAGTACAACTAAGTATATATCCAAAACGATCATAAAGTATGTTTCGGAAACAATATTGTTAAATAAAACATAGTTATTGACAAGGTAATTCATTAGTTTCTTTACTTGTAAATATAATCATATTCAGATGGAAGGTTTATTTTAATTGTATTTAAACGTCCGTTATTATTATTAGCTAGATTCGCAACTTGCAAAGTTTAATGGATAGTGCATTGTTTATTGCAAGTGGATTAAGGTTGGACAATTGTTTACGGCTGACGACGCTCCTCGCGATAAGCCAGTACCGTCTCGACTGCTGGACCAGTGGGACCGTCCTCATGAGACCTCCATGACGAACACTTTCGTCGCCTACTCTCTTTGCCTTCCTTCTAGATGCGGCCATTCTCTCCAGGTGTACATTCTATGGTAGAAGAAAGGATAGTGGAAGAAGCAGCACTTCCCGACTAGCCACCAGTACTCAAGGTGGACTTTATTTTAAGGAAAGTTTTTTTTTATTTTTTATTTTCACGAAAATAGTGATACAAACTTTAAAGTTAAAATTTGTCAGCTACTGTTCAAATTGATTGATAACGCTTGCAGTGAGGGACATATATTATTATAAATCTTATTATTTTTTTCTTTATATACGTGCTACATGCAAATAAATATTATTTTGTTTTTGTTTAATCTTCCAGAAAATGGTTCCTTTTTTTCTTTAAAACCACATGGGTGGAGTATAACTGTATATAACAAATAAATAACTGGCGCACATAATCAGGACAGATTCAAATTTTTAATGCTAAAATTTATCATGCCTGAACATTTGGTCCTCCGAAACCGGATTTGTTAATTGGTTATTAATTACTTAAAAATAAAATAGTACATTTTCTGGAAGTTCTAAAGAATTACTTTGTTTATTTCAGCTTTACATATTTACAATTAAAAATAAAACAATAGGGTTTTGTTCCTAAAATATTGACGCTGAAACATCAAGCTCATTTTCTCTTTATTTTAGTAATTAAAGATTGATTGTTCCCCCTGACACCTTTTTTTTAAAAATCAAATCTCAAGATGACTGAAGCAGCTCTTCGAAAAAAGCTTAATCAACTTGGATCGGAGATAAAAACGGTTGTGGAATTAGGGCGTAAGATAGAAAATGAAGCCAGCAACCTCTTCATGTTTAAGGGGATGTATAAAAGTACAAAAGAGGTTTATATCTCGTATACTGCTGCATGGGAGGCATTGGAAGACCTTTCTGCTGCCGGTGGAGTTGAGATAACGGATAAGGATCGTAATACGCTGCAAGCTGTGAAACGTTATTTCCATGAAGCAAACGCGATTTACGAGCATTACATGAATCCTACACCCACAAGCCAATCATCACCTTCGACTTCGACGAGCTTTCTCAATGAATCCAGATTTGTCCGAGTTAACCTGCCGCGGATCAATCTTCCCAAATTTGGGGGAAATTACAGTGACTGGCCTACCTTTCGAGACACTTACATTTCCTTGATTCATGGTGACGCATCTATTCCAAAAATTGAGAAATACCACTACCTATTGTCTTGTTTGGTGGGGTCCGCTCGTTCGCTCCTTAAGATTATACCGCTCCGAGAAGATAATTATGACCAAGCATGGACTACCTTGACGGAGACATATGATAATAAGAGAGTGCTAGCCATGCAACATTTGAATGCACTTTTGGATTTCAAACGTTTGCCTGCGAAACCAAACCTCAGCCTATTGAAATCGTTCATTTCTGAGGTTGGTGAGAATGTACAAGCCTTCAAGCTTTTGAACGTCCCGTCTGCTGACGAATTTATATTGTTTGCGTTAGCTATCAGATGCTTGGATCCAACTACTAGGCGGGACTTTGAAAAGAAAAATCTCGACTTGGATTTTCCGAAATTTGATAGCCTAATCAAGTTTGTAAAAGATGAGTGTAGGATTTTGGAACTCTCAGACATTCGTTCTACGAATTTATCGCCAGACTCATCGCCACGAACCTCGAATGTGAACTCAAAAGTTAAGAAGGCCTTAGTAGTGGAGGGAAAATCAACTCGTCGCACCTGGCAAAAGGAAAAACCTTCATCCTCATGGCAAGCATATCCATGCCCTGTATGCAAAGATACCCATTCTCTTTATTCATGTAGTAAATTTCGTCGGGCAACGAAAAAGGATAAGAGGAAACTGCTCAGTAATTGGAAGGGTTGTCTAAATTGCCTATATCCAGATCACGAAGCAAAAGTATGTCCTTCGACGCGTAGCTGTTATATTTGCAAAAAACGTCATCATACTTGGCTTCACTTGGACGACGACTATGAAAGCTTGCCTGCCAATAACAGCTCAGCTACAAGTGAGGATTCCATAAATAACGATCAAGGCGAACAGACAATAGGTCCCACTTCCGTGTCTCTATCCACCAATGCAAGATTTAAAGACGTACTCCTGGGTACCGCTTGTGCTACGATCAAGGATCATAGAGGGAATTTTCAAACGGTGCGCATGGTACTAGACTGTGGAAGTCAGTGCTCCTTTATATCTTATGATTGTTTTAAGCGCCTTCGACTATGCGTTAAACCATCCACTGTGACGATATCGGGAATTGGTCAAACATCGTTGTCAGGATCACATGGCATCGCCCAATGCACAATTCGACCATCTCAAGGCAAATTACAACTTAAAACCAACGCTGTGGTAGTCGACTGTGTCACAGGTGAACTTCCTCATGTTGAACTACCCTCAGAATTTCTTGAGGCCTATAAAGGTTTTGATCTAGCAGATCCGACATTTTATCAGCCGGGAAACATTGATTTCCTACTAGGAGCTGATCTCTATTTTGACATCTTCATGCAAAGGCCTATTACAATACAACCGAGTCTCCCAAAACTTGTTCCTACCATCTTTGGGCATGTGGTAGCTGGGCCTTACGAAAGCCATTGCGAACAGGGCTTAAGGAGACATGCCCTTTATGTTCACGCTACCAATAATTTAAGTGAAGAGATTTCGAAATTCTGGCAGATCGAGGAAATACAATCACAACCTCTCCTGTCCCCATCGGACCTTTATTGTGAGCAGCATTTTATCACAACCAAATCCCGAACCCCGGACGGAAGATATATAATTCGATTACCGTTCAAAGAATCATTTACTGGAGATCTTAGTGAATCTAAAGGTCAAGCCCTTAAACGATTTTACATGTTGGAATCAAAACTGGCGAAAAATCAAACTCTACGTCGAGAATACGTTAACTTTATGGACGAGTATTTGAGCCTTAATCACATGGAATTGGCTATAAAACCTGGATCGTACTTTATTCCGCATCACAGTATAATTAAAGAAGATGGTGACAACTTCAAAATTCGTGTGGTATTTGACGCATCGGCCTCCACCTGTAGCGGATCCCTCAACGACCTTCTGCACACTGGTCCTAAACTGCATAAGGAAATCACTGACATCTTAATCAAATTTAGATGCCATCCAATCGCCTTCACAGCGGACATCGTGAAAATGTACCGCCAAATTCTCCTGTCTCCCGAGGACAGGAAATATCAGCATATATTTTGGAGATCAGACCCCTCAAAACCTCTTCAAGAGTACAATTTAAATACGCTCTCGTATGGATTGTCAGTAGCACCGTTTCTGGCTCTCAGAGTTATCCAGCAGTTAGTCAAGGACGAAGCCCTCGCCTACCCTTTAGCCTCAAGGGCACTTACCGAAGAAATTTATGTGGACGATATTGTTACTGGCTCTTCTGATATAAGTTCAGCGTCCAAGCTCAAAGAAGAACTAGTCGACTTACTACATAAAGGAGGGTTTGAGCTCAGTAAATGGGCAAGTAATGCACCAAATCTCATCGATGGTCAGCAACAGGTACCACTGAGCCTAGCGTCACACGAAACTTGTTTAAAGATATTGGGACTCCAATGGGACCCATCAAGGGATATTTTCACATATCGTATTAAGCCAATGTCTTCAACCACATTCACCAAGAGAACCGTCTTGTCGATTATAGCCAGGATCTATGATCCAGTAGGCTACATTGCCCCGATTGTATTCTATGCCAAGCATATACTGCAAAGTCTTTGGAAGGAAAAATTGGATTGGGACGACGAACTCCCTTTACATTTACAACAGACATGGTCTCATTTCATCTCTCAACTCCCGTTTTTATGTGATGTAGCTATTCCTCGTTATATTAGGACGCACGGAGCGGTTGAGTGTGATGTTATCGGTTTTAGTGATGCGTCGGAGCGCGGTTACAGTGCAGTCATTTATTTACGAGTTGTTAATGACGGTAAGGTCACTTCTCATCTGATAAAATCGAAAACAAAATTAGCCCCGACTAAACCACTAACCATTCCACGGCTGGAGCTATGTGGAGCTCTACTTCTCGCCAGATTATATACTTCTCTCCAAGAATTTCTTCATCGACTGCCAATAAAAGAACATTACTGGTTCACAGATTCAATGATTGTCCTGGGGTGGTTAAAAACGTCACCATATAACTTGAAGACCTTTGTAGCTCATCGAATTGTAGCAATTGCAGAAAAAACTCGAACAGAGGATTGGTATCATATATCAAGCGAAACAAACGCAGCTGATTGCGCTTCCAGAGGGATATTACCACTAGATTTATTGCAACATCCTATTTGGTGGAAGGGACCTTCATGGTTAAATGCTGATAAAAACAACTGGCCAATCCAGGATATGGAAACGGACTCATTTACGGACCTTCCGGAAATGAAACCAGCTTTGTTAACAACTCTACTGGTAGAAGGGAAAAAACCATATCTGATTGAGTGGTCCGAACGTTTTTCTTGCTATGGACGGCTGCTGAGAGTAATGTGCTACATTCTCCGTTTCGTCAATAGGTTGTTGGATAGGAAACCAAAAAAAAGCGGAACAATCCAGGCCAAAGAACTAGAAATAGCTGATCGAATATTTGTCAAGCTTATTCAGAAATTTTACTTGAGAAAAGAATTTCCGGATTCGGAATTGTTGCCAATATCTATTGCACTAAGGCGTCTTAATGCAGTTCGTGATGAACAAAACATTATTAGAGTTGGAGGTCGATTACAAAACTCCAATCTTCCTGAAAAGAGTAAACATCCAATGTTAATTCCAAAATGTCACTACGCCAAACTCTTAATAGATTATCACCATCGAGCCTACCTTCACTTAGGACCGTCCGCCTTACGAGCTATGCTCCAAAGAACATATTGGATTTTATCAGCCAGAACTCTGATCAAGCAGAGGATATATCGATGTCTGAAGTGTTTCAAGGAATCACAGCGACCCAAGGAGCCCTTCATGGGAGTGCTACCTGCATCCAGATTCGTAGAAGGAAGGCCCTTTCAACATACAGGAGTAGACTTCGGGGGGCCTTTTATCATTCGGGAATCGCCTCGAAGAAAAAGCTCACAGAGCAAGGCATACCTGTCTCTCTTCATTTGCATGACAACGAAAAGTGTCCACTTGGAACTTGTGTCTAATTGTACCATTGATGCATTTTTGGCGGCTTTCGACAGATTTATTTCAAGGCGAGGAGCACTTTACCGAATGTACTCTGATTGTGGATCCAATTTCATCGGAGCTGCCAACAAACTAAGGGAGCTTCTAAAATGGCAACGATTGAAGGAGACACAAAACGACATAATGAATCATGCTTCTTCAAAGGGAATCGAGTGGTCATTCAACCCTCCCCATGCCCCGCACTTTGGAGGGCTGTGGGAAGCAGGAATAAAATCTGTTAAGACAATCTTACGCAAGGTAATGGCAGATACTCCTTTCACGTTTGAGGAACTTTGTACGATTTTTGCTCGCATCGAAGCCATTTTAAATTCTCGACCTCTCTTAACACTCGAATCTGATCCGGAGAGTTATGAAAGCTTAACACCAGGGCATTTTTTAATAGGTTGCCCAATAACCGGCAGACCTGAAGAAACCCTGTGGGACACCAAAGAGAACAGACTCGATCGTTGGCAACTGGTACAACAGAGAACAGAACACTATTGGCGCAGATGGCGTACCGAATATTTGCATCAATTGCAGCAACGGAACAAGTGGATCAAAAATGAGCCCAACCTTAAGGTAGATGACCTAGTTGTAGTGAACGAAGCCAACTCCCCGCCACTTTATTGGCCACTAGCGCGAGTACACGGGATTCATCCCGGAGAAGATGGAGTAGTTCGCGTGGTAACCCTTCGTTTTGCTTCGGGCGCTATTTTAAAGCGACCCGTAACCAAAGTTATATCTCTTGCTCCCGTAACTTCACCAGAAAACATAGAGACTTAAAAATTCCATGTGGAATTTTGGTGGGCTGTATGTTTCGGAAACAATATTGTTAAATAAAACATAGTTATTGACAAGGTAATTCATTAGTTTCTTTACTTGTAAATATAATCATATTCAGATGGAAGGTTTATTTTAATTGTATTTAAACGTCCGTTATTATTATTAGCTAGATTCGCAACTTGCAAAGTTTAATGGATAGTGCATTGTTTATTGCAAGTGGATTAAGGTTGGACAATTGTTTACGGCTGACGACGCTCCTCGCGATAAGCCAGTACCGTCTCGACTGCTGGACCAGTGGGACCGTCCTCATGAGACCTCCATGACGAACACTTTCGTCGCCTACTCTCTTTGCCTTCCTTCTAGATGCGGCCATTCTCTCCAGGTGTACATTCTATGGTAGAAGAAAGGATAGTGGAAGAAGCAGCACTTCCCGACTAGCCACCAGTACTCAAGGTGGACTTTATTTTAAGGAAAGTTTTTTTTTATTTTTTATTTTCACGAAAATAGTGATACAAACTTTAAAGTTAAAATTTGTCAGCTACTGTTCAAATTGATTGATAACGCTTGCAGTGAGGGACATATATTATTATAAATCTTATTATTTTTTTCTTTATATACGTGCTACATGCAAATAAATATTATTTTGTTTTTGTTTAATCTTCCAGAAAATGGTTCCTTTTTTTCTTTAAAACCACATGGGTGGAGTATAACTGTATATAACAAATAAATAACTGGCGCACATAATCAGGACAGATTCAAATTTTTAATGCTAAAATTTATCATATAATTTACATAAATGAAGGTAACATTAACTTCTATTAGTATATTCGCTAAAATCTGCCTAAGTATAGCTGAATATATCTATAGCCATAGGCGTAACGAGGGGGGTTATTGTGGATGTAACCCCCCCCCCCATTGCTTAGAAGAAATTAAAAAAAAAATTGCAAGTAACAATTCAAAAGAAATAAAAAATTGAAGGATTTTACTTTTTAAAAGTTATTATTGTGGGATTACAGAAGTAGGAGTCAATAATGTCAAAAACAACAAAGAAAGTGCAAACACAGTTATTTTAATGAATAAACTGCTTTTATAAAATAAATAACATTTATAAAATATTATAATCTATTAATTTAATTTGAAGCTACATGATTTATAGTACAATATAAATTATACCTATATTACGAGGCATCTTTCTTGAAGGGAGTAATATGTTGGAGTGGTTGACTGGTGGGGTTAACCCCCCTCCATGAGTCAACTCTAGTTACGTTAATGTCTACAGCCACCATTAAAAAGTGGTTAAGTCGATTTATCTCCAAAATTTGTGGTACTTAGAGAAGCGAATAAGGAGATAAAAGTCAGGCATTGGTATGAAATGGAGTTATTACTACTTCATTTCAAGCAAAAGACCACGAAAATGATATGATTCCCTCAATACGATTGATTTTTGGGACAAAATTCGATTATTCACGCTTATTCACCGGGGCTGCAGATATAATGTTATACAACGTCAAGTAGTGTGTTACATTCCTTTGTATCAATAGTATACTTTCTTTACTATGGAAAGAGAAACTAGAAAAATCCATTGTAATCCATCAACGAAATCAATGATTCATTTGGCAATTCCGTTATACCGCCCTTATCTGGATAATTAGTATGCATGGAATTCGCATCGGTGGTCGCTTCGGGTTTGAAAAGGATAGCTATAAAATGGACAGGGCATGTGAAAGGATAATGAAATCTGTAAAATGTAAAATTGTAGCAGAGATGACACATTACACCAAACGTGCTGATTACATCTTTAGAAATTGATTGTAACTAATTATAAACTATAATCTTTTTTAAAATAATTGTACAGGGTATTGGACTTTAAATTTATATTTTTTCTTGGTAAATAAATAAAATATAATAAGCCATTATTATTATTCTACTAACCCAGACTGGACAAAGCCCCAGCTCCACTTATTAGCTATAGTAACAGACTATATGAAAGAAATCACCCAGCATATTTTAAATAATAAAAAATTATCTTTTATGTACTATTGTAATAATAATAATAATAATAATGTCTTTATTTATTCTGGGACAAGTCCCTATAGAATAACAATACAAGCATTGTAAGCTGTTATGTCTCAGAGTGTAAAATAATTACATTTAATTAATTAATACAATTAATTTAATAAGTGAGAAAGAATAAAAAAATGAACAAAAAAAAGTGAAATAAAAGTATTTTAAGAACAGATTAGAAGAAAAAAAAGAAAAAAAATTAAAATAAGTTAACAATAATTATATAAGAGAAACAAGTTTATGGTCACATATATACCTATCAAATTTATGCCAAGAAAAGAACAAATAAAAAATGAAGAAAAATTAAACAATATTATCCGAAATTTACATTTCATCCCTTTTTGTCTTTTTTAATATCTATCTATATGACATTAATAATACATATGTACGTGGTTTAAATTCCACACACTCATATATATGAATACATAATAATACATATTGTAAGGACAATAATGATATAAAAATTATAACGCTTATAGAATACATTTCGGCGATACCTTGTATAGTTGTGTAAATAATTTAAGAAGTAAAAAAATTGTTGTGTTTATGTGTTTTTTTTATAATGTTGAATTTTATGATTGTTGAATTTTTAGTTTTAATGTTTTTTGCAGATAAAGTTATATACGGTTTGAATGATGAGAAAATTATGCATTGAAAATGACCAAATTGGGTCGAAACGTATAAGAAGTAGATGAGATGAAATGAATTTTCGGACAAAGGTTTTTTTACACACCAAGGAAAACTATAATCTTCCAGAGTTGAAAGACGTCAAATAAGTAAAATATCATAAACCGACTAAAATTAATTATAAACAAAATATCAAAAAAGTTTTAACAAATGTTAAAGGTAGTATAAATGTTGTTAGAATGTCTGTAACAATAGAAAAGAATTTACGGGTATGTTTGTAAGTACCTAGGTAGAAAACAACAACTCAATTAAACAAATTAGTGTATAATAAACTAAACAACATAAAATTCTGCGTTGAATGAGCCACCAAAACATAAGAATTTAGACGAAAACTGCGGTTATCAAAAACGTGATTGTCTTCATTCTATCAAAAATTGAGCCGACGTCCAGTAAATATCAAGTAGCTGGAAAATGAGTTCTCAATGAGAAAACTCAAAAGATAAAGAGTTAAAAACTTAAAACATTGGACAGTTATACCTCTCAAAATCTACCGGACTTAATTAATATCTCATTGAAAGGATTCATCGTAGAAGAGGATTAAAATTCCTAACTAAGGCTATACCTATAAGATAACAACCCAGGAAGGGCCTTGAGTTAGTAAATGGTAGAGACTGTACAGTTACCATAACAATGGTTGTATAGGGAGGTGATTTGTCCGAGATCACGCTCAACCGCAAGGTTTTCCCCCAATTAAGGGTACCTATTTTATGGAACTGGCCTCATGGACGGAATTATCTGAACAAATGTAAAGTTTTACAATAATCGTTCAATGATTACAATTTAATCATCACTGTTACGAAGATTACGCTTCCAATTGAGTAATAAGTTTTAATTGTTATTCGTTTTGCTTTAAATATTTTCCAAAAATACAAGTTATTTTGAGCTTTAGCATGGAAATGATCATGTAATATGGGTAATGAGTATATTTCAGTAATCATTCCATAAAAAATAAAAGCTCCAACAAACATTTCGAAGTTGAAATGATTACTGAAGACATTTATTTATAGGCATTTCACATAATTACATTCTCTTGTCCATACTAAAGCTTTATTTAATGATAGCTTGTATTTTTGGAAAATATTAAATGGGAAACGAATGAAAAGCTAAAACTTGTGACTCAACTCGAAGCAGAATAATTACCTTTTATTCCTAGTAGTTTCGAATTTCTAGCCACACAATCAAATAGTAATTGCAACAACAATACATAAATATTCTAAAGTATATTCGTTAGTTATGTTATATTTATGACTTCAAATGAGAGAGATCTAAGAAGGAAGTAGGATGTGCTACACAGGCTAAAAAGCCATAAAGAATTTGATAGCTGATTGTTAATTCGAGAAGAGTGGTCAGATACACATCTCGTTTTCGGGTAATGATAGATTATTTTCCGAAAATGAGCTTGTTTTAGAAAATTACACGCTATCTTGGATGGTATTCACCAATTCATACTTATGTCGCCATATAAGGGGACTTTTTAGGGCTCATATTCAATAACAAGTTTGTTGACCCCCGGGGTATTTACCCCTAATGGTAGTTAGCTTCGATAATGGCCACGTACGAGCCTTCAAGCCATCTTCTTTAAGGGTATATAAGGATACTAAAACCTATGCAATGAAATATTTACCTGTTTACAACCGAAAAAGAATAATTAATTATTTATAATACGATACAAGAAATATATCTAATAAATATAAAATAATAATAAGTAGTTAAAAAACACGCTTAAATAGAAGACGGAACTAAACAGTAGATAAGAGTTTTTAATAAGTTTAAAATAACAAAAGAGTCATGAACGAAAAAAGTCCTTTTATCGTAAAAAAGATTGGGGTGCTTGATGTTAATTGTAAATGTTTTACTGACTAATATTGGAAATATAAAATCAAAAATACAATATGTGACAAATGATATTTGTATAATTTCTCTCAATAAATATTTATTACAATTATTTAATATTTAAAAGAAAAGAGTGTTAAAAGTCAATATGAAAATATCTAAAACGAATCCAAGGTTTTTTAAGGATTAAATGAATTTCTATTATTATTTTAAGCTTACTGAAAATTATTTCCCATTTTATAGTTGTGTTTTATATTAAAGCGTGGTTTTAATGAATTGATTTTATTCTTGATCTTAGAGGCTATATTGCTTGATTGATTTATTTTGTATTTTTAGTTCGACTGGCTATCAATTCTTAAGTTATTTTTAAACTAACAATCATACTCTCCTTTTTAGATAGGCCAGCTACATAAGCGTCCTTTTTTAAGTTTTAAAACTATTATTATTTTGCTGCAAAATAATCGAAACTCCCCAATTGATCCCGCCAGTAGCCATATGCCTGAGTCAAAGATTGTCATGTATGCATTAGTTAACGCCACAGTATTTGGCACGAGACAATAATGTGTCTTGGTATTAGAAAAAGTTACCACGAGTCTTCGAGCAGTGAGCTAAGATTAAATACATACGTACACACGGGGAAAGATAATAAAAGCGTGCTAAAAATACTTTCAATTGGTAGATTGGCAATTATGGACTTGAACAGTAAAATAATATTGGTTGTAAATTTGACAGGTTAAATGTTTTGTCTTAAACAAAGGAAATCCTTATCTACTCACGTAGTAGCCGTCAAAAACGACAAATATGCGATATGCAAATTGATAAAGACGACTTTGTTTTTCTCGACAGAAAAGTAAATTAGCTTAAAACATAAATACATCTAATTTATTTATTTTGTGGAGGAATAGGGTTCTAACAACTGGATAACTTCTAAACTTAAAAACAAATTATAAATCGGTGTTTTTAGTATTCAATATAGTTTGTTTATTTATTCATTCATTCAATTCCATTATATGGTTCTGTTAAATACAAACGTACATACAAGTGAAGCTAATACAAGCGTGTTAAAAAAGCTCTCGATTGGTAGATCGCAATTACCTAACTTGAATACTAAATAACATTAATCGGACCAATAATAACATTAAATACTATTGCGGGAGTTCTAAAGTTGCCTATATACGTATAGTCAGGTAGTTTATGATATCCCAGAGGCACAGGATCCCCATTTTACGCCCTTTCCAACGTACGTTATACCCAATAATGTTTTCCCTATAAACTATAAATACCTATAACATAAAATATAATAACAATAACTATAAATGGTTACGAAGAAAGACCCGCATGCCCTTCAAGTTGAAAGAATATCAAGCTCACATAAAGTAAGATATTTATGACAGTAACAATATAATTTAATTTTCTTGGTCACTTAATTAAAAATAAAGTCATGCATCCAATAATATGAAAAGTGTATGATTAAAAGTGAAAGGGCAGTTCATAAAAAATAAAAGTCTTTAAGATATTTTACACTTTGTTCCCTATACAAAATGAGATCCTTCATAAATGTCACAAAATGGCAAAGTACAACCAGAAGTAGAGGAAGCGATGCGGTTATTGCGCCAGGTTTCGCAACAGCCATCATACAAAACTTTGCCTACCTACCCGGGCAACCTCCTAGGGAACATATTAGATGAACGAGATTGACAATAATAAACGCATTGACGTCCTGGCGCAACCCCGGGGATATCATAAGGGTTATGAATGACCGTTAGGTAAGACCGTAACCGACTTTCGAAAACTTTCCAAAAGGGCGTTAAATGAAAGAAAAACTCTGGGTGATATTATAGCTGGAAACGGGGGGAATGGGAGACGTGATCCAAAGTACAATGCCTCTTTTCATAGATCCTTAAGGCTTTCCAGCCGAGTCAGTAGGCCAGCCTCTCAGCACTGGACAACCCGGCTTCTATATGTGCATATTAAGCGAAAAAAAGGAGAACTTCTGATGCATAGTTTAATAGGGGGGCCTATTAATCAATTCCCAGATTTCATGTAGTTAACAGGAAAAAAAACAACTGTACCACTGCATTGCATCTTACCGCTCTATATCATAGATAGACTGTTTCATGGACAACGGTAATGCTTGGAGGTGATTTGTCCGAAATTACGCTCACCACCTAGATTCTCACCCTTATTATGGGTACCCACTTTATAGAGGCTTGGTGAGCCCCAGGAGGATCCTAGGTCCTATGTGATTCATCTCTGACCACTAACAGATTAAGTAAAATCTTGCCAGCAGTGGGAATTGAACCCAGGAAACCCTTCGGTACGGAGACTCAGCGCTATAGCATTAATCCACTGCCCTCCATTTTATACAGTTAATATAGATCATAATATGTAAATATTGTAAGGTAATGGTGCAACTAAACTTATTAATGAAAAAACTATAGTGGTGACAACGATGTGCATAACTATACCAACAACAAATACCCTAATAAATTTACCACAAAACCCATGAAGGGTCTCGAGTTCAGTGCAGAACATGCACTAAATATTTTTTCTTAATAAACATTTTAATTATTAATGGATTAAGTCATAAAAAAAAAAGACTAAATAGCGTAAATCGCACTGTAAGGGAATAAGATGCTAGGAAAAAAAAAATTCTGTCGACTAACTCTTTCATATATTATTAAAAAGCTGCCACCTCTTTCAAGTCAATTTCGCAACGCCATTCTAACAATTAAATATATTTTCGAAGAATGTAATTATTAGATATCAATAATAAATAAAGTAGGCCTAGCCCCAAATTTATAGAAGGCATTTGGTCACAACGAACCTACCATCGCATAGGTTTTTGAAAACTTTTTATCGCATAATTTTTTAGTTACAGAAATATTATATTGAAAGTTGAATCTAAATTCTTTACATCGGCCTGTATGAATGCATGTTTTTGTGTAAGAGTTTGCGTATAAGTGTTATTTATCTACGATGGATACCAAAATATAATAAAGCGCACGTAGATGGCCCAAAGGGTTTTACGTCTTTAAACACCAAATACATGGATCATGCTAGATGATTGAAAAGCTCAAACATAGGAAATTTATGATTACTATCGCAAATAATAAATAAATAACTAATATAGTATCTATTCGGGTTTTCCTCCCACTGACAGGGAGAGTAATTTGATTGATTTCCTACTCAGGTTTTTTTTATATATATTTTTTAAAGAAAACTCTGAAATAACCCTGCGTTTTCTTTAATCAATAGGTGGGGAAATGATTAAACGGAAAACTGAAAAAAGAATCATAAATGAAGTGATGTCAAATTACGAAACCCGATTAGGCATGATGAAACTTCATTTTATCACCTAAAGAATGAAATTTTGACATTTTGAAAAAATAAACAAGGACACATAGCTTAAAAACACACAAAAAAAAGAGCCTTTAAAAAAAACCATTTTTAAAACCATTTGTGGATAATAGAACAGACTCCTAGCGAAATCACAAGGTCATCTTGAGATCTACGGTCACAAAAGGGAGAAATCTTTTTGTGTGAAAGAAAATCGTGATTTTAGAAAGTGAAAAGTGATTTCCTTGGAATCAGAAAACTTCTCAATACAGAGAAGAAAATCTTTTAAAAACAGCATAAGCCTTTAAAATTCATACCAATCAGGAAGTGTCTAATCTAAGAAAACATTTGTGCAGAGAGGGCATTTGGTCAACCCCCAGGTTCTCCCTGTACTTAATGGTACCTACTTTGTAAAAGATGGATGATCCCCGGAAGAGTCTACGAACCCCTCAAAGTCGATCCAAGGCTATTAACCTAATAAATAATTTTACTGTAATAAATACCATGAGTTCTGAGCTCAGTAACAATCTTCATACTAATTCTCAATTACTCAAAGAAATCAGTAAATTATTTCTTCATGAAAATATAATACTTGCATACAAGATGTACAAAAATGTAGTTATTTGATTTTTTATAGCAGAAGCGGTTTTGTTAAGTTAACTTTAGCCTCGTTTTAAACTATTCAAATATTTAAAAAAATGAAAATGTATTAGGTCACTATACAAAGTTAAACAAGACACAAAGATCTTATGATACAGATCCTAATGACACTCATAGAAAAAAATAAAAGCACAGATAATTCTAATTAGAGGTAGAGAATCCGAAAGGCGGGTATTATCCTAATTGGAGATTTAAGTGCTTGTAAATGGCGACAGGAAATTAGGATTGCTATCAGAGGAAATAAACTCTTAACAGAAATAACCAACAATTATACAGAACTGTTTGAGCAGGATTCATCAAAACTTCACCTTATATAAGCAGCCATATCAGTATCAAGAGATAGGCGAACATGAGGAAAATGTGGTATGATGAGAAACAATACTCAATAACTACTGAAAAAAAATTACTTTTGAGGATTTGAAAACGTTTTCAACGATATAAATCCTTCAAAACCTGCAATACCTTGCGCTTAAAAATAAATCAAAAGGACGTCCCGGAATATCAGGAGTTATTGCTGAACTCGGCAAGGACAGGACAATCGACTCTCTCAAGGTCAAGGAGTATTAATCCATAAAAGAACATAGAAAGTGGCTGAATGCGCCCCCACACAGAAGGACACTAAGGATAGAAAGGAATGTGAAACTCGAAAAGTATTTCTTTTTAGTTTGTAAGGATTTTCCTTTGGGTTTTCACGTCAGACAGTCTGTTTATTTTCTCCAGAGGCTACGTCTAAATTTTTGATTCATCGTGACCTGTCAGACAACTTCATAAGAATACTGTTAGGTAGTATGTTTACTCTCATTTTCAGTACATTTTTCAAAACGTCTTATCAAATTTTCAATACCAGAACTCATAAGTTAAGGGTTTTGTGATGAAATTAAGACTGTAAATGCATTTTTTGACTTGGCATTAATTTTCAAAAATTTTACACTTAAGGAAGTCGTGTTATTCATGAAGAAATGGAAATCCGCTGGATATAAGTCTGGCGAATAAAGTAGGGATGACTTCGTAACCCAGCTTGTCTGTCGTGAAGCACGAGGCATTGTCTTGTAGGAGTAGAAGTATTTTCCGATTAAAAAATTCAGGTTGATTTTCGATAAATAACAGTTGCATTATGTCAACATCCATGACCTATGATGCAGTGGATGTGATGGTTTCCACTCTGGGTAGAAAGAAGAAATGATTTATTTAAGAATTAATTATTTATTTATATATGAGCCTTTGTCACTAGCTGCAAATATCTCAAACCAACGGCGAACGGTTCTTTGTTAGGGCACTTCCCCGAACAAGCTGGCAATGGTTCTTGCAGCTTGGGCTGCAGATTGTCCAAGTTAGAATACATAATATAATTACACAAAAATCGTGTGTTTCCACGGTCACATTTTATCGCATAAGAACTGTTCGCTCTTAATGTTAAAGAACTTCATTAAATGTTCGTTCAATTTTGGTAATAGTAAATAATTAACAAATAAATATGGGAATAATAACAGCTCATTACAATCTGTCATAATATAAACATAGTAAACAACCGAAGCCCAACAATAACGTTTAGAATTTTAGAAATAATTAAAATGGACCTTCCATAAGAAACGACTTAATTTTTTTTTCGCTTTTCTCTGCCTTGCTATAGTATTTAGCAAGTTGTATTGTTCTTCTCCTCTAAATAAGCAAGAACTTAGTTAATGGTGGTCAAGCTTCCAGATGGAGTTAACGGATCGATGCACAAGAGGTCTGAAGAACAGAGCAGTGAAGAAAGGAAATATGTACTCCCACGCCTGGGCATTCTCGGATGAGAGCAGTTAGCTGGTGGTGATTACTCTGAGCCGCAGCTCGGAGGGTGTAGCTTTCTATCGGATGGAGGAAGTCGGAAGACATCGAGGAAGTAGGTCGCTCAGATCTTGTCCTCAGCTGAGTTTGGCGGTGAGCTCATACAGCACACGGCATCTGCCAGAACGGTTGACCCAGATGCACCTGGCTACACGGAGATTATATATATCTATAAACAGCAAGGGGGTTATTTTTCTAGCAGAAGTGAAATCACTGAAGCGGGTGGAATACTAAATAAATAACATAGTATACAACTATGAGAGGCTTCATATTTATACGGTCAAATGATAATAGTAATAATCCATATAACTCAATAATTAATAATCATATTAATTCTTTTTAAGGAAAAAACAAAACAAAACCGGGAATAGAGTACAACGTAAGACAGACTTTTTTTTTAAATAAAAGGCTTTTTAAAAAAAGATAGGTTTGTATCGATTTTAACAATACAAAGACTTTAAAAATATTCGCTCTACGAATAAATGTATATGTATTCGATAATACCATTCGAATGCTATTTTGCGAATAAAGTTTACTACCGAAAAAATAAACCAAAATAAAAAATAAAAAAATAAAGAGCCGGATTAGAAATTGTAATACCAAACACTGAGACAGAAGAACAAAACTGGGTATGTAGGAAAATATAGGATGGATTATTTTTAGTAATCCTTAATTACAAAACCTCAAATAGTGAATTAAGGGAGTTACACTTCATTTTTCGAATAAAAAGGTTTATTATAGCAAATAATAAATAAAGGTACATTTATCCTTTGATTTAAACAAAATGAAGACTTAAAAATTAACACCTGGACCAGCAAGCATAATTATATATTAGTTAATAGCAATTCTTTTATTGCGATTAAGGTGTACTAACATAAATAGTAAATTAAGACGTTTATTCAATGATTTTAGCAGCATATTGCTTTAACCTACTTAAAAGATATTCGATGAGCAATCATAGCATATTATGTTATTGTACTAAAACAATATTGTTATAATGTCAACATTAAATTTATATGGTCAAGACGACACTTCATTTATGTTCCATAAACATAAAATTGATATTGAACTTATCAAACTAATAAGTTCGTTTAGATAGTAAACAACTTATTGAGACCACATAATTGATTTCAGACCAATGTAGTTGTCATTAAATTCGAGATTGTTTGTAATTATAACGATAAATAACATTAAATGTTTACCAGTCTGAAATTATGTAAACAAAAATGTTAGACTTGTCGCAAGTATAAACCCTGATATAAATTACGACAAATTAGGTGAAGGAAAAACGTTAATAACACTAAATTCACCTTGGCTTCAACTCTTAATACCTGCCAAAACTACCAAAGGGTAGCCATTATTCATTATATTAGGCTTTAAGTTCATAAGAATTGGGATATGCAATCATTATTAGCTGGCTTATGTTAATATACCTGTCTGAAATGTAAGAAAGGAATAAACAACGGTATAGTAGGCCACACGACATGTTTCATCACCCATCTCGAAAAGGAAATGAACGGCTCCATCAGATTGTAGGTTCCAGAAAATATTCGAGGAACTACATCCTGGAGAAATGCTGTGTGGGCAGCAAGTATGCATTGCATTAAGTCCACCGACAGAAAGACTGAAGATAGTAAAAAAAAATATATAAAATAAATTTCGAAAACATGAGTGGGAGTACTCTCTGGCGTACGAAGGGAGCCATAACCTTCGGAAGAAAGTCGACAGAAAGCGCATAACAATAGGAAAAGAGAAACTTTAAATTATAATTCAGGTTCCGAACCTGACTAATAACTAGCGAGGAGTGCAATATGAACCTAAGCATTTAATAAATAACATGACGGAAAAATATAATTTACAGCCTGATATGTAAATAACATATGCAATTACATAAGATGTACCACTACAGTCTGTAAAGGTTCTGCTGAACCTGCTGTACTTTGCCACTTTGTAACATTTATGAAAAATCTCACGCCGTGTAGGGAACTAGGTGTGAAATATCTGAAAGAACCATATATTTCTTGGAGAGTTAATTTATTTATAATAATGGGGAAAAAATCTGTACCAATAAAACCCGTGAAGGGTCTGAGATTCAGTACATGGTAGGGACTGTACTGTTTCTAGGATAACAGTTGTACAGGGAGGTGATTTAGCATAGATCACGCTCAACAGCCAGATTATTCCATCTTATTTTGAGTACCCACTTTTAAAGCCTGGGTGATCCCCCGGAGGGTCCTAGACCCCATGGGATCCATCTTCGGCCGCTAAGAGATTAAATTAAAGTCTGCCAGCGAGCGGGATTTGAACCCCGGAACTTCGCCATGGTAACTCAGCGCTCTACCACTGAGCCACTAAGCTCCCCCATAAGCAATAACAACAAAAAATTGAAAAAAATTCAAAAAGGCAATTATGCAATTAGCAACTTAACAGGACGTTTAACTATGGCTAATAAAATCTGTTAGGGAAACAAAAGGTTACATAGTTTAGTTTTCAAGTCATTATTGGTATGAATTTTAGTTAAATATTATCATCTTATATCAATCGAAATGTAACATTTAAACTAATGTTGATTAAAACTAATCGTAAAACTCATATACAGGCGGTATCGCTCTACACGTCACCAGTATGTCGGTGACGCGAACACATAAGTTTTATCCTTACTGAAAAACTCTCTTCCCGGCTAAAGATGTTTTCATTTCAGAAAGACGCATATACACACATGAAAAAGAATGAACTAGGAGAGAGAATATTAAAGACGAGATGACTAATGTGAGGAGACCGGTATGTTAATGAGTGAAGGCGTGGTGCTCATTTGGGAGACTACACGTGAGCATGTCCCGGCATTACCTTTTGTTCCTATAGAAACCAAATGCATCAATCTTCACTAATACAATCAATCTTTTCTTTGAGCTTACATTGAGGAAAGCACTCCTTGCTTACTGGAAAGACTAATGAATAATCATTGAGTACTTGTGAATAATATACAAAAGGTAATTCCAATAAATTGCTGTCTGAGTTCATACTATCAAACATTAGACTGTACGTTGCCATTAGCAAGATATATTTGATGGAACATGTTGAAGAAAAACAATTAAAGCTTCAAACACATTAAATACTGATTTAATCCTCCTAGGTTGCTTTTTTTTTCCTGTACCACAAAAACTAATGAATAGTATTGGGTTCAGTAAATAGTAGAAACTGTACTGTTTCTTGGACAACGGTTGTGAAGGTAGGTGGTTAGTCCTAGAACACGCCCAACTGCCAGGTTTCCCCCCATTTTGAGTAACCATTTTATAGACGCTGAGTGAGTCCGAGGAGGATACTAGATCCCAAAGGATCCGTTCCCAACTGATAACATTGTTGATATTATATCCCAATTGATAACTCAGATTAAATAAAATCTGATAAGGCACACTGCTCAACCAACGAGCAACTCCGCCCCCTTCTATTAATGAACGGAAACATTTTTGTTTTTTTAAATAACATTTAAAGAAACTTTAAACGATCCTCGCATTCAATGCATTTTAACGAGAAACTGATCAAGAATATTTAGAAACAAAATGGAGAGATCAAAGAGATTTTTTTTTTCATATAACTTTTATATATCCTTAATTTCCAGATCGGCTATTCCTAGCCTTACATGTTTTTATAATAATGAATTTTAAATTTATCATGAGGTAAAAATGTGGGTTTCATCTCATGCAAGAGACACCCCTAACTGTATATTATCAGCTTAACTATTAGATACATAAAAATATGTAATAGGTTTTTTCATAAAAAAGAATGATAGTTTAAATATAAAATATATAAATAAGTATACAAATTAAAATAAATGTAATAATAAACAGAACTATAGTACAATAAAACGGAAAACTAAAATAAAACAGGAATATATTACAATTTGTTAAAACGATTTATGAGAAACGTAATTGAGTTCATATCGAGAGTCTCGGATTTAGTGCTGAACGCTATAGCTCCTTTGACTGCTGGTAATCCGGTCTTAAATCTGATGTAACGCTTGGAATATAAAGATTTTCTCTCTCTGAATACCTGACTAAGGTTATTTAGGGAACGATATTAGGCCTGATTCATTTGTAAATTTATTTATTAAAAATAAATATTTACAATACATATAAAAAATATTTTCTCACAATTCGTTTATAAATAAGATAGGGTGAGATAATATCACATCAAAGAACAATTGCTGATAATGAAAATAATATCGCAAATCCTTACCTACAGCAAATGCATTATTAAGACACGTGCTACATCAAGTACAACTTACCTGAAAACAAAAAGAAACAAATTATATATACGTAAAAATATAATAATGTACATGATTGGAACATTAATTGACCAACTATGTTAATTTTTATCCTCTATATGAATATAAATAAAAAAGAAAAATATTAAAAACGCAGATTATTTACTAAGACATTGGAGTGCTATCAATGGATAGTTTCTCCACAAGTGATTTTTTTGTTCATGTCCTTTGTTCATACAGCCAATTTACTTGATGTAATGTTATTACAGTTGTAAATATCAATAAAATAAAATAAAATAAAAAAATAATAAAAAATTTACTAAGAGTTAATAATCAATATTAGAACGAATAGCAGTAATATTTTAGTGGAATGAGAAAGTGAATTTAACTTGACCTACACGTGGATGTTGGAAATGTATCAAGGCCGGATTTATATTCTGAATTTGTTATAAATAAATATACAGACACACATATATAAATAAGTGTTATGCAATTCAAAAGTACTATGTAACAATAAAAAAATATTGTGGTACACGTTTTGTATTTAATTTTTAAAAAAGTTTAACTATGGAATCTAATCCCTCACTAAAATATGTTGTGAGTCAAAGTGAGCAATAGATTGTACAGTTAATACAATCTAACAAATAAATATCTATGATTTATGATCTATCAAAATCTATGATTTCGCATTCTTCCCACACAAATGGTACCTGCATAAACACGTTGAATTCTCTTAGGCATTTACTACCTACATCGGTAAAATATTTGATGTCAGACAACGTGCATACACGTGAAAATAATAATGGGAATGATTGTTCGTGTTATAAAAATAATTCAAACAACTTGAGAGATGATCTCACCCGGATTAATTATACGAGCATGACTATCGAACTAATTTGCATTCCGATTCTAACCTTTTAGGAGGTAACTCGGAGGTGAGCTGTATTAACAATCTTCCTAACCGCGGATATAATAGTTTTTCCTATTTCGCAATAGCTTTCAACAGAAGATACGTCTGTCATCATCAGGGTCAGTGGTGTGATTCCGAGAGGAGATGGGCTAGGAAACTCCTGATGCAACTCTCCCCAGCCAACATGTTGCTATCGATACGAAATAAAAAGTTTCGAAATGGAAAGTGAAAGATTGTGAGGGCAGAGGAAATGCGAGTCGTAAACCTAATGTCTTTTTACGAGCAGATGAAGATACACAAAGGAGAAAAAGAGACAGATCGTAATTACGTGATAAACATTAACAAAAAACAACACAAGGAAAGCGTAAATACGAGAGATATGATTATAGTTCTATAAAAACAAAAAACAAACTAGTTATGAATTATTTATGATAGTGTGTGAGAGAGAAATGGTGTAATTCTTCAATTTGTGTTGATAAACAAAAAAATCTACAACCTATGAACCGGCTCAATACGTGGTAGAGACTTTACTGTTTCTTAAACAACAGCTGTGATTCCACGCCAGATTCCCCCCTCCCTATTTTGGGAACCGACTTTACAGAAGCTGGGTAAACCCCACGTGGGTACCAGATCTAAAGTATCCATCCCCGGCTATTAACAGATTAAATAAAATCTGCTACAGCCAGATATGAACCCTGGACACTCGGCACGGGAACATAGCGCTCTACCATAGAGCCACTTCGCTCCACCGGTGATGTATTGATAAAAAAATACACTTAATTGCAACCTTTTTTAACAGGACACAATTTTTAAATACATTGAACTAGGTAACATTCAGATCCTATAATTTTCCTACATTGACAACCTTTAAGCGGATCTAAAGATTTCTGAAAACAAGTATTGGGTACAGTATTTAGGTTGATTTGGTCCAAAATAGAAATTCACCCTTCCATTAAAAATGGTGAATCCACAAAACCACTAGTTCTTAACGTTACTTTCCAATCGATTTCAGAAGATGACTCTTCAAAGCATGGGGAATACAAACAAGAAGTTTTCTGGAAGCCTTAGGTATTATATTTACCCCATTGTATGTATTTTTGGTCAGCATAGTCATGGAAGAATATCAAATAAAATATCAGCTAATTAAAACAGCAATACTTGGATAGAAGATACTTGCAGCGATGGATTTTTTTTTTTTATCTCTTCTATAAAATATTTTTTCAACATTCCTGAGATTTGAAAACATTTTTATAATTGAAAAAATATTTCAAATATTTCTGTTTGTTGGACAAATATGTTTTTTGTCAAACGGAAAATAAGGGGAAATGGCAGTTGAGACTGATCTAGGACAAATCACCTTCCTGTTGTCCGAGAAACACTGACCATCACGGGTTGTATAGGAACAGGTTTTTTTAAATTATTAACTCAACTAACATTATTCATAATAATTTATTTAAAGCGCCGCTAGTCACCATGGAAGCAGGTAGCACGAAGTTCGTGAACAAGAAGTCAGGTGGGCGGAGGTCATGGCTTGACAATTAGCCATATTGCAGGGCGTGGTCAGGAATAAATTTACCCAAGGCAGCTCTAAGCTCTGAGGCGGTGGCTCATCTCCTTAATGACTCTCCGAACTGGAGTGGCCAAGTGACAATGATGATATTAATTAAATGGAACAATAGACGAATCATCGTTAACTACTGTTACTTCTGAACTAATTTAAAAAAATAATGATATTAGATTAGAACAGATTGAGAATCCTGGTTTCAGTATAACATGACATCATATTTCAAAACCATGGATGTCATATTTTACACAAACAAGTACTCTCTCACAAATTATACGTAAGTGAGTAACAACCTCTTCCCCACCCCCCAAAAATAAATAAAATTGAAATAAAAGGACCAAACTAAATTTTGTTTGTTAATTATTATACCAACCCAATTTTGTGTAATCATAACAGAGAGCAAATTAAAATTAAAATGATCATTTAGAGGGAAGAATTACAATTTGATTTGAATAGTATGTATATAAATATAAGCTTTGAATTTTTAAAAGGAATAAAAATCCTTATTTATGCCGTCATTCGGAGGCGACGCAATATGGATGTCAAGTTGGGTGATATCAGGTATTCATAAAAGATTAAACAAAAAAAAGGTACAGCCGTATCTTTACATATTTAGTGATAGATTGTACTGTTTCATGGACAAGGGTTTTGCAGGGAGATAATTTTTCATAGATCACGCTCAACCGTCATCAGCCCCACTTGTTTGGAGTACCCCTTTACATACGTTGAGTGAGCCCCAGGAGGGCCCTGGATCCCTAAGGATTCATCTCCAGCCGCTAACACATTAAATGAAAGTCCGCTAACGAGCGGGATTTCAACCCAGGACTTTTGGCACGGCGACTCAGGGCTCTACCACTCCGCTTCTCGTTAAAAATCCCAGTCTTAAGAATACCTGGATAGGGAAAATTCAGGACTAGTAGTGTCGCATCATCCGATTAGCCATAGCAGAATAAATTGACGTTACCTTTTTCCTTAACATGTAATTTTGTCTTAATAATAATGAAATGTAAAGAACGAAAATTCAGTTATGCATCGTGTGATTTAGGTAAGCAAATCTGTTTGAATTTGTTGTTGGTTGTTGACTTGCAAATGGAATTTCCCTTTCTCTTACTTAAGAATAAAGTTTTTTTTTTTTTAAATAGCAATAAAAAAAAATTTGTATTCTGTATACTGACACATGAAATAACAAATGGCTAGACTGGAAGTTCATATGTGTCAGTGGGACATACCTCAACCATGACGGGCCGGGGAGAGTCGCGCCAAGCCGCTATTAGCAACTTATCTCCGAGGATCGATAGCGGCAGGGGTCACGATCGGAAAAAAGTCCTCTAAGTACGTACCCTCCGGGCCTAATAGGACTTTCTCACACAACATAAAAGTATAATATAAGGCTAAATAATACTTAGTTATCGAGTCCTTTCGTCACGCTACGGCACTCATTCAGTCCAGGGCCCTGAAATGTCCCTTCTGTGCCGCCTGGCCCTTGTATATTAACATCATGATTAATGAGCTTCTAGAGATCATTATTATCTTAATATTAATAATAAGACAACTATAAAAATAGAAAAAAATAATTATTTAAATATAACAATGGCACTAGATAGAAGTTAAAGTATTAGATTTGCAGGCTGTTCCTTCCCCAAGTTTTAACTTTTAATTGGTTTCCTCTTTAATATAATCGAAAATAAAAATAATTTATAATAATTATAATTTAGAATAGTGATAAATAATGATAAGACTATACATAGATTGAAGAAACGACTTACACATACTGTCTAGGTATCATCTCTACACTTCGCAACGCAATGTTTGTTGAAGCGTTTTTTTTTTTTTTTTTTTTTTTTGTTCCTTTGATGAAATGTTTACCGAAATATAGATATTTAACGATTATTTTTATTTTCGGTAATATTAAAAAGGAAAGTAATGAAAAGTTAAAACTTGTAACTTATATCGAAGCGATAATATGCGGTACTGATAACTATGATGCAGTAACCAATAGTTAAAGCAGTCCAAGTCAAAGTAATCAAAGCGAGTTTAAAAAATATTTTATAATTACATCCACTCACCTTCACAAACCTAATTAGATTGCATAACAACGTGTAACCAAAAAATTTAAACATCTAAACATTTTTAAATGAAGCCTTGGCATTTAAATTTGACATTTAACGGTATTTTTTTACACAAAGCATTAAGTATGTATATAAAAAATTAACTTTTTGTTTATAAAAATTAACCAGACTGATTATTATCAAAAAGGACCAGAGGTATATAATAATAAAAGAAAAAATTTAGTCTTATTTATTTATTTGGAATAATTTCTTGAATAACCATCATTTGCTTCTTGCTTAGCTAAATTTCATTAAAAAAAAAGGTTTGGACACTTTTTGAATTATATATTTTTTTATAATATTGCACAATATTTGTTATTAAAAAAAAAATCAAAAATTGAAAATAAAAATCTTAAATTTTTTATAATTATTGGTCAGCTGTTATGATTTTTAAATATTTTTATTTTAAAGAGAAAAGATATGTCCCCGGGTTTAAGGGAGAAAAGATTCGAACCCCCAGAACCTCTTGTCTCTCCGTGGCATATGAACACTGATCTGACAGAAACCTACCTCTCGAGTTAACCAAGCTGAAGAATATGTTGTTAGAAAAATATCACTTAAAATAGAAATATTTAAAAATTTTAAGCTAAATGGTGATAAATGGAAAATATTGATATAGCCAACTTTGTTTATATTAAGTGAATATACTTTGTTTATTAAGTGAAGACCAGCAATAGTTCTTGTAATAGAACCCTAAACAGTAAATTTGTTACTGTTGCACACTTTCAGATTGTTCCTACCATATCCAAATTAAAACTTGGTCTAGCACATAACAGCTCTTGTTATGCAGAAAGAAAATGGTTCTGTGCTACTGAAAAAATACGAGTCACTATATAAGTGATTCTCCGGAGTAGTAGAATACAAATATACTTCCTGGAGTGTATTCCAACAGATGGATGTGTTCTACCAACGATTTTTTGAAAGCCACATTACGCCAAGGCTCGAAATTAATCCAATTTTTATTTTTTGTTAAACACCGGATTATTGGTACACAAAATATAATTGGAGTATTCGAAAGTATAAATCTAGGAGTATGGCATATGAACACTGATCTGACAAAAATCTACATCTCCAGTTCACCAAGTTGAAGAATATGGTGTTAGAAAAATATCGGTTCCAACTTATTCAGTGTGTTGTATCATTCACCACCAACTTTTTAGACTGTTCGGTATTTATAAACCAGACCTAATTTCTTTAAATTTTTATTTTATTTTTGCATTGAATGAAACGTTCAGTAGCTGTTTTTCAATATAGAATAGAAAAATAATTTTATTCTGGGACCAGGTTCCTTAAAAATAACAATATTGTAAAGAAATTAATACAAATATATCGGGCCAAACGGCTATATTATTAGAATACTGCAACATTTAAATAATAAAATGAAATTAATATAAACTAAAACGTATGTCCTGATAGAGAATAATATATAACAAAAAAAATATAATACAAATTTACAATGAACAGAAATTATACTACACTTAGTGATTATAGCATTTCTCCTTAAAAGGTTTCTGTTTTTTAAGCGTGCATTAAGTTGCCTTGGAAAAACATGTTAATGAGGGTGAGTGTGGATCTCAGTCCTGCGCCTGAAACATGGTGTTGTAAACTTAATCCTGCTATCCATATATGGCCACGACAACTACAAACTAGTAAAACTGTTTATTATTAAAATATTTTATTCAATTACATGATGATTGCTGTCACTGAATATTTTATGATTATTTAATTTTTAATTATTATTACATCGGAATATAATCCTTTGGATATGAACTATTTTCGCCCTTGCGATACAAGTTTCTCTTTACACATTTACTCCTGTAGGCTGAGAAAAATTTGTAAGAAACACTAATATAATAAATAACAATGATATCTATTATCTATATATTATATCTAACAATGATAAATTTATCATTCCCAACTAATAGTAAATAATAATGTTAAACAATAATTCCAAGGACGGTTATTTAAGCGTAGTCCTAGAACTTAATATTTAAAGATAAACGCGTTACGAACATTACAAAAAAACCGAGAAAAATTATACCTTCAGAAATGAATATTTTATGCCCTTGAATTTGAACTCCGTTTTTGATAAATTATAAGTTGCTAAAACGGGAAGTGTTTCTGCACGCGGATGAATACATTATTAGTCTTTACCAAATATGGAAACACATTTATATATTAAAAAACAAAACAGGGATACTAGAATTCCTGGGAGGTCAAGACCGAAATCAGTGACTGAAACTACAAGGACATCGTAGTTACAACCGGAGACTGGTGAAGTAACTCAGCTTATTAACGAAATACGTCATTGTCTTAGCATGGGAAAAGTACGGCCATGACATCGCCTTTGCTTCCGCTAATGTTGGCATTACTGCGCGATTACTACACCTGTTCATAATGGAGGAGGTGGGGAGGTTCAGACAGAAATGAAAATTATTTAGAGCTTGTTTATGTAGAATAAAAGCAAAAAGAGTCGACATCATCTTTTAAAAATGCTTAGTATTTAATAACACAAAAGATATTTTAGGGAGCAGGGTAGCTCAGTGTGTTGAGGGATGAGATCCTGGAATAAAATCCGGTTAGGTAGAAAAGTTTTTGATCTGTTAAATAGATGGACCCTGAGGAACCAGAAGGGACCCTCTTGGGATCCGGCCTCCAAACTTTAGCTACCCTTTATTAATTACAAAACCAATGATTCGTTAAAAAACAAACTCCAAAACGACTAGTAGCTACTGTGTAAGTTGACAGTTAGTGGGCCATATCTTCCAGGATTGTCCTAGGTGCAGTAGAGTGATGGAAAGGTGTGGTGTGCCCCGGAAAATGAAATTAATATATTAATATGTATAACGTTTTAAGCTATGTTTAAACTATTAATGTGTGTAAGGTTTATATGAATATGTATAACGTTTTATTTTAATATGAATAATTTTATATAAGTATTTATCTTTTTATTATATGTTTTCTAATATATGTTTAATTTAGCATGGTATGTTAATATTTTAATATGTATATTCTCTAGTAGTGAGGGCCATATGTAGTTGTTTGCCCTTAAAATAAAACCACAACAACAGCAAACTCCAATCTGAGCTCTAATACCCTTCTTTGGTTATAGCGGTACAGATTTAAAAGAATATTCAAAGGTTTACACTGTGGCTTGATTATCTATATTAAATGAACTAATATAGATTTAATCGTTAGATGAAATTCTGTATAATTCCTTTTATCCTAATATTTATTGGACATATCAGATATTAAAGTCTAATATTAGACACCAGCAAAGTAATCTTGTGGTTGTAGATATAATATCTCGCATATTTATTATTGGAGTAAACTGATAAACAACTCTCATAAGCCGTATATTATGAGACAGTAATTCCTAAAAAACATCTGATTAAAATGTATAAATACATAAAATGTGTCTAATACAAATTAAAATAATTACAATTCAAACCCAGCTGTGGCAGTTTTATTTAATCTTTAAATCTCTATTAGGTGGGTACCCGAAATAGGATGAAAATCTGGCGGCCTAGCAAGGACAAATCACCTCCATGAACAACCGTTGTCCAAAAGCCAATACAGTCTCTACTCACTGAGCCCAAGGCCCTCCATGGTTTGTAGTGGTAAACCTAAGTATGTAAATTCAAATAAAATCTCTGTTATTTACTCAAGCAGCCACTCACAGTTTTATGACCAGTAAAAGAATGATAGCAGCAGTTTAAAAGTTGACGTAATCGCTTGTGTGGTGCGTCGTCATTAAGTTTTTGCAGTTTAGGAGCCTTATATTTGTTTCCACTATACTAAATGAATAAGGATAGGTACTAGATTAATATGAAATAAATTAATTGCTAACCGAGTTTCTCCAAAAGGGGAAACCCAGGCTAAAATCTCAGTATGGCAGTGATATTTCGATTCCGTGCAATGAACATGTAAAACATGAGGCGATTTCCCATTTCCTCGACTAATGCCAATGCTAATCCGAAAGATCAGCTGGCAAACGAACTACTTGAAAATTTCAATTACATGTTCCAGTTAGGAGGAGAGAGCTTGGCTAACCAAGGAATAGAGATCAGTAAGCCGGTCTCGGGGTAAGTTGACCGTAAAGGCAACAATATCAGATTTCGTCCTGGAGCAACTGAAACGTGAACGTATCAAGGAGAGCCCGTAGCTTCCCGGCAACAGTCATCTCCAGGATGGTTTGCCAATCGGATCACGTAGGATACAAGGTCGCCTATCTGGATGAAATACCAGGGGCAACAGATGGGAATTAACAATCACCTAGTTTTGCGACGGCATGTTTCATTGAGATGTACGAAGCAGTACGCAACTCCAAAAAAAGGCTTGTCTTTAATCATCATGAAGAGGTACTACACTACTAACCTAATGTTTTTTAGTAGGGTGAACCAGAACTCAAAAAAACTAAACCAATATATAAACATTTAACGTCAATAAATAAGAATTACCGATAAATCCAAAACTCGGTTATCAGGAACCCTCACCTCCAAATCATCGTAATTAACCCGCAATAAGTAGGATCAGGTAAGCCTCGTAACCTTCTTAATGTTTTTCTTTACCAGGAGTCGACTATTGTCTCGCACCCATTCATATCTACCGATCATACTATGGTTATATATATATTAGCAGTTGTAATTAAAAAAAAATACTAATTAAAAAAAGAATATCCGGTTTCCATTGAAACTAATAAAATAAAAGGATCATCAACAATCAAATTTAATATAATCGAACAGATGAAATGAAATATCTTGAGAATGAAACAGCAGATTATATACGCGTGAAGCCTATCAAGTGTGGGCGAGACTCAAGCCTAAAAAGAAAAATCAAACTGAACGAATGTTGAAGAGGTTCTGAAGGAGTTGTATCAAATGTATTCTTATTTGAAACTGTCTTTTATTTTTAAAGTCTAGCATTATTATTAAGCTTGACCTTAGAGGAATGAAAAAGGACTAAGACAGAGGATGAGTAATGATAATTTAAATAATAAATGTTTATAATTAGAAAAATACTTCAAATATATCATGGAAACGAGCATAAACAGTTGAGTTAAAAGTGTAGTAAAGTAAATATAATAGGGATTTGCATAAATTTACATAATCGGTTTGAAAAAAACAACAGATTTCTTCACTAACTTATACTTGAAAAACCTCGAAAACCGACATAAACAAATTATTAGAATGCAATGAGAATACAAACAAAATAAACAAAGCCTTAAGTCTTTTAAATACTGCACCAGTCAACGTTTCGGGAATTCAGGATCATCATGAGGTACGCCACAATAAATACCAATAATTTTGTTCAGTCAATAATGGACAAGAAATGTAGCCAATTTCACACCAGCAGTTCAGACAGATTCATCCTCACTCCTAGAGCTTGATGTAAAATTTATTTTTGTGCCTGAATCCTGACGATGCCTGAATATCACGATTACTAGTTAACTATTTAATTATACAACACTTCACTTCAGGCTTTTTTTTTTGTTTGCTTGTAATATTCTATTAGCATTCGATGATCCTTTGGAATGCACAATGGATCTTTTTTTGTAAATAATTAAACAAATCTAATCAAAAACCTTCATTTACGTTGACAACCATATATACCTAAGGACCTCTCCAACTTAAATTCTCTTGTGGGGCATTGACACAGCATATAAATAAATAATAGTAATAATAATAAAATACATTATTTATTCCAGAATGATTTTATAACAGTTAATTATTACAATGTTAATATAAATTACTACATCTGTGAATTTACAAGATCCCTGTTGAAGGTAATACCTCGGAGGGCATTAGCAACAGAGAGGAAGGTCAAAACGAAATTACATTAACGGTCACGTGATATGCTTTACGAGAACACTTTCTCGACCACGAAGGTAATGTACCACGGGGAACAGAATGACTAAGGTTAATGAGATTTCCAGGGCCATAAGATAAAAAATTAGGGAAAGGGTACCGAAATGGACCTACGCCAAAATATAATCTAAACTATTGCATTACCTGGAAAAAAAAAAAATTGTTTTAGTGAATTAAAAAAAAAATCTTCCTTCACTCAAGGACATCGCTATGCTCAGTGCTTTTTTATACTTATAGAAAATTATCGAATGGCATCTACAAAAATTTGTTGCATAAGAACTGCTGAGTATTTGTTCCAGGTATCGTGTAATGTGGAGTACTTGGCTGGTTGACTCTAAATCCTGAATTTGCTAGTACTTCTACCACAAAGTCTAAACAGCTACCATGTTACCAAAAACCTGCTTAGTGAGCTCTCTATGGTGAAGCATAACAGGCGTTGGGGTAGTAAAACGAAACTGTTATGTTCTATCTTCCAACTTTTTTCGTTAAGCTGTGTTTGTATTAATTCACTACCTGTACCCCTATAATAACCCTTGAAAGGTTTTCGGTTCAGTACATGGAAGAGATTGGACGATTTCTAAATGAACGGTTGTGAAGTGAGGTGATTTTACAGACAACACACTCAACTTCCAGGTTATTCTACTATAAAAGGTACCCACTTTAAAGAGGTTGCATTAGTCCAAGGAGGGTCTCCAGATTCTGTAGTGTCCATCTTCATCTTCCATCTTCAATGGCTCAACAGACCATTACTGGTCCCTGGCATCCTCAGTATCCATCTATGGCAGATTATAGATTGTAGATAGCTCTGAACTAACTGAACTACAACATTCCCTTATTTTTCTAATAATCACCCTAAATTGATTTATCTTATTGTTTACATTTTTGCGATATATGAAAAGTTCTGAAACTGTTTTTCACAATACTAGGTGATTTCGTATTTAACTTGACAGTTTTCCTAGTTTTATGCAAAAGGCTACCAAACATTTATACCCACCCAGTCCATCTACGTAACTTAAAGCACAAAACTCAAAAGCTTTTCAAGATTTGATACTATCGTCTTATCTTAACAGTTCTAGCTCTGAACGAGATCCCATGGGTATCTTCCAAGAAAGCAGCACAGCATAAGTTCATCTCAACACTCAACTCAGCGGCGGCATTTCGTGGAAATAGGTAAAAAAAATTATAACTTTTTTGTTTGACTGTTGGTCATCGTCATTATTGGATGTATTATAACAATGAAAAAAACAAAAATGACATGAATACATATATGATACATAATATAATACATAAATGATACACAATTACATGGATATAGGCAAGTAGGGAAACCACCCAGTAGTAGTATTCAAATAACAAATTCAACTTAAAAGGTTATGAGGCCATCTTTTTTTTCAATTGTCTTGGATGATAATCGGTAATTGAATGAGTGGCTAGGTTTGAAACCAATAGGTTTGGGTGAGAATAAAGTTTTTCACGGAAGGAAAGGTATCGGGTTCGGCCAAATCAGCAACAAATGGGACATTACGATTGACAGTTCATTACGGATGTCTCTATTCGTAACAAAGTAAGGAACATTAGGATTTTACGAAGGATTGGATCATTATAAGAAAGGTTTATGTATTTAATGACAGTAATACAGCATCCCAGATGAAAGCGGAAATAATACCTGTCTCGAACTTTTTTCATCAGACAGATGACGTTTCAACACAAGATCCCGAAGATCTGGCCGAGAGAACAAGAAAGAGAAAGTGTTGACAAGGTGGAGTTGGGAAAACTATGTCGGGGTCGGAAAAACTGGGGAAATTTTCAGCTCCTTGTCTAAATCATTTAGCAACAAGTCCATTGAGTCGGCTCCTTCGGGTCGGCCTGGTCTCCAACTGACTCATCACATTGGCTAAGTGACGTTTCGCCTTAAACAAAATAAGACATTCTTTTGTAGAGTCATTCGAAAAAGCAATATTGACTAGGGAAGTGGATTAATTGCAGAAAATTAATTACATCCGATTTTTTGTAATGTAATTACAGAAATATCATTGAAACCTTCATCCGTTCCACTGCATTGGAATTTTCACTAGTAGTGATTACTCTATAACAGAGAAAATATTTTCAACTATTAGGCATCATTGTGTTTTGAAATGATTGAAGATGTAGAAACAAGATGTAAAAAAAAAAAAAAGAGAACCCTATTTATCATCGAGCCATTTATCAATGGTATCATCATATTTTAGATTAATATAAATTTAATACATTCATATAATTATGTATATTTACATCTTACATCACTACCAGCTACCTGCTATTAAACGAGATTCCCATATATTACCTTTGATTAATTTCTTCTGTATTTATACTTCAACATCATATTTTGTATTTATTTTCATACATATTTACTTATAGAACATTTTATTAGTAAATTATCAATCATTTTACATTTTATATCATCAAATTACCTTTAATTTAACCAGGTTTTCCATACTTTCATATCTCAACATTTTACATTTGCACCTTTTCTTTTATTTTTCATTTTGTATCTTACTGTTTACCTTCTCATTTTTCTTCTTTTTTAATATTGCTTGGCATTACCACCTTTCAGTACACATATTCTACAATCATTTATTCATATATATCCTTAATATTATTTCCATCGCTAATTTTCTTTACTTTTCAATTTCTTATTCTATTATTATTTTTTCGTAGTGCTACAATGTTTTTATAGTTATTTCTGTTTTGTTTGTTTTTCTCTCACAGCCCCTGAAGATGGCGTACAACATAGGTCAAAACGTCGGAACTAATAATAAATAAGTGTTTACTTATTTGGTGTTATTTATGACTGCACCCTAAAACTAATTCCATTCTTCATTTGATCTTCCAGTGAACTAATTTCCTCTCAAATATCAGTAGTATCCTCGTATGTACATGCGAATCTGAACGAGTTTCATGAGATAATAAAATTACCATACCTTGAAGACATTGCGAAGACTTGATCGAACTAAGATGTGCTTTTGGGATTATAATGATATGGTATAATAATAATTATCCCAAGATTTAAATTAATTTAATTTTTTTTCACTTTGTTGTCACTTTCGAATTTTAAAGAATAAAGCTTTAAACAATTACTATAAAATTTTTGAGGCGATAAAAAGTTATCATGGCTACTTCACGAACGCAGTTAGATACTTTTTACTTTTGCAATTTAATAACCGATAATTTATTAACAATTTCATAAAAAAGTGTGTGTCTATAAATATATAATATATAAACTTGGTAAAGTTTTTTCAGTTGGATACGCTCTCTACTATTTATATAAATAAAAACATATGATATGACCCACGAGAAAGGGACACAAGGTCCTAAACAATTAATTTAAAATATTGAAGCAAGTAAAACTATATACTAAAAGAAGAAATATTCATCTCTACTTACACGATCGTAAGAAAATATATTTTATCTCTGCTAAGTTATGTGAATTTTTATTTTGAATTATTGAAGAAATTTCGTATAAAATGTTAATCTTGTATCACAAGCTTAATTTCTTTCTTAGGTTTATCAGATATTAAAACTAATAATTTGAATAACATATTTTTACAGCATTAATTTTTTTTATCGATGAGTATAATTTCGTGCTTAGCGATTCACAAATTCAACAAAAGTAGCAAATAGCAGTTTTTAAATAGCAAGAAACTGACCTTTTTAACACCTTGAGGCAGATATTAAACTAGATTCATGAATCTTAAGTTTATGTTGCACGATATTATTTTTAAAGTTCTGTAAATGAGATAAGAAGCACTGTGGGAACATTCAAGACTTCTCTCCGCAGTTGAAGGTAGTTTCCTCGTGCTGATGATATTAGATAACCTATAATGATATTTTCATTTTTAGAGGACCTGATTTCTATACATCTTTGTAATTTCAAGAACGCTAAGTTGTCATGTCCATATAATATGAAATTTAAATCAGTTTATTGAATTATATGTCGTATGATCGAAATTAACAAAGAAATATCTACATACTTAATTGTCCAAAGATGTTTTTCAATACTTCTGACTGAGTTTAAACATTTTGATTACTGACGGCTTATTGATGAAAACGATCAATGCTGCACTACTGTTCATTGAACTAGGTTCTATTATGTTTTTAAAAAAACGTTTTGGAATACAGAGCAACATAATAAATATGCCAAATAAGACAGAAAGAAAATATATATGACCACCAAAACATAAAGTTAGGTTAAATATAAGAAATAGTAAAAATATCTATTCGAATATTAAGGAAAACAGGCAAAATTGTAATTTACAGAATAAATTGTGAAGACTGCTAAAAACTCCAAAAGAAGGAGACATTAAAATTGAATTAATTTCTCAACATATAAGAAATAGTAAATACCTACCCTAGTTGGTTGTAGGGAAAAAACTACCTGCAATAAGATTTTTACGAGTAAATCTCTATTTTATTTGCTAATACCTTGCTAGGTAAGAAATAAAGTCTTTAGAGAGCATATAGAGAAAAATTCAACATGCGAATATTAACAGATCTTTACATCTCGACCATAGCGCTCAAAAAAAACTATTTTATTTTTAAGAATTCTCAAATTCCTTATTGTATTTAATTTTTTTTTTGGGAGGGGAGGACTATTTAAATATTTTTATTTTGAAGAGGAAAGATTTGTCCTGGCCGGGATTTGAACCCGTGTCTTACGCATATCTAGCGTGGTACTCTACCAACTAAAGATATAGTATACTAAAGACGCGGTAGAGTCCTGACCAGGACAAATCTTTTCTCTTCAAAATAAAAATATCCTTATGGTATAGTTTTCAAATACATAAAGAAAAAAAATATGAAAAATTATGTTTTCAAAATTCGTATCAATGCCTGAGGTAATGTTTATAGCAGAAAATTAATAAAAGTCAAAGCTCAGACATTTAAATGGTAATATTCACAGGTATAATTAAACTCCATTCTAGATTTAATTGATGTTTTTTCAAATTTTCTTTACCAAGAGAATTTTTCCGTATTTAATTAAATAAAACATGAATAGTTGTCCGAAGAATAACAAAGACAAAATAAAATGGACTACTGATGACTGTCCAGGAAACCAGTCCAAGGAACTATGGCGCATTTATTATTATCTTACTTATTGCATCGCCAAGTTGAAGGTTACTCTCATTGTAACTAAACTAGCTTATTTACAGGCTAACCTTGTAACTATATAGTGTGAGAAGGGGCGATATGGTATTAGTAACCACATTCTCACCACAGATCAATTTAGCAACTGCAGCTGATGATATAAGGTCGCTGGGCTGGGTACGGGAGGTCAGGAGAATATAGTCAGGCCTTCCTGAAGTTTTTTTTATTTTTTACTTTAAATAACCTTTAACAAAAAAAAAGAGAAAAAAACATACTTCTTTTTGGATTTATATAGTTAAGGATAGAAGGAAACGTGAAGGACGAATTATTCAATCGCCATGAAGTCTTCACGATCACACTTTCAATACCAAATGCAACGATAACCTTAACGAAATTCTGATAAGGAACATTAATATCGATTATTAAGGCAATTATTATGAAGCAGATTATATATAACCAGCTAGTACTGGATTAAAAATGTCTCTAAATGTTTTTGTAAATGGTAAAAACATCCCGTACAACTACAACCCGTGAAGGTCTTGGAATTAGTACATGGTAGGGACTGCACTGTTTCAAGAATGACGTGCAAGGATATGGTGTTGTGCAGGGAGTTGATTTGTCCAAGATCATGCTCAACCGCCAGGTTTTCCCCTAATTTTTGCCACACACATAACGGAGGGTAGGTAAGCCTCAGGAGGGTCTGTACTTCCCTAAATAATTCATTTGCCACAGCCTGATTAGGACTCAGAAAAATAAAGGGCAATAAAGGATATATATTAGTTCTTTATTATCTTTTGCTATAATTTCTAAATACTTTTCAAGAAACTGCGAATTAATATTTACCCAAAAAACATACACGTGTATTAATAAATTTTATTATTTAATTCAAATTCAAACCAATTAATGATTAAAAATATTTTTTTTTTTAAAAACACATTTTTTTTTGACAACCTGAATCGTTTCAATAAATGACTCCCATTCTTACTTTTGCTGATAGTAAATTATTCATGAATTTTATAACTCATCATTGGCGTCCATATTATTTTCGACTACTACAAAGAACTTATCACAAATGACTCACGATACGGAGCCAGAAAGAAAGATTAGGTACAAAAAATGAGAACATGATTCATAATGTACAAATGGTAAACAAAAGCGAAGCTAAATAAGAAATCGATCCTTCATAAAGTATTGATGACGTATGACGAAATGGATACATAATATAATTAAATAAATCGATGATACAAATAATAATTAAACGGAAAGAAATTTGATTATTAAGAAATAAATGGAAATCATGGTTTTACAACAGGTAATAATTATATGCCACTGATAAAATACGTGCCAAGAATATTATCGAAGTTAATATAAATTCTTCGATGATTTCATTTTTAATTATCAGTTTTTTTTATTATATCATAAAAAATGTATATTAAATATAAAAGATCTACTTTTAGTTATCGTCACAGCTTTTTCGAAACAGCGACAGCATTTTATTCTTATATTCTTCATATAAACATAAGTACAAAAAACATTTTTCTGCGATATTTCAGATCTGACTTCTATAATGCCTGCAGGAATGTTAAAATTGTAATTCTGAAATAAAATCAGAATAAAATAATTGAAATTACTACCATACAGTTGATTGAAAATGCTATCAAGAAATGTAAACATGTTTATAATTTTTTTTAATTATTGGTCAGCTATTTTGATTTTTAAATAATTTTATTTTAAAGAGAAAAGATATGCCCCCGGCCGGGATTCAAACCCGGAACCTCTGTCACGGAGAGATCTAAAATCTTGATTTATGAGATCCTGATTTAAATATGTATGTTATGATAGGCATTTTTAAAAAGCTTTACAAATGCATAAACTTTACGTTCAAATCAAAATCGTTCAAAGGAATATCTAATTGTTTTGATAAATGTTACAAAACTGAATTGTCTATTACTATAAAAACATATTTAAGTTATATACTCATAAATAACTATTTACGTTGGCACGTTTCTGTATTTAATTAAGATTCCAAAACGAATAAATTAAAACTCCCGACCAAAAAAAATGTTAATGACTAACCCGGACATTATCCTGACTCTTAGTGTTGTTAGTGATGCCAGAGAAAGCAGGAAAAAGAACCATTTATATTCATAGAAATAGTTAAGGTAAGCGTCGGCGGTGAATTATTACATTTAATTTAATTACTTTCTCCAACTAACCATTAAAAAAACGACGTAAATTTCTTTATTATGTAAAATAACACCATTAAATCTAAATAATCTGGTTAATGAATGCAATAGACTGCTTAGGTACAAGGTATCAGATCTTGAATTCTTCCTAAAAATATAAGTTTATGTGTCTTTAAAACCTGAAAGTTAATCTACTGTACAAACTAATAAAAAAAAAAATTAAATAAAAGTGATAATTTCTTAATATGAAAACAAGAAATATGAACTGGTTAAGACATAAAGAGTTCTTGAATAATACTAAATGCTAACAAAATTGACAAAATTTATGAAATCTATCGATCAGGGTTAAACAAAAAATACACATTTGCTATTCAACTTCAAAATGGCAAGCAGATTTTAGATGGCGTCAAATAATTATCATTCCATTTTCAGTTATTCACATGCAATTCATAAACGGTGCATTTCATCAAATATGTTCAATTATATTAAATTAAATTGAATCATGGGTCTAATACAACAATATAATTATCTGGTTAACTGGTTTAAAAAACAGTGAAACATCACTTTTACATTAAGATTCATGTGATTCAAAAAGAGCACTTTGAAGGATAAACTCGTAAGATAAGTAAGTTGTAGAACATCCAATTCTGCCGCAATTAAGCATAACAACCTTGAAATCCGGTAAAATATATCTGAAATATTTCGTGGTTCCAGAAATTCCTTAATTTCGAATTTCCGGCATATTTTCAACAGCATCCATTTAAAACGTTTTCTTTTCTTTTCTTTTCCATTTTAAAGAATTGCTAAAGAAGAACTTCAGTCCAAGTTTTTCAAAATAGATTGATTACTTGTAAAAATTTATCATTACCCACTTTAAACTAGGTAGAAATTCCCGCAAGATATTGTAAAAATCTTTTAAATGAAATGCTGTTGTCACATACTCTAATGATACTATGCTACATTTAGAGGAAGAGACAGGCATAGACAGCGATGGCTGGATGATGTGAAGATCTTATGCTCCTCGGGGTAAGAACATGGAGAAGAATCACGGAGAATTCGTCAGAGTGGAGGAAAATTGTTGAGGAGGCCTAGGTCTTCTATGGACCATAGTGCCGGTAAAGAAAAAATACTATACATGTTATACCGATTACAAAAATATTTCGTAGAAGTGATATAAAAAAAAAATTGGTACAAAATTTAGTATGAAGAAAATTAATCACCAACAAATATTTTAACAGAAGAAAAACAAAACTTGCATAATGCAGTCAAATTATGCATGAACGTTGCCAGCCTTGAAGGCTCATTCATAATTTCAACCCTGAAAATGACCTGAATAATGACAAAAGTTAACTAATGACAAACCTTTCTCTTTCAGCAAGTGAACCGACTCGACGGCTAGTTACACCACAATCCTGAGCAATTTGACGCTTCGTGAAACCTGCCTTCAAGGTTGCAAAAGCCAAATAAGAGAAATGTTATGCAGATTCGGTTATTTGAATAGTATTCGAGTAAGAATATGTATCATTAAACATTTTTAAATAAAATAAAAAAAATAGTGAAAACAGAAGAAACGAAAGAGTTCTCATATCGGCATATGTAAAAAATCATAACTTTTCAGCAAGAATATATACAAAATAAAATCAGAAAATAACCTTTAGTCTTTAACAAATGAAAAATAGAAAAACTCTTCCCTATATATTATAAAATAGAAAATATTTGCAAAAACCGCAGAATGGGTCAATAATTTCTCTTGTTTTACTCAAAAACAATTATATTATTTGGAATGTATCCATAATATTTTTTTTCTTTATATTTTCATCCACACCTGTCAAATACAAGTAATTGACAGTCAGCAGAATGGCTGACTGAAAAATAACACAAAATGACATAAAAGGCATGACGAAGAACAGTACCCAGCGGTACCCTCCATAATATTTAAAGATTAAAATAAAAGTTAGAACCTACCAACTGTAGATTATGTATATTGTTTTCATTTAATATAAAGTACCATTTAGGTAATGAATTACAAACGTGAATTAAAAAAAAATAATAGTATTATATCTTACTGTATGCTTCAATCATATGAAAAAAGTTCAATGCCCTAAATTAAAAATTCATTCTATCAATTTGGCAAGAATTTCATAAAAGTTGCCGTCCTTGGCTATAGCAGGTAAATTTGATTTTAAAATGATTGTTTTGGTCTATAGCAAATAATGAAAAAATATTTACTTTAAGTTATACTATCCTTTATCTTTTTCTTATATACAATTTAACATGATCAGCTAGAATTTGGACAATCTTAACTATCAAGAAGAAACTATTAGTGACATGAAATCAAATTAACTGATCCATCTAATATTTCAATTATTTTTAAGTTTTAATAAATTCAACCAATGTATCATCATTAAGTAACTAAAAATGATCATGTAAAATTTTACAAAATTGAAGATTTGATCAAATATATAGTTACATATTAACGAAATACATAGTTGATGTCGACAAAATTATCATATTTATTCATAACAAGTTAATACTTTTATTTAAGTAGCTGAAAATAACTAATAGATTTTCTATAGAAAAAAATGTGTTTTTTAAAATAATTTATATTATACTTCCAAAAATTATTCATGTGTTTCAAGTCTTAGGTTGTTCCATATAAAAAAGTATCATTTACAATAAAATTTGGCGTGATCTCTGATGCCTCAATTAGTCTAGTTCTTAATAAAACTCAATTCAAATAATGAAATGAAACCACGGCACCCCTAACTCGATAATTTTAATCAAAATATGAATTTCATTATTAATTATTAGGTATTATTTATTACTTTAAAAATATGTTGATAGGTTATATTACAGTGGTTTTTTTAAGTGCCGTTATTTAAAGATTAAATTAAAGCCATGCTCGATGAGAAAACTTGAAGCGCGTAGGAGTCAGAATACCTAATTGTTTGTTGTGTGAGATGTTTATGTTGGCTCATAATGATACCAGATGGCCAGGAGAAAGTTTAAAAAAAATAACTGACTCCGTCGAACCAGTGAGGGTAAGAAAAAACTGTTTAATGGATTCTGTCTACGTTCGACGAGCATTTAAAAAAAACAAACATTCAACTCATTCGACATGATTCCTTTTAACAAAGAAAACAATCTATTAATTAAAGAGGAAGATAAAAAAAGAATAAATCCTATACTTTTTTTATTTAAAACTCAACAAACTTTTTGCCAACTCTTTAAAAAATATAGTTCAAAGGGTCACATGTGGTATAGTGGTTTGCATAACAAACTATGCCTAAGATCGCGGGTTCACAGTCTGTCTGGTGGCTTTAAAAATCCTTAATCATGTCTTCCTTCGGAAGGCATCGTAAAATTGGGGCATCAAGCCTGTACGATGTCAGTCTTATGTTAATGATTCTTATCCTAATGATCTTTGGATAGGAGAAATTAAGGAATCCCACTGTATCATCGGCCAATTATTCAAAGCAACATAAAGTTACGTTAAATGAATAAACAAAATGATTGACAGAAATGTTTCCTGATTTATTATAAGATAAAATACTAGTAATACAATAAAACATCTAATCATTCAGGCTAAATTAATCATTCTTTCATCAGTAAAATTCAAAATATATTGAAGGCTGTACCAAAACGGTAGATAGAAGCGTTGTTGTGGCATAGTTTCTTCGCATTGCGGAACGACAACAAAATACTTCCTTTTCTGCAGGAATAGCAAATAAATGTTACAAAAGCAAAATGTAGAGGAGAATGAGAAATTATTGTTCAGATTTTTATCCACCAACTAAGCAGACACGAGAAGAAGCGAATCTTAGAGCGGATTAGAAAAGTTCTCAACTCTGCTGTCATCACAACACAATCTCGGATGGTTGAATCGGATCTAATGAACCATTTGGAGAAAGTTGGTTATTGCCCTAACAACGATCCTAGCACGCACGACTTAGCTCCCCCTTAATACACAACATAATGAATACTGGCGTCGGGTATCGGAGTCATCTCGTCTGCTCATATAACGTTATATTAAACTTGGAGGGAAAACGTTTTTAAGAGGTGTTACGTCGAGCATGACTCGGGGAATCCAACTCTAACAGGAAAGTGAAACAGAAAACACGAAAAAAGATACGTACTGGAATGAAATAACGCAAATAGAGAAATTACCAACTGGTAGTACTCAAATAACAAATTCAACTCAGATGGTCGCGAGGTCATCTTCTTTTCGGAAGCGTCGAAGGATTATCCGGAGTTGAGGATTTAGCTAGATTTGAATCTAGTGTGGGTTTGAGAGGGGAATAAGTTTGTCATGAAAGGACTGGTATCAGGTTCGTGGCAATTCAGCAACTGATAGGACATTTAGGTCAATATGGATGACTTTATTTGTAACAGAGTACGGAGCATTAAGGATTTACGAAGGATTTTGGATTGTATACGAGAGGAATTCGATGGATCAGTGGAGGCACAAAGCAATACTCCGACTTTGATCTATTAAAATTCGTTTCTAGGTTGATTATAGAAACGGCTCAAAGAAAATTGTTCAAATTGTTATTGCCATTGATAGTATTTATTTACGATATTTTACCTAAAATATTAGCTATTTGGTAAGCACTGGGATATAAAATTCGATCCCAATATAGGGAACCTTCACCTCTGGGAGACATCATTATTTATTAGTAAATTCTAATTCGTTCTATCAACTAATTGTTGTTTGTAGCTGAGCTAGAGAAAGTTCTATTAGTCAGTCAATGTATCCGTTCAACTATTGACTCCTTTTCTCCCGAAGCGTATCTATCTTCCAAGAATGTTTAGTTTCATTGAAAATTCATGAAGTCAGTACGTTTGCAAAGTGCTGGTGGGTGCTACTTATGTATTGTAAATCTTTCCATAGTTCTGCCTCTGTCCTTTTGTAGTAAATAAATTATTGATTAAATATAAGCATTGCTTTTTATATAGTACTAGCTTATGCCCGCGGCTTCGCTCGCGTGGAATTTGGTCCGCCACATAAAGTTTCGTGAAAGATCATTTGAAATAAATAATTAAATTAAATAAAGTACATCTTAAATTAAACACTCGTACATCCAAAATTTCATCAAAACTGCCAGATTCTATACAACTTTTGAACCCCTATTATATTAAAGGGGAAACCCTTGGGGTGGAATTATCCAAATTTCTTTTTTAAACTATAAAAAGAACCTGTCTACAATTATACAATTATAATTTAATTATTTTTTTAATATATCAGTTACTCGTACATCCAAAATTTCATATGTCTAACTTCCAAACTGCCGGATTGTATACAACCTTTGAACTCCTTTTATATTAAAGGGGAAACCCTTGGGGTGGGATTATCCAAATTTTTTTCTTAAGCACATGCCCTCGTGCCCCCACATAAATCTTCCCTTGCTGTAGCCTATGATGTATAACCTATTTTACTCAATAATTTTCATCCAAATCCGTCCAGTAGTTTTTGCGTGAAAGAGAGACAAACATACAAACTTTAACATTTATTATATTAGTAAGATTAGCAGGATATCACAACAAATAGTTTCACTCAAGTTCTTTCTGTTGTTTTAACAACTATTATCATGTGATTTGCCTTTATTTATGTACAATAATGGATTCTCCACAGTACCTAAAATACTGTCGGGGGGGGGGGAGGCACGTGCCCCCTTGTACCCTCCCATAAATCCGCGCTTGCTATAGCCTATGTGTTATTCTGATGTATAACCTATATTACTGTAAAGTTTTATCCGAATCTGTTCAGTAGTTTTTGCGTGAAAGAGAGACAAACATACAAACTTTCACATTTATAATATTAGTAAGATTGTTTATGACGTGATGAATACCACTTAAATAAGTGAACGTTATTATTGGCCTTCCGTGTTAGTCTTCCTTCATCAATTACATGTGAATAAATTATTATCAATTTTATTTTTATTTTTTGTAACAAATATTATTTAAATTGTTTTTGTCTTTTAAACCATTTTTTTCACCTCTTTGGACACCTCTGAAAAGCTTAATGTTTTATTCAGTTTATCTCTTCTATTTCCAAAATCACTTTACTTTAATTTTATTAATTTATAATATATTTAAAAGAACTGACTGATATTTTGGTTCTGATTTCACTCCGTACGGTGGGATTTAGTACTAAAAATCTGTTGGGGCAGAACCAGCCGAGCAAGTCTGTCTTTTTGCAAATCCCTATCGGCTACCTGTAGCTCTCCTACACGTACTAACCGGAGTGGGTGTGTCAAAATTCATTTATCTGATCCGCCAAAATAATGAATGTCCAAGGTGGGAATCGAAACCACACGCTCCGCCATCACGTCTTCTTCCATTACTGATGTAATTATTTTTTAGTTGTTTTATCTTTTTAGTAGAAAAAAGATAAAAATAGGTAAGTAATCTCAAATTCGCAAAAAAGTATCTCAGTTGAGACGTTAACATGGAAAAGGTTGTAAGTCATGAAAAAGTAATTTTACAGGAGAAGCAAAAACCTGTTTGACAACTAATAAAATTAAAGTTTCAAATGGAAAATATTAGCTACAACCGTTTATAGAAACTAAACCACTCTCAGTTTTGACTTACTAATTTGTTTATACAATTGGCCTGATTTAGTTTTAATGGCATAATTAAACATTTTAGATATTAAAAAAAAATTTTTTTTACTTATCTTTTCTGTGCCAACCCCTCATTTACTTTTACTTATAATCACTCCAAGTAAACCATAATAATGTCTCCAATCCTTATAATCCAAAATCCTTCGTAAAATCCTCAATGTTCCTTATTTTGATAATAATAAAGCTCATCCATAACGACCTTAAATTAAACGACCTTAATGTCACTTTTGTTGCTGATTTTGCCCGAACCCGGTATCTATCTTTTCACAACAAACCTGATAACCACTCAAACCCTCTAGTTTCAAACCTAGTTTCCTCTTCAATTCCCGATAATCCTCCGAGGCGTCTGAAAAGAAGATGGCCACGTGACATTCTTAGTTGAACTTTGATTTGAGTACTACCAGTGGGTAGTTTCTCTACTAGTCATTCTCATGTCATTATGTATCACTTATCCTATTTACTTGTTGTACTATAGTAATACAGTTGTAAATATCAATAAATAAATTTTAAAAAAACTTATAATCACAGCACAGGATCAATTCAACGATCCAACAAACAGTTAAAAGCTAAACATAGATATAGTAAAAATTTAACCAGTTTTTCTAGATTAATACTGAAACGTTTACTCACACCTCATTCTATTTAGCGATTAATATTTTACAACTAAATGCTACTTCTTCAAAGATATTTAGATGGTACATATCACGATTCCGTGTTGCAAATCGGTTTAAGGACTTAGGTTACCTCATTCTTCTCGAGTCATGGAAACAGCTTATGTTATGTAACAAGCCATTTTTCTTCTCTAACGTGATTCGTTATGTTAAGAAGTCGTAAAGAAAATAAAGTTATAATACTTTAGTCAAGTATCAATTCCAAACTCCTGGAGAGTAGCTACGAACTGAGTAATTCTCTCAAGCATTTCCCCGTCTGCAACCTTGGTTCTATTTCGTCATGAATTGCGTTTTTTTTGTAGATATTATAAACCACAAATATTTGATCTATTATGACGCAACTTCTAAATAAAAGAAACAAATGCTTTGCAACTGACTGCAGCTGTTCGAATACTAATAACTGGTTACATAAAAAAATTTTGAGCAGTAAATCAAATGAGTAATAACTCATGAAAGATTTGTTTTGTTTGTATCTGATAATCTTCTTAATATTTGAGTTATTAAAAAATTGTGGTTAGTAATGATAATTAATGTAGTTGTGGTTGTAACTCCAATAACCTACTTATTTTGCATAAGTTGAATGAAAAAATATATGAACATAAAATGTATTCCACTATAAACGTCTGCAAGATGCTTTTTAAAACCCTAACAGAAAACTTATATTATATTCAATGAATTGATAAAAAGAAACTCAATCCCAGAAGGTTTGATTTTCTTCCCAACCTTGATATAATACTACACAGGTGATGCAAGACAAATTAATTGCATATCTGAATGGAAAACGTCAAGAAAATTATAGACGAATATATTTATTTATGTAGAATAGTAGAAATAAAAATAAAATATACATATGAACGTGAACCCTCCATTTCTTTTCATCGATTTTAACTTAAGTTAATTTTGTTTTAGTACAAGATATGAAAAAATGTTAACGGTTGTTAATGAAAATTGTTGATTAATTGAGTAATCAACTTGTGATAAATTCATGAAATGTATTAACATACTACATTCTATTTTTATATTTAAAATACATTTTGTGCTAGTAGATGGCTTCTGATTTATGAATATGAGTATATAAAAAACATATACATTAATCACAATTCATTAAAATAATATTTAAATCATAAAGGTGAGCATTTTAAAATATATTGAACAAGCTGTGTTAAGAAGTATTTTTGCAGATCTTGAAACAATAGGCTGTTAATACTTAATCTTCACAGGGACCCTCAACTCAACTCATTATTATCTCTGGCAGTGGTAGGTAAATAAAAAAATAAAAATTTACAACTCTGCTAAAAGGAAGTGATTACTATTATGTAATTAGCTTTCACATTTTAACACGAAATGTTTAAAGCATAAATCAACCAAAAATTCAATTTAATAAACTAGCTTGAAAACGTCATAAGCCAAAATCGATAGTGCAAAAAACTAAAAAAAAAAAACAGTGTTTATAACACCAATTTTAATGAATTCATTATCACTTGAAATCCTCCAAACCAATAATCACAAACAATTTTTGAAGTATTTTTGGATAAGTTAATCGATGTCATTTATGTCAAGAATATTAATTTTAAAAATCATACCATATCCTTGAATTTCTAATCCAGCCAAATCAATCCTATTTAATGGAAAATGACTGCAAAATTAAGATACCACATACTTAAGGAATTAATAAATTAATTAAAAGTTTTCAATCAATAATATAAAAAAAAAGTTTATAACTATATTGATGAGGCTACAACGTATTACAACTAGGAATTTTCAACTAGCAATAATACATGGGTTTTTGTGATGTTTTTTTTAATACATACAATTCAAAAACATAAATATAGTACAAAATCGTACTAATATCATACATGCGAAATTTTGTATGTTTGTCTCTCTTTCACGCAAAAACTACTGAACGGATTTGGATGAAACTTTACTGTAATATAGATTATACGTCAGAATAACACCTAGGCTATAGCAAAGGCGTATTTAGGGGGAGGGCACGGGGGCACGTGCCCCCCTAAATAAGCCCTCCAGACAGTTTTTTGGGTACTGTGGAGAATCCATTATAGTACATAATTAAAGACAAATCAGGAACTTACCATTTTGAAATTTGCTGATAGGTTCTTTGGATAATTTAAGAAATTTGGATAATTCCACCATCCTTTAATAGAATAGGGGTTCAAAGATTATATGGAATCCGTCAGTTTTGAAGTTGGACATCTGAAATTTTGGATGTACGAGAAACTTATAGTTAAAAAAAATATTAAATTATTTATAAAATCATCTGGCATGAAACTTCATGTGGCAGACCAAATTCCACGCCAGCGAAGCCCCAGGCAAAAGCTAGTATAGCATAAAATAAAACATAATAATAAATCGTTTATTCTAAAAAGGTGGGTAATTAACTGTTTTCCTTAAAACTGAATAATAAGAAACATCCAACACAGTTTTCATGAACACACACAATGGGGCATCAATAGGTAATATATCGAAGTAGATTAGCTTAATATATATAAATATAACTTGAGAAATTATAAACATATTTTTATATACATTATTTTAATTCTTAATTTACCATTATTTTTTATTTTATTGTATCTAACTGTTTAAAATTTGATTCTTTTCCAATATTTCCTTCATTTCGTTCCTTAAATGTCTAAAAGTAATCAATATTTGCGATTACAAGGGCATCCAGTAATATTAAGAAGTAAATAATATTCGTAATATATATATAATATTGTATTTTAGGAGTTATCACAGCAAGAGTCCAATGAACTCAGATTGATGCAACCTTACAAATCTACAAAGGCAGTTGATATCGATCCTTTAACGGCATCAAAAGGGTTTCCACGTAACGGCTACCCTAATCGCAGCGCTGTATGCCCCATCATTAGGGTCCATCTAAGTTCCTCAAGGCATAAGTAACTACTTACCTCCCGCCTCAGGTAACTTATCCAAGGAAAGTTAAAGAATAAAAGGTAAGGTCACTCACCTGAAACAGAAAAAATAACTGTTAGCAAAACAATATTTGAACACAAATGAATAATAATTAAATCAAATTGAATATAATGTTGATAAGGATAGGTTATATCTAAATAGCTGGGCTATATCTACATTTTACGATTGTATACACTAATAGATAAGCGTAAGGAAATAAGGTAAAAATTCACAAAAAATAATCAACTATTTTATTATCCTGTTAGCAACAAATAAACTTATTAAATCGATAGGATAGAATAAAATATCTGCTTTGAAAAATTAATAAAAATATATTAGCTAAGCAAAAAAGAAAAAAATTAATAAAGTAATATGTACCAATACGTGTGTTTATAAACAACTGTGATTTATTTTTTAAATAACTGGAAAACTACCTACAGTCGAAAACAGGTTTTGCACATTATTACAAGATGTTATTTAATATGAGAATTTCCACTATAATAAATATATAAGTCAAGATTCTTAACTTTCTTTCAGTCAATGAAAAACAAATATAAACAAATAATTGCGTTCCAAAATAACTTTGTAATTCTTCATAATAAAATTAAAAGAAATCCTGCAGCAAATATTGAAATTAGTAACGAAATAGTAGTCGATATGTTAATAAAATAAGACTAAATTAATTATTACTATTAAAAATAATTAATCATGATTATTTATAAATAAAACCTACACTAGAAAATTAATTATTGTATTTATTTTTATAATTAATTATTATTTATTTTTACAAAAATAGTTTTTTTTTCATGTGACGTTGGTGAAATAATGTTTCATTCTTAAGTTATTAACTATAAATATTTCCTCTACAAGCATTATATAATAAATTATAAATCCAGTAAGCTGCAAAAATAAATTTGAAGAAATTGAAATTGATTCGTTAACAATTCAAAATAAATTTGAAGAAATTGAAATTGATTCGTTAACAATTCAAAATAAATTTATAAATTATATTAACATTTTAATATTATATTTGTAACATTCTTTTAAAATAAGGACTGATGTCTCAACTCAACATAGTAAAATACATAAAAGATTGCTATTATTAAAATAAATTATTTTAATTTATATAAATATTTATATATTATAATATTTTTATCATTTAAAAATAAATTAATTATTTATATATTTATTTCATGTAAACTAAGTAATCTCATATCATTTAAGTTATCACTTAATATTCATACGTAATTCTCCAAGAAAAACAAAACGCCGTTCTGTTGATAGCGTACAGCACTAACTATTACTCAACGCATTCAGGTTTTCTGGGAGGTTTGAGCTCCTAATTGCATGAAATTTTTCAGGTGTGACCCAGATCCAGTGTATTACGGTTATAGTGAAATATGTTTTCCTTTCGAAGCGGCTTTATGGGCTACATGTTTATCAAGCCATGACAGTAGGAGGCCCATTTTTCGTGTAACTGTTCTAACCATTCTGTTCAGCAAGGCATGGTTGACATATCTTTGCAAGAGCATGTCCACCACATTCATACCCGAAAACAAGATCTATATCGCTTGGGATATTCTTTAAGGAGCACAAATCAGATTCTGGACATGGAAATTGATGTAACTACCTGAAAAGGAAATTTTACGAGGGAAAAAAGGAGGATTTTTGACAATTAAAAATAAAAGTTTCAAAAGAAAAATAGAAACAAGTACCCTTTATAGAAACTAAACATTACTCTATTTTGACTTACTCCTCTTTCTATGCTAATTTTATAATTAATTACTACATTTTCTATGAAAAAATATAAATGATTTTATCTTGAATGATAATAGTTGACCTTAATTATATATGTGGAAGAAAATGGTCCGGGTGGAGGTCAATAAATGAATTTTATTTTAGATCATATAATCTCAGTAACAAGCTAATTGTATTCCTGACCATCTTTTGCCTTCATGAACATAGTTATCTTCATGGATAGTAGTGGTGCAGTAGTCGCCTATCATCGATAACGTCGGATTATCAACTATTATTTTACAAGAGAAACTTGTACGTTAACTCCTTTTTTCAAATAAATTACCTTAAAAATTAATCCGGGAAATAAAATGTTTTAAAAACAGAAAATGAAATTTATTCTTTTGGGGTTATGATAAGAAGATAAATAAAAAAAATTTATTGACCTCCACCATTAATATTTCAAATAAATTATTACGTAGCTTAAAGATAATAAACAAGTTATCCTTATAAAGACACTAGCTTATGCCCGCGGCTTCGCTCGCGTGGAATTCGGTCTGCCACATAAAGTATCGTGAAAGATCATTTTAAGTAAATAATTAAATTAAATAAAGTACATCTTAAATTAAACACTCGTACATCCAAAATTTCATCAAAACTGCCAGATTCTATACAACTTTTGAACCCCTATTATATTAAAGGGGAAACCCTTGGGGTGGAATTATCCAAATTTCTTTTTTAAACTATAAAAAGAACCTGTCTACAAATTTCAAGATGCTAAGTTCCTGATTTGTCTTTAATTATGTACTATAACGAGGGAGACATATGCCCCCGTACCCCCAGATAAATCAGCCCTTGCTGTACAACCTATTTTACTCAATATGTTTCATCCAAATCCGTTCAGTAGTTTTGGCGTGAATGAGTAACATACATAAATACAAACATTCGCATTTAAAATATTATAATGGATTCTCCACAGTACCTAAAAAACTGTTGGGGGGAGGAGGGAAGATACGTACCCGCGTGTGCCCCCCCTAAATCCGCGCTTGCTATCGCCTATGTGTTATTCTGATGTATAACCTATATTACTCCTAAGTTTCATCCAAATCCGTTTAGTAGTTTTTGTGTGAAAGAGAGACAAACTTTCACATTTATAATATTAGTAAGATAACTGAAAGGGCTACTATAACAAGAAATATTATGGGGATATCTCAAGGAGTTAAGTCGAATATTTACTTATAGTTATGATTTGTAATTTAATTTAGTTGATAAGGGAATATAAAATATTGATATAAAATTTAAGTTGCAATTGTTATTTAAGTATTACTACTGAGTAGTTTTTGAAATTGTCTTTATCTCATGCCATTAACTATCATTCATTCTATTTACTTGTTATATTGTTATATTCTTATTATATTAAGATAAGGAAAGATTCAAAACAAATTGAATATTTACCAGATATGGACTTTTAAATTGTCGACAATACATTACTATACGAAGCATATGTATTATCTTTTGATGTAAAATTCCTTAATCAGTCAAAAGAAAACGAGGGTACATTGGCATTGAGAAAAAGTAATACCTCTCAATACAAGAAAATAATTTGTCTCCGCTATTGGAACACCTGAATCATTGTTGTCTTACCACCAGGAATCTTAGAAGATCTAAACTGTTTACCTTAAACAAGAATTACACTAATAAACAATCCTTTAGGGATTCTACGGACCAGAAGCTTTATTACACGGGTTTTCTAGAGTAAATAAACCAAGGATTAGATTTTCCTTTGCAAAAAAAAAAAAACGAAATAAAAAGCAACCATCAGAAGTTACAAAATAACTAGGTGAAAGTTTCTTTCAGTAAATTGTTTTTTTAAATAAATTTTATAATCAAGATAGGAGGGCAAAAGCCACAACTAAATTGATGATGAAATGAAATTATTTTAAGAAGTTTTTTATAGTTGATTAATTGATACGTTAGTTGATAAAATAGAAAGTTGCAAGTCACATAAGAAACTTTACGTATGTAATGTCATGAATTAAATTTTGCTACCATTTATTTTAATTTTCTTCTTCCATTCATAATGTTGATTAAAAAACAAAGTTGAATTTTATAGCCGATTAATTCTAGAGAGAGATCATTAATTTATAGGAAAGATAATGCTATTATTTTGTGAGCTAACTAAAGTTCCCCTAAGTTCCAGTTGCTGCATCAACATCAGAGGTTAGTAAGAAGACTCCTACTTATTCCGAGGTACTTAATAGGAAAATCAGTAAATCAAAAAGTGTACACAAAGTTATTATTAAAAATAAAACTGATAATAGTTCCCCCCAAAACACGAAACATATCTTTAAAGAGTTGATAAACCCACGGGAGATGAAAATTGGAATTAGGTTAAAAAACACACAAATGTTTTTTAATTGTAGAATCCGACAGTAAATCCGATGTAGAAAAAATACAAGAAAAACTAACGTGCTCACAATCTAATTTGGAGTCTTATATAGCAAGAAAGAATAGACCGAATATTATTATTAAAAATGTACCTGAGGGGGGTACTAAAGATAACCTTGCGGCCACGTTGTAACAACAAAACGAGTGGAAAGTGGAGTTGGAAGAGGTTAGGGTGTTGTTCATCACCCGAAAGTATTTTCCTTGTTTGGGCAGTCCTTCATTTAATGTTGACCATAGCAAACGGGGCAGGAAGGGTTCCTCCGCAGACATCCTTCCCATGGTTATATCTGCAGCATTTCATACAACGCCGTACGCTTGTAAAGTCTACGCCATAGCAGAAAGCGTACCATACAAATATAGATGGATAACATGATACGATTCCCGGTATTTTACACTTTTAGGGATCTAATTTCAAAAAATAAAAAAACACATATTTCTTTCTTTTTAATGTAGAAGCTAAATGTAAAATCTCACTTTAAAAATTAATTTTTTTTAATAGATTGAATATGATTGATAGATTGAATGTTTTGTTTCTTAACTTTTTCCAATGACATAATTATAGTTGATTATTCTTATTATTTCATTTTTGCGTGGGGCGGTTCGAACTTTTAAATTAAAAATGGAATCTATTTTATTGGATTTGTTAAAAGAAATTAGGGAAGACTTCGGCTGTTAAAACATTATTTTTTTCAATAAATTTAAATTAATTTATAATAAATAAATTAAATAACAACCACATTTGAACCAACTAACTTCGACACTGCAACAACTTACCGATCTACCACTGGGGTACTCCCTCCGCTCCCAAATAATTTTTTTTCTTTTCCAAAAAACTGTACCACTACAACCCATGAAAGGGTCTGGATTAGAATATGGTAGGGACTGTACTTTTTCTAGGATAACGGTTGTGCAGAAAGGTGATTTGCCCTAGAGCACGCCCAACCGCCAGGTTTTCCCATAATTATGGGCAACCACTTCATTGAGGTTATGTGAGTCCCAGGAGGGTAGAGCCATATCATTCATCTCCGACTGCTAAAAGAGTAAATAAAAGTCTTGCCAGTAGCGAGGTTTGAACCAGGATAATCGGCATCGCAACTCAGTGCTCTACCACTGAGCCACTCCGCTGCCTTTTAAAAATAAATTTAGTATCTTTAAAATTATTTTTATTTGTTGTTTTTTTTAATTTGCAGTGCTGTATCATCACTGTGTAGTTTTTCTACTAGCTTCATATATTTGTTTGTTGTATTGTTACAATAAAGTTGTAAATTTCAATATATTTTTTTTAATATTCTTTAAATAATTAATTTTTAGCTCTTCTTGTAAAGAAGGAATAAAAACAGAGGAGAAAATCATAGAGTCATTCCTAAAGTCGCCAAGACAATGGAATAATTGGTGCTATTAGAGAAGACTGTGTAAAGGAGAGAGATGAGAATGGAGAAGGGAGAGGTAAGGCTGGCTTCCTCCACTTCCAGAAGACCGGTTCTCAGCCTTGTCCTTCGCTGGCTCCACACCTACCCTACATCTTCATCCTACCCACGGCTAGTCCTCCCGTCCGCCTCAAGTTCAAGGTTCCTTTGGCGTCTGGCTGGAAACCCTCCGCTAAGTAAGACCGTAAACAGGAACATCTGTGTCCTTGGGGGCTACCAAATCAAATGATCCAGTGAGGAAGGGAACCTCATTTGGTAAGGAGCATCAGGCAACAGTTAAAAAAAACTGCTAAATAAGGAGCACTACTCTGATGACCTAGGGAAGAAGTAGAATTTTCTCCCAAATGAGTTTCATGTACTTGAGGAAGCGGAATCGTATTATTTTTGTAGTGAATAAGGGGCTGTTATTCACTATATTGGTTATTAATATATTGCAACTCCATTTCAAGTCCAAACCTACAAGAATGACACGATTCCGTTTTCTTAATTATTGGTCAATCATTCTGGGTAAAATTCGTCTTAACCCCTTATTCACCAGGTCTGAAAATGTAATACAAAATAAAACAGGACTGTATTCAGTAATTTTCGAAAAATGCAAGTCAGGTTCAATAAAAATATCCTAAAACAAGGAAATTCCAGAAAGAAAACGACGAAATTCAGCCCTCAGTTTATCCTCAAAATAACCGTAACGTTTCCAAAACTAGATATGGAAAAAACCGTAGAGCAGGCGTACCGGATATGAAAATGGTGTAAACAAGTTTTCCATTCAAGAGTAGAAAAAATTGGACCTGGATAAGACATATATAAATAGCAACCACAAATAAAATACTAAGGTAAATACACTACATAGAAATATGTCAACTGTCTCAGTAGATGTCATTTGGAGCAATTAACTTATAAAAATAAAGCAACCAGAGTTCAGCTTCACACAGCTAATTTAGTTCGTACCCTCATAGCAATAGCAACGTAATTGTATATGCATAAAATAATATATTCTAAAGTTATAAAGTATAGATTTAAAGTAAAATTCCTCGACATTCCCACGATTCATGATTTGAAGTAGAAATTAATTAATGAATGCTTTTGAAGTAATACAAAATTAAAATTCAATACAAGAAGAAGTAAAAACGTTTTACCACAATTAATCAAAGGAAGTGATTTCTTAGGAGAATCCGCTAATATGTGAAATAAAATGTACTAAAAAAAAAATTGTAGAGACCATCATTTTTTTTTTTAATGACAACAAAGAATTTTAGAAACCGAGTATAGTTTACGACTTAGAAATACTGATGGCTCAGAAAAAAAAAATGTATTTATTGTATCCACTATAAACGCATTCACTTTAAATTTAGTAATTCAAAGAACACGAATGTTAATTTATTTCAGATTGGAAATTTTTACAACTAAGAAAAATAATAAAATCTGTTTACTTAAAATATATCTGGTGCACATTCAAAAAAGCATTTATACCACCAAAGGAAAAGGTAATTCGGAATTGCCTTTTTTGAAAAATCGATTTTAAACTTCCTATCTAATGTGTTTTAAGTAAATTTAATGTTTTTTCTCGTGTTAAATTAAATAATTACTAACTGTGTAGAAACATCACTCACAAAAAAAAAAGGTTATTCAACACGAAAAAATACTCTAATGGTAATATACAGTGAGATTACTGAAGAATCCTACCCATTACTGAGAAAGAACGAATGAAGTTGAAAGCACATCATCTAAATATATTTGTAAAAATAATTAATGACAGGTCAATAACGAAGTCCTAATTATTAAGAGTATACAGGGTGTTTAGGATTAAGTAGCCAAACTGAAAATTTGGCTAAGGTTCTCAAAACCAGAAAAAAGCATCCTATGGAGGTATGTCCACAAACGCTTTGTATAGGAGATATTGGCACCTACAAATTTTCATTGGGCATAGTAAATACTAAAACTACTATACCTCTTGTTCTGAGGTCCTTCGTTCAAATTTTCAGTTTGGCTACTTAATCCTGAAACAACTCGTTTACCGAATCAACAAGAGAGCTAAAGTGAAAATGTTATAAATTATAATCATCACAATACTTCTACAATTAGGTAACCAACAGTTAAATGCTAATGGTACGAAACTGTTACTTAAAAGCACTCCCCTAATGGTAATAAAAAAACGAAACAGCCAGCGAAAGGTGACGGAAATCTTTTAAGGCTAACTACTAACGACCCCAAACAGTAAGAATAGGTTTCTAATGATAGGATACAGGTTAATAGCGAGTTGGTGACAGTTTAATCTAGCTTAGTGATCCCGGGGAAATGTACATACCTAGGCATAAAAGTGAAAGCAAGCCGCGATTGTAGTGCGACACGCTCCGAGCCTTCCTGACGAATAGCGTCTCATTATGTAATAAAATTTTAATGCATCTTAAATAATGATAAATACCTATAAAATATTTCTATAACATTTAGTCGACACGAAATAACCGTAAAACTTGATTAAAAATCAAGGAGATAATTTAAAACTATGGTGTCTACCAAAACGTTAAATGAACAAATGAAAGTTCAAGATAAAAGATTTTTTTATATTACAATATCAGTTACATTTTTTTTAACCAGAGAAGAAAAGCGATTAAAAACACATTTCTTAAAAATAATAAAAAATAACAAAATCATGTTGTGTTGATGAACAAACACGTTATGTTCATACATCCTTGGTAAAGTAGATGACCTTAAGATTGCATCAAAACAAATACGATTTAATGAATATAAAAAAATAATAGATTTCCTTACGAATTTGATCTTCATTACTTATACTAAGGAACATAATTACGATATAAGCAATAAATCACAAGCGTTACTTTCTTGGAATACCTAAAGATGTAATTAATTAGATGAATTATTTTCAATTTTGTATTTTTGTACATCAATGAATGTAGGCTAAATTTTTTAAATATAATTGATTGATAAAGCATAACTTATATTTTACTTGAAAAAATACATCGATTTTTACCAAATCACTTTATAAGGAAAGTACATCGACCTTACTACAAAACTACTTACAATATATTTATTTTAAAAATGTTTTTGTTTTTAATTCTGTGCTGTAATGTACAATAATTTAATAATACTTAATGCAGTATCCCGATGCGTGACCGACTGATACTTAAATAGGCGTACTAAGAAAGAAGTCATGTGTTAGAACAGACGTTGCAACAGATTTCACAATAAAGGCAATGCATACTGCTTAGTTACAAGAGAACGAACCTTTTCATTATTATTATTTAAAATAATTATATTTGAATATGACAGTATTTATATCCAACTAACCGCATAGACAGCCTTAAAATAAAGAAAATATTATCCAGAAAGTTAAAATTTTGTTATTTATTAATTGACATAAACAAAAATTAAAGAATTGATGTGCACATATAGTATGGTGTACTTATAAGTTGTTTTTTTTTATAATAAACGTTTTCTAACTGTGCATTAATACTATATTTTATTCTAATATGTATGTATTTGGATTCAAACCTGGTTTTTTATATTTTAAAATACAACTATGTTAATCTAAAGGGACGTCTTCCTAGCATTAAGATTTAATTCTATTATATATTATACTATTATATTTATATTTCAAGTTAAACAATCGTACAGAAGTCAACGGAATTTAATTCGGAATAACAATCACAATAAGAGCACAATATAAATACTAACAAAGACGTAAGCCGTACGTGCGGATGCCAACCCCAAAACAAAATTTAGTAGTCTGAAGGTTATTTAGGACGTACGTGATCCGGGTTACCCAGGCATTTTAATCGCCCTGATAGCATTTCCACATTCTTATCCCATCCCATAGCAGGCCCTTGGCGGTAATAATTAAAAACCTAGGCAAGAATAGTGGCATGTTTACTACGACCATTAGGACTTGGGTACAATCTGATATCCTATAAACTAGTAGCACTTTCTGTCAAAATACATTAAGATATTCCGTTATCGGCCTACTGAAACAAAAACTGAAAACTTTCCAAGGTTATGCACGAGTAGAATTTGGGCCCATCATATCTTGACGATGATTGTCTGTCAAAATTATCTTAAATTGTTTCAAACAGCCTAAAAAATATTAGGTAATTGTTTATATATTCAGTAAAGATACAAGTTTAAAAATATATATTTAATGGAACAGGATCAATATGCATGACTATAATATTGCCATAAATGTATGAATATTGCCATAACTGTGGTGATGAGAAACATACAAAAAAAACATTTATCAGTATAATCAAAGAAGGGCGTGGGCTTTATACAGGCTGGGTGTGAGCCAGGAGGGTCTGTAGATCCACAGCTGATACCGAAAATGATAAGCATATTTATTATTTTTTTAAATAACTTTTGTAATTAAATAATATCATATAAAATATATTTTTTCATTTCTTAGGCTAGCTAGTTTATATGGAATTCAGGATCAAAAGTGGATAATCCCAAATTTCAAAAATTGACTTTTCCCGCTCGTTTAGTCAAGCAATGTTCCCGAAACTTCAGGTTCGAAAATCGGGCTAAAATCATGAGAAATAGGGTGACAAAGTACCGTCTTGGAAAAAATTGCTTGACTAAACTTTCAAAAAATGCGAAGAAAAAGTCCATTTTGGAAATCTTGGAGTTATCCGCTTATGATCCTGAATGCCTCATGTCAAACACTTACAATTAAAAAATTCTAATCTTTGTTTCTTCAATGATATATTCATTAAGATGAACCCTTCATACATTCCCTAAAAATCTTTCTATATACTTCCCGAACAGCCAATTATCGATACATCCTGTAAACACCTGTACCACTACAACCCAAGGAGAGAATTGGGGTCAGTAAATAGAGACTGTACTGTTTCTTGGACAACGGTTGTGATGGGAGGTGATTTGTCCTAGATTACGCCAGATTCCCTCCTGTTTGATACCACTATAAAGAAGCTGGGTGAGCCCCAGGAGGATCCTAGATCCTATAGAATCCATCTCCGACCGCTAACAGATTAAATTAAAGTTTACCAGCGAGCGGGATTTAAGCCCAGGGCCATCGGTATGGCAGTTCAGTGCTCTACAACAGAGCGACTCCGCTCCTAATTAGAGATATATAGAGAATAAATATTTGAAGTTGTATATTACACAACTCATATTTTATCCAATATACCAATAAAGAAAAGATCCTTTTTATAGATTAATTTATTGATATTTACAACTATAATAGTATTACAACAAGTAAATCTGCTAATATGAACCATATCACATGAAAAAAACTACCCATCTGTAGCACTCCAATAAAGTTCTATAGTAGAAGGCCATCTTCTTTTCGCCTCGGAGAGCTATCAGGAATAGCATGGGAAGCAAGTTGAGAGACTAGCGGATTCCAGTATGTATGGAGCTTTTCATGGAAGGATAGTTATCTAGTTTGGGTCAAAACAGAAACATATGGGATATTAAGATCATGATGGATGAGTTTGTTTGTGACATAATAAGGAGCATTGAGGATTTTACGAAGGATTTTGGATTGTAAGGATTGGATACGAGATGAATTGGATAGTTTAGTAGAGCCCCAAAGCTCAACTCCGTATGTCCTAATAAGTCTAATAACTGTTATGTAAATGAGTCTTGTGTAATTAATTGGGAGCTTAGAGCGTTTGTCCAGTAAATGTTGAAGTAGGCGAAAACGTCGAGCTTTTTCTTGTCTTTTCAGTCTTGTATGAGGATTCCAAGTGAGACGTTTGTCCAGATGGAGTCCTACGGAGGTAACGTATCTGTTGAATATAAGAATCAGTGGAATATAAGAAAAGATCTGATTTCAAAAGAATTTCCACATACACATTTACAATGTTTATTTAACTTTTAAACCGTAGTATATATCAATCTATTATGTAAGCAATACTCCGAAATAGGTAACTAGAACGCCGAACATGGCGATAATATAGTTAGAAAGTTGGACCTTCCGAAGGAAACGTATGTTTAAGTTGAATTTATAGCAAGGGGAGTTTAAAAGTCATGGGGCACGTTTTGTAATCACGGATGTTATCAGGCTTCTGGTTCGGAAGTTTCAATTCAAAAACTCAAATGAATTCTAAACATATCAAAAAAGTGTTTAAAAAATATATTCTCTAGATGTCATGTCGAATTAATAATAAATAAAACTTTATCTTAAAAAAAATGGAATTAATATAGATGCATTAACTTTAAATAAGGTTTCTCTAATTATAAAAGGTTATCCATAGATGACAATAAGTATAAAAATATCCAATAATTAAAGTCCAATTAAATTCTTGAAATGCGCGATTCGTATCAAGAATTCTTAAATAAAAGTAGAAAAAAAAATTATGAAACTGCTTAGTATTTTTTTTAATACTAACACTGTGGTACTTCACAGTATTATATGGAGTAAATGCAAAAAATCAGAAGTAATGAAAACAAATTAGCTTGATTTTACAAATTAATATAAGTTTGTTTAAAAATGTTAACAAAAACAATAAGAAAAATAATACACTTATTATTTCAGCACAGTATATATAATACTGAATTGTAAAACTGAGCAAACATTAAACTCCATAGATTAATCTTTAATGTATCAAAAGGATATATCAACTTAACGGATCTGATAAAACGAATTTTATTGCTTTATGTCTCACCACCTTTATCATTGGTCTCTATATCGCGAAATTTTTTGAGACCCCTGTAAAGTTCTCCACAACATCGGATATAACAAATGGTCACTGAAAAGAGCCATGAGTTAAGATAAGAAACAACAGTCCAAGATATAAGAGAAAAGACACAGGAAACCATAAATAATTGATGATAAGAGATAAATTGGAACACCTTTGAATTGAGCATCTTGCAACTTAAAAAAAAATATTCAATTATTTTTCTTTCAATTGATTTTTTTTTTAGATTTAAAGAATAAAGAATATTAAAGGAATAATCGAAATTTAGATTAAATTAGCAATTTTGTTTATACTACAAAGTTCAAATAATTGAATTTAATAAATTTAAACACAAAGGAGAATTCCTAGTATCAATTATAAACCATCATCCATCCAAATAAAACTAAAAATTACCTATGTAACTATTAACAAGTTTGTATAAATGTCGAACATTAAGGCAAATAATACAGTATTCTAATATCTATGTACGAAAGTAAACAGTAAAATTGTTCGTCATTAAATATTCAATGAACTAAGCCTAACCAAACATATCTGATTCTGGTTGTCGATGTTAATCATATCATTATCATCTTGTTAAATCGCAGAAAAACATAAAGCGTGAGAAATTATTCTCGTGATGAGGCTTTTACGATCCAATTTATGGTTTAACTAGCAGAATAGTGACCGACATAGGGGCTGCTTCAAGGTCGATCCATACTCAACAAAATTAAGCCAGTTTATGGATGTAATAGCTTCCAGTACTTTCAAATAAAAATAAAAAAACAACAATTTGTGCTTATCTTTTTAACCAGAGGCTATAAATATGCTGTTTCTATTTTATTGCTACATTGTTTTAAAATTTACAAGGCATTGCGATATAAAATATGCCAGTGACTACTAAAAGTATAAAGCTCAATGTTTCTTCTCAATGCTATACTGAAACTACTTTTATCTAGTTTAATAAATTACGTAAGAACAAAAACTGGATTAGATTTGGGCAATTAAATGGTAAAAAAAACAACAACATAAACGGAACAATTTCAAGTATTTTCAAGATGGCTGTGCCCTTGACAAAAAATTGTAGGAAAAAATGTCAGAAATTACTCACGTAATCGTTCCAGATTATATTAAAAAATAACAGGAAGTTTTGGATTCAGATGACCCTTTTTTGTTATGAATTGACTTATACTTACAGACTATTATTATTATTACTATAGTTAGGGACATAACTTAATAATATAATTAATTAGCGATTAATCATTCCCATGGAATAATGCCACAATATTATTTTCATTTCTAATATTTTAATTAATTATGTTATTAAATTAAATATATCGCTTAATTAACCATTCTTATAAATATACATAAACACATGTTTATAATCGTAATGATAAACATAATTAATCGTACATCAACTATAAGCCAACTTATTAAAGGTTTATGTTATAAACTATTTGCTACTGTTAATAATTTTAATTTCATTATAATATCGTAAAAAAAAATCTTGTAACCGAATTCCAGACAGTGAGTTTTTATAACAAAAATACAAGTTTTTCTTTTCTCCCTTTTTTTGTCTGCGGCTTTGCGCGCTGCTTAATCCTCCATGGGCTGAGAGGCGCAGGTATTTCTACAATAACTCTAATTATCGTGAAGAATTTTTTTTTTACCTTTTCTGCGTGTATGTTTTCAGTAATAAAATGTTATCACTATAATTAATTTTTCACAAGCTGTAGATAGTAATTATATTCATAAAAATTCTCATTGATAAGAATAGCGAACCTACAATGAAAAATACATATAATAAATTTAAAGATTAAATCAATAAAAGTGAGAAAAAAATCCTAACAAAATCTCACATCAACAGTCCAAACAGAATCATTAAATATAGACTGCAACCTTTCTCCAAAACGCTCCATAAACAACTCCTTTCCTATTTGTTTATATATCATCCAATTTAAAGATTAAATAAAGAAAAATAATTATATACTATGCCCTTTGTTGTTTAGTATTATATTATTTCTAAGAATTATCATTATTGTTTGTTTGTTATTTTAACGTCACATTATGCTGCTATGGCTATTCGGGCGATGCTACAGTGGGATCTCTAAATTTTGCCTCCAAGTTTAATTAGGATAGGAATTTTTAACGCGTACCTGACATCGTACAGGCTCGGTACCCCGTTTTACTTCCTTTCCCAAGGACGGCATAACCAAGGATTTTTTACTCCCTTTGAAAAATCCTAGGGCCACCCGCGATCTTGGGTTTAGTAGCTTGTTATGCTAACTACTAGAGACCCTTATTATCATTATTTATACATATCTTCAACAAAAACATATCTTTAACTTAAATATTTCTCATTAACTTAATTAATCATGAGTCATGAAGTAAGAACTCAAACGGACGCGTCAGAACGAATTGAAAGGAATAACAAGAATGTGATGTAACAATGCATACTCGAGATTTTTTGTTCCACATGGAGATATAATGAGGTGATGGGAATTTTGAAGAGGGGTTAGGTCGGTGCACTCACGCAGGTCAAGAACATTGACCTTGTGAACGATCGTGGTCTTAACTTAATGGCAACTTCACAATGGTCTAAATTAAAATGTTAATAAAATTGAAAAATTGTGTTGATTACATCAGTATTAATTGTCAAAGGGTCATTACGGACATCCAGATAATGGTTAACTTATAACATACTCCGAGCGATCGGATGATATGCAATGAACAGTATCTAGCAAGGTGAAAACGGGCAACTTATATGACCAAAAGAAAGGAGGCGGTATGCACTGAGAAAGTTTACGTTTTTCCGATTACTGGGAGTGCTAAACCTAAATACTTTAGAAGCATGTTGCATTTTTAAAACATTTCTAGAATACGTGAATATTTCAATTGTAATGCGAAGAAAGTGGATTCTTTAAATTACGCGAATCTCTAATTGACTTTTAGATTTTCTTCCCAAATTTTGGAAACAAAATGCCTAAGTTTAGATTATTTTAATAGGCCAGTTTCTCATTAAATATCGCATCCCCGCTGATCTTAGAAGAACAGAAAACTCTTTAAACATAATTTTATTTTATATAAAATTTTATTTAATTTTATTCAACCACGTTAGTCATTTCAACGATCTGAGCAGTTGTATATATTTGGATCATTTACCTTACTAAGAAAATATATTTAAACATTAATTATAAAAAACCTATTAGCATTCGAACGTTAAACTAATTACACAGACAGGATTAGGATTCTTGAGAAATAACATTAAAATAAGGCAATCACACATTGCCTTATTAAATTCTACAACGTAGGACTAAACCTATTCTACATGTTTTATTATATTCTAGTTTAAAATTTGCAAGTCCGTTTATTATTATTGATTCAATTTTTGTTTTTACTTATTTTTTTATTTAACGGGAAAAATATTTTTTTACACCAATTCCTCTCTCATGACTTATAATTTCTAATAACAGATCCCTCATCCACGTTCTTTTTATTCTATTCCTAGTGCCCTCGAAATATCGGTTCTATCGATGGGTTTGGGTACCCGTGTAGTTTTTCTTAAAAGCGTTTGTATAATGTTCGTCAACTGTAGGTAATTATAAGCCAGGAGGCTAATTTTTGTTGATTGCATACCACAGTGCTTTTTTAGTGAATGCACTTTTGATTAAAAAGTTTAAAAGTCGTTTTCTTTGATTCTGTTCAGCGATGACGTAAATTGACATTAAAGCTACCTATATTTTATAATCCTATTATTTACCTAGTTTTTTCACCCAAAACTTTCTCAAGTATATGTTCTTACAAATACACTTAGACCCAGAAAAAAATTGTTTCCTAATCAACAATAAAAAAAAAATTAAATTTTGTCATCGATAGATTAGGATGTTCAAGGCAGACGATGGCAACAATATTTTAAAAAATAATTAAAATATTTACACACTAAGGTTTAGGATACATGAATATATTTATTTTTATTTTATATACGGTGAAATATATGGACTGTACTTTCCGGGCCTAAAATAGCCCGTATTGCCCTTCACCCACACCATTCACATCAAGAATTATAGAGGTTGAGCTCCGAAACAGGCTCCCTATTTCTGTGTGCCATAAAATTGTATTATTTACTATTTCCAGTTCTATTATAGAACTGTCTAAGCCATTGTTTTGTATCCAAAAAAATACACTTTCCTGGCTAGAGTTTTCTCAGGAATACTACCAAACGAAACTTTTCCTTATCCAATTAGTCTTAACCAAACACCTGAATATGAAGAAATGACAGATGTAGAAGGATATATTTTTATCACACATCAACAATAAAATTACACAAATCACGCCATAATAAAAAATTAAACGAACGAACCAATTTACCCGTAGTGATATCACGTTTTTATTTAGGTTAAACACATTGGAACACAGGAATAGATCTGCATCATGAAGTATCAACAGAAACATCCTGGCACAATATCAAATGAGGATACCTCTGCAATTATAATATTTTCTTACAAAACTTATCTGCGTAGAAAGTTACGTTAAATACATATTCGGAAGATCACGATTACTATATGTGACAAACGTCATTTGTATCATTTTTCTCACTAAACATTTATTATTATTAAAATATCCAGTACCGTTCTCCAAAGCGTTACAACTATGCTAGTAAAAAGTGTAATGAAATACTCTATCAAGGTGAACATAAAATAAACATCACATAACATACCATAAAGTCACTTAATAAAAACAAATACGACAACAATTGTGATAAATTATAATACTATAACAAAAGAAATATGACTTTTTCATTTTAAAAACTCTCATGTCAAGTATTGTTACAGATGATTCTATTCCTGGGTAAAATAATAAGTAAAACTTTTAATACATAGATTTTTCAAGGAATTAATTATTTAGTTTCATGACAGAATTTTGTAAGTAACTAAAACAATCAACAACCTATTTTTTTAAAAATGGACTAAAATTTTATATTACAATTCGACAATCAGAGTAGTAGCAGTTTGAATTTTAAAAATTCGTCCGATTAGTCATAGAAACATAAGGTGACGTTAAATATGTTGTTTAAATAATTATTTAAATATATACCTACTTTATTGAATTATTACAATCTGAAACTTGTGGGCAATACTTATTAACTATTACTTAATACTGTTAAGTAGGTATATAATCATTCCATAAAAACAAAACCAAAATAAAATAAATAAATGTAATATAAATATATGCATGCGGTATAAAAAAACAAACAAATAAAAACAAAATATATGCGAAAATAATAAAAATAAAGTCTAAAAATAAAATAATTGCTAGCATCCATACCATAATTAAACTATTTACAATTTGCCTGGGGTCCCCAAACTAAGCTTCTTCCCCAGGAATGAGGGCAAAGCAGGAGTCCGGGAGGCCCCTCACTGGTCCCAGCCGCGTCACTGGCATTAAACGCCAATGACGTTAAATAAACAGAAAATTTTAACAAATTAAATCATATTATATCATTAAAAAGAGTCTCGGACAGTGCTCATAGACTTCTCCAGATGACGTTAAAACATAGCACTATTTTAAATAATTAAAAAATAATGTAACTAACAGCAATGGATTTCTGTAAAATTTAACTTGAACATTACTACATTGCAAGGGTGTGCAATATTATTTCATTTTCTTTGAAAATAATAAACAATGCCTTTACCATATTTTTATTAAAAATACTCGTATACCCCACATACTAAATATACTCCACGCATTCTAACTAACTGAAGAAAGATAACAGTTAGTATTAGCATTTCCTAAGAAACAATAGATTAAATAGAAAAGTGGAAAACTAATTATAGTTACTACTAATAAAACGTTTTAATTCTATTTACGAAATCGTTTTCCTTCAAATATTGCATTAAGATATGTAATAAAATTTATGTTCAATATTTTTAGATTGCATTTTAGAATAATGCACAAAATCGTTATAACCTTGTTTTCTATTTATTTGAAAAGGATTGTCTAAAAAATATTAATTTTATTCCCTTGAAAATAACCTTTTACTGGAAAATAACAAATTTCCACAGAATTTCATCACTACCATTTATTTAAAAATAACAGCCATAACAACTAAACTAACTTTATTACCATAAACTGAATAAATTAATAAAGATTAAATTAAATCAAGCAACCAACGGAAGATCGGTCACGAAAACTGTGAACTCTTGGCCTTGCAGCAGCTGCATCAATTGCCTGGAGGTCAAATGATTAAAGATAGACTCATCAGCATATGACCCTTCTGGCATGACCCACAACGAAAACAGTCAATAAAACGGTTGTCCAAGTAAGGAATTACGTTAAATGTTTGACTTATTATGAATTTTATTCTATATTCGCTTAAGATCTTTATATATTTTAATTATTCTCTTAAAATTCCTAAATAAAAACAACCATTCACATACTATCACCTACAAGCACAATAGAGAGGAATAGGAAAATGGAGGGAGGTAAGATACACCAGAAATAGAAAAACATATTTAAAAAAAATTGAGAATATTAAAAATTCCGGTATTGATCAAACTGGTTAACTCAGTGATACCCGACCCTTACGTCATTAACATATGATCTCATTACAATGTGGCAAGGAGTGACAATTCGTTATTTAAAGGGCATTTTCTGCTTTATTTAAAAGGCAAAAGTTATTTTGCTGATTTTCTAATAATATAAGGCATCTGCCTAATAAATGGTTATGTCGTATTTTGTCCAGAGATAGTTAACTGCTTTCAGATAACCGGAATCGTATTATTCTCTTAGTTTTTGGCTTGCAATGGTGTTGTAATGTAAACTCCTTATCAAGCCAATGTCTTACTTAGCTTCTTATTATCTCACAACGAAAATAATTTGATTCCGCTTACTTAAGCACAAGAAACTCATTTTGGAGAAAATTAGACTTTACCACTTCACCGGGGCTGTTGATATATCCATCTGGATACAGGCAAAATTGTTAATAAATTTATATTTATTTAAAAAATTATCAGTTGACACATCAGGTTACCGAATAACCTTTAATTATAGAAATTGTCAACAAAGAAATATGTATATGTATATATATATATATATATATATATATATATATATATATATATATAGATATAATGAAAACATAATTAAATGTTTATTAAAAGCTCCTTAAATGTATATATTAGTAGTATCTGAACCCAGGTCAAACAATAATTTTCGGTTAAGAATAAATCCAGTTAAAAAAAAATAATTTCGAGAAATTCAAAATGAATAATCATAAATCACTTCATAATACAGTACATCAGAGAAATATATACAGTGGATTCTCTTTTAATTTTAATTTCTAATTTTTACAAAAAACTTTATCATTACAAATCCAATGACGGATATCTACCAATTCATTCAAATATACCGAATTATATTAAAGAAAATCATAAAACTGAAGCGAAAATATAAGAACTTTCATTGTTGTCTATGAAGTTAATACACACGAAAAATCTTGAGATATTTATTTATTTCAAGAATGAACAAAAAAGCCACGTCAAATTCTCAAAAATAACAAAGTTAGAAAAGAAGTGAAGAGGGTTCAAAGTATGTACTGTACTTTTTTATGCCTGCATTTGTGCATGGAGGTACAATGGTTGTGAAATATTTCTTTTTAAAAAAAATTAATAGATTATTAATTAAGTATTTGTTCTATATTTTTTCTTCTGAAGAAATTAAATGCCAGGATGAAGCGTTCTAAAAATAATCTGACGACAGGAACGTAGCGACAGCTGGCTGGCACGACACAATTGTGGAGAGCATCATTTCCGTTTAGAAATTACAGTGGTGCATTCGGCATTGAGCCGCGGATCAGCCGCTTTAAATCCTTTAAAACCACGGAATACTTTAAACCTCTAAAACAATGTATAAATCCTAATTCAAAATAATAATACAATTAATGGGTTTGAAAATAATCGTATTAGTACAACCCATAAATGGCCTTGGTTTAGGATATCTAACTGCTTTCAACCACAAATAACATCTCGAATAATATATAGAATTTTTTTATTTATTTTTTTATGCTATATAACGAATCATGAATATTGTTTAGATATTAGACGAAAAATTCCAACCAGAAATTTCTAAACTAAAACAAGGCACAAAAATAGCTTTAATTATTTCGCCCTTTTCAGACACCCCTCCCCCCTCCGGGACAGAAAGATGATACAGTAAAATGCAGCAAGGTTGAATCATAAGGAAGGTTACCAGGCATCAGCCTGAAAATCTTAGATAAAACAGGTGATAGAAAATGCGGAATATACTCACCACAATTCAAAAACACACAAAGAATAAGTATAATAATAATAATAAGACCTCAGAGAGCTCGAGGTCTCTCCGGTTAGTAATGAAGGACGTTCTTCACTTAGGCTGAACGTCGGAATGCTCCGGGATTTCAAGAAAGACCAAGGAGAAAAAGGGGCGCTATTTGGACATAGGAGATAAAGCTAAAACACGGGAAGAGAATAAAAGCAATATGGAAAAAAAACATCAGTTGAAACAGTCGTGGTCCTTAGTGGCTCGAACATTAAAAAAAAAAAAATAACAGAAGACAAGAAACCATAAAAAAGGGTAAATAAAATTGCAAGAGGAAAAGGACATTAATAAGAGCTAAATGGAAAGTACGGACTATTACGACAAATTAGTACGACTGTTCCACAAAGTTTATTAATATATAATACATAATCTAATTTTAAAAAAAACCTGTACGATCGTATTAAGAGTACCCACTTTATATAGGTTGGGTGAACCCCAGGAGGATCTCCAGATATAATAGGACACCCGACTATTCTGTTCAAATATAATATTATAACATAACATTCTACCAATACCTATATCTATCTATCCATAAAAAAAAAAAATCCTGGCTTCTATCGGAATATAAACAGAAGATAGGAATGCCCTTTTGGGAGAGTTTCAGCTATAAAACTAGTATCCGATATTAATGAGTCAGGAGATTAATGAAGTGGTCGGAGGACAACGCTGACCGGGCTACTTCCTGAGAACATTAGTGTTAGTTAATTTACAGGAATTCAAGAGGTTTCCATTCGGCCCATAAATTGTAGAATATTTAGTATAGCAAGGACGGGTTGAATTATATATAAAGCATATTGAAGATATTATTTCGTTTTTTAAGTAGATTGTTGATGTACAAATATAATATATATATTATTACATATATAAGCATCGAGACTTTGTGAATATCGACAAGATAATTATTTAAAAACTCATTCCGATTAGAAAAATAAAGCTTTAGGGATTATAATATGCTACGACTGACATGAATAAAGCACTATCCATACATTAACTGTTTAGAACAAAATACATTATCAATGTGATGTTTTGTATTTCATGCATCGTTTCTTGACAGCTATGTTTAGCTATAACTTATGGATGAAATTTATTTTAATTGTGTTGTTAACCCTTTCATGCCTAATGTAGCCGTTTGGCTACAACATCTGTTACGTACTCCTGTTAGCGTTTTAATGTTCAGTGTAGCCAGTATTCTGCATGTATAGTTCCAGAATATGTCTCAGCTTGCAGCACAGGCAAGCTAGTCATTCTAACATCAGTTTGGACGGATTATTGTAAAACAATAATGGTGAAAAAAAATTGTTATGGTTATTTAGGCCATTTTAACAGAAAAAGTCACAGAAGATATTTTTTAAATTTTTATTTTGACACTTTGGGCATGAAAGGGTTAATTGTGAATTGATTCGAAAGCCTAAATGGTAATTACCGCAAACAACAGACTTTATAAAAATGTATAAAACCTTAAAATATACAAGGGTAACACAAGATTTTATAATTTTATATAAATTACATTGCATCTAGTATTGTAATTATTTATGAATCAAGTCTAGGAGAATAAGAAAAAAACAACAACCTAAAAGTCAATATCAATTGTCATTTTGACCCTGTTTTTAGAAAACGAACGAACATATTATTATAAACATATCTGTACTCCGGAGATAGGCCAAGTCAAAAATTTGTAATTTTTGTATCTGTTCAAAAGAACCAATTTTACATAACTTTGAACATAAAAATTTGTTTATTTTTTACATATAGAAATATATTGAAGAACATTGTTATCGACACTGATAAGTAATTGCTAGTATTGATCATAGAATTTATTTATGGCAATTTATCTAAAATATTACCTATTATGTGGACAAGCTATTCTTTACCTCCAGGGACAGATATATGGGTCGTTATATAAAGAGCTACTTTAGTCAACCCAAATTTAACACAGGTGAAACAGTGTCAACACGGTTATTATTAGATACGGATCAATAATCTTCATTCTTTTTTATCTTCAATATCACTTGTATTAAATGCAATGAAACATGGGAATGAGCTACATTAAAAACAAATAAATAAATAAGTGGTATGAAGACTCATAATGGAAAGAGAACACAGCGATGCATTCTCCTGACCTTCAGTTAATTGATATCAGATTAGATCTCACGACCAAGTCAGTCACATCCATTGCTATATAAGATCAGGTATATATGCTGTCGCCATTACAGAATCAGTAAATCTTAATTTTTAAACTAGTTGATAATCAATATACATAACACTACCAGATAATTATTAACATTTTGATTTTTTAACAAACAAAAACACAGCCTGAAACAAATAAATATCCCAGAGAGTGAGGTACTTATAAACGAAGATAATGTTGGGTTAGGGCAGAATATTTGAAATTATGATTATATTTTATAAAATAGATACATTAATTTTTTTTAAAAACATTGATTTAAGAAGTTAAAAAGCTCCATTTTATAAATTTAAAAATTGTTATTCACAATGTTAAAAACAATAAAACTGATATAAATCATTGAATGCCAGCAAGTAGTTTAGTGATCTAAAAATAAATACAGCTATAAAGATAATATGAGAACATAGAAAAAAGAAATATGAAAGAGTTTTCCTGTGTATCGAATAATAATGTAATAATAATACGTGATTTTTTTCTTTAGCGATATAAAGGTATTTTTTTTAAATACAACACTTTTAGTCCTAATCTTCCTCGTTTATCTGTCTCGAGACTAAATAACATGTTTCGTGTAATTCAGAAACTACTTAGTTAGTTACAAAAACAAGCATCAACACAGATAGATATTGTCATGCAAAAACAGTATTTTGAGAACTTTGAATGGCGATTATATAACTTATGATAAGTTATATGGTGGTGGTATTTGTTGAAATCTATTAAAAATTGCTAATAACTAGACTGGTCAGGGTATAGTATGATGAGACAAGGACCACGAGACACAATGAGACAATACGGAGATATTGTCAGGCAGGAATGAACTCAGAAGATGCGACTTAAGGAGAACTTGCGAACGATGCGTACTTAACTAAACGCATAACAAGTTATAATTATTTTTCTTTGTTGATAGAAAATTAACAGAAAAAAAAGGAAACATCCCAGAAAAACAAATCCAAATGATTCAAACGATAACGTTGATAGCCTGGGCTTTCTTAAGTTTCTTACACCGATACTGTTTTTCTTTTATTACTAAATATGTTATTTGGAATATTTATGTGCAACTTTAATGTTCTTAACACGCTTTTATTAGCTTCACCGGTATGCATGTGTGTAACGTAATCTCTGAATTCCATTTTCGGCCACTCCATAACATAGAAATAAATTGAAACTTAGCATTTAGGTAATCATTCCGCCAATGATTACCGTCAAGAAATGAACTTTTCAAACAACAATTCGAAGTATATATGATAACCTAAACAGTATGTGTCAGTCAATTATTGATGTATTTACAGCGAGTGACAGTTATTACATACATTCAGTAATAAAATTATTTCTATTTTCGAAAATATAATCAAGCATCAGTACCTGATAACAAAGGAGAGGTATCAGTTTCGGAGGTTGACGCTTCGAGTTGTTACAAATTTTAACATTTCATTCGTTCCCTTCTTTATAGTAATCGAAAATAAAAATAATTCTATTACTTATTGTATTTTGTAACATTTACTGTATATATATTAATAGAACCGACTTACACACACTGTTAAAGTTGTCATCATATTTACTTCGAAATGTTGATTGAAATATCTATTTTTTAATCAAAAGAATACTGAAATATACAAATTACCCATTATTACATTCTCTTTCCCATACTAAAGCTAACTATAATATTTTTGTAAAGTATTAAGAATGAAATAAATAAACTTGTTGTGACTCAACTCTAAGCGACAACCTAAGGAATAGATACCTTTTATTTATTTTTTTTCAATGTATTTTTTATCACACTAAGAACTCTAGCCTTTCAAATCATGCATTTGACTCAGTGTATTATTCTTGTATACACGCATGAGCTCACAATATGTTAATTGCTCTAATTTTTTTCTCTGTTAAGACGTGACGGTGTTTGATATTATTTATTAATGATTAATAAGATAGGCTAAACTTCATCAAGCACGAGACTAAGACCCCAAACAAACTCCAACTTAGCTAAGTCTTAAGTACTTGTGGACTACTACTCACATAGCCAGACGGATCCCCTGGGCCCTCCGCTCAAGAGATGTAGCCTGAACCGTAGCCCTGCCAGATCGCGGCGGAGCTGGGCACTGTCCATGGTGAGGACACACTCTGGTAAGAGGATGAGGTGGTCGAGGCCTTCCTGAGGTCCGGCGGCGGCTAGCATGGCACTCACATTACCGCAGCCCGGCACAGACTAACAGCCACCACGCCCCCCACCAGCTCTATAGCCCTCTCCACCTCCCCTCTCGTGGCTACTAACAAATAGTAGTAGCTAAGGTTTTGTAAGTATCGGGACTATTTTAATGAACAAATAAATAGAAAAGGAAAATAATCTTTGTGAAACATTAAAATAGAGTTAATAAAAAGTATAAATAATAATACCTCCTAATTATTTCCGCTGAGAAACCATCCCCTATGATGGCCTTATAAATATATTTTTCGATCAAAATCCTCCTAAGCTTTCCGACAAAAACAGAACTCAACTTTTCCTCTGGCAGAAAAAAATTAAAAGCTATTCTTATTCTTATTATTCGCTCTCCAAACCTGAAATATTAAGTCCTTCTTGGGCCCCACAACTACTTAGAACAATAATAAAGCTTTCCCGTTTTCCTAAAATAAATACCACTTCTTTAGGATATAAAAAACTGTTGTTTCGCATCCTCTTCTTTTGTTTTGTGTCTTAATAATGCCTGAATAGACGAAACGTTGACTGGTTGATTTGGCCAGTATTTTAGAGACTCGAGGCTTTACATTTGGGATTTTTCTTATTGCATCCTATTTTAATAAAATTAAAAAAACAAGAAATAATTTTATTAATTTTAAATTTTACATATGTACAAATCAGCTATTTCCACTACCAATTTTAATTTTTTTTTTGCAGGTATCTTAAATAAAAGGATGAAAAATAAATATGTAAATTATAATTTTTCAACTCTTCATGCCTGAAATATTTATTAATTAAAAAAAACAATTATAACGACCTAATTTCCAGTTCACCTTTTACATACCCAAATCATATGAAGTGAGTCAGGGAGATAAAGAACTCTGTGAAGATATTTTTTTGTAAAAAATACTAACTTGACCTATGTTAAATATGTATTTATCGACTTCTTTCATTGAGATGTAAGAAGGAGGTATCTTTATAAAAGAGACATTTTACAATTATTTTGATTGGCACTAATATTGCATGCCTTGAGAAACCCTTAATGTTTATAGAATGTGGTAGAGAGGATTATTAAAAAAATAGCGATATACATAATATTGATAAATATCAAAGGTATCTTAATAGCATTTCAGTATATTAAAAAAAAAAACTGTAATTCGGAAGATAGGACGTACCTTTTAGTTTTTTAAATCTCAGACTATTTAGCAGTATTTTTCGTCTATAGTTATATAAAAATTTCAGTATCAGAAAAAAATCCAATTAAATATACAGAAATTTAAAAAAATCCACTATAAGTTTTACAGGTTCAAGTCATTATTGATCAAAAAGTATTTTTTTTATTAAAGTCATTTAATTAATTATTTTTTAATACTCAGTAACACTCATTTCCAATAATAAACGTTAATATGTTATTTGCAATTTAGTCAGTAATAATTCTTATAACTCTATTTGAATATAATCTTATTAATAAAGCAGTCGAATTAATGTATTTTTGTTTAAACGAATGCACATATCATACAATTTTTAAAAAAATAAATAACAAAACTTAAAACTTTTAAAACTTGTTTCCTCCCACCAATAATTTTATCGGAACTAAGACCCTTCGTTCAGACCACAAGTAAAGAAAATATCTGGTCCAATTTATTGGTTCCAACCACTTCTTTCCGCATAAAACGCTTAAATTTCAGATTAAGGCCGTAGAAAATACGATTACACCATACCAAAACTGCGTAACAGTTTCTACTAGACAATGTTTGTAATGATCACTCAATGAATTCAAAAATATTTTAGGAATAAATATTAAAATAAAGTAGAATGTCCTATTATATATATAATTATAAAGAGGATGTTTAAATCTTAATAACTCTGAATATTTAAAAATAACTTTATTAAGAATAGAAACTTAGTGAAATATATTACCCCAATATCAAAGAGCATTAAAAAATAATGAGTGAGTAATATAAATATATTGAAATTAAACTTTAAAAATTATATTCAATTTTAGAATGAAGCTGGTCTCAATCTTTACAGTAATACTAGCGACCCACCCCAATTTTGCTCCGGTAATAAGGCATATTATGTCTACATATTTTGTCTGTGTAATGTATTTTTTTTTAACACGTACCGGCCACTAAGGACCATATGAATATCATTTGTTAGGCTTCTTTGGGAGTCTTGATTTTCTTTCTTACCATCTCAGATAATGTGCTTTGTTATATAGAAATTATAAAAATAAAAACAAAACCAAATATTTCTTTATATACGAATTTATCTTATTGCACGTTAGATAATTGCACGGGATTACGCAACCAGCATCTTCGATGAAACCCATCGATATTCCAACCCATTTACACAAAACCTCGACAAATTATATACCTAAACCTTCCTGGTGAATCACTCTACCTATTGGTGAAAACCGCATGAAAATCCGTGAAGCAGTTATCGAGTTTACCGCGAACAAACGCGGGCGAGGACTTTGTTTTATAATATGTACAGATTTCATAAATAATTAGAAAAATTGATAAAGAGAATTCTGTAGTTCTGAATTTATGAATGAATTATAATAAACATTTAGGATAGAATATTTCCTATTGCATTAGCAGTAAGGTAATATCAAGTTGCTTAATATTACTACAAAATAGACAACATGCATTATCCCTTTCATATAGGCTTCATCCTGATGTTTCTTATGAACACGAAACATGAAAACAAAGTATTAAGGTAAGTTAGGATAAGTGTGTACTCCAGAAAATTGCGTGGTTAGGAATTCATTCCTAGCCTATTTCGTTAGTAGAGATGTCACCTAAGGAAATAGAAAAAAATAGGAAATAAATTGTCCTATATAAAACCTCATAAATGGTAGTTTATTCAAAAAATAAATTCTCTTATATTCAGTTAACCCAATGACCTAAATGTTTCCTATTCAGGTGTAATAGGATATAAATTGTCCTGAATAAAATCTGATAAAGGGTAGTTTTCCCAAAAATACTTAAAAAATCCTAACATATTCAGACACCCCATGTACCAACTTACCCCAATTTATTGTTTTATTCATTTAACGTCACTTTATGCTTTTATGGCAAATCGATTAGTGTTATAGAGGGAATTCTAAATGTCACGTATCCAGATTATCCACTTGGGATAGGGATTTTTAACTAGTACTTGATAACTTACAGGCTAAGGAACATGATTTTACGTCCTCTTAGAAGGACGGCATAACTAATTATTTTTACTACCCTTAAAAACTCCCAAGGCCAACTGCTGGGTTGCAAGCATGCAATCTTGCGCATAGAAGGTTATTATACCAAACACCACACCCCAGGTGACTCTACATCCATTTCATAGTTTGTATACATATACACATAAGATTATTATTTTCGTTGAAGAATTCAAAGATCGTTGGATCTTTCTTCATTTTTTTTATATTTTCGAATGGCATTATTCCCTTTCAAAGCCTTAAGTTAATTTCATGCCATTACATTATAAATAGGTGATAAGAATTAAACATGTGATGGAAGCTGGAAAAAAACAGAAGAGTAGGGCTCGGGCTAAGCCTAGTGTGGATAATGATCTTGTTATTAAGTCTTTGTCGCCGGTAGTTACGTAACGGGTAGTTTTTCGGAGCCAGCTTGTGAAGAAACGAACCTTCGACCACGTGAAGCGGCTGTTACGAGATCTTACGAAAATCAAACCCGTGCCTGACAGCTATGGAATTTTCATTCTACGTCAGTTACTTGTCGCCATGGACGTTTGTCTGACTGAAGTAAGCTCTTCCTCATCTGAAATAGCTAACATAAGATTGAGTTTTCCGTTCAATCAGATGAACAATAAATCCTACATTCAAATTATCATGGTTCCATACCACCTTCGTTTTACAAATACTTTACACCTGTATCAAGGGGAGAGTCGAAGGAATTGCAAGCTCACGATGAATTCTAAATTTATAATTCACAATCAAATTTGCATTTAGCTAGATACTATCATTTGCATTCAATATTCTACAATTTCGTTATCGTGTTGTTGAAGTAATAACAGCTTTGCAAAAACCAAGCGGCCACGAACGCTATGATGTAGCGTACCTTATTATCTATAAATTTCTATTCCGTGAAATTTTGGGTCAGACCACCCGCCAAATTCTACAACTATCAACACATAACCAAACCAAAATATTAAAAATATAAGAAGTACTTTTATTTTTGTATAAAACTATAATTATTTTTAAATAAAACTGAAATTACCATTGTTTATTTTATTTTCTATTTAATTTATTATATATATCTCTCTCCCAAACGGATCAACAGAACCTCTTAGGAATCACCCAGCCTCTATAAAGTTATCCTTATGTGGGGTCAAAACCTAAAGGTTGAGTTTCGGGCAAATAACTTCTCTACCCAATGGTTCTCCTGGTAACAGTACATTGTGTACTAAATCCAAAATTTGTACTGGTCGTCAGTTTTATAATTAATTAAATGTATAAATTAATAATTATATTTTAATTTAAACATTACAGATTGGAAACAGCCTTATTTAGAACCCAGTAGTGAAGATTTTCCTCTTAGTACCTCCTTTTTCCTTAGTTCCTACTTTTGAGTAGGTAAAATAATTCCATAAAAATTATATTATATTATTATAGCCATAAATTATTATTATAATTAAGACAAAATTGTAGTAACAATAATACATTAAAATAAGGAAACAAATTACTTATGCACGACATGTGGTGTAGTGGTCCAAAATCGCGGGTTCGTATCCTGGCAGGTGGTCCTAGAATTTTTTAAATAGGGAGGAAATAATCCTTGGTTATGCCGTCCTTAAGAAGGAACGTAAAATTAGTGTCCTGAGCCTTTGAGAAGTCAGGTACTCGGTAACGATCTAATTATGTGTGGCTGCATAAGCAAAATTTAGGGCTCGTTCGGATCAGCCATAAATTGACGTAAAATTAATAAAACAATCTACTACTGGACCATTATAAGAATAATATCACCCGGAACATAACAGTGAGAGGGAATTTAAAAATTATACCGTGGTTCCAAAGGTAGCCTAACTGGGTCAGAGAAGTTAAAAATTTAATAGGCCGGTCCTTAAGAATCGGCGTGGATTAGACAACCCGCCAGGAACAGGTTGTAACAGCACCAATTCCAGAAGAAACCCTGCCATCAGTATCAACATTTATTGCTACCCTATTTTTTCTACTATCTCTACTAATATCGGACTTCAATAACCAATAATTGAAGCAATGAAATGTTTTAGATACCACCGGGGTCATGTAATTATTTTCGAGAATGCAAAAACCAATCAAAATCGATCAGCAATCATTTCTGCTCAATTCTAAATCAAATTGAAATATCTCATACTTCAAAGAGTTGGTCTTTGTAACTTTTTGAGTTGGTAAAATAAATTATATAAAAATCTAATAGTAATGAAAAAGGGCACCAGACATTAGTGGAAAAATATTAATCTAAAAAAAAAAATACATTCATAACAAAAATATTTCGTCCATTCTGGCATCTTCAGAATAATAGCAAAGGGGAAAGAAAAAAAAATTATGAAGCACTTCCTAACCTCAAAATGCAGCAAGACACAAATCAGAGGAAAAATCCCACAACCTCCAAGATCTAAATGCAACAACTGTATCATAAGGCTGTCCGTAATTAATTAAAATTACACGCATAAATTTATAAATTGTTGACAGCGTACTAAAATTAAGAGATCCATGGGTAATTTTTATCTTAATTTTAATTTCTTTTTATTATTCAAGTTATCCCTCAAATAGTTAATCCATAAAGAGTAGTTATGTAATCTTAAGAAAATCTCCATTAAGACATTATTAATATTAATTAAATTATCAAAAAAAATATTGGTAGTTAGAGCGATTAAATGCTATTATACAACAAACGCCTACTTAAACTGAATATTGACGTAGCCGCTCATCGACCGGTGAACCTAAAAATATGATTCCATGAAATACAACCTTGCTGTTTACGCCCACCCGACGCATAAACCTTTAATGATAATCACTATTATAAATCATCATGTTGTAGTATATAGTAATATACTAATTGAAGTATACAGTAGTAGTAATGTAATAAGTAGTCATGGTAGTAGATCATTATTATTCCCCAACATTCCAAAAAAATAAATTCAATATGAACAAATTTTGAGAATTTTCAACAGAATAAATAACAACCAAAATTAAGCAAAAATACTTGTTCCAAGTAAGAAACTAAACGAGCTGGTTTTAAGTCCTCACACGCCCACTTTATTTGCCAGAATTGCCTATAACTGATTTCCATCAGTTCAAATATTTCGTTAAGGGTAAGTTTTTTAAAAAATATACTCAGGTTAAAAATTTCAGGACTTCATTTCAACAGAAACCCAGTATTTTTTAGTCCTGGGATTGCAAATATGATCACAAATTAGAGGAAAGCGTATAGAAAAATGACCTCAAACTACGAAGTAAAAACTTTTGCCAGTGTTCAACACTGGATATAGATGGTGTGACACACTAATTTTAGTTTAAGAAATATTATAAAAATTAATGAGTTACTTCAAACATTAATCAAGCTTAATGAAAAATTTAAGCTTAGACGGTTTTAAGTACTACGAAAATTAACTGTTCAACCTAGAATATTATACAAGATGGCTGGAAGCAAAACAATTATTTTCAAGATAGTAGGGAAAGTTTGGTACTGCATTCCTTAACTAATGCCCTTATTACGAGGAGGCAAATAAATTACAGTCATGAGAATGGTCTTTGATATCACGATTTTCCAACATACGATGTTTAATTGGCACTTCCTGGCGTCCTAAGGGACCAAATAAAATGGATAATCATAAAAATCGTTTGGTTCTAAAAATGTAGCAATATTCAACACTTTCACTCGAGTTATTTAGTATAAGTACCAATCAAAGCTAATCTCGTAAAACCATTCATACTCATTGCATCGATTGATATGTCTCAGCTTCAAAGCGTTTCAATAACAAGCTTGGAAACTAAGAATTACGGATCTTGAATCGTTCACCATCGTAAGCGGATAAATCCTAATTTCAAAAATTAAATTTTTCACATTTTTCGCTAGTTGAGTAAAACAATTGTGTCTCTTACAACACTTTTCCTCCCATGTCTCATGGTTTTAGGTCGTTTCTGAACCCGAAGTTTCGGAAGCCTAAGCATTGCTTGACTTAACTAGCAAAAATGTGAAAAAGCCAACTTTTGAAATTTGGAGTGCATATAAGATATTATCCTAAATTATGATTACATTAATAGGTTATAAAAAAATACATTGCGAGAATCTCAGTCTACAGAGGTAGAAATACGAAATTAAATAGCTGATTTATTCATACTACAATATTATATAAAGATTGTAGATGCTGCTCGGCTGTTAGATGCTCCACCAATCCCGGAAGGACCACTACCGTGTCCCAACGGGAAGCCCACATTCTCCACCTTTGGTCAGCTCGAGTCAGTACTACGACGCACGAAAGGTAACAGAGCATCAGGACAGGATGATATCCCCTATGTGATGTTGAAGATGCTTCCTAGGAAGGGTAAAGCCTTTCTATTGAACATTTTCAACACCTGCATGAGGATCTCGTACTTTCCTGATGTGTGGAAACAAGCCGTCGTAGTGCCACTACTCAAGCCTGGGAAGAGTGGGGAACTACCTGAGCACTATAGGCCGATCAGCTTGCTCCCACACATGAGCAAAATCTTTGAGAGACTGGTTCACCATCACATGTCGAAGCACTGCAGAGAGAACAACATCATCCCTCCTGAGCAGACTGGTTTCCTAAGAGGAGTTGCCTGTGACCACCACCTGGCTAAGCTGCAGGCGCACACCATAGAGCACATGCAGATGAACAGAGCTACGGCATTCATTTCACTGGACTGCACCCAGGCCTTTGACTGTGTGTCTCATGAGTTGTTACTCCGACGCTTAGAAGAGTTTAGCTTTCCCGCCACTCTATGTCGTCTGATCCAAAGCTATCTCAGCGGAAGATCTTTCGTCGTACGAGTCGGTGACAGTTACTCGACTTCTAGCACCACCACCTGTGGAGTACCTCAAGGCTCTGTATTGGGGCCACTGATGTTTGTGATTTTCACAGCTCCCGTGGTCGCAATGAAGCATCCAGGAGCAATGGTAGCAGCATATGCGGATGATATTGGGTTTTACGCCACTAGCATCAGCACCCCACATGCCCTTAAGAAGGCACAAATGGCGACTGAAACCATAGTGAACGAGCTGAAACTGATTGGACTTAGGGTGAATCCGTCTAAGACGGATGCCATCGTAATGTCATTCCAGAGTGTGAGTAGGAAACCTCTACCGAAAACTTTTACCGTGGACTGCGAGGATAGAAGATTATCCACTTCAATCCTCTACCTTGGCGTTACCTTTGATAGACATCTTACCTTCTCAAAGCACGTTCAGGCAAGATTGAAGTTGGCACGACAGAAATCCCACAGGCTATACCATCTGCTCTTGTCGCCGCAGCTCTCACTGAGGTTGAAATTGCAAATCTACAAGTCCATCATAAGACCTACGTTGCTCTATGGTGCACCGCTACTGAGACACCTCTACAAAACAACGCTGCAGCGCCTGCAGCATTACCAGAACTCTATCCTTAGAAAGATCGTAAGTGGCACATCGCTCGAGGGAGCACTTAACACCACCATCCGGGAGGAGCTTCGGCTTCCCTCGGTGCCCGAATACATAGGTCGGAGGCACATCAAATTTTTTGATGGGCTGAAGACCTGTGCGAACCCCCTATTTAGGGAATTGAAACCACCCCCTAGACCTGGGAGATGGCAGGGCAGTGCTCCTTTGGTCGATGTGCTTACATTTGATCTAGGGATGGGGTAAGTACTCCCTTGTCCTTATCCTTCCTTCGTTTTCCTTCTTCCTGCCTTTACTTTTTTCTTTCTACCACTATTCTTGATCCCACTAAACTGTCCCTCCCTGTTTTGTATTAGCATTGTATAAAGTCAGCGGCTCTGAGCCGGTTCGAGTAAAAACCGCCTTCAGCGGACTCACATTGTAACAGAAGGCCTTTATATATATATAAGCATTTGCATGTATTCATTGTAAATTTGTAATATATTGTAAATTAAAGTTTGGAGGATGTGAAAAAAAAATAAATAAATAAATAAATAATACTTAAATAAATTTCGGCAACAAAATGTTCAGTTTTGAAATACAATACAAGAAAAAAAACTCAATTTAAAATGAAGATATTTAATATCCTTTTTGTTTGTTTCGCTAAAAATCGGTTTATGATACAATGAGTAATCGGCGAGGCAACAGTAAAAAGGCCAAGCTTTGCATTTCTAAATATAATTAGGATGAGTATCTTCAGAGAATTTCCGGCATCTGTGGGATGATGAGAACTCTATTTTATGCCCAATCCAAATGACGGCAGAACTAAAGATGTTTTACTCTTAAAAAAATCTTAAGGCCACCTTCCGATCTGCGATCTTGCAATCTTGGGCAAAGTAGGTTGTTATGCTAACCTCTACGACAATAAGATCACAAATAATACGGAATAGAATAAAGTACAATACAGAGTGTTTAAGATTATATTTACAACTTCCCCCTTAAAATAAACAATACTTGAAGTTTAGGGGTGAGACAGGGTATGGTACGACTATGTCGCCTGAAGTTTCCATTGAGATCATATTCTACTTCCCAGCTTTCTCCAGTATACCTCCAGCGAACATAACTCTGGAATATTCGGTGTAATATGATATATTTTATAACGGCTCCTTGGAGGAGACTAGAATATAAAGCGATGTTTTATAGGTCGCAATACCAAACCAAAGCTTCATCAACACTAAAATACCCCTTTTTTGTACGCATTAAAAAAAAAAAAGTCATTCTTTTGATATATAACGTTAAAAACGTTAGGACTTAACTCATCTGATGGAATTAAATTTAATAAATTGGAAATTGTCAGAGTATAATATAGGTACTTTTGAATTTCTACAAACATTTTTACTACCATTTTTTCTTCAACCTTTATCAATATAAAGTAATAAACACAAAACATTACTTTAAATATAAAAATTAAAAAGATAATAAAACTTACGAACAACCAGAGAATGAACTGACGAACCCAAGAAAGGACAAGAAATTACCTGCAACAAATAAAAAAAAATCATCATAGTAAGTAGCTTCCAGAAATTTTATAAAATTATTAAAATACATGTTTCAATGCCTTGATAGAACATATAAGATTACTATGACAGTTGAGTTTTACTAATATATTTTTTTATTTTGCATAATATTGAAAAATATAAAGAAATCTAGGGTAAACTCATGGAGAGAATTCAAAAATATCTTATTTTCTAATAATAAAAAATCATTTTCATTTTCACACTCTCTTTATTGTATACATGGTTTATTGATATGTACATAAGCTAAATAAGAATAAAAAGGGGATAACAAATAAAAAAAAGTAGGTACATTACTGCTAACATTTGAAGCAAACTTAGGGGGCGTAAACAAAGCCTTTTGCTACAAATATAACCAATTTTTCCATTTTGTTAGATTAGAAAAAGGAGTTACAGCGTGTTTTTTTCTGAGGTCCTAGAACCCATTGGATTGCACTTCAGGGCAAGTAAACAATATTACTAAATTAGTCATTAAAAAATTATATATATATATATATATATATATATATATATATATATATATATCCTACTAATATAATAAATGCGAAAGTTTGTATGTTTGTCTCTCTTTCACGCAAAAACTACTGATCGGATTAACTTTTCAGTATTATAGGATATACATAAGAATAACACATAGGCTACAGCAAGGGCGGATTTAGGGGGGGCAAGGGGGCGAGTGCCTCCCAAGCAGGTACTATGGAGAATCCATTATAGTACATAATAAAAGGCAAATCACATGATAATAGTAGTTAAAATAACAGAAATAACGTGAGTGAAACTATTGTTTTGATATCCTACTAATATTACTTACTACTGAAAGAATTTAGATGAAACTTTACAGTAATATAGGTTATACATCATAATAACAAATAGACTACAGCAAGAGCAGATTTAGGGGACAGTTTTTTGTGTTCTGCGGATAATCCATTATAGCACATAATTAAAGGAAAACCAAGAACTTAGCATCTTGAAATTTCCAGATAGGTTCTTTGTATAATTTAAGAAAGAAATTTGGATAATTCCACCCCAAGGGTTTTACCCTTAATATAATAGGGGTTCAAAGATTGTATGGAATCCGTCAGTTTTGAAGTTAGACATCTGAAATTTTGGATGTACGAGTAACTTATAGTTGAAAACAAAATTAAATTATTTATTTAAAATGATCTGTCACGAAACTTTAAATGGCAGACCAAATTCCACGCGAGTACAGCCGCAGGCAAAAGCTAGTATATATAAATATATAAAAATCGGTGACTAATTATTATGCTTTACATATTTATACTTGTTTTTTATTTAATTCTTAATATTGGTGCATTTTTATCAATTTTAGGATTTTGCTAAATAAACCAACACAAAGCGATTTGTCTCAATCAACTGAAACCTACAATCTTTAGACATTTCCAATAAATTAAAATTAGGGGGAAAAATATATCATTGCAAGTTTGAAACTTGTTTTATCGTACCACTATATACATTTTATGTTTGACATCTTTATATATAAATATTGTATGTAAGTGGCAGCCCCAACATTATACTAGGGTGTGGAGTGATTTGTTTTCGAGGACACAAAGCAAAAATATCCACTAATGGTTTGTATATTCGCGCTAATCACTTTCTACAAATATTGGCAGAGATAAGATATATTTCCGTTCTCCTGAGACTTTCTTTTAATTTTCGATTAGAGATAGATAAGTTCTGGAAGATAAAAAAGAAACTTCGCTAAGAAGCAATAAACATTTAATGTTATTTTCAATTTTTATTTAAGTTTTATCTAATGGGAAGGTCTCAAACTATAAACCTCCCCGTATACCCAGAGATAATGCAATTAATAGACTTTTCCCATGATTTTACGATTTTCAGTCACTATAATTATTTATTGCATATTAACTGGACATGCTTTAAAATCGTGACTCCATAAATTTTAATTAGATTTCATTTTTATGTAAACGGCTAAACTAGATATCTACCTCTTAAGTGAAGATCTTAAATAATATGACGTTAGTTCTTTATTTCCATAATGTTTTTAAAAATTGTCTGGAATATGATTCAGTCTTAATATACATATTCAAGATCTCCAAAACTCCATAGTATTTCACACAGAAAAAAATTCTTTCTGGTTTGTTATTTGAGACCAAATGGTCTGTACTACTGCAACCGTGAGGGGATCTTGGGTTCAGTAAATGGAGTGCTACGAGTCAGCAGGTGGAGATTCACTATTTTTAAGCTAATGCTTGTGCTGGGATGTGATTTGTTCAATAACATAAGTAACCACCAGCTTTTCCCCTAAACCAAGAGTACCCGCCTAATAAAGGCGGTATCTGAAGATGTTACAAGGTCCAGTTTTTTTGTTGTTTTTTTAGTGGTGATACATTAAATAAATTAACTGCCAAAGTCTAATTCAAACATGGGACCTCCTGCACAGTAACTCAGCGCTCTATGCATTGAGCTACTTCCCTCTCATATAATAAAATTGTTAATCAACCAATTGAATTAGGTAGAAGATTAGATACCAAGAATCAACCATCAGGATATACACTCCACAGAAAAATATCTCTCCTCCAAAAGAACGTCATAACTCAAAAACCTAATTTTTCTTTAGAGATATTTTAATATTTCCATGTGAGTGTTAAAAAATAAAAATTTGAGTATTGATAAATCAAAACATTCCCATTGTAATGATGATGTTGAAATTCTTTTATTAAATCACTAGAAAATTTTGAAACTTTTTTTATTTTAACTTGTCTTTTTTTTTTTTAGATTGTACTACTACAACCCATGAAGGGTCTGGGGTTCAGTACAAGGTAGAGACTGCACTGTTTCATGGACAACGGTTCTGCAAGGAAGTGACTTGTCCTAGGTCACGCTCAACCGCCAGATTTTTTCCACTTATTTTGGGTACCCTATTTTTATAATATTTTATAGAGGCTGAATGAGCCCCAGGAGAGTTCTAGATCCTATATGATCCATATCCGGCTGCAAACAGACTAAAGTACTGCCATGCAGCGAGATTTGAACCAGGACTTCTGGCATGGCAAACTCCAAGTATGATTTTTTTTTTTTTAAATCATAATGGGAATGGAATATCAGAAGTGTAGCCGTGTCGCCTTCAACCAATGCAATTGCTACTGAAGACATAACTCAAAAATGACATTATTTGGAGTTATATGATTGTTCTTTTAAAGGAATGATCTGTACAACCCTAATGACGAACATATAACTAGTTATCCTCCCTTGATAGACGAGGTGAGATTCTCCGCTCTGTTAATGTTGTATTTATTACTTCCAAACTGGTTCAGTCAACGGATCCCAATTAAGAGCATCATAAACGAGGTGAGCCACAATAAAATATTAGGAATAGGAACGATCTGTTTAAGCATTTCCTCAACCGTGAAACATAACGTTTCTAATTACCTCAAGGATCTGGAATACTTTTCCTAATTACATAAGTACTATCTGATTCGCTTTCGTTCATCCTCACGCCAATCCTTATTCGTAAGTGTCAATGACGTCAGTATCGCAAAAGTCTCAACAAGTTCATACCGAAAATATCACAATACTACAAGAAAATTAAAAAAAAAAGATAATATCGGAATCCATAAGTCCTTACAATACTGGCGAAAATAAAACTAATAAATAAATAACGTTTCCCTGATTCAGGCATCATCAAAAGTACACCACTGATGAACAAATGCAGAACCTCTGAAACCAACAGTCCAAACTGGCTAACCAATGATAGACAAATGCCTCTGTTCAACAGTTTTAATCAAATATCGCTGTGTATTTTTATTGATTATTTATTTGATAGAACGTCTAGGACTGGATTTGCTGCATCAGGTAGAAGTATCTATATTAGGTATGTTGGCGTGAACTTCATTGATATATTTTTTTCTTTATATCCTGATGATACCTAAAGTGATGAAACGTAGAGTGACAAGTTTTTAATTGAGTATTTTTCCAAATGAATTCTTACAGAAATTTCCTAATTTATTAAACGTTACAATGTTTATTAAATATGAAACGAGTTTATAAAACCTTTGAAAAAACAATGATATTTTTCGAATCTCCAAACCTTTCCATAATTCAAGTTGCATCAAGTAAAAAAAAAAACATTGGAAGAACACCTTACCGATCAACAGTTGTACTGATGCTTGTTTTTACAATCCTATAATATGTGCAACAAAGCTGCTCAAAATTTATTTAAATTAAGAATAATGATTTTATTTGTAACCTTCAACCCATTTTCTTCTCTATTACAAAATAATGACTAGAGCCAACTGTGGTGCAATGATTAGCCTCATAGGACACTCACTTAGCACCGTCCGATTAGCCACAGCAGCAGAATGTGACGTTGAAACAAACAAAACAATGATTTGGTTTAATTTCATTGAGGATGTATTTTAAATAATTTCCTCTGTTTAAAATGAAAATACGTTTATAAACTACTAAAAGGAGAAGGGTTCTAAAGAAATGTCATCCCGGAGCAGCGAACTTCCTGGGGGGAGATAGCCCCGCAGATAACGAGATTAGAACTACTCTACAGGGACTTACGTCGACGAAACATTTTTCAGAATAGAGTTCCGCTTTGCGAGTTACGCAAGTTGGTATAGGAGCCTAAGAAAGCGGGTAAAAGCGTGGAGGGCTTGTCTGTTAGCGATTTGTCGCGCCTCTCCGGAGAAAGTGCCGGGTCCGCGATCCGATCTCTGGCCAAACGGCGGTCTCCACCTACACTGCTCCTAGGCTATCATTAGTATCGGAAAGAAATCCTAGCATTAAGTTCGGATATGGGACACTGGGAACGATAGCATGGCGCATCTCATCAGTCACTTCACAATAGCATCATTTGTAATACATTCGCAAGGAATACCAAATTTAAATACAAACAAAACAGACTTGAACCTATAAAAAGTGAGTAAACCTTAGAAAGCTAACATAAGGATGTAGAACAACAACGGCTCAGGAACGAACATTCAAAATTGACTCTCCTCCACCTCGCAATAAAGAAACGGGATAAACTGTGGTGTAGCGGTTACTATAATAACCTTTATAATTATGAGTGCGCTAAAATTTATGAATAAAAAAACATCAAGCACTCTCTTGACTTATTTAAGGACGATCTTCCAACTTTGCCATTTAATGATCAAGTCCGTTGATATTCGCATATCATTGAGAGCTGTAGATGATGTTGAAAGTTACGAAAAAAAACAAGGATCGCTTAAAAATGTATCGATTGTCTACAACAATACTAAAGAGTTTTTTTAAATATAACAAAATTAAATCCATTACACGATCGAAATACAATGAGAAAGAAGGGAAACCAAAGAAAGTAGAGCGGCAACATCATCATCAACTACGAAAAAATACGAAAAAGAAAGTTGAAGGAATATCTATGACTGGCACAACTCTTTCAGGATTCTTTCTCTTCCAAAAATAAAAAAAATCAATGTATCTAATAATAAACAAAAAATCCAAAAAAAATATATCGAAATGTCTACTGATGAACGAGACGAGATACTCTCCACAAGAAATAACTGCAGCAATTATTTTACAAATATAAGAATGCTCATCGCGTTAGGCGCGTGTGTGCATGCGTGCGTGATAGGTCACTCTAGTGTATAATTGCAGGGAAGGAATACGGTAAAGGAGAAAGCATAATTCGTCAACAATAACAGCTTACAGATTTAGTCAGTGGTTTAGAAAAGGAAAATAAATTATTTCAGTACCTTAGATATTGATCTTACTTTCTATTATCTATAAATGAAGTATACAGAAAAGGGGCATATAAATCAATTGCTGTAGGGAAATATACTGTGCAAAAATGAATAGGGATATTACTAATTCTGTAGTATATACTTTACCTAGCAGTAATCAGTAAAAATAAAGTTAATAATTCATAATTCATATTATTTAAAATAAAGTGTTTCCGCGGTTCTAAATGGAATTTCAGAGGGAACTAAATTGTAGCTTTTAAAACACATAACTAATTGGCATACAAAAATGTACAGATTACAGAATTGAAGCAATAAATTGTTTTAAAACATTTTTGTTATACATTTTAATTTTATGCAGTGTTTATGTGAGCACTTTGAAATTAATCTAAAAAAAATGTATTATTATTTAAGATATTGAGCTTGTACGAAGTCCACACCACATCATTTTTATTAATATTTCGCGAATATACTTGACATAGATGTAATTAAATATTAAGACCTATAAGTTTGGTAAACAAACTTTTTTTATTTATTTAGAAATCGATAGTTTCCTTCAAAATATAAAATACATATCAAAATATTCTTAACCAAATGCTGTTTTATAACACAAAAACTTTTTCTTTTTAAAACTGTTATCGTTACTAGTGATATTCCTTGAAGAAAGTAATAGAAAAAATTAAGTAACGCCTAGGATGTAAACCGGGCACACTGGAAAGTTATGCGGGACAATCGACCAGTCGATAGAAGGGGCAAGAACCTTACTAGTGATAGGAGATAGGCAAAACTTCTTCCCCATTGAATAGAATTTTATCGTTATATGAAATTAATAATTTTCAAAAAATTCGAAGATTCATTTATGTACAGCCTCGTCAGTTTAAAAACAATTTATATTTTGTAATATAAGGAAAAAATGAACAAACTAAATAAAGATTTATTTTTTTAATATTATACAATAGATCAAATTGTAAATATTGAATGGACGGGAAAAACAATTGAAAAGAAATAGCAAGATGGAACTCTGAGAAGACAGCTCTACTGGGAAAATGGGTAGCGTGCAGCTCAAAATCTGCATAATATAATTACCTCCCTACTAGATTTTCTTATGATAACATTTACGTTCCAGATTTATTTCCGATAGTTTAACCTGTTTTGTCATTTCACAATTTCTTGCGGGATTCTTTAAAAGATATTTCTGCAATTTCTATACTCAGTCTTTGTATATTTTTATTGTTGCAATTACATTTGCTTCTTCCTTCCTAGTTTAATGAATTCTTCTTCCATTTTATAATAAATGAACAGCAGTTGGCTGGAGCCCAGATCAAGATCAGATCTCTTTTCTAAGATTAATTTCCATAATACATCTACTGTTTCCATCAGAAGAGAATCGTCAAATTTTGCGTCTGTTTCTTCAGTAATGGGTTGCCTTAGTGAATATGTAAAAAAAAAAAAAAAAAAAATCGAAATTCTCTAGAGCATTAATACTGATATTCTAAGGTCGTAAATGGCATAACAGTATGCTATACCTAAAAATCGCAGGTTCGCTGCCTTTAGTTCAGATAAAAAAAGAATAATCAACTTAAAGTGAGTGCTTAGTTAAATAAATACTAATAATGAATTATGACTGCAAACACGAAGACATTTCGGTTAAAACAAGCTGCAGCAGAAGAGAATAGCCCTAGAGACAACAGGTGCTCGTAGCAACGGTCAAGGGTTATTGATTCCCGCGCGTTAGGTCGGGTCAGAATTCATCCCCCTGGGTCTTCCACAACATAAGCTTTTAAGATCAAACAGTGATACAAATGTAACAATTTTATCAGTGAGTAATTATTATGAAAAACATGGCACATCTATTTTCAATATTAATCATGTTACTTAAACTTGACATAAAGGCCTGTACCACAACAACCCATGAAGGGTCTCGGGTTCATTATGTGGTAGAGACTTTTCCTAAGACAACGGTTGTGGAGGAGGTGATTTGTCCAAGACCATGCTAGGTTGATCCAAGGGGAGTCTGTAGACCCCACAGGATCTAGTTAAATAACGTTCATCTATCATATTTCATGGATTATATCATAATCAAAGGAAAACTTTTACTGTAATGTTGCGATCATCGAATTGTTTTAACGTTACTCACCTACGTTGCTAACTATAGTGGGTTGTGTGTGACCCACTCTTCTGTCATAACCTACAAAGCGCACTTCCGAATCCGGTAATTTTCTATAATATCGGTCAACCAGTAATTACCTTTTCACGGGATGTATTACTAATGGTTTGTGAAAACGAATTCAGTGATATTAATAACGCGAATTTACTAAAAGATGCAATAACTTTTAACAATGAAATCAGACAGAATTATAATCAATAATCCAACAATACGGTACATACGTATAGCTCTATAAAACTAGATGGTTGAAAGAAACTCGTTGGAGATGTAAAAATATTTTTTTTGTTTTCTTTGTTGGCCTGTAAGAATTTATGTAGGGCCGAATATAAAAAATTTAAACTGTTACTTGCAGAAAAAAATCGGAACCTTATATAAAAAAATTATAGCAGCCTCACCCACATAATGGTTTCATTTCTTTCTACTATATGCCGTTAGAGGGTCACCTCTTGCACAACCATCTTCTATGCCCAATGTCGCAGGTTTTTAGCCCAACAGGTGACTTCAGTATTCTTTAAAGGGAGTAAAAAACGTTAAGATATGCTATCCTTCGGAGGGGACGCAATACGACGACCCTCATAGTAATGTAATGCAATAGGACTTCAAATTGGAATATTTAATTTTTTTCTTCTAAACAATCTTTAATTTAGTTAGTCTAAAAAATTAATTCAGGGGGTTCAGAAGGTCTCGGGTTCAGTGCACAGAGTAGATGCTTGAACAACGGTAGTGTAGAGAGGTTATTTGTCCGATTTGACGCTCATCCGGCAGCTGTTCCCCCAATTAACAGATCCCACTTTAAGGATGCTGGGTGAGCCACATGAGGGTGTGGAGATCCCTTAGGGCCCATATATAGCTGCTAACTGATTGCTGAATTTTTTTTTAATTTAATCATATACTTGAACTTATGGTTTATTTAAGTATTTAAGAAGAAGATACAATAAATATAAAGTATTTAATTCTCAGTAATTATAAACACATTAGTACATTGTTCTGTCTAGCCTTGACCATAATGTGAAACCCACCTTGGTCATAATGTGGAGCAGCACGCCTGCCTCGTATAAAAGGAAACTACCTCGAGTTTAAACGGCTGCATTTCTTTGAAGATACTAAAGGTCCTGTTAGCTCCCTCTTAAAGCCTTTATGAGCCTTCATTACGAATAACAGCACATCTTTTTTCAGGTTAAGTCTACGCCCTACTTGGCGGTCAAAATATATTGCAAGTCTTAACAAAAAAAAAAAGGAGAAGAAAATAAACGCCCGTTCCATGAGCTCCATGAAAGAAGAAAAATATAAACTAGTAATTTTTAGTAACTTTTTTACGAGTTATTTCCATTTTGTTTGAAAGGAAATTGTACAGGGTATTATTATTAAAAATACAGATAGGTCAATGCTTATTGCAGTATAAATAACAAAACAAATATAAAATAATAATTTTTTCTCTAGTGTACGGGTTTTATTCACATTGTAATAACCCTTCCTTCCCAATTAGTATATAACAATATTTAATAATTTTAATGCATCATATCTTATTTTTCATACGTTATTTTTTTTTAACGAATTCGACGAAAATAACATCAGAAAAATAAAAGAATGATCCATTGATGAAAATAAATTTTTGCAAATTGTTATATAACATTACTTAATTGTCTTAAAACGATCATATACTTTATATCCTACTTTTTAAAATTAATTTTATGTAATTTTTATCGGAAAAATCAAATAATTCATTTTTTTTTTTTTGGAAATTGGTATAGAGTACTCAATTGTCTTAATAAACTTATGTATTTTGTATGATATTTGTTTTTATGAATTTTAACATAATAATTCAAATTTTTAGTTTATCCTTTACAAATGTCTTAGCTATTTTATTGATGCACTGATCTAGATTTTTTTAGGTTTATGCAGGATTAGTTTTTAAAAAAAGAATCATTACTAGTAAAGAATTAAATTTTTTTCTCGACAAATCGATATAAATATTACATTTTTCTTTCAATGGATGCCCCAATATACACTGTATTGCCCTAGCAAAGTGTTCAAGCTTTTACCGCTAGGTGGCAGCAGGTACTGACCTAACTAGTGGTGCTATCTTTCGGGGCTTCTAGTAACTATCTACGCCAGCTCTAGAATTCCTATTTGCATATTAATTAAAAAATAGCTTTAACCCATCGTTAATTAATTCTCGTCTTAAAATTGTTATAAAATGTTTCCATTATTTCTACCTTTCACAAAAAAAAATGTATGTTACTTTTCTTCTGGATATCTATGAGGGAGAGGATAAATGTAATCTATCATGTATATCTATGTATACATGTATATATTTAATAGCCTTCAAAAGACATAAATAAAAATAAGTTTTGCACATAAAAGTGAATGTCTCATGTCTAAGGTCTAAATTTCATAAACTTGCTACATATCTATCTATCTCGCTTCTAATTGAGAGATTAGAAATACTATACTATCCTAAAAAAATAAAATAAACACGCAGTGAGGTATGTTTTTTTATTGATTAAGAGAAAAAACATAAAACCATACCTACAAATAATAATCAATTAAAAATAACTATTCCTTGGTTCCATTCTTCAATTTAAAATATTGTTAGCGGAATACATCGTTTCTTTTTTATGCGAATGGACAAGATTACTTTTCAATGGAATAAATTACAATATATATTACAATATGTATATATTGTGGAATAAAAGCAGATATGTGAAAAAACTAATTAGAAACCTATAAATTTTCCTAGGACTTTGAATTGTGTTTACTGAAGTTGAATAATTGTGAGATTGGTTCCTTGTACAACATGTGTATTAATGATTGCTTATGTGTATTAATTTAATGAAAGTTCAATAAAGTCCAATATGGAATATATTGTTTTTATAATAAAGCTTAATCTAAGCTACGGATGAACTATACAAAATCAAACAAAGATCCAGATCACCCATGGAAGTAGAAGGGCAATTTCTGAGGATAAACAACGCTATAAAAATTAATTACAATCATTTTAAAAGCTAATGAAAAATAGGCAATACTAATAATATATATATATTAATGGAACCCCGAGACTAACACATAGCAGTTGATACGTAAACTACTTGAGTGAGGCATATTGATTGGACAAGGGGCGCCGGCTATACTAGACCGAATTCCATGCTCCACTTCAGAACTACCGTCAGGTCCCAACTTCTCGACCAACTATCAAAAGTATAATGCATTTAAATTATGAAAGGATTTCTCATCCTCTGTTTCTCGTTTTAAAGGATTTATTCCTCAATAATTAATTTTAAGATCCCATAAAATACATTAATGCAATAATAAACATTTCAAGACTAAGGATTTCGCACCTTCACAAAAGAACATCGTCATAACACAAAAAAAATATTTTTTTAATAGAGGTATATGAAAGTTCCATGTGAGTTAAAAAAATAATTTAACAAAGATTTGATCTTGCCCGCGAGACATTTTGAAAACCCAATTAAAAAAACTATATTACACTACTTACTCATACTCACGGAATCAAGTGAGCGAGCAAGCTGAGTTGCGGCGATCATCAAAGAGTGAGGCGGCAAACATCAAAGCATTTTATGTTTGCCGCCTCATTGGCTGCGCAACAAAAGATTATTGCTTCGCAATTGTATTTTTCTACACTAGACGATTCTAGATCATTGATTCATTTTGCCTAAATAACCGGGTGGATGGACCGAACTTGAGTTCAGTTCTATTTGAGCTATCGAGGTGATAACTTCGTCAAGCGAACCTAGCAAACTGCTAGTGGCGTAAATTTGCTTTGTGACTTTGCGCATCTTGAGTGCTTACTAATTATATTAAGTTCATGTTTATTGAATTAAAAGTTCATCGGACGAAAAGTAAACGAAAATGATGTCTGGTGGAAATAAACGAAAAGTAGATGCAGAGAGTCACCAGTTTCAATAAAAATGGACGGAAGAATTCGTTTTTATCTTGCACAATGGTAAGCATATTTGTTTGCTGTGTAATGAATCTATTTCAGTGATGAAAGAATTCAATATAAAGAGGCATTTCTCAACTAAGAATCCTACGCTGCTCTCAGTGACAGGACAAATAAGAAAAGACAAAATCCCGAAGCTTACTGCAAATTTGGAAACAAAGAAAACAGCAAATGTATCATAAACAAATAACACAACTTGATAATGTTGTGAAAGCTAGTTTTATAGTTATAAAATTGGCAAAGTAATTGAAAACATTTGCCGAAGGAGAATTTATCAAGGAGTGTGTTAGAAGTTTGAAGTTTTTTTGTGTTCTGAAAAGAAAAATAAATTTGAAAAAAATAGTTTGTCAAGACGAACCGTTGTTCGACGTATAGAAATGATGGCTAATGATATAAAAACAACATTTACTGACCGCATGGCTGGTTTTGAATAATTTTCTATAGCATTAGATTTTCTATAGACGAGAGCATCGATTTGTCTGATACACCTCTACCGGCTATATTTATTCGAGGTGTTGATATTGATGTTGAGGTGGAGTTCACTATTACTGAGGAACTGCTTGCTTTGCAGTCGCCAAAAGGAGCCACTACAGCTGAGGACATTTTTAATTCAAAAGATATTCACAAGTTTTGGCTTGCCATGGTCAAAATTAGTTGGAGTATGCACAGATGGTGCACCTTCTATGATCGGCTTACGTAAAGGTTTCATTGGAATTTTGAATGAAAAAGTAACTGAATTAAATGTGCAGAAAGATGATTTGATAGTCCTTCATCGCATTATCCACCAACAGAACTTGTGATCTAAGTCAATTCGACTCCAGAATGCTATGAATGTGGTACTAAAAACCATCAAATTTATTTGATCCCAAGGGCTTAACAATCGCCAGTTTAAGGCGTTTTGGATGAAATATCATCCGAATATGACGACGTAACATATGATTGTGAAGTCAGATGCTAAGCATAGGGAAAATGCTTAAACGGTTTTACGAGCTTAGAAATGAAATAGCAGGCTATATGCAAATAAAAGATAAACCACTGTCTGAATTGAGCGGCCCTAAATGGATAAGTGATTTAGCATTTCTGGTTCGGCCTTACCGGCCATTTGAATGATTTAAATTTGAAACTTCAAAAACAAGGACAGTTAGCAAATGATGAGTACAGCCAAGTGAAACCATTTCAGAACAAAATCCGCTTGTGGGAGGCACAAATGCTGTGTGGTAACAGTTACCATTTCACCACGCTCTCTGCGTATGAAAATATTGCTTATGCTCAATATGCTGAAGAACTGAAGTTACTGTCCGAGCAATTTTCGAACAGATTTAGCGATTTCAAAAACATGGAAGACTGTCTCAATTTATTTGCTACTCCAACAAAAAGTAATGCACAAAGTGCTCCATGAGCGGCTGGTATTACTCCAATACACTTGCAAATGGATTGATGTAGATTCATGAAAACTCACTCCTAAAATCTAAATTTCGAAGGCGTGGAGTTGTGCGATTTCTACAAATAATACCCCGCAGCTTAGGAAATTGGCAAAAAGATTGATTTGTGCGTTTGGCAGTACTTAAATATAAATGCGAACAGTTCTTTTCATTGATGAAAGTTAATAAATCAAAACATCGTACAAGACTAACGATAATTTGTAAAATTCTTTATGTCTTTGTATCAGTGGAATTAATCCAAACATCGATGGATTAGTTTTCCAAATTCGAGCTCAAGTGCTTCATTGATTTTGGTGTCGCTATTTAACTCTCGTAGTTTGTAACAATTCCAAATTTAACGATTTAATTAAAATGTTGTACCTATTTTTTTCATTTCATTTTGTTATTTCAATAAATTGTATTATAATAACATAGTCGTATTATTTCATGCCTGATATCTATCGCTGAAAAGTTATGAGTATAACTTTAAAATGCACTGATTTTAAACGCGGCCCGGGAACGTATTTGCAAATATAGTATGGCCCACAACAAGGCTGCCCACACCTGATTTATAGTCTTAATTAGGGCAATGATTCATTAAGATATTAACGTGGCATAATTGTTGAACGATTCAATCTAAAAATGAAAATAAGTTTTCTACGTATCGAATGGAATCCCAATAAGCTTATGTTTGGAAGATAGAAAGGGTAGATTTTCCAATTTCACCAGTACAAAAGAACAGAGAAAGTTAACTACCTACACCACATATCACTCCTTCAATAGAACAACATAACTAAAAATTGGCGTTTTGAAATTAGTAACAATTATATTCGATGAAGCATTTTAATTCAAGAACGTCATATTTGATATTCTATTTCCAACATTTTTATTTTATAAAGTCATTTATTGAGTCGCATCATGTTCACCCTAGAACTACCATGGCAATAATGGCATAAAATAAAATAAAAAAAGTTTCAACCTTTTAAAATTTTTCTAATGGTTAATAAAAGGATTAGAATACCATCATTACAGTAGAAACAAATTGCTTTAGCATAAGACAAATTTTTATTTTTTTTAATTCATATGGAAATTTTAAATACATCTTTTGAAATATTATGTTTTTTGAGTTATGACATTGTTCTTTGGAAGGAGATATATTTGAGCTCAAACAAAGCTAAGAAGAATACGAAATACAGTACCCATGAATAGGGATATGATAATTAATTAAAAAAATCATTAAAAAATTAAATGAATAGAAAAAATTAGGCGAAAAACTAACGTCACTCACTATTCATATTCATCACTAAGTACATATATAATAATTAATTGTATAAGTAAAATATACATCATCATTTTATATTTTTATCAAATTTATATACACTGTTAGATTAAATAGAATACTTCAAATCGAAACTCACGAATGATTTTTGCGTTAAGCAAAGGCCTACTAAATATTGCATGATGACTAAGTTTTTGAACGAAAGTTTTTGGAGAGCGTGTTGAGTTTCATTTTTCGCTCTGGAAATTGATTGGAGATTGAACGTTAGGGAAAATATATTAATGAGTAACTAATTATAAAAATAAGAACAATAATTAATTTTGAGGTTAAGGGATTTAGGCCAGCGGCCAGGTACCAAAAAAGGGCTTTAAGGGGGGTTGCAATAAATTGAAGAGAACTGATTTTGATATGTTGTAAGGGCACGTCTGAGTAGTTCAAATCCATGTTTGCTACCGAAAAAACGATTCGTGGCGTACAAAGTCATTTTTGTAAAAACCCACTTTCCTCGATTTTTTCTTAATTAAAAAGAGAAGCATAACAACTACAGGCCTCGTTATGTGCTTAAATTAAAGCTAATTAAATTTACTACATCTCCATTTCACTAGACTTTCATCGTAGGATCACTCCTTCGGCCGGTATTCCTCACGAAAGTCGGTCAAAACTTAAAATTTGATCTTTTTAGAAAAAAATAGAATCTATCTGTTCTTAGAATCTATAAAAGCTACAGAGCCGCGGTTGTTTATTCAAACTTTAGTGCTCAACAGTTTTCCCATCCGTTTTTTAGGTAGCAAACTTGGATTTTAACTACTTAGAGATGCCCTTACAACATAACAAAAATGCAACTCTCTTCAATTTATTGCGACCTCCAAACACCTGTCCGCTGGCCTACTTACTTAAAAACCCTTTGGATTTTTTTAAACAAGCCTATTTTGTGAAAAACAAGTTTTTTTAGTAACTACATGAGTCTGTAGTTTGATGAAAGCTTGATCTAAATCATATATAATATGAATTTCTGACAAGCATTTTCAATATTTCTTACATTTCTTACCCATAACAATTCCGAAAATCCGTGTTATCGAAAAAAATTACGGAAGTTTAATTGTGTTTGAAATAGGTAGAAATAATAGTGAAGAAGAAAAAAAAATTGTGGTTTATTTTGTAAATATCATATTAATAATTCAACAAACCATCTTAAATTATAGCATGTGAAAATATTAACTAATAAAACTTCATGAAAAATATATTTTGATATAGTATACTACAAGAATATTCCAAACAAATAAGAATACTGTAACAGCCTTTAATAAAAGAAATTGAATTAAATCTTAAAAACAGAAATACAACAGTGATGAAATAACTCTTTCAATCAATGCATATCACTCCGTTAAAATTAGTAAAACTAAGTAATAACCAGTTAGTTATACACTATATAATTAAATATACTAACCAACTAATTAACTAACACTGCACGTGAAACGAACAGTTCGGTTTGAGGCTACATTTTCTGATAAGTTATCAAAATTATTTAAGGACAGAAACCTTAAAAAGTTGAAAACCGCTTAAAAATACATTTTTAAGAAGGCTATTATAAAATCCCCTTGAGAAAATTGTTTTTCGACTAAATTTATTTATATTTAAAAATGTTGAACTTACATTGGAAAATGAAAAATTGTCATTCAAAAATACAAGTGTAATTTTTTTATGGATACAAATTTATCAAGTAAGTTTATTTTAAAATGTTTTAGTATAAATTATATGATTGACTGATTATTTTTTTTTGTTATGTAAGCTTTGATTTTCATAAAAATATAATAAAATCCACTTAAATCTAGACATATTGGAGTGCTACCGATGGGTAGTTTCTCCACAAGTGTTTTTTTGTTTTCAAGTCATTTGTTCATATTACCAAATTTACTGGTTGCAATATTATTACAGTTGTAAATATCAATAAATTAATCTAAAAAAAAAATCTTGACTCTAATCGACCTGTGATAGTCGTTATCTGACTATACTGACAAATATATTCTCGATAAACAAATAGATTTCGCAAAGGAAAAAAAATTGCATCATTCAATTATACAAAAAAAGTCTAGAAAATTTGTTTATATCCTGCAAATCATCATAAAGTTAGTCAAAGGTGAGCAATGTGGTGATTTTTTTTTTTTTTAGTTCAGAAAACTAATAATAATTAGTAGCTCATTACTAACAATAATTTTACTAATTTATTGAATTACTAATCCCTCAGAACTCTTGTCCAGAAAAAAATTAGCAGGTAGAATTGAACTATTCAGATTTCCGACTCTTTTTCGTAAGGCATTCTAAACATTTTGATAATTTTTTTGTTTTTACAAGAGTTTGAAGAACATAATATGTATCAGATCAGAAATATGAGTTGACGTTGAAGCGACTAAATATTAATACAATTGTTGTTGTATAAATATTTTTCATTTGCACGATAATGTTTCTAAATTTTATGTTAATTAAGTCATACGTATTTCTAACTTATTTCCTCATAAAAAAATTGTTCACAACATTTTTTATGAGGAAATAAGTCATAAAAAACATCCATTATTTAATTAATAATGAACAACTTATTAAATTCATTTTTACCAAAAAATTGTGCTTGGGAATAACTATATCGCCTACCATAAACAAATTAGGCTTCATAAAACGTTCACTTGATATTTCATTTTAACATTTACATATTCAATTAATAAACATATTAATTAACCGATTAAAGCTAAAGATAACATTTATATAATTAAATAAATGAATAGTAAAATATAATACCCCAGTTAAGGAACTAAGAGATTTTCTAAATGAATCCTTGATTTACGTAACAAGAATAAAAATGAAAAAAAATCGTACACTCATAATTACAGCCCTAAATAGAATGTACGAGTAATGACGCGATGTAATTGTCGAAAAATTACTATTATAATTATCGAAATAGAATCCTAATCAGCTCATAATGAGAGACAGAGAGAAAAGTCAGATTTTGTCATTTTACCAATACATAAGCACAGAGAAAATTTGACTATCTTCAACACATTTTTTTGTGCTAAAAAAAACAAACTAAGAATAAGAAATTTTCATTCTTAGGTAAAACCTAAGTTCTAAAGTTCTTTAAGTAAAACAGATCTTTTGTGGCTATAGTCACATAATTAAGAATGAAACGCAATTAAAAAAAAAGAGCCTTTAGCACTACAACTCTACAATAAATATACAAACTGTATTTAAAAAAAGGCGGGCCTTTTCGAGATAACATTTCCTGATAAGTTATCAAAATTATTTAAGGAAAGAAACCACACAAAGTAGAAAAATATTCAAAAATACAAACATAAATACGTTTGTAAGATGGCTATGCTAAAATCTGCTTGAGAATTGTTTTTACTGCTAATAAAATCAACATCTACAAATACTGAGCGTAAATGGGAAAATGGAAATTTGAATTTATTGAGTACGTGTTTTATAGATAAAAATTCAAATAAATTTATTACATAATGTTTTAAATAAAATTATATAATTTATTGACTAAATATATTTTTGTTTATGTAAGTTTTTATGATTAAAGACGATAAAATCCACTTATATAATTTTAACTAGATTCTTGTCTGGGATAGTTAATCCGATTATGGGATTTCGTATAGAAAACATATTGAGCAACAAAAAGACCAGAAAAAGTTTGACAAAAAATAAGATCTAAACATTTTGTAATCTATGTATGAGATGAAAATGGTTGACTGGATGATCTTATGTAAAGGAGATGGTTGGGGGGTGCAGTCAATAAGAACACCAAATAAGTGAAGTACTTATATTATGTGCCGACGTTTCGACCTACAGTGTAGGTCATCTTCAGGGCTAACAGAGAAACAAACAGAACAAAAATGTAAAAACATCAAAGTTGTACAGTAACAATACTAGTGACAAATAATGTAGAAAAATACAAAGTGGCAGATATGAAAATAGAAGATAAAGAATATTAAAAAGGAATCAGATTATAATAAAATAAAGATATAGACAGATTTAAAAATTACTGATAAAGAAAAGGCAATAAACTAGTGGTAGATATAATAAAAATCAGATAAAGACAAATATAACAAAATTATTGAAATGGTGACAGATATAATTATAGAACATGTGATAGATTATAATAAAATTAAGATAAAGACAGATATAACAAAGATATTGATAATGGAAAGAAAATGAAAATAATGGTAGATATCATAAAGTAAGACAGATATAATAATGGCAGATATCATAAAGTAAGACAGATATAATAAAATTAAAGAAAATGAGCAGAAAAGATAAATAATAAATAACCCATATAAAATAAAAATAGAAAATAAATGTACAGACTGGATAGTACAGTACAATATAATAATATAAAGAAAAATCAAAAGGAGGAGTTAAACAAAAGAAACAAAATGAGGATATTTACATATAAAGAAAGGTTGGAATATGAACAATACAGAAAAACTAGTAAAATAAAGGTGTAAAATGTATGATAACGGACTTAATGATGTTACCAAATTACAGAAAAGTATGGAACTATATGTACAATAACAATGTAAATAAAAGAATAACTATTGTACAATAACACCAGTGTACAGTGACTGTTTTGAAAATATAGTAGATAGGAATAGAATATGAAAAGATAAAATAGGTGAAAACGTTAGTACCGTAACAATAGTTTACAATGTATGTATGAAAAAACTTAGATGGGATTAATGAATTAGAAAAATAAAATAGGTGTTTAAAAATATGAACACATGATTACCAACATATGATGGATGCCAAAATGATAAGGGGAAAAAAATAAGAAAATTAAAATTGGAGAAAGGATAAAGAGAAGAGTTTAAAAAAGAAGAAATGAAGAGGAGACATACCGAATGATGGGAAGCGTGACCGTTGAAGATCGCGGCTAGAGTGTACTGGGCCAATTTGTCCGTTGAGAACGAGGGAAGCGATGGGGGCGGAATCTAGTGGCCGGAAAGTTAACTACAGAAGGAAACTATACTGGAGTATAGGAAAAAAGGATAAAAAATATCAATAAAATTAAAACAAAGAAAGAAATGTCGATAGAGTGATAAAAAAAGAAAACATCAAAGTCGGAGTAACGGGAATTTATCGGATTCCAGCAAAAGAACGTTAAGACCGGGGGAAGAGATAGAGGCGAAATCTAGTGGCCAGAAGTTAACTATAGAAGGTAACCATGCTGGAGAATAGGAAAAGATGGGGAAAGGGAGTAGATGGATAAAAATAATATGAATACATATTTTAATGTATTATGAATACAATAAAAATAAAAATTGAAACAATGAAAGAGATGCAAACTGAGTGATAACAAAAGAAACGTAAATGACGAAGAAACGGAAAATTTAAGGTCTTTTGAGTAAATTAAAAATTTGGGAGTAGGTAGAGGAAAGGTGATGGGAGTCAGACTTAAGATTGATAGAGGAGGAATCTAAATTTATGTGGATGGTTTCAGAGAGGATGCGTTTGTCATGGTTATGCGCTGTAGCTAGGATAGACGTATTTTCAAAATCAAAGGTGTGGTTTAAGGAAATGGCATGTTCGGAAAGTTTAGAGGAGGTGAGGTTATGGGAGGAAATGGCATATTTGTGTTGAGAAATACGGTCTTTAAGGAAGTTTTTGGTTTCACCTATATAGGAAGAGTTGCAATTAGTAGAAGAACAAGGTATCCGATAAACGACATGGGAACGAAGCTTGAAGGGAATAGGATCTTTGATACGGGTATAGATATGGGAAAGTTTGTTATGGGATTTGAAGGCAATACGCAAATTGGGGATAACGGAACATAAGTATTTTTGAATGCAATTAGAGAGGGTGGGTATATATGGCAAGGATCTGTATATAGGGATAGATGGTGGATGTGGTGATCGGGTGAGGGTGGGGGGGGTTATAGTAGTCATGGATGAGTTTATTAACAATATAGGGAGGGAAATTGTTTTTAAAAAGGATATCTTTGATACGGAGGGTGTTGGTAGTATGGAAGCAGGAGTCAGAGAGGGATAGGCCACGGTGAATAATATTTTTAGCGACGTTAATTTTAAGGTGGTGTGGATGTTGGGAGTAATAATTAAGAAGTCGGCCAGAGTAAGTGGGTTTTGTATACCAATCGGTGGATAAGGTGTGGTCAGAATTTTTAATGATAAGGAGGTCAAGGAAAGGTAGTGACTTATTGGATTCGACTTCAACGGTGAAATGGAGGCGTGGATGGTATGAATTGAAGGAAGATAATAAGTCAGTAATGATGTTGGGATTGATGATAAGGAGGAGGTCGTCTACATATTTTTTGATGAAACAAATATCGTCGCGGAACTGTGGAAGAATGGAGTCTATAAGGTCATTAAGAACAATATTAGAGAGGTCAGGAGCAAGGGGATTTCCCATGGCAAGTCCAGAAATTTGGGAATAGAACTGTCCATGGAAGGTAAGGTAGCCGGATTCACAGCAAAGTTTTAATGATTGAAGGAATGAGGACCGGTTAAGAGATGTATGGGGTTCTATTAGTGGCCAGTGGTTATCTATTATGTCAAGAGCTTTGTCTAAGGGAATGTTGGTGAAAAGACTTTCGACATCGAAGGAAGTGAGGATGTAATGATCAGGGATGGTGAGAGAAGTTAAAAGATCACGTAGGTGAAAGGAGTTATGGATATCGTATGGGTTATTACGGCTGAGGACTTGTAAGGATGAAAGTAGGAATTTGCTAAGTTTTGTAGATGGTGAATTGACATTGGCTGTAATCGGACGGAGGGGGTTGTTGGGTTTGTGGATTTTGGGAAGACCATAAAAACGTGGGGCTAAGGAGTTATAGGAAATGAGGTTTCTGTAAACGGGATAAGTAATAAGTTTAGAATTGACAAGGCTTTTTAAGTGGAGGTTGAATTGTTTTTGGAGAGATGTAGTAGGATCACGAGGTATGGGTTTATAGGTGGAAGTATCAGAAAGAAGGGAATTAATTTTGAGGTTATAATCAGAAAGGTCCATAATTACAGTAGAGTTACCTTTGTCAGCTTTGGTTATAATTAAGTCAGCATGAGATTGAAGAAAAGAACGAGTGGAAGCAAGGTCTTTGAAAAATTGCGGGGAGAGATTAGAAGGGGTGGAATGAGGGTGTTGAAGGAAGTTGGAAATAATATTAGCTACAGAGACGCGTGAAAGATCTGGTTTAACATGTGAATGGTTGAGGAGGGGGTCATTATGGATGTATTCTAAGTCAGTCAATAAGTCGGGTATAATTTTTTTTGAAGGAGGAGGAGGGTGCAGAAAAATTTGGTCCTAAGGATAGAATATTGATAACATTATTAGGGATGGGGGTGGAAGAAATATTGTGAACCCAGAGGTCATCTCCTTTAGGATAGATTTTGGAGATGAGGGAATGTTGGTAAAGGGATTTAAATTTGGCGATAAGTTGGTGTTTTTTGCGTGACCTAGTTATGGAGAAAGTGGATGCAATAAGGATTGAAAGGTTGTTCATGTGATCAGGGGAAAGGTGACTGGATAAAAATTGGGTGAGGGAAGAAATACGATGGTTCAATGAGTGGATGTGTAGAATATTCTCACGTATTTTAAGGTTGAGAAGAGATTTTTTAAATTTTAAAGAGAAAAAAACATAATGATGAATTTAGGGACTTGGAAGTAGTAATGTGATTTAGAGCATTAGTTATAAAATTAGGAAAGATGGAGTTAGATCGGCATTTTAGGAGGAAAATACGATGTTCCAAATGATGAGCCAAATGTTTTTGAAGAGAGCATAAAAGGTTGATGTGGGATTTTAGGTTTGGAAAAGAAGATTTGATGGAGGAGATGTTGAAACAATTCAACCTCCACTTAAAAAGCCTTGTCAATTCTAAACTTATTACTTATCCCGTTTACAGAAACCTCATTTCCTATAACTCCTTAGCCCCACGTTTTTATGGTCTTCCCAAAATCCACAAACCCAACAACCCCCTCCGTCCGATTACAGCCAATGTCAATTCACCATCTACAAAACTTAGCAAATTCCTACTTTCATCCTTACAAGTCCTCAGCCGTAATAACCCATACGATATCCATAACTCCTTTCACCTACGTGATCTTTTAACTTCTCTCACCATCCCTGATCATTACATCCTCACTTCCTTCGATGTCGAAAGTCTTTTCACCAACATTCCCTTAGACAAAGCTCTTGACATAATAGATAACCACTGGCCACTAATAGAACCCCATACATCTCTTAACCGGTCCTCATTCCTTCAATCATTAAAACTTTGCTGTGAATCCGGCTACCTTACCTTCCATGGACAGTTCTATTCCCAAATTTCTGGACTTGCCATGGGAAATCCCCTTGCTCCTGACCTCTCTAATATTGTTCTTAATGACCTTCTAGACTCCATTCTTCCACAGTTCCGCGACGATATTTGTTTCATCAAAAAATATGTAGACGACCTCCTCCTTATCATCAATCCCAACATCATTACTGACTTATTATCTTCCTTCAATTCATACCATCCACGCCTCCATTTCACCGTTGAAGTCGAATCCAATAAGTCACTACCTTTCCTTGACCTCCTTATCATTAAAAATTCTGACCACACCTTATCCACCGATTGGTATACAAAACCCACTTACTCTGGCCGACTTCTTAATTATTACTCCCAACATCCACACCACCTTAAAATTAACGTCGCTAAAAATATTATTCACCGTGGCCTATCCCTCTCTGACTCCTGCTTCCATACTACCAACACCCTCCGTATCAAAGATATCCTTTTTAAAAACAATTTCCCTCCCTATATTGTTAATAAACTCATCCATGACTACTATAACCCCCCCCACCCTCACCCGATCACCACATCCACCATCTATCCCTATATACAGATCCTTGCCATATATACCCACCCTCTCTAATTGCATTCAAAAATACTTATGTTCCGTTATCCCCAATTTGCGTATTGCCTTCAAATCCCATAACAAACTTTCCCATATCTATACCCGTATCAAAGATCCTATTCCCTTCAAGCTTCGTTCCCATGTCGTTTATCGGATACCTTGTTCTTCTACTAATTGCAACTCTTCCTATATAGGTGAAACCAAAAACTTCCTTAAAGACCGTATTTCTCAACACAAATATGCCATTTCCTCCCATAACCTCACCTCCTCTAAACTTTCCGAACATGCCATTTCCTTAAACCACACCTTTGATTTTGAAAATACGTCTATCCTAGCTACAGCGCATAACCATGACAAACGCATCCTCTCTGAAACCATCCACATAAATTTAGATTCCTCCTCTATCAATCTTAAGTCTGACTCCCATCACCTTTCCTCTACCTACTCCCAAATTTTTAATTTACTCAAAAGACCTTAAATTTTCCGTTTCTTCGTCATTTACGTTTCTTTTGTTATCACTCAGTTTGCATCTCTTTCATTGTTTCAATTTTTATTTTTATTGTATTCATAATACATTAAAATATGTATTCATATTATTTTTATCCATCTACTCCCTTTCCCCATCTTTTCCTATTCTCCAGCATGGTTACCTTCTATAGTTAACTTCTGGCCACTAGATTTCGCCTCTATCTCTTCCCCCGGTCTTAACGTTCTTTTGCTGGAATCCGATAAATTCCCGTTACTCCGACTTTGATGTTTTCTTTTTTTATCACTCTATCGACATTTCTTTCTTTGTTTTAATTTTATTGATATTTTTTATCCTTTTTTCCTATACTCCAGTATAGTTTCCTTCTGTAGTTAACTTTCCGGCCACTAGATTCCGCCCCCATCGCTTCCCTCGTTCTCAACGGACAAATTGGCCCAGTACACTCTAGCCGCGATCTGCAACGGTCACGCTTCCCATCATTCGGTATGTCTCCTCTTCATTTCTTCTTTTTTAAACTCTTCTCTTTATCCTTTCTCCAATTTTAATTTTCTTATTTTTTTCCCCTTATCATTTTGGCATCCATCATATGTTGGTAATCATGTGTTCATATTTTTAAACACCTATTTTATTTTTCTAATTCATTAATCCCATCTAAGTTTTTTCATACATACATTGTAAACTATTGTTACGGTACTAACGTTTTCACCTATTTTATCTTTTCATATTCTATTCCTATCTACTATATTTTCAAAACAGTCACTGTACACTGGTGTTATTGTACAATAGTTATTCTTTTATTTACATTGTTATTGTACATATAGTTCCATACTTTTCTGTAATTTGGTAACATCATTAAGTCCGTTATCATACATTTTACACCTTTATTTTACTAGTTTTTCTGTATTGTTCATATTCCAACCTTTCTTTATATGTAAATATCCTCATTTTGTTTCTTTTGTTTAACTCCTCCTTTTGATTTTTCTTTATATTATTATATTGTACTGTACTATCCAGTCTGTACATTTATTTTCTATTTTTATTTTATATGGGTTATTTATTATTTATCTTTTCTGCTCATTTTCTTTAATTTTATTATATCTGTCTTACTTTATGATATCTGCCATTATTATATCTGTCTTACTTTATGATATCTACCATTATTTTCATTTTCTTTCCATTATCAATATCTTTGTTATATCTGTCTTTATCTTAATTTTATTATAATCTATCACATGTTCTATAATTATATCTGTCACCATTTCAATAATTTTGTTATATTTGTCTTTATCTGATTTTTATTATATCTACCACTAGTTTATTGCCTTTTCTTTATCAGTAATTTTTAAATCTGTCTATATCTTTATTTTATTATAATCTGATTCCTTTTTAATATTCTTTATCTTCTATTTTCATATCTGCCACTTTGTATTTTTCTACATTATTTGTCACTAGTATTGTTACTGTACAACTTTGATGTTTTTACATTTTTGTTCTGTTTGTTTCTCTGTTAGCCCTGAAGATGACCTACACTGTAGGTCGAAACGTCGGCACATAATATAAGTACTTCACTTATTTGGTGTTCTTATTGACTGCACCCCCCAACCATCTCCTTTACATTTTGTAATCTAATACAAATTATTACTTCTTTCATCATAAACATTAAAGTTGAGCAATGTGATGCTATGTTTTCTATTAATAATTATTTAGAGATATTTAGCTATTTTTCGACGGAGAGTGGCAAAACAATTTCTCCCCGAAAGTTTTAGCTAATCTTTAGTATGGACTTTAACTTACCGCATAGCAGAGTGAGGCAATCCCGTAATTCATCCGGTTTATCGATAATTTTTTTTTTTAGTTAAAAAATATTAGCATATAGAATTTGACATAGATATTAAAGCAAGAGGCCAATGTGTTAGAAAGCTCGGGTTCGTGGGGGGGCCCTAAAAATATAGAAATAGATATATAAAAAATAAATTAGAACCTCTTCCGTTTCTCATCCCACTCTTACAACGTACAGTAAAATAGATCCCTTCCAAATTGTAATTAGCAAACCTTACAACCCAAAAGGGACTAAGAAAAAGAAAAAAAAAATGCATCTAGATAGTCATTGTTAAAATTGTTATTTTCGACATATTTTGAAAAAAATATATATTTAGAACATTCATGTCCTAAATAATCATTTAGAACATTTTGAGTAACGGGTCGAACAAGAGAATATGTATCAGATTAAAAACCAGTGGCGTTATCAAAATTAATAGTTTATAACCGCATAAATATTTGTAGTTTGCCCGATAAATTTGATGCATATTTCCATATTATGCACATTAATTAATTTGTAAGGAAATCAAATTCCCTTTGCTCTTAATACGTTATTGTCGAGTTAGCTAAAAATATATTTTCAGCGAATTGTGAGTAGAGCAGTATTAACGCAATTATAGGCCCTTCATATAGAATGTTAGAAAGAGCGAAATGAACCTAGAAGAGAAACTAAATGACTGTTCATGTCCTTCCTCATAAGCTTTACGAAGTACAAATAAACAAAAAAATTAATTAGATTTTTACTAAGATCAAAGTGCCTTTATATCTTATTATAACGATGAAGAATAAATTAACATTTAAAGTTAAGTAAATAATAATATTGAGTTACCAGTTGCCTTTCCTTGCAGCCGCTCCGTATATTTGCCCTGAAGATGACCTACAAAGTAGGTCGAAACGTCGGCACACAATAAATAAGTATGCACTTATTATGGCGTTTCATTTGACTGCACCTCCAACTATCTCTATCCTTACATTATAAGTTCCAGTCAACTAATTTCTTCTCTAACGTAAGTAAATAACAGTTTAGTAAAAAAACAATAAAAAAAGGAATCTGTTCCGCAGGTTGTCGCTTAGAGTTGAGTTACAACATGTTATTCATTACTTTTTATTCATTACATCATTAATATTTTCCAAAAATATCAAGTTGTCGTGAGCTTTAGAATGGAAAAGAGAAATTACGGGTAATGAGTAGGTTTCGGTAATCATTTCATCAAGAGATAAAAGTTTCTGTTAGTTGAAACGAAGTATAAATGATATATCTACAGCCCCTTGTGAATAAGTGGTTAACTCGGATATTGTCCACAGAGAGTTAACTGCATTCAGATAACCGAAATCATTCTCGTAGTTTTTGGTTTGAAATGGAGTTGTAATATAAGCAACAACTCCTTATCGAGCTAATACCTTAGGCCTTACTTAACCCCTTATTCACTACGAAAATAACTGAATCCCGCTTACTTATGTACAAGAAACTCATTTTGGAGAAAATTAGACAACCACTGATTTACCGGGGCTGTAGATAAATTCGTTGAAACGTTCATTCTAGATGAAATGATTACCGAAATATATTTCCCATAATTACGTTCTCTTTTTGATACTAAAGCGCATAATAACTTTTTGGAAAATATTAAGAGGGAAACGAATGAACATATACAACTTGTTGCGACTCAACTCGAAGCGACAACCTATGTAACAGATACCGAAAAAATTAAAGCCTTAAATGTAGAGTGATTTTTTTTGTAGGGGTAAAATTTACGCACATTTTTCAATAATTTACTCGCTCCAGCCACAATGTACCGGCACAAAAGGCCTGACCTCAATGTGTTAGAAATAAGCGCAGAATGTTGATCGTCATAATAATCATTTGTGAATTATTAAACACATTTTTGCCAAAACAATGCTACTGAACAATTATAATAATTTATAAGTATTTCATTAAATACATGTTTATATAATTAATTAAGTTTTAAATAACACTACTGGTCCAATTAAAGTAACACTATGTTATGTAAAAGGAAGAAGATTGAGGATTAACCTGACTTTCTATGAATTCAAAATGAGAGAAACTAATTTGAATATATTTCGAGAGTTTCTCGGAAAAGTGTATCAAACTTCTGATCTGTTTGTGGATAAAAAGTCACTTCATGTAACTTGTTCAGTAATTTCGTTTTAACATTTGCATTTTCAAATTATTTACATACAAATTGTTTAATTAAAACTAAATAGCGTGGAGGGTCTTAAGGCTTGCGCCTAAGTCCACTAAACTCGTTTCGATCACTATTTAAAAATGCTTAACACATCTCGATTAGCTTTCTCATTAAGATATTGAAATGCACAGAGATGTTAAGAATTATGAACGAGGATGGAGAGAAAGTATGAATGTACACCATATAACTTTGAGAAATTTATGAGAACAATCTGCAAAAATAAAAAGAAGATATAAACTTATAAACTATAGCTTACGGAAAAAAACAATTAAGATTTTTGAGCTAAAATCGTCAGTGTAGGGCTATATTATAATTATTTACTCATGAGTATATGGTTCACTGAACGTATGTTCAGAAATGTTTTAATTTATATGATGGTTTTCAATAAATAACTCGCTTATTTAAAAAAAAATAAATTGTACTGATAAAAATTTATTGAGATCTTAAGGAGGATGAATATGAGACGTTTATGTATCAATATAAGTTATAGTACTATTACTACCACTACCAATTAGGTATATACTATTCGTATAAATATATTTATATGGTTGTGCTACAATTGTATAGTGGCACAGCCCGGGGTGGGATTTCGCTTCTTGGACAATGACAAATGGCGTTAATAATAACAATGGCCTCCCTGTTTCTAGCGTAGTACTTAAAATAAATAGTTACTAAGAACAGAAAAATATAATATTTTATACCAAAACAAAAAATCACGGAATATTAAAAGTTAAATTAAATAACTGAAAGCGCTTTTGCAATGAACTAAGTAATAAAATAACGTAATTATGTGTCAGCCTCCAAGATTATCTTTGATATAAGAATTACATTTGGACATATATCCATATTATAAAATATAAACCTAAAAAAAATTAATTTTCGTAACCCAACAATGCCCTTAACACCAAAGACCTTGAAAACCGGAGGGAGTACAGAGGGATGGACTCGTTGAAAACAATGGAATGGAATGAACTCAACGTAGGGTGGAGAAACTATCACGCGACAATTTGGCTAAATTATTAATGTTTTAATTAACAAGGCCAGATACAATATTAATTTCATTTACTGCTACAGTGGGAGATCTAAACTTTGCCTATCCAGGTAAGATCTTCAACGAGTACTTGACACCGAATAGGCCCAAGGCGTATTCCGTGTATTTAACGTATCTCCCGAATAACGAGCGAAATAACCAAATAATAAAAAATCCTAAGTAAGCACTATAAAGAGATTGATCTACAGGAAGTCAATAGTTTAACGAAGAAAATTGGTTGTCGCAAACTGTGCCTCAAAGTCGTAAAAAAAAATACGAAAAAAAAAGAAGAAGCATATAATTATAAATATTACTTGCATAAATCTATAAATGCAAAGTACAGAGACAGTAATAATGTCAACAATTGAATTTATAATCAATTTGGAATTTGAATTTGATTAACCTTGAGATCTAATGAGTTAAATTACTAGGAAATAGTATTTATTACTGATATTTATACCGGAATTTGTACTGATATTTACAAAAACTAATTTTAAAAAAATATATATAAATAATATATATATTCAGAAATTTTGAGTTTATGGATTCTCACACATAAAACGAAGTTAATTCCAACCAGAATTTTTTTTAAATTCATTTAAATATTATGGATGATACACAATTACATGACAAAAAGACAAGTAGGGAAACTGCGCTCAAATACCTAATTTAAGTTAAAAGGCCACGAGTCCATCTTTTTTTCAGAAGGCTTGGAGATATATCGGGAATTAAAGCCAGGATTAAAATGAGCAGGAATAAGGTTTTTCATGAAAAGATTGATATCGCGTTCCAGCAAAAACAGCAACAATTATTGGTACATTGAGATCGTAATGGAAGATTGTATTAGAAACGAACTATGAAAGCATTGAGGGTTTTACAAAGGATTCGATAGGAGAAGAATTCGATGGCTGAGTGGACCCCCAAAGCTCTAAACCGTAAGTCCGTGTATATATATATATATATATATATATATATATATATATATATGAAATTCTTTTCCAACAATATATTTTAGTTATAGATTTTTTTTTTGTTTAAACTTTATTAAAAACATTACAATCTGCCACTTCAATAACAAAACAAAAAATGATATAAACAAAATAAAATACGTGAATGTAATAAAATATATACATGTGTAAATACAAAAATGATAATAAAATAAAGTCTAGATAAAAAAATAAAATAATGTAAGTTATAGAAATTATTTATATTTTCTACCATTAAACAAAATATCCATAAATTCAAAAAACTGCAACAAGTGTTAATATTCACAAAATTATACTGTAATTTAAATCATATTATTCATTTCATATTAAATTAAATGGGTCCAAAAAAGCGTTAAGAGTGATCTGGCAGATTTTGTTTTATAATCGCAACCTTGATGTCTACCTGAATCACAGTATTATTAATTGTTAAATTTTGTCTGTAATTTATTTATTATTTTTCTTTATTATTTATCAATATTATATGTTCCAAGAAAAATGCATTAGCCTCTTGCTAAAAAAAAATAACTAAAAAAGGAGGTAACACTTGTGAAAAATTAGTAACAATTGAATTTACCAAAAAGTTAAAATAATTAGTGTATTAAATATAGTTTTAATATATTACGAAAAACATTGATTGACCAAGGACAGTGAAGACTTTCGGGTGGCCGGGAAGTGATCGCCAGAGGCTTCTTTAATCCTCTGTTTTTCCTGCTAACTCACCAATGGAAGCCGAATCAAGAAAAAGCCCGATATTTAAGCTCATTTTATTAGGATTAAATGAAATAATACAATTTCACTCATATTTAATGACAACAATAAAACTAAAAAACTCTTGGGGGGTAAATAAAGCCTAGAAAAATCGTTATATGGTATTCATGGACCAATAGCATTTATTGGTGATGTTTTTTTTTATTAATACACCATTAAATAATACCTATTAAACTGTTTTTATAGCAGTTATGAATTCACTGAAAATAGTCAAAATTTAAGCGTCAAAACAAATGACGGCGACAATTTTTTATTCCTGTAGTGAAATCACTTTTCTCTCGGATATTTACTCATATTGTATTATTCATTTATTTTTTTTTTTGGGGGGGGGTTGTAAACCGACTCTAATCGTTTAATACTCAAGTATTAAGCTTTTTTTGTATACTCCGAACTATTTATTTTTCTTGAAATATGAAAAAAAATAATTCTGCCTAAATATCATTCTTTTCACAATCTTGAAAAACATTAACCTATCCTAAAACATACAATTTATTTTTACTACTTTCCTCCTAATCATCATGTAAAGAAACTAAATTTGAAAAATATTAAAAAAATTAACTAATAATTGTCTAAACTCCGTTAATCGCTAAATTTTATTATTATTTGCAATTTTTTAAATAATATTTAAAAACAAATTCATGAATTATGGTTATATCGAGTCGTTACGGATGAAATGTCAGTTTCATTTATTTAAAGTTTACTTTTCATATGGAATTAGTTTATTTGTACACAAACAATTATGTTATGTATACCGTTTGAAAGATCATTTAATCCTTTTTCGTAATCAGTCTTACTTTTCCTTTTGAAAGTGAAGCAACATCTTTCAAAGTCTTCCGTGGAAATTCGTACAATTTTTGTTGTCCATAGCGTCACGGAAGCAATCCGAAATATTAATATTGTTTACGGTGAAAATACAGTGAGCGAAAAAACAATCTTCCGTTGGTTTGAAAAATTTTGGCCTGGTGATTATGACCTTACCAACAAAGAACGTGGTAGGCCGAAGACTAAGTTGGAGAACGAAAAGTTGAAAGACCTGGTCGAAGCGGATCCTTCTCAAACCACTCATGAACTAGGTTCACAACTTAGGGCAAATGCCATGACTGTTTTCAAGCACCTTAAGGAGCTTGATAAGATAAAAAAGCTGGAAATAGGGGTACCACAAGAAATTAACCGAGGACCAGCAGCTCGCCTGATTAGAAACGTACTCCGTGGAAAAGCTCCAGGAGCTGAATATAGACGTCCTTCCTCACCCACCATATTCCCCGGACCTTTCTCTAACTGATTTTTACTTATTCCGTTGTTTGGATAATTTTTTAAGAAATAAAAATTTGACGACACAAATGTCCTGAAATCGCCCTTCCAAAACTTCGCTTCTTCCTTGACTCCTGCTTTCTACAGAGCAGGGATAGAAATGCTTGTTTCACGTCGGGAGAAGTTTATTGAAAGTGAAGGATCCTATTTTGATTAATAAAAGTATTGTTTAATAATTTCTTTCCCAATAATATAAATTTACACCTCCACTGACATTTCATATGTTACAACCCAATATATTTTTTTTTCTGAACTTCTATTTTCATTAAATTACAATTACAGCACATTACAACAATATAATATGTACATGCAAAAATCTACAGCCTTCTATTGCCATAAGGTATGACAAGGAATTGAAATATCTGAGTCCGCTGAAGGCGAGTTCTGCAAAACCGGTACAAAGCCACTGGCTTTATACAATCAATTACTAATTATAAATTTGACATTTAACTCTCAACGAAAGCATCGACGAAGTGAACAAGTGGTAGAGCCTATGAGATTTTTGTCACACTGAGCCATTTCGGTCGGAAACGGTTACATATATTTATTTAGTTATGATATTCATAATATATTATTTATTATGTCATAATATATTTCTTAGATGCATTAAATCTTCCTATAGACAAATGTATCTACATGGTGATTATTTATTATAATGTATTCAACCGAATAATCTTCACCTTCCCTTTCCTCTCAATAAGCACTGGTGCAAACCAGTCCCAACCTCCTACGTGTTTTAGAGATTTTTTTAAAAGATAGTTTTAGAGAATTTAATTATTAAATACTCCTACATTAGTGGCTATTCCGTATAAATGACAAAAAATAAAATAAAGGATGGCGGGATACTTTCCACACATGTCTAATTGCTGTCCTGGAATTGCGTCAGAGTTAAATTAGTCAAAACATTAAATTAAATTAGTAAATCAAGAAAAGACTATTGAACATCTAGTGATTAGTTTGTGTTTTTATTTCATGGCACATTATAGATTAAAAAATAACATCAAAATAGCATGATCACACTCAGTTTATAACAGAAATCCAATATAATATAGATCCAAAGTAATTCAAGTGATAGAAAGATGAAGCAAAGAGGAAAGATATAGTAAGAAAAGACCCTAGGAGAATCGTGTCTCTTGTAAACAAAGCTATTTCGGGGCGGGTGACTAAACAAGGATCGAGAACGACTTTACCCACTAATTGCCCAGGCGTTGAATCATACTTCGGCCTTTCCTATAACCATCTAGAGATTCTTATCTATTAATATATTTCTAACCAGGGGCAAACCGAGATCTTAAAAAAAATATTATACAATCCAACAAGGGTCTTGGGTTTAGTACAAGGTAGAGGATTGTATTGTTGCTAGAATGGTTGTGCAGTGATAAGATTTGTCCGAAGACACGCTAAACATAGGTTATAATAGGTATTAAGATTTACCAAATCCCACCGCATCCACCCACGGCTGTTAATAGGCCTCTATCACTAAAATTGATGAAGAGTCTGCATACAAGTACAAGGTAGAGGAATGAACAGTTTTCAAGGATAACGGTCGTGCAGGTAGGTGATTTGTCCGAGATCATGGATCATGACGCAGAATCGCCAGGTTTTTACCCATATTGAGGATCTTAAAATACCACAGGGTCCATCCCCGGCTGTTAATAGATCTCTACCGCTAAAATTCATGAAGAGTCTTGGGTTTAGTACAAGGTAGAGGAATGAACAGTTTTCAAGGATAACGGTCGTGGAGGTAGGTAATTTGATCGGATCATGACGCAGAACCACCAGGTTTTTACCCATATTGAGGGTCTTAAAATATCACAGAGTCCATCCTCGGCTGTTAATAGATCTCCACCGATTCATGAAGAGTCTTGGGTTTTTTACAAGGAAGAGGACCGTGATTTGGTCCGAGCATACGCTAAACCGCCTGGCAGTTACTTCCTTTAAAATCACCCACTATATAGGGCCATAGGACCATATATGTTAAATGTAACTATTATAAATTTCGAAAACTTCATAAGATTATATCTCACTGGTATGTTAAATAAGCATAAAAGGCAAGACTAGTGAATTACATAAAAGAATCTCAAAATACTTTTTTCTTTTTTTTTTTAGAATAATTTATTGATATTTACAACTGTAATAATATTACAAGTAAATCTGCTAATATTAAAAAATGACATGAAAAAAAAATGTGGAAAAACTACCCATCGGTAGCACTCCAATAATCTATAGTAGAAGGTCTCGAGGCCATCTTCTTTTCAGAGGCCTCGGAGGGTTATCAGGAATAGTGTGGGAAGCAAGTTGAGAGAGTGGCGGATTCAAGTGTGTATGGAGCTTGTCATGGAAGGATAGGTATCTAGTTTGGGCCAAATCAGCAACATATTGGGTATTAAGATCATGATGGATGAGTTTGTTTGTGACATAATAAGGAGCATTGAGGATTTTACGAAGGATTTTGGATTGGATACGAGATGAATTCGATGGTTTAGTAGAGCCCCAAAGCTGAACTCCGTTTGTCCAAATAGGTCTGATAACTGTCATGTAAATGAGTCTTTAGTAATTAACTGGGAGCTTAGTGGGTTTGTCCAGTAAATATTGAAGTAGGCGAAAACGTCGAGCAGTTTCTTGTCTTTTCAGTCTTGTATGAGGATTCAAAATACTTATTTTGTACTCACTAAACATTCTCTGATGTCAGTTCCAAAAAAATGACACTTTAAGTTAATTCAGAAGTAATAAAATTATTTTATTATTGACGGTGTATAATAATTATACTGTTTAGGTTATACCTTCATCTATACATCGAAATGTCTGTTAAAATGCAAATTTCTTAATAAACTGATTACAGAAATATATTTCCCATAATTACACTCTTTTTTCATACTAAATTTCACAATTATTTTTATATTCAAGAATACTAAAAAGGAAACAAAAAGTTAAACTTGTTGTGACTTAACTCGAAGCGACAACCTGCGGAACAGATACCCATTTCTTTTTTCTAATAATTTATTTCTAACAAGCCGTGACGTATTTGTTTGCACATTTATACCTATCATTCCAACTTTAGAATCAACATCGCATTAATCCTGTCTAATCATAAGCTCGTAACCTTGTATCTTGAATTACCTTAAAAATTTCATTTAGCCGATTTATCTAGAGAAAATAGATAACTAAGTATCATTTAAATAAAGTTTTTGTGTGGGAAAAAACACTTGTACCGCTACAACTCATGAAGTCAAGGGTTCGGTCAGTGATGAGGACTGTACTGTTTTCATGACAATTATATAAAATCTACTACAGCCGGATTTGAACTCAGGACCTTCACCTCGGCAACTCAGCTCTCTACACACTGAGCCACGCTACTCTCCTATATACTGCATTACATATTAATACATTTATTGCTGCAAGTTCTTTAGAAGCACAGTGGTAATCCACAAGGGAATTGTGGTTTTGAAGACATAAGAAACACATCCACATCGAGAACAGCCATTACTGAAGAGGCTGGCGCGGAACAAACGAATACACACAACTACCCAGACCGCTTGCAGATGATACGCTAGAATTCAGCGGTGTGTGATATCTAGATCCGGCCAGACATATAGAAGTTCCATCACATGTCCAGGCAGAAAAACATTATAAATACGTATAACATTAATTGAAACGTTATTTCTTGATCTTGTGCAACTTATTTTCATTTTAACTAGACGCAAAATGAACTGCAAAACAAACTCAACGATAATATATTTAAAACAAATTCCAAATTTTTTTTTTAAACATTCGATTTATTTTTTTAAAAAATATACAAGGATTGTCAATGAAATTTACCAATGAGATTGAAACGGATAAGATATAATTTTGTGGGAATTAACCAAACCACATAGAACCTCAAACATTTTCCGATTTTAACAACAAATTTGATTAGTCCAGTTTTCAGAGTCATTATCTGTAAATAAAAAATGTTACATATTTACCAATGTCTGCCGTATTTACCTGTAACATATTTACAATTACCAGTTATTTCCTAATCTTTCTAATTTCCTTTTTCTCATCTGGAAAATTGAAATGATTTTGACTTAAAAGTAGATAACGGTTATTTTACATAATCCAATTTCAAGAATCAACCATTTTGTTCACGCAACGATTTCTCAATGACAAATAGATTAATACGTATCATTTAAATATTGTTTCGTGTAAAGATGAATAATTCAACTAGATACGTTGTATTACAAAATAAAAAAAAATAAACTGAAGCATAATAACCCATGAAGGGTCTTATGTACATGGTAGACACCCCTTTTAAATGCAAGGAGGTGCTTTAAAAATAATTAAACTTCAATTTTAATATAAATAATTACTAAATTTTTCATTTTGCTCTGAAGCCTACAAAAAATCATGATATAAATTACATGAGTTGCTTATATTTTATATTTTTAGTTTATTATACTATATTTTTATAATACGTCTTAATACCCTACAATTAATTAACTAAACTTTATTAAATAAATTAATAAACGAAAGTTTATGATAAAACGAAAAACTTTTATTCAACATTTTGTTGAATCTTACCTACAACAAAACGAATATATTTTTTATAAATAACAAAATACTAATAAAAGTATTTTATACTTGGCCTTCATAGGATGAAGTAATAATAAAACCAACTTTCTAAATTTAATATCGGTATTATGACCCCTATTGAAATAGCTAATAAAAGGTAAGAATTCCAACAAGAAGATCAACAAGAATCTTAATTATCTATAGCATGATAGATGAACATCTAACTTTCTCTTTTCTGTGTTTCGGAGGCAAAGCACAAAGCTTAAGAAAGCATAGGCCTAAGAACAAATAAAGAGCTAAAGAGCTTTATTAAACTTAACTTTCAAAACTTAACAAAACGAAAAAAAATGGGCTTCTGTCTGAAATAAACAGCAAGGTCTTTTTTTTTTATATAGAAATGTGGTGATTACTAGGTTATTCTTTTTTTTTAAAAGAGAATTTCTACAGTCCGAGATATTTATTATCCACACTACATCCGTCAGCTCCGTTAATAGATGCTCTAATATATTGAGATGAATGAAGATGATATCACTTGCACGTGTATATCAAGAGAGCTTCTTAATTTATATGAATCAAAAATAATTTAAAACTCTGAAGAACTAGTTTAAAATTAAAATAGGTACGTAAATAAAATAGAATAAAAAAAATTGTATAAATACAAATGAGGTGAAATTCGCAATTCCAGTCAGCAACAAAAACTTAAGAGGACGTAATTTATAACTTATACTGTTTTCCATTAATAGAAAACAGATGCATTTTACACTTTGTGGAAGATGAAAAAAAAACGTACCCTTATTGTTGCTTGTTCATTTCACGTACGTCACTTTATGCTACTATGGCTAATCGGACGATGCTAAAATTTTTCCTACCCAGATTTAATTAGGATAGGGATTTTTAACGAGTACCTAACATCGCACAGGCTCGGGACCCCCGTTTAACGTCCTTTCCTCAGGACGGCGTAACCAAGGATTTTTCACTCCCTTTAAAAAATCCTAGGACCTGACGGACTACAAACCCGCGCTCTTGGGCTTAGTAGTGTGTTACACTAACCACTGGACCACAGGTCGCCCCTAACGTACCCTTACAACCCATGAATGACGAGTACGTGGTACATGGCAGAGACTATACTGTTTCTAGGACAACGGTGTGCAAGGAGATGATCGAAATCAAGCTCAACTCCCATTTTTTCAAAAAATTCTTTGAATTGGAGGTCTTTCAGCATGAAATAATGAAACATAATTTTATTAATTAATTTAAATATACTTTGTGATCGCTACATCTGACGTTGAAGCCGTCGTAAATAAAGAAACTTCTGTTTCTTAAGTTTCTGATACTTGATAACCATTCATATGCATTGCCTTCCTAATTAAGTTATGGTCTATAAAATATTTAACAACAATCAACAAATTATTAATTAATTTTAAAAACTCTGATATTTTATTGCCATCACTAAACGGAAAGCCCCTGCGATACAGCCAGGCAAAAACTACATCGATTACTCTAACCTTCCATTCCCTCCCATAACGTGAATCATCTTGCCGTAGCCGCAAACTCATAGTTTCATTAGATAAACCTGCAGTGCTGCTAATAATAAATATTAATAATAATAAATATTATTATATATGTATAATAAATATTAAATCAGGACTATCATACCTCAGGCGGTTTTAATTATTTTTTTAAGCAAAATTATAAAAGAAAAACGACCGATTAATTACTAGAAAAATAAAAAATATTAATGAAAGACGATTAAATTATGTGTAATTAAATCGTACTTCTAATAATACTGTACTTCGTTAAAACAGGATAATATTTTATAAACTTATATTAAGTAAAAATGCCTAATCTACATCAATAAATATCATAAATGTTTTCATTTTTCTCATATCACTTGTATATCATAAAATATAAATGTTTTCGTTTTTTTTTTTATGCATTTTCATATTCGCAGCTTTAAGGAAAATTCAGTAATTTACCCCCAACGACAGGAAGTTCCAAGGCTTCTGAATCTAAGGTCAACGTCATGAATTTAGAATATTGAATAAACAATCATAATAAAGAATAAACGTTTAAATAAATTTATTTTATTTATGTGTGCATTTTTAAAAGCCAGTAGGAGTGATTTCTACTTATTATGTATTATTACATACCACTCTAAAAGAAATACAAGTCATGGAAACTAATATGAAGAAACTCTCATATTTATAAAAATTTATAAATTTTTCTTGAATTACCTTATTTTAAGTTAATTTTTTTTTTAGCGTTTCGTTCTCTATATCAGTGTTTTCATGACTTGCATTTCTTATAGAGCAGAATGTTATGATATTTGAATTAGAATCAGTCCTGATTAAAACAAGAAAATTAGTGTTAAAGCAAATTAAAGAAAGAAATCCTAAATAATTATTTACAATTAATTCTAAGTAAATAAACTAAATTGAATAAGGACATGCTAATCCTATTGATTATTAATTTCAACCACGTGGTATTTATGTAATTAAGATTTATTTTTTTAATTTTTGTGTAAATGGATAATTAAACGATTCGGAGCATCAAAATATTCAAATTAATTTATATAACTATTTTATATTACATCAGATTCGTAATAGTAACATTGATAATTGTTAGGAGGGAACTCTAAAATTTTTCAACGCCGGTGTCTTACGTTGGTTACGATCAAACGTGAAAGGGTGATATCAACGATTGTTAAGAAAAGAAGTGTTAACTGGAAAATCATTCAAGGGAGATAAAAAATAATTTCATGCAAAACGATTATGAACTTATCGGATGATTGGACTCCAATTAATGGGTTAAGTTCTCCGTATTATTTTTTTTTTAATATATATAAGTGCAAACGAATACAGAATTATGTATTGTGTAAGGCTAATGTATGAACCTGTAAGGATGGTTGTGATGGGTGTCTGGTCAGCAGTGTTGAACCTCGAGCAGCACCACATGGCAGACTGTCAGGCGGAGGTCTTCTAGGGTCGATAAGACCAGGCTGCTATGGTAACTGCCCACGCCGTCGTCTGTCCACTCGCTTTAATCAATTATAGAAATCACATGTATCCGATAAACAATCGATCCCAGAATGAGTGAAAAATAGTTCGGATAAAAATACAACGAAAAACAACCGTAATATTCAACGAAATATGTACAAGCTGCCAGAGTGAAGTACATTTGGTTGACTTGTATCTGAACAATGATGTTACCGTAGTAAAAATATCTAGAAATTACATGAAAAAATAAATTGTAACTAATTCACAATAGGATGTCATAATCACCACATTTCTAAATACTAAGTAACTCAAACAAAAAATATACAATAAAAACAAGTAAGACGCTGGAACCAGCTTTCTTTTAGAATTTGTTAATAATTTTTTGGGGGTGACCTATGTTATATTGGTTAGCATAACAACGTTCCAACACTTAAAGATACTGGTTTGAAGCCCGGCAGGTGCCTTTATATATCCTATGAAAGGGCATCCTTGGTTATATCCGTGCTTTGGAAGAGACGTAAAATGGTGGCCCCGAGTCTGTGCCTTTTCAGGAACCCGTTAAATATCCCTATTATAACTATACCTGTATAGGGAAAAATTTAGGATACATAGTAAGGTCCGATACGGTATAGCAGCATAAAGTGATGTTAAATAAATAAAGAAACTATAATTTTTCATTTAATCGGTATTAAAATGTCAATTTTTTTTTCCAATCCAATGGCGCGACCGCACTTAACAGAGACCAGCTACACCCTAGAAGGGTCTTATGGTTACATAGTATATAGGGCATTTAGATAGTACGTATTACTGTAATAAACCTAGTGCCACAATAACAGAGCTACCGCCTTAAACTTAATGAATAAATGAAAAAAAAATAATAATGTAACAGATGCAGTAACATAGAAAACTATGTATTTAAATTTAAATATGTATGTCATTATCAATAATTGATAATCATATTATCAATTATTCAATAATGTATTATCCAATAAAGTATTGATGTCTCTAATTACTCCTTACAATTAGTTTTGTGAACAGATGCAATTATAAAAAAAAAGTATCTATTTAAATTTAACAATTTAATCTCTACTGTAATGCAAATAATAGAAAAACTAGAATACTAATGTATATTTGACCAGTTTTATGTTAATTTCCCTAATTATTCCTTACTTATTAAGATCAAAGTCAACGAGGAAAAATGCAAACACGTGACTTTTACCCTTCGCCAAAAGACTTACATGGAATCCTCATACCAGACTCAAAAGACAAGAACTTAACAGACGATTTAGCCAACTATACAGATTACTATGTCGGACCTCCGATCTTTCAATAGACAATAAATTACTAATATACAAGACCATCATCAAACCTATTTGGACCTATGGACTGGAACTGTGGGGGACCGCAAAACAATCGAATATCAGACGCATTCAATCCTTTCAATCCAAAATCCTGAGAACTATTGTCCATGCTCCTTATTATGTTTCCTACAAAACCCTCCATAAAGATCTCAACATTCCTTTCGTCCTCGACCTCATCCCTACTAAATTTTCAAACTTTCACCAAAACCTTGCCTGTCATTCCAACCCCCTGGCTCAGTCATTATCCAGTTCCACACATCCATAAAACCCACCCCGCCGTCTAAACCGGCAATGGCCCCGAGATCTGTTGTAATAATGTTATTTGGAGTACTGGCACTGGCCAGATTCTCCACTCACGACCTGTGTGTGTTTGAAGCGCCCTTAACCAGCTTCGATTGGCGTTTAATGCCAGTGACGCGGCTGGGAAAGGGGGCTTGGGCTTCCCGGACTCCTGCTTTGCCCTCATTCCTGGGGAAGAAGCTCAGTTCGGGGACCCCAGGCAAATTGTAAATAGGGTATGAATGTGTACATTTTATTTTATTTTATTATTAGTATTATTATTATTATTTACTTTACTTTATTATTTATTTTACTTTATTATTATTATTACCGCATTAATTTCTTTCTGTTACCGCATGTATATATTTATTTATTTTATTTTGTTTATATTACTGTTTTGTTATCGAATGACTGTAAGCTACACAGCACTATTACTTATTGCCCATAAGTGGCAGATTGTAATATTTCAATAAAGTGTTAATATAAAAAAAAAAAAAAAACTTTTTAAGAAGATAATTGAGTAATTTTGAAAACGGATTCACTGAGCCTTTTATTATAAAGCCACTGAATTATAACCTAGGAATAATATTGTTCTAGCTAAAAATAAAAATACTTCATATAATTTATGAAACTTGATGTATCTATCGACAAGGGTTGTTCATCATAGCAGAATTAAACAGTAAATTTTGAAAAGGCAGATATATGCCGTAAATGGTTAAGTTTTTCATCATAATCCTACACCAAACAATTTAACCTTCAGCTGAGAACCATAAATAAAATAGTATTTTATTTTTTTCTAGAGTATACCTATTTTTTTCCCCATTTAATCATGCAAGCAATTGCAATTATCATCGAATAAAATGAGGCTTAACTACGGACCACATGCCTAATTTAAATAATTACAAAACTAAAATAGCTTTGTTGAAATCTGTAGCTTTGTTCAACAAGAGACAGAAACTTGAAAAACGAACCAGGGGTAAACTATTATACGATTGTTCCAGGGAGAAAACATAAAATCTTTTATGGCCTGATGTCTGGAAAATTCAGACAGGCACAAGGCCCAACAGTATTGAGCTATAATTCATTCTTGGGCGATTAAATATAAAATTGTTCTTGAGTAGAAAAAATTTGAACAACCACAGTTAGATTGCAAGGAACAATTAGTTCAAACGACCGAGTAATTCAAGAAAAATAAAATAGTAATGGTAGGTAGAGTTAACAACCAATTTAAACTAAAATTATTAACAATAATTCATCCATCCAATACTTATAATTTAACGAACCAATTTATCTTGTTTATAGCAAATTTATTGGTTTATTTATAATTAAAATAAATAACAATTCGTAGTCAGGAGAAAATGTTTGGTAAATTTCATATTTTGGATTTGCATTATCCATTGTCTCAAGCATTAATCTGTTTGCATCACTTCATTTTACCGGAAGATGATGTGAAAGGTGAGTTGTAGTGAAAATATCTATTCTTTAACATAAAATAACTAATGTGGACAATACAAGACTTCCTTACAAAATATAAAGACATTATTGTTACGATTACTAACACCACAAGTAAAAAAATATTCAAGTATAGTCAAAATGGATTTGTTCATTATATATCTGAAATTATTAACGTTTACCTTACTTCCATTGCGTCTTAAAAGGAAATAAAAACCTGGAAAGACGATTTTAGAATGCCTATATCATTCGGTAGCCGGTAAATCAGATCTAAAAGTTTTGGGTTAAGTATCGTTCCCAGTTTATTAACTCTGTCTTAAATTTAATATGTTATTTCAATTCCTACAAAGCTGTTAAGCAGGGATACTCTCTAGTGTGTAGTGCTGCGTTGCTATGCAGAAGGTTCCAGATTCAAATCCAGGTATGGCAGATAACTTATTTAATCTTTAAACAGCCACAGATGGACTCTGTGGTGCCTACAAACTCTCCTGAGACCCACCCAGGCTCTATAAATTGGGTACCCAGAACAGGGGGGAAACCTGGCGGTTAAGTATGATCTTGGACAAATTATCTCCCAGCACGACCATTGTCCTAGAAACAGCAGTCACTATCGCAATGGCCTTATTGGATCCAGAATTTTGGAAGGGAAAATAACGAGATTACCTTTCTTTAGCTGTTTATTATTTTTACTTGAATTCCTTTACCCTCCGACACTTCCTAAGCTTTCCTTTTTCAATATTTGCCTTTTCTAATTACTTTTTCCGGCTACTTTACAACTCATAAGATTGCTATGAGATTTTAAGACATAATATTTGACACTAATAAGTTTCAATACCTCATGATCTAATGTATGAACGGTATTATACGAAATTGGTCCTTAATATATAATGAACATTATTTATCATAATCTAGGACTAATCACCACCTTGCATGACCGTCGACCACAAACAGTACAGTTTCTACTACGTACTGGACCCAAGTCCTTGGATTGTAGTGGTAAAGGTTACAGAATATTTATTATTGAAATGAAAATATATAAACCAAAATATTATTTCAATTAATTATTTTAAACTACTAAAATAAAAAGCATACCTTATATAAAAACAAATGACATCTTTGCAGATTTATTAAATGTTGATTACGTCATAAACATACCTGAAACGAGAAAAACAAATTTATAAAAAGGCATTATGTAAATAACTTAATCTGGAAATATAAAACAATTAATATAATTTTTTTTACAAAAATACATAAGATACACAACATAGAAACAAACATTTCAGGAATATGGGGTCATAATTTAGACAAATATTTTGCGAGTTGACCAAACAAAGATAACAAAAAATCGTGTATTTTTTTAAAAATCAACAATCAACAGGAAATAGTTCATTTTAATATCAAAGATTGATACGTGAACTATCATTATGAACTAATTTATCCCGTTTCAGGTTGATCTTGACACAGTTCTTTGTTCTTCATTCCGACAACGAAGGAGACTTGGACCTCATCCAGAAGTTGTCTCCCTTCGAAAGGTCTCCCCATTCTCTTTTAGACGATTTATTTCTGTATCCGTCTTCGAATAGAAACCGATATGCATTCTCCAGAACGACGCATTCAGTGCTACTCGAATACTGAACGATTTTATTCAACTGTTACTAAGGATACTTACATTCCGGGAGGTAAGAACCTAAAAACTATACGAAAATCTGGTAAAAGGATAAAAACCGTGGCTAAACATAAATGGTATACTGTCAAGAAACACGCGCAGGTCAATACCAGATCGCGCCGCAATTTCACTGTGAATTTATATTTAAGCATCGCTATTTAGTGTATTATATATTTTGTTGTCTTCAGGGTACTTAAACATTTATCATAAAGTAAGATTTATTCAAAAGCTACATAAGAAAGTATTGATTAAGAACTACTTGGAAGTATTGATCATAGAATTTATTTAAGACAATTTGCCTAAAATATAACCTGCTTAGTGGAAATCGTGACCTTTACAGATCTGATAGTAAATAATGTTTTGTCTATTGATTTACAATAAAGATTTATTAATGTTTTTTTATTGAAATTTATAACTGTATTAAATAATATAAGACTATGAATGATATGTGATGACAAGTAGAAAAACTAACCACTAGTAGTACTCAAACAAGAAAGTTATAAAAATTAAATGTTGTGAAAAATTATATATTGTACTAGCAAACAATATATCATTTAGGCCGCTGGATTCCATGTTTTTTTATCTTAGATTCTTGGTTTATTTATTTTTGAAAATATTATTATGGATTTATATAGGAACGATAGGTATCTTCAACTGAATTAGGTACACTTTAAGAGAGAGATGAAGATGGGAATCTGCTGGAATTCTATTGTGATGATAGAAATAGAACTCAAGTGATAGTGCTCACTAGTTCTTTTTGATTGGGTTTAAATTCCATAAAAATATTTCTTTCCACACCTTCATGTCAAGTACAAATTCTTCATTGTGGCCGTTTTAATAAAATTATTGATGAATCCTTAAAAAATTATGATTGTATTATACAATTTTAATTAATGTAAATCAAGTAGCAACGGAAAATTTTACACAATCGTTAAGAAGTCGGAATGAGCTTAACAATCAGGAGCGATTAGTGCCTTTGTCTTGGCTGAATCCTATTATCTAAGCCTCCCCGAAGAATCTCCCTTTGTGCAGAGAAAGGCCCTATTCTAGACAGCAGCCCTTGCAGAGAACTAGTTAATAGGGCCCTAAAACTACCCTTAAAATAGTACGCGGTAACCCTGCGTGAGCACGATCGCCACCTGAACTTCAACCAAACAGCTCGTTAATACTATTTTTACCCCCTCGCCTCGCCCTCTCTTGTCGGCATCCGGTAACAACAATAATATCCGTTCATGTCTCAGGGTCATACGTTTCAACACTGGTTTACTTGTCACCTCAACGTCGAAGAAACGAGGTAGCGTCGACTAAGACGGAGTTATGATGCAACTAAAACAAAGAATACATGAGAAAGAAAAAAAGAAACATGTCATAACTTAGAAAGCTGTACAAAACAATAAAAAAAAAAAAGAAAAGAAGAATATCTGTTTTCAGATTTCCATCAAAATTTCCATTTGCACATTTTTCCTCGAGAAAACTTGTCCCGCATAAATCAAAAACGATCAGTAGAATGTAGAATGTTTGCATGTATTAGGAATTGGAGTTAACATCGAGTTGCACGCCTTCATTTAAATGTATACAATTTGATTTTTAAAATTAAATCTTTAATATCACTTCATTTAATAGGAAAATAGTAGCACTTTATGTGAAGCGTTTAGGATCAAAGGCGGATGACTTCAAATATTGATTGTTTCACTTTTTTTTCTGATGGTTTTAGGCCTGTTCTTAATCTGATATTTCGGGAGTATAAAATTGCTTATGTGAAAACTATTTTTTTTCAAATTTCGGAGTTAACCGCTTATTAATAACCGATTATATGCGCCTCAAATGTATAAAGAACATTTTAATTTTATCCAAATCTAGAAGAAAATTAGAAATTCTAAATTATATATATAGGGACAGGAATCGAGAAATAACTATCAACAGAATTCAGAATTAGTTGTCTGAAAAAGGGAAGGAACATTAAAGTATATCACAAGTTTTTCATTCAAATTTAGTGAAATAATATTCATACATTAAGTAAGAGGCAGTTACATATACAAATTTTCTATTAGTTGACATGTTACAATTATAATCCATTTTCTATATTTAATATAATTTAATATATCAACTGAAAAGCTTTTCAATAACACTATCCAACAAAAAAATATTTTTGTAATGTTTCCTTCACTTCATGAGTCAAATCTTACTAATTTTTGGTTGAAAAACACGAAAATGACAATGAAAAAATTTTAGTAGCTCTAGTTTCTGTGATACACCATGGGTCAAAATATATAACGTTAACAAATTGAGGCAAATCAGTAAATTTTAAACCATAAGTTTATCAACATTATAAATTAATTTGGAGTTGAAAATTAATGGCAGAATACTTGGCAGGTTGGATATTATTACCATCATGTGGATTTCATTTTTGTTTTGGCCTGTCTTTTGTAGGTGAGTTCTGGAGCATCCCTACACATGCACCAACAGTAATCTGCAAGCATTGATTCATTCCAACGGCCCTTATATCTTTGTTCCATTACAGAAATATCCTGATGGAATCTCTCACCGTGTTCATCACTGACCGCACCACAGCTAGGAGGGAAAAAGTCTAGATGAGGGTGGAGGAAATGAATTTTGAGAGACATGTTGCATCCAAGTTTATGATATTTTTTCCTTCGAACGCTGTCTATACTGTGATACCCTGACATCATGCTGGAGAAGATTCCACTGCTGTAGTCTTGAGCCTAGAAGTTCTGCCTTATCCTTTGACAAATCAAGGTCTCGAATGAGATCACTCAATTCCGCTTGACTCAGTCTGTGCGGTTTATCATTTGTTTCCTTAAAATCAGGGTCGTGAGATGTGCTAGGCTGGCTGAGTTCTTCTGCACTATCTTCATTTTCCACTTCAAGTTCATAACTGTGGGGTGGGGTAGGTATTGGTAAACCATATGAATGTAGAATTGGTCGAGTAGCCGAAGGAATATTTGGGTATTGAACTGTTCTTTTTTTCTTTGTTGACAATCCCGACTTTATTGGTGGAGTCAAGCAGAAATAGCAGTCATTTATATGGTTTGTAGGCTCCCGCCAAACCATGGGCACAGCAAAAGGCATAGATCGTTTTTTATTTTTCAGCCATTCTCTTAAAGTAACTGAACAAGAGTTACAACATATATGTGGAGCCCACGACTTATCTTGGTCACCTACCGTAACTCCAAAATAATGCTTATAAGCAGTCTTAACAGCAAGAGTAAGATTGCGTTTCTGTGACGAAAATGTTACTTCACCACAAATGTAACAAAAGTTATTCACTGAATTCACACAACTTCGTGGCATTTTGGTTTGGTACACTTAAATATCACTCCAAAACATTAAATTCGAATAAGAAAGCAACAGAAACCACATCAAGCACTATCTGAAGAACTGAAATCACTTATATAACCTCAAAATAGCTGTACAACTGTTGGTTTGGTCAATTAACAGGCGTACCAACATCCAAAAACTAAATTTCTCGACAAAGTGAAAGCTGAGCATTAAAAAATGACATGTTACTGTATCTTGAAAACAAGAGCTAATTGGTCATTTTCGAGGTGATTTTTGAACTCAGGGGGTGAAAATACATAATAACTGGGTATTTTTAAGCCCGAAACAAATTCATTGTTGTTCAGTGTAATTAATCAATACAAAAATTTCCCTTTCACTCCTGTAGAATACGTTGGCTGCCAATCAATCCACAAAAAATATGCACTTAATAAGAAAATATTTCCATATGTAATACTTTTTTTCATATGAAGATTAAGGTTCGTTCCCATTAGCAGTGTTTCTTGATTAATGCACGAGATTAATGTTTTAATTAGTTTTAATCCTACCTCAACTTACAGAATAATTAAGGGGCTTTCTTACAGTTTACCGACGTATTCAAACGAATCCAAATCAAGAATGTTTACTTTTTGCCCAAACAAGCTCTAACAATATAGCATCACCATTAGCGAATCCGCAAGGAAGAAAGAGAGAAAAAATGACGCTCCGAAAGCACCATTAAGAAACAAATAAACTATTCATTAAATGGGATTCTCCAAAATGTTGGCTTATCTTCGAAATCAATTCGCGAAATTTTAAAATGTAATATATATTTTTGAATACAAATCATATTTCAATAATAAGTGAAAGAAAATTAGTGTGCTAAACATCTATCGTTATATTTTATTTTTAAACTTGTGGAAAAGAGAAAAATAATTATATGGTACAGCATAAGTTGCTTAAGTAAAAATATCCTAATAAACATAAGAATTGTTTTAATTAGCAATAATCGCACCGCAGTAGACCTTCAATGGTTAAAATGTTGTCTCATCTCAAGGTTAAGATATACATTTTTTTTTATTTAACATCACATTTTGCAGCTAATCGGAGGTTCCTACAGTGAGACCCCTAAATTTTGTTTAAAAACTGTTATAATTTCTTTAAAACCATGTCTTTTTTTTCATCCGAATATTCACTGAGGTATCTATGAGGACTGTGTAACAGAATGACACAAATGTAATCAAATAATCCGTGTACCAACCAACCTTCATTATTATTTCATATTTAGGCATAGCAAATTGTTGGTCCCTCTAAGGAAGTATATTAACGAATATTATAAAAATTACAACAAAAATGTATGGCGCAACCAGAATTGTTTTATTGTAAAAATGTATTAATTTATAAGAGAAATTGGTCTATATGCCTCAAATTTTAAAATAAACACAAGTTCATTATTATAAACAATGATTTAAAAAAAATTAAAACATATTGAAAGAAATCACTCAACGATGTAAAAGATTTAATTTTTGTTCATTATTATATTAAAACGTTTTTCATTTCATTTAATTATTTACTAACATAAAAATATTTTATTAACTAATTTATGAGGACTTCAGCACAATCTTCTGTCTGATTAAGGACTTGTTCTTCCATAATTCATCTTCCGCAGCAGAAATTTCTCAGGAAGATAGAGGGTAAAACAAAACCGAGTCCGGAAAACCACAATAAGGTCGAACCTAAATGTTAAACCAGCCAACGAGCTAATAGAGGAAAACAGACTGAGATGGCTTGGACACCTACTGCGGATGGATCCTAGCAGAATTGCTAGCGAAACTTACCTAGCCAAAGTGGAGGGAATACGAGGAAGAGGACGAACCAGGAAGAAGAGGTTAGGAAGGACTTTGAGAAGAGCACAGTTGGGGAAGACCATTAGAGCTGGAGAAGGCTGTACAGAATTCCTCCTCACACTCCTTAGGCGGTTATGAGGATTGATTATGATGATGATGATGAAGTCATCTTCCATCTTTTTGTTTCACTACATCTGTTTTAAATAACTTTCACCCAGACTAAACACATGTCCCCTTGTACAGACATCCGAAGAATGTCACTTAGATTTCTAATGGTTTTGATTCTTCGAAGAGGCTACTAAGGAAATATACAAACAAATTTTTTTCTAATAATAGAGAATGAAACCTCTTTCATTAAAAGTGCTAAACGATATTTACATACGCATAATTATTTCATTAAAAGAATAAGAAATTAGAAAGTTCTTCTGCGAACTAAGCTTTGTAAGTGTTATTCCAGTTCAGCTCTGTCAATTGTGCAGTAAATAAATTACACATATGAGAAACGACTTATTTTTTATTTGGAAGTACGTTTTAGGCCATCCGAAGGACAGAGGAATGTAAAGTCCAGCTCCAACTACTATAATTATTATCAAGTCAATACCTAATACCTTCTCTACAACGGTTTTGGGCGATTACTTTACTAAGGCAAGCCCAAATGATGAATGTCACACAGATGACAGATCTACTATGGGAATAGACGATCCAATAAACGAAAACCATTCAGAGGCCTTAGCAAAATGTGAGGAATGGTGTAGAGAGCGGGTAGGCGTAGTGCATAAAAGGATTTCACGCTGAGGCATCCTCGAAATACCTAATCATGCTAGCAATAGCCAGGGGTCACTGGTCCCCATAGTTACCTGTCTTGGTCGTATTCTTCGACTTTTTTTTATTTTTAATGTGAGGAATATTTTTTTTTTCATAATAAGCCCAGTCAATAATGAACTAAGGCAAAAACATATTAACTAACCTCAACACTAAAATATAATTAAGCAAGACTATCCAAAAAAAATACATTAAGTGTAAACATGAAGAAGAATAAATTTTACTTAAAAAAAATATCGTATGCTTAATGCAGATAAAATTTAAAAAGTAATTAATAACAAAGAACACACCAACAAATCAATGATCTTACCAAGTATAAATTATAAAACTACTACATTTAGTTTTAAAAAATAACTTAGACATAACGCATATAAAATCAATAAATAAAAAATAACACCAACAAAAGTCTAAAAAAAAAAACACTATACAACTAGGATCAATAAAGGCTTCGTTTCAGTGCGTGGTAGAGGCTGCATGTACTGTTTCTAGGACAACGGGTGTGCAGACAGCCGATTTGTCCAAGATCACGCTCAATCGCGAGGTTTTCCCCCATTTAAGGGTACCCACTTTGTAGAGGCTGGGTGAGTCCCGATATGGTATCCAGATACCACATCAAAAAATTAAATTATTATTACTGAATGTTAACAGATTAATTAAAGAATCCACCACAGCCGGATTTGAACCAACTCAGCGTTTTACCACTGAGTAACTTTGCTTCGTATTGAAAAGAATAAGCACTGATATAAACTTTATAGATAAAATATTAAAATTCTTTTCAATTTTCCAATAGATTTTTTTAGAATTAGGATTGTTAATGCCACAACTTTGCCATCGTTTAAATTTTCTAAATGAGGATTACAGATGCAATTTTCCATTGCTTAGCTGAGGAATTAAAAGATGAAAAATTAAATTAAACATAATAAAGAAGAATTTAATTATATTTTGTGACTTTTCTACCTCTTTTGTGACTTTTCTTGCCCTAACTGTATCATCAACTCTAGCCATAAAAATAACCAGTCAGTAATTAGTCAAAAGCATTTTGAAATTATTGTTTCAGTTTTTTTTTCAATGATATTTTTAAAGGTTCTATTTCTAATATTTATTTTCATACATGCATGCTGTCTGTATGCATGTGTTTATCTTCCAAGATTAATCATTTATTCAAATTTCTAATTACTAATTATTATGGCTTTAAAAGAAAATATATCAGTATCTTAAATTTTTATCAAGCTTTTCGAGAAACAGACATATTACAGAATACACATTACCACTACGAACTGAAGAGCATTAAAATTACCTGTCATGATGATTTCATAAATAATAAAAGAAATTCCCGTAAAACAATATATTAATTTAATGTGCGAATTCTTAATTATTTTCTCATATTCACATTAGTGCTATCATTTTTAATGTTTCATGCATAGAAATAGAATGTTTTCGGAGAAGATTTCTACGTCAAAAAAGATCTTTTGGGATACTTTTACCTTACCTATAAGAGGAAAACAAGTTTCAAATAAATAAATAAAGTGATTACTTTATTCTGTATAACGTAAGTGGCTAAGAACCAACAATGCACAGAATGAAGAGTGGGAGAGGTAATGGTTGGTCACTGGCCTAGAAAGAGCAAGGGCGATGTCCTCGTCCTGGCCAATTAAACCTTAGTGTAAATTAGATTAAAATTATAGGTATTAAACAAATTAAGTATTAAAAAAATAACTAGTTGTATTGAACAATAATAACAAAATTTAATTACGGATTTTTTAAATATTGGATATGTCCAATATATGAAAATATGGTTTCAGCCCTTCAAAATGAGTTACAGATTTTATAATTTGTATGTGAATTGAAGAGGTGTTATACATGAGTACTTTTCTTAAAAAATTGTTATTACTACAAATGGAACTGGAAAAGGTTTAAAGTATCCATTATTTTTTCGACGTCTCTTAGACTGTAAGAACCAAATGGTGTCAAGTAGAGCAGTAAGGTAGCATGAATATTCCAACAGTGATGGAAAGTTGCCAGAGGAAAACAGCTTGCAAACTACTTTCTTGAGCTTACAAAATAGATTAAACCAAAACAAATCATAAACTTTTATTTTTTTAAATTTTTATTATTCAATGAAATTTACAACTGTATTAAAATAATACAACAAGTAAATGATAGGAATGATACATATTGGCATGAATAAAAGACAATTAGAGAAACTACCCAGTGGTAGTAATCAATTAACTTTTTATATGCATAAATATCCACACACTGACCAATATACATAAATACCACAACGTGCGCGATGATACAATGATGAAATATTAAATAAGGCCGAATAATTGAATAAATGCATAACATAAAGAAATTATAAAGATATGGCACCGTGAGCAATATAGGACATACAAGTACTATCAATGATCTGATTACCCAGAAAGCTCAACAGTTAATTTCGAACTTTATTATCCGGTAGAACAAGAATCATCACAGGATGAACAACTAATGAACCAAAGATTTCTGGAAGAAAAAGAAAATCAAGAAAGTACTTTCTCAACGATTAAATGTTTTTGTTTTGTGGTTCTGAGTTTGCATTTCAGGAGTCGTCACCGGTTTCACGCAGACAATTAAGAAAAAAAAATAAACAACCCTGTAGCTTATTTCAATTTTTCGTTTATCGTTTATCGAAAACTAGGAAAGGCAAAAGTTTATTTTAACGTGTTTTAATCCATTAATTTTTATGTTCAAGTAACGTATTGACGTTTACACTAAATTTATGTTACTGTTTATTTTTATGCTACTTGTCTTATGGTATTCTTACCATCGACATTGAACTTTTTTTTTAATCAACGATAATTCCTAAATGATGCATTTGAAAAATGTATATAATGAATTAAAGATCATTAAATTTTGCGAAAAATTCGTACAACAACATAATACCTTGACTAATAGGTCTTGTAACTAGTTTTTATTATTATTTTTACTTTTTCTTTTTTTTTTTTTTAGAAATGAAACAGAGAACTGGAGTATTACACTAAAAAACAGCTGATAAAAGTTTTAGAGCACCAAATACTGGTTCTACTGAACATCCAGAGTATTAAACATTTAAATTCAACCAAGGACATATCCCGAAATAGGCAGTATCCCTATCTCAGGCAATTGAAGAATTAGCTTAAATAAGATATCATTTTAGTTCGCGAAAAACAGAGTAAATTTTATTTTTTTAATTCGGTTATATATTACATAATTGTACTTCTCCAAGCGAAAAAAAAATCTAAGTCTTTCTACTAGTGTGTTTTTCCGCAATTTTGGAAAAAAAGTAGAGAAAAATATTTTTTTAATATTCTTAAAAACTGGATTATAGTGCATTTAACCCTCCTCCACTACCCCATTAATCCTATGACAAATTTGCAACTCCTGGGTCGTCTACGACCAATGCCTCAATTCCAATTTTTAATTAACGCACAATGTCCTTAATATTATTAATTAAAAATATTTTTTTAATTACTTCGAAACCGTTTGAAATTAAGGCAGCATAATTAACAATGTCAAACATGAAAAATGAATTATTTCTTTAGCATAAGAAGATAACAAAACCAAATTTAATTTTTATTCATCTAACGTAAAGATTTCTACACTTCCGTGCACGTACAAAGATGCTATCACTACAACACCACTGAATTACTTTGGTAAGATTCATTCCTATGTTTAAAATCCTAAAACATAAAACATCTAAACTAATATTTTTATAAACGTTAATTCATAAATATGTATGGTAACAAAACAACAGTAACAAACATTTTTATTGATTATAACACAATACTATATTCATTTTAACAAAAATATAAATACTAAGTGGGGAAAAATCAAAGAGACAACGCAACAAGTGGTTTCCAAAACCAATTTTTGATCTACTAACATAGCTTCTAATTTAATTCAGTATACGACATAAACTGCAGTTGGAAGTAATATTAATTTTCAAGACGCATATAAAATAGCTAGCTTTTGCTAACGGCTTCACTCGCGCCGAATTTGGTCTGCCACATTAAGTTTCACGACAGATCATTTTAAATAAATAATTTAATATTGAAAAGTAAAAAGAGACCTTGCATAAATGTTAAGACCGTTGAAACAATTCCAACGAAAAGCCCTTAAGTCTCCAAACTAAAACAGAAATTGAAATTATCTGTCCAATATTTCGCCTATTCAGGCATCCTCAGGGTAGAAAGAGAATAACAGCAAAACAAAACATGAATAATGCACCCAAGAAACATACCACCACCTCCAAGGCTCAAATGTAACTGATTTAGTTTGATAATCGTTGGAAATTTTTCCACGGTCTTAAAATAAGTAATTTAATTTTTCGTGACTATAAAGTTACTCGTACTTCCAAAATTTTAGATGTCTAACTTCGAAACTGACGGATTCCATACAATTTTTGAACCCCTATTATATTAAGAGGGAAACCTTGGGGGTGAAATTAGCTAAATTCCTTTCTATGTGCTCATTTAAGAACCTATCTGCGAATTTTAAGATGCTAAGTTCAGTGGTTTCTGCTGTGCGTTCACCGCTCGGTGACTAACACAATCAGGTTACTGTTTTATATGAGCCGTTTATTTTGAAAGTGACCTAACTCCGTTTTTAAAATTTTTGCCTAACTCCATTCTTGATAAGAAAACAAACATTATTCACTTAATAATTGTTAACATTTTAATTGGAACCATAAATTTAACAGCCTTAGATACACTTAAGCAGTATGACTCATTAGTATCCTGTACGAATATTTTTAAATTCATCGAAACGCAAACCCTTAAATATTTGAAGATAAATGGAGGTAGGCCACTTTCAAAATAAACGGCTCATATGTACTTCGCCTGTGTGGTGCGTTGTTAAAAAATAGCTTATGTCATTCCCCAGATAGCTTGAGATTATCCATACCAAATATCATTGCAGACGGATCAGCACAGCCGTGAAGCATACATTGACACTGATTAACAAACGGTACGGACAGAAGTTTACTGTTAATCAGTAAAGGATTAGTATGCAATGTTATTGAATTTATTGAAAACAATTACTTCGTATAACGGTTTCACTTGTCGTACGGCAGCAGCGAGAAGTGAACTTTTTTTTCCACATCCTCTATGATTTTATTTACAATATATATACAATTTAGAAATGAATACCTGCAAATGCTTCTATATAAACAAAAGCCTTCTGTTACCTTTCGGTATTTTAAGGCGTTACAATGGGCTGAGTTTCAGGTCTCTACGATCAGCGGTTTAGACTGTGCTTAGATCCCACAAACTTAGCCCCCTTTTTTCACCCCCTTAGTGGTAGAATTTCGGTAAATCCTTTCTTATCGGATGCCTACGTCATACAAAGAACACACCCTCCAAGTTTCAGGTCTTTGCGATCAGCGGTTTAGGCTTTGCTTAGATCCCACAAACTTTGCCCCCCCTTTTTCACCCCCTTAGTGGTAGAATTTCGTAAAATCCTTTCTTACCGGACGCCTACGTCATGCAAAGAACACACCTTCCAAGTTTCACGTCTCTATGATCAGCGGTTTAGGCTGTGCTTAGATCCCACAACTTTAGCCCCCTTTTTTCACCCCCTTAGTGGTAGAATTTCGGTAAATCCTTTCTTATCGGATGCCTACGTCATACAAAGAACACACCCTACAAGTTTCAGGTCTTTACGATCAGCGGTTTAGGCTGTGCTTAGATCTCACAAACTTTGCCCCCCTTAGAGGTAGAATTTCGTAAAATCCTTTCTTACCGGACGCCTACGTCATGCAAAGAACACAACTTCCAAGTTTCACGTCTCTATGATCAGCGGTTTAGGCTGTGCTTAGATCCCACAAACTTTGCCCCCCCTTTTTCACCCCCTTAGTGGTAGAATTTCGTAAAATCCTTTCTTACCGGACGCCTACGTCATACAAAGAACACACCCTACAAGTTTCAGGTCTTTACGATCAGCCGTTTAGGCTGTGCTTAGATCTCACAAACTTTGCCCCCCTTAGAGGTAGAATTTCGTAAAATCCTTTCTTACCGGACGCCTACGTCATGCAAAGAACACAACTTCCAAGTTTCACGTCTCTATGATCAGCGGTTTAGGCTGTGCTTAGATCCCACAAACTTTGCCCCCCCTTTTTCACCCCCTTAGTGGTAGAATTTCGTAAAATCCTTTCTTACCGGACGCCTACGTCATGCAAAGAACACACCTTCCAAGTTTCACGTCTCTATGATCAGCGGTTTAGGCTGTGCTTAGATCCCACAAACTTTGCCCCTCTTATTTACCCCCTTAGTGGAAGAATTTCGGTAAATCCTTTCTTATCGGATGCCTACGTCAAACAAAGAACACACCCTACAAGTTTCACACCCTACGATCAGCGGTTAATGCTGTGCGTTGATCCGTCAGTTAGTCATTCAGGACAAAGCATTTTATATGTATAGATTTAAAAAACGAAAGATATTAGTTTTATAACTCTTTCATAAAATGTGTAGTATAAAAAAAAAAATAGTAACATACATTTTTATTGATAGTAACCAACTACAACATCCATTTGGAAGAAAGACCATGCATCTTAAAAGACTACTTTTGATCTATAAATATCTAGGAAACAAACCTACCAATTTGATTCAATATACGGAATAAACTACATTTAAAAATAGTGTTCATTTTCAGAATCCATATAAAATAATTTAATAAACGGAAGAACTAGTAATAAAACTATTTCATAAATTGTGTGGAACGACGAAAAGCTTCACAAAGATTTTTATTAATTATAACAATCTACAATACCCACTTTCACAATATCCATACAAAATTTGAAGAAAGACAACAAATCTCGAAAAGTAGGTCTACATCTACATATGATCTATGAAACATAATTACCTAATACATTAAATATACGAAATTAACTGTGATCAGAAGTAGTTAAAATTTCTAACCATATGGTAAATATTTTTTAAAAAAACGGAGACTTTAGTTTTATTCTCAAACTAAACCAATCTATGTTATCAGCAACTGAAAGTCCAACCACTTTGTCGTTACCTTTAGACACATCGGTTTGCCAATTAATTAACAAGAGGAAACTAACAATGCATTGAGTACAATGCATTATTGATAACAGCTTAGAAAAAAAAATGTGAATAAATATTAGTTTGGGAAAAAATAATTTTTTATACAATGACGTCGGTCATTTGTTAAACTAGATAAACTAACAATAACAATGTTGTGATAAAATGCTGTCAACATCGATAAATCTTTGTACTTGAGTCAAAGTAAATTTAATCATTCTATGTATTTAACGTTTTTTATTGTTTTAATTATATTCAATTAAATTGAAAGAAAAAAAGAACTGTCAAGCTTGATATGAATATAAAAGGTATGCTGTCCTTGGGTAACAGTCTGAAATGTGTGTAAATTTAAATATTTAAAAAATACATGTCAACAACGGAAGAAAATAAAAAGATCTACATATTATACCATACAATCATAAATTAAATTAAATTATAAACCAGCTTTAAAAATGTAGACATCAGTTCCCTGCTTGAAAAGTTCTTTAAAATAAAAATCATTTTGTAAGTGGCTGTATATAACTAATAGATTAAAGAACCGACAATCACATACTGTTTAGGTTATATCATCATCCATACTTCCAAATGTTTGTAGAAATGTTCATTTCTTGATGAAACGATTACCGAAATATAAATATTTCCCATAATTACGCTAATTTTTTTTCATTCTAAAAATTACCATTATTTTTCTTTTATGAGAATATTAAAAAAGAAACGAATGAAAATTTAAAATTGCTTGAGATTTAACTCTAAGCGACATCCTGTGGAACTGATACCAAAACCTGAAAAGGCGACCTGTAGTCTAGCGGTTAGCGTAACAAACTATTTAGCCCAAGATAGCGAGTTTGTAGCCCGGCAGGTGGCACTAGGATTTTTTAAATGGAGTAAAAAAATCCTTAGTTATGCCGTTATTCGGAAGATACGTTAAACGGGGGTCCCGATCCTGTACGATGCCAGGTACTCGTTAAAAATCCCTATCCTAATTAAACCTGGATAGGCAAAATTTAGAGCTCCCAATGTAGCATCGTCAGATTAGCCATAGCAGCAAAAAGTGACGTTAAATGAACAAATAAACAACCAAAAACTGAATAAATTTGATAAAAGAGATTTAAGTGAATAAATAGTACATAGTTCAAAATAATTAATACATGATAACTATAATATTATAGCACTTTTTAATTATAAATATATTTATAGTGATATTAAACGTCTAAAACCTTAAATAGGAAATGGTAGACGAAACCCAATACCAAAGGAAACCTGTACACAGCTGAATCAGCACTGTCCCAAGTGACGTCGATCATTGCGTCACAGGACAAAAAAACAATGATAATCACTTAACAAAGTAAAATTTAAAAATGCTCACAGAAAGATGTTAGCATGCTAAGTCTTTGGAAAAATAAAGGATAATAGCATTATTATTTCTATAGTTCTTATTAGAAAGGCCGATGTAAATATTTAAAGCAATATTTAGCCTGTGCCGCTACAATCTTTGAGATTCTTGGATTCGGTGGTACAGACTGAATAGAATGCTCTTGGACAACGGTTGTGTAGGAAGATCATTTGTCCGATATCATGCTCAACTGCCAGTGTTTTCCCCAAGTAAGGGTATCCACTTTTAGTTTGGGTGAGCCACAGTAGAGTCGTCAAATTCCACAGGGTCCAACCAGTGTTAACTGATGTAATAATTTATCTTCCACAGCCGGATTTGAACCCGGGACCTTCGACATAGCAATTCAGAACTCAGCGCTCTTAGCTGCCCCCTCTCTACTTTTAAAGGAATACTAGAAGTTATTTTATGGATCATTGTATGCTAGATTATATATTACTCAGTCACCCAATATATAAAATAGTAGATAGATATCCACTTATAGTTTTATTATATAATAAATCCATTTATTATATAATAAATTGAATGATCTTATCGTTCAATGTCAGCATTATCCTGTATTGGGTTGTAACATATGAAATGTCAGTGAAGCTGTAAATTTAAATTATTAAACAATACTTTTATTAATCAAAATAGGATCCTTCACTTTCAATACACTTCTCCCGACGTGAAACAAGTACTTCTATTCCCGCTCAGTAGAGCGAAATCTTGGAAGGCCGATTTCAGGGCATTTTCGTTGCCAATTTTTTCATTTCTTAAAAAATTATCCAAACAACGAAAAAAGTAAAAATCAGTTGGAGAAAGGTCCGGAGAATAAGGTGGGTGAAGAAGGACCTCTATACTCAGCTCCTGAAAAAAAAAATCGGGTGAGCCGCTGGGCCTCGGTTAATTCATATGGTACCCATATTTCCAGGTTTTTTGTCTTACCAAGCTCCTTAAGGTGCCTGGAAACAGTCGTGGCACTTGTTCCAAGTTGTGAACCTAATTCACGAGTGGTTTGGGAAGGGTCCGCTTCGACCAGCTCTTTCAACTTTTCGTTGTCCAACTTAGTCTTCGGCATACCACGTTCTTTGTTGGTAAGGTCACAACCACCTGACCAAAACTTTTAAAACCAACGGAAGATTGTTCTTTCGTTCACTGTATCTTCACCGTAAACAATATTAATATTTCGGATTGCTTCCGTGACTCTATGGACAAGAAAAATTATACAAATTTCCGCGGAAGACATAATTTTATTCTTATTTATTTTTAAAACATTGCTTCACTTTCAACAGGAAAAGTAAGACTGATTATGAAAAAGGATTAAATGAAAAAAAAGATCTTTCAAGCGGTTTACATAACATAATTGTTTGTGTACAAATAATCTAATCTCTAATGAAAAGAAAATTGTAAATAAACGAAACTGACATTTCATCCGTTACGACCCAATAGAATACAATTGTCCAACTCATGTAAACTCAGTGGATAATTTAATAAAGAAAAAAAAATGTCTTTATTGAGAACCCTTAATAATTCACTCTAGCTGATAATACTAAGTTACATAAGTTAATAAAAACCGAAACTCCACAATTTACCAAATAATTTTTGATCATTAGAATTCCTAGAACTAGAAGTGGTTTAGCCTTCAATGATTTGGATTTATTTTCAAAAATATAAGTTTTTCCTCTGTAACTTTCAACATTTCTTTATGTTGCTGTAATGTTACTTACCTCAAAATTGTTTTATTTAACGCATCCATTCATACCTTCGATCAGGAAAGGAAAAAATACCGATGTCAGAGCTCCCAGACTCAAATGAGATATTCTATAAGCGATTTATAGTCAAAAGATTTTTGAGATTTATTACAAACAAAAAACTCAGGTAGCAAAAGTATAGTACCCTAAAGAAGAATCATAATTTTAGACCAAAAAATGAAATGGGAAGCCATAACTATTAATAAAATGTGTAAAATTCCGCAATCGTCACCAATCTTGCTTAAATTTAACGTTTCTTAAATTTAAACGTTTTTTAAAACTTATTTATATTAAATTTCACAAATAACCATAACTTTGCATGATTTTAGATGTCCGAACTAAATAAAAGGTTTTTTTTTTTAATTTATATAAAATACCTTATCAATAATTTCCAAAAATCATAGTAATTAATGATAATTTATAGTAAACTATTAACATAATATAAATAATAGGGAAAATTGATTCTGGCAATTTTATCTTCACAGATTTTCAGAAATATTTGCTGAGAGGTTCACTGTCTACAGGAACTAGACAGAATGTAACGGCATACCAAGCTCTCTAGCCTTCATTGATGTTGACCATGCTTTTAAGGACTCTGGGTCCAAGGCGAAACACAGTTCAACAAGAGGATCGCATTCCTTATAAATGGGGTAAGAAAAGCGCAGCCAACATAAATAACCCCAAAACGAAAATAAATAAGTAACGATCCTGCACCATTAAAACCCATGAACGGTCTTGGGTTCAGTACATGTTAGGGACTGTACTGTACATCCGTTGTGCGGGAATTGAACCCAGGACATTCGCCACAGCAACTCAGTGCTCTAGCACTAAGCCACCGCGTTCCCGAAATAAGAAACTAAATTAAATAAGAAAATAAATTAAAGCTCAGATGAACTGAAGGATTAAGAAATATTTTAATATTCCTTTATCAATAACTAAAGGTTTTTTTCTTGTGGTGGGGCATAATATCGGTATTTTAACGACATTACGATGGACGCTTCAAGATGTCCTTGGTGCGTTCAATTGTCTTCAACAATTGTCCCTGCCAGCTACACGTCTACTGGAGGAGATTCCTACCTTAATCTTATTGAATTTCTCAGTCACAATTTTATTTTTTTTCTACTTAGTCCTTCTTGAATTGCATAGTTATAACATTCCAACAAGATTCGTATGGCATTCTATAATAGTCTGAAGATTATGTCGAACGATGTATCGTGCTACATAATCGATCACCTAACTAAGAAACAACCGACCAATTTTCCTTTGAACTTATAGTCTTTTTATGCGTGTGGATAATTCATAAAATATCTAAACTTAATAGCAGACGAAGATTACACCAATAATACTAGATTTGATATTTTTATTGAAATAATAAAAATAAATGTTAATATATAATGAATAAAATAACAATAGTTTATGATCAGAACTATGTCATCAAGTATGGAGCAGATGTTCCAACACCGAAGGAGGCTGTCCACATCAATCATAAATCTTTAACAAACACAACAAATGTTGATTGAAAATTCTCTGGAACTTATTTTACAATTCTCTGTGTCACCAAAGTACCTATCTACACCCTCACTGAATAAGTGGTCAAGTCCAGAGAGAGTAAGGTACATAATTTAGGGAAGTGGAATCGTGTCATTCTCGTAGTTTTTGGCTTGAAATGGAGTTGTAATTTAAAGAATAGCTCTTTTTCAAGCCAATGGCTGAGTTAGTAACTTATTCACTACGAGAATAAAGCGATTCCCCTTCTCTAAGAACAAGAAACCCATTTTGGAGGAAATTCGACTCAAGAACTTACTCGAATTCACCGGGGCTGTATTTAATATCTACATTTTTCGATATCAGACCTTGTTGAAATATCACAGTGTTGAACTGGACCACCAATTAATTAGCTTATTCTATTTCAAAATCAAATAAATTATGGAATAATTTTTTCCTCACTAGGCATTTATTTCAACTAGATATTATTTCAATTACCGTTTTCTAAATGTAGGGGAGAGATACACAAGGCAAAGAAGGCTTGGATGTTAGAATCGATTAAGAGGGACTGTTGGGAAGCAATGTTGGAAACTCCTTAACAAAGAAGATACGGATACAGATAAACATGTCAAGAAAGAAAGCTATTACAGGATTCTCGAGCAAATCGATTTCTATTAGAATCCTCTTTTAAGCAGCTGGAGTAGTATCTGTGAGTGTATTATATCTCACCACACAAACTCACATAAGAGCATAGTTATAGGGAGTGGGGAGGCTAAGAAACTTGCAAACGGTACTGTGAGTTAAGCAACGTCGACCGCGGTTACAACTTTGATGGGTGACAGAGGAAGACCAAGAAGCCCAAGATTCTGCATCTTCCCTCGGTTATGTGAAGCCCATCGCTCGGAAGTTCGAACCAGGGACAATAGAAAATTCTGTCTCCAGCTATAGGTCATTGTGCGCCTCATTATCTATTAGCCACGAACCATGGATTTTCTAAGAAGACCATATCGCGTGAACAAAAAAAATATATACACATATTATTCAGTAATGATCTATTCAACTTTAATATGTATTAGCATATACGGTGGAATTTCCCTATATCCACTGAAATCAACATGGATATCAAATTCAAATGTCTGAAGGAACAGAGACATGACTATCTCGCTATTTAACCATCTGATTATGGTTTGGTCCGAGGAATAGATTTCTTTATCGCGGCCAAGAGTCAACAGTTTAGATAAGTCGCATATGGTGAGAAGAATGCATCGCTTCCAAACCCACGGAAAAGAGCTCATCGAAGGGTCAACCTTGGGATTGGGATTGGATATTGGGGTATATATATATATATATATATATATATATATATATATATATACGAGGGGTGATCAAAAAGTTCCAGGACTGTTGAGATTGCGCGGCAATGGAGTGTCATAGAGCAGTGCGGTTGGCAGCATTGTTTAGCGTGACTCTTCCTGAGCTCAGCTGTTTATTCAGTTTGTTGATAACCTTCTTCATTGCAAAGTTACTGCTGTTTTCGTAAAAAAAAGTTTTTGTGTTCGGCGATTTTGTGAAATGAATGTAAAGGAAGAGCAACGCGTTTGCGTAAAGTTTTGTGTGAAGTTGGGTAAAATGTTTACTGAAACTTTTCAAATGTTGCAAGTGGCTTTCAGTGATGAATGTCTGAGTCGGTCAAGGTGTCATGAGTGGTACAAAAGGTTCAAGGAAGGCCGGACATCGTGTGAAGATGATTCTCGTTCAGGGCGCCCATCAACTTCGACTGACGACGATCATGTTGCAAGATTGAACAGTCTCGTGCGTTCTAATCGTCGACTAACCATTCGTGAGATGGCTGAAGAATTGAACATTTCATTTGGTTCGTGTCAACAGATTTTAACAGAAAATTAGCAGATGAGAAGGGTGACTGCAAAGTTTGTTCCGAGACTGTTGACTGAGCAGCAGAAAGAACACAGAGTTCAAGTTTGTCAGGAACTTCTTGAAATGGCAAATGCCAATGAAAACTTCTTAAAACAAGTCATTACTGGAGATGAAACGTGGGTTTATGGCTACGACGTGGAAACGAAGGTCCAGTCATCACAATGGAAGACAAAATCCTCCCCAACCCCAAAAAAAGCACGTCAGGTCAAATCAAACGTCAAGGTCATGCTTACTGTTTTTTTCGACTGGAAGGGTGTTGTTTACCATGAATTTCTTCCACGAGGTGAGACCATTAACCGCTTTCGTTATCTTCAAACCCTGAGAAATTTGCGCGAGGCAATAAGGAGGAAGAGACCAGAGTTGTGGCGGAGCGGTGAGTGGGTGCTGCATCATGACAATGCGCCTGTTCATTCCGCACTGCTCATTCGCGACTACTGCACCAAAAATGGAATGACGGTCATTCCCCAGCCTCCATATTCACCTGACCTTGCCCCTGCAGACTTTTTCTTGTTTCCAAAACTTAAGAGACCCATGAAGGGAAAGAGATTTGAGTCCGTAGATGACATTAAAAAAAAAATCGCTGGAGCAGCTACACACCATTTCACAAGATGATTTCTCAAAGTCCTTCACACAGTGGAAACATCGTTGGGAAAAATGTATAGCTTCCCAAGGAGAGTACTTTGAAGGGGACGACGTCCAATAGCCTGTAGATTTTTTAAATAAATTAATAAAAAATCAGTCCTGGAACTTTTTGATCACCCCTCGTATATATATATATATATATATATATACAGGACGAACATATTTCATACATGAGATATGCTATCGATTGTCATTACAACACTAAGATTTCTACCCAAATAATTAATTTTACGATAAAACATCTTATTCGTATCGTTATAAATACGAATGTTATAAAATGTTACACAATGCGGAAATACGGAGAAAATTCGCCCTGTTATGATATACTCGTATGAACTGGTGGCATCGAGATGGACTTATAAAATCGTGAAGTATAATAAGGAGATCCTATTAATCCCTAAAGAGTTATTAAGCATTGAGACGATCAGTCAATGCCCAATGGATACATCGAGACGTAGGAGAGATGATGGAGTTAAGGTTGATCTTTAAGATCAGGGTAATGACGTTAATCGGAGAACGGTCCTACTTAGTAAACAGCGATTGGTGATTGGTGATATTAGAAATGGAACTGCAGAGGGAACAAGACAAGAGGATGAGATCTGAGACAAGAATGAAGCGGACGATCAAAATCTCTGATGAGGAGAAGAATAGGAGATAAGAAAGGAACAAGATACTGCCCGCAGAGAAAGTCGTGGAACGGCGCTAATGATTGATCCGGAGAATTCCTAAGTCGGATGAAACTAAAATAATAATATTTTAAATATTTTATTTGAAAAGAAAAGATATGACCACGACCGGGACTCGAACCCGGGCTCTCACCTCTCCGTGGTGACGCCTTAACCATCTCGGTCATCCTGGCTCGCTTCCCGGTCAGTCATATCCCTTCTTTCTACTGATCCTATATCTCCGTGTTCTCGCAATTTGCGATGAATACACGGGGAGAATGTTAATTGAACATTACTTTATTTTTGGAGCTTGTTGACTTTAAGTCATTAATATTATTATAATTTATTTTATTGTTATATGATATAATTTTTTAAATATTTATTTGAAAAGACCGGGAAGCGAGCCAGGGTGGCCGAGATGGTTAAGCCGTCACCACGGAGAGGTGAGAGACCCGAGTTCGAGTCCCGGTCCTGGTCATATCTTTTTTTTCCAATAAAATATTTAAAAAATTATATTATATAACCAAAATAAATGATAAAATAATAATATTTTTTATTAATAGTTTTAAATATTTTATTTTGAAGAGAAAAGATTTGCCCTGGCCGGGATTCGAATCCCATTATCGAATCGACCCGAGTTCGAATCCCAGCCAGGACAAATCTTATCTCTTCAAAATAAAAAATATTTAAAATAATGATAATAAACAATAGTATAGACCAATTATGCAACTATTTCTCGACCATTATTGAAGGTAAGGTAAAAATGTGTAAAATACCATTATTGTATCATGGTAAAACGTGTCTTAGAATTAATATGCCAAAGAATAATAAATACATAATTTTTTTTTTATAATTAATTTTATTTTAACATAATAATGTTTTTTAATTTTTTCTTATAGACTGCACCCGGTGCCTACAAAAACATCATAACTACAAAACAATTATTCTATACTACAAATTAATCGAAATCATAACAAACCAAATGGCAAAGTAATATAAACAATGAAACTATATATTATTCCAGACAGTGGAATAGATAAGCTATATATTTCACTTCTCGACAGATGAGGATGAGATCACATGACTATCATATAGGATAAATCACTGATAGCCTCGACGTGTCCATCCTTTCCCATGTGTACCGGATTACATCGGGGCTACGTAGTTGGTTCTTTCCACCACGTTCTCGTCCGTTTACAATAATAAAAATACAATAATATTCATTTAAATTAATTTATTATTAAAACAAGATAATTTAATGAAGTATCCGACAAACCCGCGATATATAATAATGTGAGTTATATCCTCTACATTAAGTTCTTAAAGCATATATTTGTAAATATTCCGATATTCAAAAATAATCAGATTTTGGCTAAAATTAATCCAACAGAAATTATGAGGAGTTTAAAAAAATGGCGTCAAATATAGTTTAAAATACAATTAATACATATGAATACATAGAATAAATTACAATCAATGTAATTTAATAACAAGTAATCGATGTAATTAAATACTTGCCAATTATTAGCCAGCACAAAGTCAGGTATACTAAGACGAATAAAATTTTAAATTAAAAACAGTCTCATAACAATGTCCTATAGTGAAATATTACTATATTTCAGTTAGTCTCAGCACATGACCCCATTATAAGCCATGACGAAGACCTGCAATGTCGGTCGAAACGTTGGCTTTTCAATAAACAGTTCTCCCTATTTAAGACATTTTTTTTTTACCACAACCGGGACCATTTTCTTCCTCGTTACTATATTTCACTTCGATAAGTTTTTTTTAAATTTACTTATTAGTATTCATAAAAAAATATTTAAAAATTAATCGAATGAAAAAAAATTATAACAAATTTTCATGAAAAAATGTAGATACCAATATACTCAATATTGGTTATTATTAAATTTAAATGCCTCATAAACTGTAAATTAAAAACTGTGAATATAAAACTAATAAAATTATTGCATATTTATCTTATTCATGAAACAGTATAACTTAAAAGTATTAATTCAAATCGTAATATTTAATTTCATTACTAACTTATTTATGTAATATGTCTTTTAAATAAAGAGCAAAAGAATACTGAATCTGCATCATTTCCACATGTAGAATGTACCTGGACCCTGCCAGAGATGTCTTCTACTATAGGTTAACAAAAAGTACAAAATCAAAAGGGTCATGGGCTAAGCACTACCTATGGACAATATCTAAGAGTATATCTAGGCCATTTTCATTAGCCATCAGGCTCGACCACCAACTTGCTCTCATTTAATGGAATCCTCTTTGATGATGCTGGATGAGCCCACAGAGGGTCTCTGGACCCTCCATCAATCCATGCCTGATCAAACAGAATTAATTATTCATGGCAGATTTAAACTCAAAATCATGAAATTAAATGTACCTTGCATTACCAACTGATTTATCAATTTTTCCCAGTGATTGAAATTCAGAATGTTGCCATCTTTTCTTGTCACGTTTAAGTGGGTGTAAATATCTATTTATTTTTTATGTGTTGTTAGGAGAGAGTACTGTCATGCCCAATAAATAGACTGCTATCCAAAGAAATTTAATTTCCATTTGTAGTTAAAAAATATTTATATTTTAGTAACGTTTCACAGGAAATAAAACGTTGATTATTATTGTTGCCAAGATAGAAACTATAACAGGTTTGAATTTTACAAGTTTTTTAAAGAATAAATATTGGTTTTTCTTATTTGGATAATAGTTTTACCGTTAACTGTTAGATTTATAAACATAAAACCTTCATAGAAAGTTTGTTCATTTAACAATTTAAGGAAAACTTTTTTGAACATTGTTATCGATAAACCGACAAAGGTTTACGAATTTGTAAAGCACGGTGGACCTTAAAACTTTTTTAATCCAAAAAGGTTTATGTCAATAAGCATTACTAAGGTTGGAATGAGAACAAAAAGTACATTTTTTTAAAAGCACTAAAGACAAAAAAATAAAGGAAAAGTGAAGACGAACTACGAACTCTTATGTACGTTATTTCGGACTATACTTGAACGAAATAATTAAATGGAGCGTACATACAAAATTAAAAAGATAAGAATTGATAAGAGGCTACAGACATCTATCACATCTTCTAGACTACTGATCTTCAGACTTACAAATAAAAGTAATTAATTAATTATTTTATAATATTATACTAAGACCAATTTGGACACATAGAGCAGAACTTCAAGGGGGTTCAACAAAACACCTCCATATTCTTTCCGTTCATTGATTATTATTCTAAAGGGAAGTCGCAGAATAATGTTACTTTTCTACTTTATTCTATACAAGATACAAACAACACAATAAAAAATTATAGGAAAAATTACTCCATTAAAAAAAAATACTCCATGATTTATTTCGAATCATACTTTGCATATGAACGATATGAATATTCTCACTTTAAAATCATATATTCCCTACAAATACACCACATTCCGCTCGTCAACACATCAACCAAAACCTCTTGGTCCTTCTCTTTCCTAGTTCTGTGAACTTACAATGAGAAAAATAAAAATAAGAATAGGCAAGAGACCTGCTCAGAAGCTATTAATATGTACAGAAACTTAATATTCCTGCAAATCATGGTTATAAAAAACATTGAGATTAGGTTGGAAAGAATAATAATGATAATGTATTGCAATTAAAATAATGAATCGTTGTTATGTTTATATATAAAATATGCAATAGATAAATTAATTTTCCTTGGCATAGATTACTAATGTATTATACAAATAATTTTAAACTGATTTATGATATATTTTTTTTAATGTTCTAAAAAAGTTATTTTGAATATAACTTTTTTAGAATTAGAACTAGAAATAGTGGAACTGGATAATTCCACGGATGGTTCCAGATACGAAGGGAAGACATGGCTTTAGACGATAGGAATTGTGGCAACGTAAGAATAGTGTCATACTGGCTTCTACCCAACATTCTTCCCGAAGATTATTCGGGAACCGAATCGAAATCATCAGCAATAACATGGCAAAATCAGGGATGAGTAGGAATAAAGATGTCATTAAATATATTTCTTTCGATTTTTTAAATATATGAGGGTTTTATATATACACAAAAATATGTTCTGACCATTTTTTTTTTAAAGGATTTAGCGCCCAAAATTCTAAATTAAAAGACCGTAAACATTATATCATTATTCTTTCGTTAATATAAACAAAAAAATCAATAAAAATTGTCTAAAAATATAATATTGATGGCGTAAATACCGTTCGTACAGCTGTCACTAGTATAATACAATTAACTAAAAGTAAAGTATTATATTTTAAATTTAATAATTTATAAATTAATGATGGAATTTAAAAATATATAATTCTGTTACATTGAGGATAAACATTTCACGATTATAACTAAAGGCGTTCAGGAGTTGTTTATATTTATCGACCAGACATGCCGATGAATATCATCTTTTCTATGAAATTTTTATTGGTTCATTATAAATTTTCAGTTATATGAATGAAACATATGATGAGCGTAATGCGAATCATAACTTAATAAATAACTTTGCTGCATGAAACCGATTTAAAAATGATAAATTTACTAGTTACTAAGAAATTCCATTCAATTTACGGTAGAAAGGTGAATAGGCATATCAACAATCGAAAATTAATAAATTTCGTCAAAAACTGACAAGTCGATGGTGCTTGTTCTTGTTCTCTATTTTTTTCTTCTCTTAAGGTTTTCTTTCTTCCATAACCATTCATGCTTTCCACAAATTCTTCTATCCACCTTTTCCGTGGTCTTCCACACCTTTTTCTGCCTTCAGCATTCCAACTGAAAATTAAATTGAACAACCTTTCATCTTTAACAAATCTGATAAGACTATGCCATACCATTCCAATCTCTTTATTTTATAGGATTTTAATATATATCTGGGCTTACATCTGCTCTCTGATATTAGCAATAGTCCAGCTTGGACAGTTGTTGAAAATCAGTTCCTCCTCCGTAGGCCATCTCAGAAGCAAGTATATTTTTCCCTGAAGCAGCACTTTTCGTCCATGTCTCTGCTCCATGGAACAATATGCTTTCATCCAATTTTCTTACATTTTTTAAAAATCGTCCCAATGTAAGCAATAAAAATCGGGATATAAATATGTATATCCTTACTTTAAGATATTTTAAGAAAATTTATAAATGTGGCGATATAAGATGATGGCCTCTTACTTAAACTGGACGCCGCTTTGACAGACAAATCCAATACGATCAAGATTTTATTTGTCGTTGTTTGTTATTTAACTAGTTGGTGAAAATTTAAATGCCTATGGTTAGGATGAGATAAAAAAAAATTATTATTCCAGAGAGGGTTCACAGAATACATCAGTTGAAGAACCCTTGGTTTATAGATAAAGTTCAAGGACGGGAGAGAAATCATTATTAGTCACCACCACCATACTTTAATCAATAAAATTTGTTTGTATTGATTAAAGTTTTTATTCAACGCTATAAATTCGAAAAAAGAGCGTGAAATCCCAGTGGTTACAGCTCTGAGTTGCCGTGTCGGAGGTCCTGGGTTCTAATCCGACTTCGGCAGATAATTTATTTAATCTGTCAACAGCCGAGGATGGATCCTTCGGTACTATTAGGTCCTCCTGGGGCTCACCCAGCCTCAATAAATTTGGTACTCTAAATTGAGGGAAAATCCTGACGGTGGAGCGTGATCTAGGACAAATCAGTCCCCTGCAAAACCGCCGTTCTAGTATAGTATAGTCTCTACCACTTACTGAACCCAAGACCCTTCATGGGTTGTATAGGTACAGGTTGTTTTAATTTAAAACATTTAAATTTAATTTTAAATTCTTAAGTTAATGTTATAAAGACCAATTGAACTATTTTTAGTCGTTGTTTAAATGAAAACCTGAGAAGTTTGGCTCCTTTAAAGACGAACTTTCCTTATTGTTCCTTTCTTTCCTCATTGTTGACTACCAAAAATGGTAGTCTATTTTTATTGCCTTTTCTTCGTGGAGGGACGACCTATAGTACAACGAATTTCTATTTATTATTATTATTGAGAGATTGGAAAAACTAATCTCCCCGCAGCCCATTTAGATATTTTCAACAGCTCTAATTTTTAATTATTTTATATTGTTTATATAGTTTGTTATTTAATAAATTATATATTTTGTTATATAATAAGCTATACATTTTGCTATATAATAAGTTTTTATACAATAAATTATAAAACTTTTTATACAATAAACTAATCTGCAATTACACTCAAAAACTTTGCTTGATTTTAATATATTGTAATTATAAAACACGCACAGAGAGGTACTATATTACGAGTTTATTAGTTTAAAAAAGCTTGATATCCATATAAGAACGATATTGTTTAAGGACTATGCGAATTTATATTTAGGTATTACCTAACTAGAAGGAAATGATTTATAAATAGTAAGTTGAACGGTAGTCTGTGGAGAGGAAGTCGAGTGGAATGCCAATGGCCACAGCATATAACCTCAAGTCATTGTAAGAACATAAAACACATAAATTTAAATAATTATTTCGACTTAGGTAGTAAATAAAACTAGATTATTAATAAATAATAATGCTTAAATTAATAAACTTTTAAAACAAAATTATAGTTTAATTAGCCAACGTTCTTATATATAGTTTTTGCAACCATGCATGAACGTATTGCAAATTTTCTTATTAAAAAAAAAAACTACCACCGCCCTTGAAGGGTCCGGGGTTCAGTATATAGTAGAGAATGTACTGTTTCTTGGACAAAGGTTGTGTAGGTCAGCCGCCAGATTTCTCCCCCTTATTTTGGGTAACCACTTTATCGAGGTTGGATGAGCCACAGGAAGGTCCTACATCCCATAGAGTCCATCTCCGGCCGCTAACAGATTATATAATGTTCTGCCAGAGAGCGGGATTTGAACCCAGGATCATGAGCATAGCAGAACAATGCTCTGACTGAGCCACTCCGCTCCCTATCTTGAAAACAAAAATAATTCAATATATTCACGCATCTTTACCCTAGTCAGTAGAAAATGTTCTATTCATCTTTCCATAACCTCTTCAGGTTTAAAAACAATTTTTCTGTCTGTAAGCAAGTGAGAAGTACCATAATGGAGTGCTTACAGCACACATCCTACGGTATTGTACAGTTTATACTGCTGAGGTTTGCAATTGAATGGTATCGTTCACTGCATACCTACTTCTGTGTGGACCAATCTTAATCCTTACTTGATATTGACAAGTGGCTCTGTATTGCCATTCAAGATTGAAACTAAGCCAAACGTCTCATCGATTCATCCTACTTCAATATTAATAAGACAGGTGACCTTACCTCTCATTTCTCCACTTAAATGAAAATTCATCCGAGTTAAGACCATATATAATGGAATATGGTAAAATTAAATACAATTTATTAACTTTAAATACACAAGTATAAACAATATGCATGTAGTATAACCAACTAACTTCTTCTTAGTGGGCAGAATATCTTAGGATATATATTCGAATTGAAGTGACATTAAATCTATTTTATATTGAAGACTACAAGGAAAAAACGATGTAACTCAAAATTGGTTATCAGCTGTTTCTGAGTTTTTTATGGCGAACATGGTGATGTGATCAATACAATTTAAAAATGAGTTCAAACGGCTAAATATGCGAATAAATGGGAAAAATTAGATCATTCGAACGGTGTCAGGTAAAGTGGCTTTTGCGAGTCGGGCTTCGAAACCTTCAAACATCTTCATTTTCATACTGACAGGAACAACAATCCGATGTACTTTAATAATAATAATACTTATAGATTTTATGATAATTACAAAACTAATTAGAAAAAAATGGTAGTGAGGGGCTAGACTGGAAGAGGTAGACAACCAAGTGCTGATAGAAAACCAGTACATTTTCTGTCTCCCTAAAGCTGTAGCAAGTTATTTGCGGAAATTTTACTACACAGGATAAAACACAGTTCGCATTAACTGAGTATGCCGATTTAAGAAGTTATATTCTAAAACAAATCAAAAAAAGATAACTCTCGGAATCTAAGCAGCATTTTAACATTTTTTTTTTACTACAAAGAGTAAACTTTATAACAAAATAAATTATGTAAAATCGAATATTTAACTGAAGTATTTTATTTATATCCATACAAGACAAAAAGAGAGTAGAATGTCCCTTTTTTTAGCTCTGATTCAGTTACACCGATTAAGAAGGTCAAGCATTCTAACCCTAGTTAACAACGAGAAGACGTTTTTAAAATGCGTTGGTAGGAAATGCATGCGTTTATTTTATTACACTAGTATTTTAGAATAATAAATTCCTGCTTAATGCGTTGTTCGAAGCTTCGAACAAATTAAAATTTAAATTTTCCGAAATGTTTAAAAATAACATTTCTGTTCATTCCTATTTGCTAGAAAAAAATGTTTTAGCATAACGGGGTACTTTCTCAGTCTTATGTTAATTCTAATTCCATGTTCCTTAGTGTAAAGTATATACAGATACATAAATATATATATATATATATATATATATATATATATATATATATATATATAATACATGTATAATATATAATAATAATATATGTATAATATATAATAATAATATATATAAATATATATTTATATATACGTGGTGAAAAATTAAGCTAATTTATATTGAATAAATGAAAACTGAGTACTTTATTATTAATTTTATTATACTTCGACTTATTACAGCTTGCTATAGATGTTATTTACCAATTGCGTACAATAGCTTGGACACTATATCCTTGAACTACATTTGCTCGAGTCTAAAACGTTATGTTTTTTTTTTATGTTAATTGGGTTATACTCATAGCTTTAAATAACATGAAAATATTGAAAAAAAGTTATTGGACAAAAAAATGTCGTTCTAATAACCATTAGGCCTTTTTTCCAGTTAATTAATGATTTCATATGCTGCATTTACTTCATAGCATTTCTAAATATGTTAAAATCATTCCATTAAATACATGTTCCTAAGACATTTTATTATTTATTTTTTTCAATACTGACTATTCTCCCCTCAATAAAACGGGAAAAGAATTTTAATAGCCTTTTTCTAATCAAGCAACATTCTAACCTTTATAAATAAATGCCTATTTTACATGAATACCTATACATTAGCAAGTGCAGGTTACTAGCACCGACATGACAAGGCCCATCCCGGAAGAAGAATATAAGAAAAATACAGAACACTTTTATTAATATAAAATATTCTTCCTTTCATGTTAAGGAAATCGATTTTTCTTAATAATTGGAATCTGCTAAAATGATCTTTCATTTGTATTGGAATAAATTAAAAAATGTTTTAAAAATACACTGCTTACAGTTCAAATTACAGTTTTTACATTTTTAACTTGAATCTATTCAAATTAAAAAAATATTCTAAATGTCTAAATAAAAATCCAAAACTATAATGAAATTGATCATTAAAATCATTCTACAGAATATCAGAAAGCCAAATGTGTGTTAAAAATAATTTTTAATTGAAATATAATGTGTTGAAGAGGCGTTGAAGAACTTACGACATAAATATACTTAAATGTGTATTATACTTACTACTTCAAGTATCTACTTTTTATGACAAGTATTGTTCAGGTACTAAAATAGACGATATTAAATAGAGTGATATTTAAATGTGAGTTGTATCGAACGGAAGAGGCGACCGGAAGAAGAACCGGCATCCATCCAATCCATTGTCTTGCTCTGCCGCACTTCAACGGTACCGCAACTCCACGCGTCTCCCGGCCATACAGTTCCTCCATTAGGGCTACAATGTCATCATTGAGGCAATAATAATTCATAAAAACAAGACAAAATAAAAACTCGAGCAATAAAATTGATCTAAAGATGAAGCAACAAGATTTGAAGTGATGTGCCAAGTCAAGAAATCTGCGGTTCACGTTGTGTTGGATTAAAGTCAACTTCACATAAACTGATTGAAAACTTATCTGTTACTAATTTAAAGAAATATTTTTTTGATAACTTTTAATGCTTTGAATATTAAAATAGTCCTGTGTTTGTTTTATTTTTGAGCCAAGCCTATTTAGAATCCTATGTACCCCGACTGACTTATAGAACTAAGCTAAACTCCACAACTCTGGAGCAGGCTCTCAAAATCTATTTGAAAAAATAAATAAAGCTGAATAAATAGAAAAATAATTCATTCTGAAAAATCACTCGATCAAAAAATAATTCTTCTATACTATCTTCTCTAGTATACATAAGTAAAAAAAAAAAATGTCCCACTGCAACCCATGAAGAGTCTTGGGTTCAATATGTGATAAAGATTGTACTGTTTCTTGGACAACTGAGAGGACAATAGGAGGTGATTAGTCCTAGATCACGCTCAACCGCCAGGTTTTCCCATATTTCGGATACCCACTGCATAGTGGGGCTGGCCGGGTGAGCTCCAGGAGGGTCTTGGGCCCTAATGAAGTAATCCCCGGCTGTTAACTTATAAAATAAAATATCCCACAGTAGAAGGATTTGAACCCGAGACCTTCTGCAACTAAGCGCTCTACTACTGAGCCAATCCACTCCCTTTATACAGAAGTAAACCTGTATATTAGTGAACGTCGATTAGTACTTAAAGTATTGTAATAAACACGTTTCACTCAGTAGTTTATGTTTATTTATTAAAACTCACTGTAAGCTACTATGGTTAATCGGAGGTTAAATCAATTTTGCCTACCAAGATAAAATTAGGATAGGAATCTTTAACGAATACCTGATACCGTATGAGCTCAGGACCTCCATTTTTCGTCACTTCTGAAGGATTTTTTACTCTCTTTTAAAAATTCCTCTCGGCATATTGAGTAGTTAAGGAGTGCTCGGAAAGAACACTTCTATCGTTTTGGGCAACATTTTGAAGATTAATAATATAGATATAACATGCTCAATTATACCTTTTTACCAAACAGAACAATTTAGCATAAAATAATCTAACTAGAATATCCGAAGTTATTAATATATTGTTACGGGCGTACAAAGGAAGGCGGAAGCGGGGGATTAGCGGCTTAACTCCGTCAGCGGGAGACGTTTAAATAGGATTAGGACTGTTCTAGATCGTCTTCTTTTGTCGGAAAAGGATTAAGAAGATTCCGGAATTGTCTGGCTCTTTCGTGTTCTAGAATGTTCGGCCTAGCCTCTTTAAATACTTCCCCTCAACTCGAGGCAGTCAGTCTTAGCCTGAGAGTAGACCAGTGAAGATCTGTGATAAGTGTAATAAGTGAGTCAGTGTTGAACCGGCCAGTGTAATAAGTGTATCAGTGAACTGTAACAGTCTCGCGAGTGTAATAAACTGTTTCTGTTTGTTACTGTGTGTCAGTTTGTGATACTTGAAGAAACTTACGGTCGGTGGACTAGTGAACTGTAAGTGTTAATTATTAGTTATAAATTGTAGTGTAATTTTATAATATTCATAGAAACTATTGTAACTAGTTAAGCTATTTAGAATTAGTAAAATCTTATATTATTGTAATAATTAAATAGGAGTTAGGCCTAGATTATAATATTTAGAATATTGTCATTATAAATTTATATTAGTTCAATAATTTAATTGTTAATACTTTACTTGTATCTTTTTAATCACTTTTGTTAATAAATATTAGTATCTTTAATTAAGGAATTGTTTAATTCATTTTAATAACCAGTAGCCCGTAACAAATTGGTGTAAGAAGTGGGATTATTGTGTAATTGCTATTATTTTGCATTTTGTAATTATTGGGCTACTGTATGCAGAATGGCTTCTAAAAGTGTTAAATTAATTGATTTAAAAGTTGCGGATTTGAAACGGGAGTTGGAGGAGCGTGATCTGGATTCATCCGGAACTAAAAGTGTATTGCAACAGCGCTTGCGTCAATTTTTTGTAGATTTAGGGGAAAATCCAGATGACGTTCTGTTTGAAACTGATTTAAGCAGGTTGTCTGCAACTTTTAAAAATGAGTTAAGCAATGTAGAAAATAATCTAGGTAATGAATTAGGTACTGTTAAAAATGAGTTAAGTAATGTAGAAAATAAGCTAGGTAATGAATTAAGCAATGTTAAAAATGAGCTAGGTACTGTAAAAAGTGATTTATTGGATACATTAGAGTCTAAGTTAGGTACATTAGAGACTAAGTTAATGGAAAATGTTGAGAATAAGTTAGCCGATGTAAATAATAAAGTGGCTAATGTAGAATCTAGGTTAGGGGAAGAACTGAATTCAATTAAAGACGAACTTAGGCTAAGAGTCGAGGCTCTCGAGGAACGTATGAGCAACCCACCGAAGAACGACACCGACCTTTCCTCCGAGGGCAGCCTTCATAAAACCATTATGCCCGCCAATTCAGGGACGCCACCAACTCACAACACCATTCCAGTGTTCGACGGAAAGACGCCGTGGGAGGACTACATGATTCTCTTCGAGACTGAGGCTTCGATCCATGGGTGGTCGAAAGAGACCCAAGCTTCAGCTTTATGTCTGGCCTTGCGTGGAGACGCCTTGGGAGTACTCCAGGGGATGCCCATGTCGGAGCGGTCTAACTACGGGGAGCTGATTAGAAGACTGGAGATGCGTTTCGGCCACCGCCACATGGACCAGCTATATCGCTCACAGCTGAGAAGCAGGATCCAGAAGACCAACGAAACGCTACAGGAATTTGAAGCAGACATTGCACGGCTGGTGAGGAATGCTTACCCATCGGTCACCGATGATGTCTACGAGAGCCTGGCTGTCGACAAATTCCTGGATGGACTTCGGGACCCCGAGACGCAACAGGCAGTGAAGCTCGCCCGGCCAAAGACTTTGGGAGACGCCTTATCTCAGGCCATGGAGTTCGAGGCTGTCAGGCAGTCAGTACGGGGCCATGCGCGAGTTCGAGCAGCTGAAGCGGAGCCTACTGTGGTCCCTAGCGTCGAAGACATAGTGACAAAGGTTTTGGAGGCTCTCAGGACCCGTAAGAAGGAGGTACGCTGTTGGAGCTGCGGCCAACTTGGACACCCTAGAAGCAAGTGTCCATCCAAGAAACAAGAAAAGCCTCAGGAAAATTAAGTAGGGTTGAAGGGAAGGGGCAACTGTCAACCCGTAAAGTCAAAGGCCCCGGGAAGATCATCAGAGTTGCGTCAATAGGAAGCAGAACGAACAGTTTCTACGTTGATGGAATGGTGAACGGGCAGCTGCGAAGTTTGCTACTGGATACCGGCGCAACCATGACTATCTTGAACTTGAAGACAGTCCCCGCTGAGAAGATCTTACCAACGACTTGGGCATTACGGACTGCCACAGGAGAGCCAGCCAAGGTCTACGGGGAGACAGTTGCCTATTTCATCATCGGGGATCAACATCTGAAGCACCGCGCTCTCGTGGCTGATATTGATGAAGATGTCATATTGGGCACGGACTTGATGATCGCATACAGGATCAAGCTGGATATGGCGAGAGGTGTGATGACGATGGGAGACGAAGAAGTCATCCTTCGGCAGGGAAAGGACATCTACGCAAGAGTGCGCTTACTAGAGGACACTACTTTACCTGCACGGAGCCAAATCATAACGCAAGGGACGATCGAAGGACATCTACCTGAGGGTCAATGTGTGCTACTTGAACCTGGAAGACAAGAAGAACAGGAGATCGGACGCGGCGTAATGGTTGCAAGGTCTCTCATCAAGGTCGGACGTACCACTCCGATTCGGCTAATGAACCTGAACAGCTTCCCAGTAACGCTGAACAAAGGAACACCGGTAGGGGAATGTACAACCGCTACCTCAGTGGTTCGTCAGCTGCAACGTCATCCCAACGAGCTGCGTGGACTGCCGGAAGAACTAACAGGATTTGTGGACGAATCATGTCGGGAACTCTCCCCTGAACAGAGCGAGGAAGTGAAGAAGATGATTATCCGATGGCAGGACGTTTTCGAGATCAGCCCAGGGCCACGGGGTAGAACGGATATCGTCCAGCATAGGATTGACACCGGGGATGCTAAGCCCATCCGACAGGTCCCGCGGAGGCTGCCTTTAGCCAAACGGGAGGACGCCGAGAAGATCATCAAGGAGATGGCGACTGATGGTGTCATTGAGCCTTCGAGTAGCCCCTGGATGTCTCCTGTTGTACTGGTGAAAAAGAAGGACGGCACAACGAAATTCTGCGTGGACTACCGCCTTCTGAACAACGTCACCAAGAAAGACAGCTATCCGCTCCCCAGGATTGATGATACGCTGGACACCCTAGAGGGGTGTGAACTTTTCTCTACCTTGGATCTCCGCAGTGGATATTGGCAGGTTGGATTGAAACCTGAAGATAAAGAGAAGACAGCGTTCTCGATTGGGACTGGACTCTGGCAATTTACAGTAATGCCATTCGGACTTTGCAATGCTCCTGCAACATTTGAGAGGCTGATGGAAAGCGTGTTAAGAGGTCTCTCTTGGGAAATTTGCCTGGTATACCTAGATGACATCATTGTGCTGGGAAAGTCCTTCGCTCACCATCTGAACAATCTGGAGAAGGTCTTCGAACGACTGCGTGCAGCGAACCTAAAATTGAACCCGAAGAAGTGTCATCTCTTCCGAAGGCAAGTCAACTACCTGGGGCATGTTGTGTCAGACAACGGAGTTGCCGTTGACCCAGAGAAGATTACAGCGATCACCGACTGGCCAGTACCTCGAGATAAGCACCAAGTAAGAAGTTTTCTCGGCCTCTGCACCTACTACAGGAGGTACGTGAAAGGATTTGCTAACATTGCAAAACCTCTTACCAGGCTTACCGAGGAAAAACGGACGTTCCTTTGGGATCACGAGTGTCAGGCATCCTTTGAGGAGTTGAAGAAGAAATTGAGTAGTGCTCCTATTCTGAGCTAGCCCCGTCCCGAGGGCAAATTCATACTTGGTACAGACGCCAGCAACACCGCTATTGGGAGCGTCCTCTCTCAGCTCCAAGATGGAGAAGAAAGGGTCATTGGATATTTCAGTAAAGCTCTCTCAGCTCCGGAACGCAACTACTGTATCACAAGGAAGGAGCTTCTGGCAGTGGTGAAATCTATAGAGCATTTTCACAAATATCTATACGGCAGAAGATTCCTCCTGAGAACGGACCACGCGGCTCTAATGTGGCTGCTACGATTCAAGTCACCAGAAGGACAAGTGGCGAGGTGGATAGAGCGCCTTCAAGAATATGACTTTGAATCTGCTCATCGTGCTGGAACGAGTCATAGAAATGCGGATGCGCTCTCAAGGAGGCCTTGTGGCGAAGACTGCGGGCATTGTTCTCGACAAGAACAGAAGCAGGCAGCAGTGTTGTGGACAACAGTGGTCATGGACAGTTGGCAGGATGCAGAGGTGTCAAAGGAGCAGGACAGGGACCCGGACTTGAAACAAATGAAGCAGTGGAAACTATCAGGGCAAGGAAGACCAACCTGGCAGGATGTTGCTCCAATGTCGAAGAATCTAAAGACTTACTGGGCCCAATGGGACTCCATTCTAGTGGACAACGGGCTGCTGAAACGGGCATTGGAGAACATGGAAGGAGATCAGCGCAGACTTCAGCTCATCGTTCCAAAGAGTAAAGTGCCCGAAGTACTCAGGGAACTTCATGACGGAGTATCTGGCGGCCACCTTGGAGTTCACCGTACATTGGAAAAGGTACGTGAACGCTTTTACTGGGCAAACCTTAAGGACGATGTGTTGGACTGGTGCAGGCGTTGTGCGACTTGTGCGGCTTCTAACGGACCCATAAGAAGAAAGAAGGCCCCAATGAGGAAGTACAACGTGGGAGCACCGTTTGAGAGAATAGCAATTGACATCGCTGGCCCTTTCCCTGTGACGGATGAAGGTAACCGGTATATTCTCGTGGCCATGGACTACTTTTCCAAGTGGGCGGAAGCTTACGCCCTTCCGAATCAGGAGGCAGTCACGGTTGCGGACGTACTGGTGAAGCAGCTCGTCAGTAGGTTTGGGGTACCCATGGAACTTCACTCTGACCAGGGACGAAACTTCGAGTCTGCAGTCTTCTCCGGGATGTGCGAAGCACTGGGAATACGGAAGACCAGGACGACACCTCTTCACCCTCAATCCGATGGCATGGTGGAGCGCATGAACAGGACTATGGGTCGATATTTGTCCAAAGTGGTCTCCGACCATCAGCGAGACTGGGACCAGTATCTTCACCTGTTCCTGCTGGCCTACCGCAGTTCAGTCAGTGAGGCAACGGGGCAGACTCCCGCAAATGTGGTATTCGGCAGAGAACTTCGGTTGCCTTGTGATCTGAAATTCGGTTTCAAGCCTGATGAGGAAATTGCCGGAGAGGAGTACGTCTCGGATCTACGGAAGCGAATGGATAATATCCACGAGAAGGTTCGCACAAACATCCAGGGAGCCAGTGACAGAATGAAGGAGCGTTACGACATCAGGGCTGAGAAGGGTGGCTACCAACCTGGAGACTTGGTCTGGCTACATGATCCTCGAAGAAGGCGAGGCTACTCACCTAAACTGCAGAACTCCTGGGACGGCCCGTTTGAGATCGTCAAGAGGATCAACGACGTCGTATATAGGAACAGGAAGTAGCCTGAAGGAAAACCCAAGGTAGTCCATTTCAATAGACTGGCGCCGTACAAAGGAGACCATGGCCCGGCAGAAGACCAGCAGGTTAGGTACCTAAACAACGTGGAGACAAATAATGACCCAGTTGCAAATACGAAGGTACCAGGGACCCGTGGAGTAACTCAGGTAATCTACAGGGATATCTTCTCGTTACCAGTGGAGTATTCTCTGGCCCATTGCGTTGCCGAAGATCTGAGGACTTCTCGAGGGATTGCAACGGTCTTCAGGAAGAAGTTCGGCGGAACTGAGGAGCTGGAACGCCAAGGACCAACTGTTGGGAAGGCACTCCACCAGCCGCACGAAGGACGGCACCTGTTTTACTTGGTTACCAAGCGGGCCACTGATCAGAAGCCAACATATGACGCACTGCGGCGAAGCCTCGACGACCTTCGGAGTAAGCTTCTGAGACTGCGTGTCACTAAGCTCGCTATTCCGAAGTTGGGCTGTGGATACGACGGCTTGGAGTGGAAGATTGTCAGGGACATGATTGAACAGACATTCGCCAACTCTGGAATTGCCATATTGGTGTGCACGTTCAACCCCTGGAAAGAAAGTGCGTCTCCATCAGCAGAAGCTCATAACTGCCCGATTTCTCCGGACTATGCTCTGGGGCAGAGCACTTTTAAGGAGGGGGCAGTGTTACGGGCGTACAAAGGAAGGCGGAAGCGGGGGATTAGCGGCTTAACTCCGTCAGCGGGAGACGTTTAAATAGGATTAGGACTGTTCTAGATCGTCTTCTTTTGTCGGAAAAGGATTAAGAAGATTCCGGAATTGTCTGGCCCTTTCGTGTTCTAGAATGTTCGGCCTAGCCTCTTTAAATACTTCCCCTCAACTCGAGGCAGTCAGTCTTAGCCTGAGAGTAGACCAGTGAAGATCTGTGATAAGTGTAATAAGTGAGTCAGTGTTGAACCGGCCAGTGTAATAAGTGTATCAGTGAACTGTAACAGTCTCGCGAGTGTAATAAACTGTTTCTGTTTGTTACTGTGTGTCAGTTTGTGATACTTGAAGAAACTTACGGTCGGTGGACTAGTGAACTGTAAGTGTTAATTATTAGTTATAAATTGTAGTGTAATTTTATAATATTCATAGAAACTATTGTAACTAGTTAAGCTATTTAGAATTAGTAAAATCTTATATTATTGTAATAATTAAATAGGAGTTAGGCCTAGATTATAATATTTAGAATATTGTCATTATAAATTTATATTAGTTTAATAATTTAATTGTTAATACTTTACTTGTATCTTTTTAATCACTTTTGTTAATAAATATTAGTATCTTTAATTAAGGAATTGTTTAATTCATTTTAATACCCATTAGCCCGTAACAATATATATGTTCTTTTTTGGAGTATCGAGAAAGAATCTTTTCACAGTTCTACTCTCCCCCACCAAACATACTAACGGTTTCTAGAGAGAAAAATTTAAAAAACGCAATTAAATCTTTTGTTGGTTTTACCGGTTCCAAGGCACAGTGAAGGGAACGGGTTTAATAAGGGTAGGTCTGCAAGTATCAATATGGAACAAAAATAACCGTTTTTCTTCTCATTCCCAAAGGAATATTACAATATACTCATAGTTATAAATTCATTTATTGAAGAAAATTGTGATACATTAGATAACAGTAAATACTTAAGCCGCATTAAATCATAAAAGAATTGCTAATAATACAGGAAAAAATGGGCTGACTAGTTATGACTGCTTGTCATTTAAAACAAATAAACGAATAATACTTGATTTATTTATAATAGAAAAAGATAAAGTTTCTGAACAAAGTAGTTTTTCAGAAAATGATATTAAAGATTACGATGGTCATAGGTTATTTCACGACCAGAATGGTATAAAATCATTCTTAGATAGATCTCGGACAAATCACACCCCTGTACAAACATGGTCTTAGACACAGCACAGTCCCTACTACGTACTGAAACCAAGATTGTCCGCAGTAGTACAGGTTTGACAACTAGTAATAAGTGCCTTTGTAATATATGTCTAAAATATACGGTCGGGTAATAGAAAGACCCAAGTAACACAGACTATATATCTTAGTAGTAATAAGAAAAAAAAACTTAAGCAAACAAAAATTATATAGTTCATATTAATCACTTTTATGCAGGAACGATGGATTGAAAATTCTGCCCGACTTTTATTTTCCACATATGCGGGCCCATATTCCACAACAGGTGAACATTAACAGTGATAAGATAAGAGAATGATGACGTCACCCAACCAATGAAGCCAACTGAAAGATAAAGTATGGGAAAACTTCAAGCTATTTTCCAGCGTTTTAGTTTAAAAGTCTGAAGTCCTTCATAATGTCCCATTCCTAATAGCACAGCAAACTTCAACAAAATGGATGCTAAGGAATTTTAGTTATGATTTAATATTTATTTAGAACAAATATACAAAATATCTAAGGAAAAAACCCGAATATATTTGCAAATTAAAAGATTAACCATTACCAAATAATTTTAAATATTTTGGTTTAATTGAGAAAATTTGTTGGTTTAGCCTTGATTATGTAATATTAATTACTCCATTTTAAAAAAAGTTTTTTTAGTCATTACCGTTAATATTTTATATTGCAGTGGATTTTGTGAAACAGAAGGTACAGAAACAAAGATATCACACTCCAAAATTAATTCTCCTTAGAATTGTTTTGTGTTCAATTTATAGGTGTAACTCCCCTCAGTAACTTTTCTGTAAAAACGTTTCCGTAGACTCATTTGACGACGTACGATATTCGGCACTCTCTCACATCATTATCATCCGTCCTTCACCTTACAGTTGTCACGTATAACCAGGTGTTATCCAAAAACCCGGACTGAAGAGTGTATTACAGTTATACGATTTGAGAAACGGGGTAGTAAAATCAAATTAAATTTGTAAAAATGAGAGTTGGTCCGCCGTTGGGCTGAAATACCATGAGTATTGAAAGATTGTGACGTTAGAATGAAGCACTAAAAGTTGAGTAAGTAAATTTATGGCCAATGGATTTTAACGATCAATTATAGCCAAATAAATCCCTGAATGAAATACGAAAGTTTTTCAACAGAAAATGTCAATAGTAATAAAATAAGTATAGAAATAGGCGTGTATTGTAAACATATGTTTCATAACATATATGATACTTTGCTAAATAGAGAAACGAACAGTTTATGAAACGTGAATCTTATACAATTTGAGACAAAACGGATTTCATAATAAACTGGAGCATTCGATGAATATTACTTAAAGGATTAAAAAATTATTATATTTTCTACAAACCATGTGATAAAAATAATTATTACTTATATTAAAAATTAAAAAATGAAATTAATATATATATTAAAAAATGAAAGGAAAAGTGTATGATAGGAAATAGTTCGATTCCCCAGTTGAACCATTATAAGTTGAACAAGATTCTCAAAAACATATAACTAAAATGATTTGGGAATATTTGTGAAAAGAGAATTGGCATAAACAATGGAAGGATGACATCGTAATAAGTATCTCTCAGACGTGCAAGTATTCTCTTATCAATCTGTTTGGAGGATTTGAGGATATAGCAAGGTGAAGCGTTGGCCTAAATCATCTAAGTTTAGATTATTTGTTAGTTGAGACTAGTCATACGTATATTTTTTATAATTCGGTATACGAGTATATTATCAGGAACTGTATAATAAACAGGAACAGTATAATAAACATAATTGCGGTCATGTATCGTATTTAAGTAATTAGTCATAAAGTATATCATATCCGGTATATTCATTTGATATTCATTGTAATCTTTAATTACGAGGAATATGAGTGGATAAAACTGCAATCTTGAGTGTGATAAGGGCGTTGCAGAGTGCAAATAATCCTATTAAAATATTCCACTAATTTTATAAGATACTTAAGAGAAGATATTCAAGACCGACTTTTTATTATTTCACTACCTATATAATGCCTTGAGGTGATTGGAACCACAGATATCCAGAAACCGTAAAAAGAATGTATGTAACAATATAAAATGTACTGATAGTTACAAAAGACTTTATGGGTATCTTCTGGTTCAGACCGTATTGATAAATTTGTCCCCAACGTTTCGCCAGCCATGCTGCTGAGTTCTTCAGGGCTGAAATGAGAATGCTGAATGGCTAATTCTCATTTCAGCCCTGAAGAAGTCAGCAGCATGGCTGGCGAATACTTTATCAACACCGTCTAAACCAGAAGAAACCAATTAAGTCTTTTGTAATAATAGGGAACGTGGAAACCTAAAAGTGTACTGAAAATGATCTATTTTTTAATGCCTTAATTGTAGAACATAATAAAAATATTAGTGTGGCTTTATAAAAAAAATAAACACCTATTTAGTTGTACAAAATTGTAAAAACCTATGTAATCGTTTGCGAAATTAATAGTCCGCACCCTGTTATCAAATATACTTCAAGAATATATTTAAACATTTTAATTATATAAATGTTCTAATTAATAAGTAAATGTACGTATGTATGTATATATGTATATATATATATACACACATTCTTTTATAGGTTGGCACTATAGACCACGAAGACCTCTGGCCGCGCTATGTGGTCATCATGCAGACATATAATTGCTTGCGGGAGTACAGACTGGAGAGGGTCACTCAACCTCAGGATTCTACAAATCATGTTTTCCATAGAACAGCGACAGTTATACTCATGTTCAAGGACATAACTAATCGACCTGAATCCATGGATCATGGCTTTTTGGAGTCAGAAGGCATGGAGCTAAATTTATTCTTCCAAAGTAGATCGTCCAGGGCCAAATCTCTGGGGTAGGTATACCCATATCTATGGATATATAATATCCATATCTTCACACTTCCTAATACTGCAACACAGATACTTTTATAAGAGGATTGATATCCATCTTGAATGGGTATTGAATTTAATAATTTAAAAAAATCTGTTCCAACGCAACCAATGAAGGTTCTTGGATTCAGTAAACGATAGAGAATGTACTGATTCTAAGTACTTATATAGTTTAGGTACTAGGTACTTAAAGAAAAATATCTGATATACAAAGGGATACTGATTCAAATTTATTTTCTAAATTAAAAAAAAGTAAATGAATCGATGCAACTGCATGAAGTCTTGTAGACTTAGAATACGCCATAGACCAGGAGCTAAACAAGGCAGAAGAATGGTTGTATCTTCAGTCTGACTTCCATGAGACGTTGAAACCAAGATTGTTAAAAAAAAAAAGAAGAAAAAAGAACAGTGACCTTGTCCGACCTTGAGATAGGTTACTCCCGGCCAGTTATGCAAACACGAGCAATGAAGTAACTTTCGTCAATCACTAACCATCTCAATCAAGCTTCAAGGTAAACATTGTAGGAGTGTATATGCATGTATGCATGTATGTATATATATATATATATATACACGTGTGTGTGCGTATAAGGGTATGTCTAAGATTTACTAATTAACAATTAAAAAGCTAATTCCAAAAAAAAAAACTTAATATTAATAATTCATTCAAAAACCTGATGCGCTTAATTTAAAGAATGAAGGCCAAAGAAGGTTCATGAAACTACTCAGCATAAATTCAGTCAATTTTCTGATCCACCGCTTCGGAACGCTGATTAACATCGGACTAATCCCAATCAGTTCGTATTAAAAAATTAAAATTAAAGCAAACCCAATTATTATATGAATGTCGAAGAACTTGTTTAAGTCTAGAAAGTACTGCTAAACTTAAGAATCCGAATGCTGTGTACCGACAGGGGTCAATAAGATGTTGCCAATGGCCAGCTAAAAATAAAACTGTATGGAAAGGCATGTGCAGCGTGTTCTTCACCTCACTCAGAAGGCCGGGTCTGTTCTTAATAATGTCAGGAAAAATAAAAATATCTCAACTTTAAATATTTCCATATATATAATATACCTGAAATTATTCTCGAACCGGTTATAATGTAAATCCAGAAATAACTATGTTATTACTGTTTTACCAAGATGATAAATAAAATCAAAAGCTCAAAAGTAAAATATCTTGGTAAATAGCTGTTATGCTGTAAAATGTATAAGTAATGAAATCTAATAAGAATCATTCAATATTATACCAATTATTGTAAACCTTGTCTGTCCTAAAATCGGTATTTTTTCGTTTAAAATGGAAAAATAAAATTCGAATGGGAACGTTTGTCAGAGAACAATATTATAACAAAAACTGTATGCTCAAAATCAAGATGCATAAAGGTCATTTGAAAGGGGATGTGTATTAGTACATTATATTTAAAAGAATGGATTAAGATAATATGACAGTGTCCCTAATATCCACATCGTTTAATTTAAAAAATATATATGAAAATTCAGAAAAAATTAAACGACAATTCGATATAAAAAAACAAAACAAATACAACATAAATAATTCTATAGTATGATTTGTATGTCTGCAAATTTATGATACTACTTTGGGTGTCAGCTCCACAAGTTGTCGCTTCGAATTAAATCGCGACAGGTTTCCACTGTTCATTCGTTTTCTTTTAGAAACTCTCGAAAATAAAAATTACCGTGGGTTAGAGTATAAAAAAAGATGGTAATTAAGGAAAATGTGTATATTTCGGTTATCATTTCATCAAGAAATGAACGTTTCAACGAACATTTCGAAGTATATACGATGATATGACTTAAGCAGTATATATTAAAGTCGGCTCTTTAATCATATACCTACAGTCAATAATAGTTACTAAAAACAGTAAGTGATAAAGTTACTTTTATTTTCGGGAAATATTCGGTCCAAATTGTTCTAAAAAGAAAACGGTTTAAAATCAAAACATTTTTGACTTAACTCGAAGCGTATTACCATAATTTTCTTGCCTGATATATTTGTCTGTAAATATGTATGAAAATTCGTGATATTATTTAGTAAACTGGAGGGTTTACAGTAATTGATTAGTTTTATAAAGCGAATCATGGAAAATTTAAGTTTATGGAAAAACTGCCAAACAATTTTTTTTTTAAGATATTCAGTTGCTTAAAGAGGTGATAAATTAAAAAGTTAGGTAAAAAAAGAACATATTGGAAAACAAAATTTTTGTTTCAAGGTATCCAGTCGCTAATAGAGGTAATAAATTAAATAGAAAGGATCATAAATTAATTATTAATAATGAAACTAAAAGACGGCCCTTAAATCGGAAGAAGTACCTATTTCGTGATGGGCTTCGGCGGCCAGGACCATCTCGCCAAGGTTCCCTCGTGAGCACCAACTGGAGACCCCACCCACTCCCCTCCAACCTCAACCCCCACTTCAAGGTTTTCCCGGTTGTTGAGCCTCTATTTCGGCCAAGGATAATTAAATAAAACAATAATAACCATAAAAGATTAAATAATTTAAATAAAAATGGGTACTAGTACATTTAAGGGCCTGCTGGCATCAGCGCGCTCAGGTGTCACTTACCTCAACTATTTGGACCTTGTCAGGTTATGTATCAATTTGAAATAGGCATTGCCTTTCATAATGATACAACAGATTATAGGAAATGAAATAAATGAGGAACATGTAGACAAAATTAAACTATAAATAATAAAACATATATTACAAGGAGTATTCATTAAATAACAATTTTTAACTAAAATATGATTATTTTTTTCATTTTTCAATGTTTTTATTTTAAAGAGAAAAGATTTGCCCGGGCAAATCTTTTCTCTTTAAAATAAAAACATTGAAAAATGAAAAAAATAATCATATTTTAGTTAAAAATTGTTATTAAATGAATACAATATAAATATCTAAAATATTATGTTCTGATAAACAATTAAAGATTGATTATAAACAATGCTCATTAAAAAGAGCAATATCTTCAAAAATTGCATCGAAAGGGTCTCTTTCGAAAGGGTCTCTTCTTCTCTCTCAAAAATTGGGTCGAAAGGTCTTGTTGCATCCTTTTTTCTGGCATCTCCATCTAATTTTATTCCCCACTTGCAGTTTCATATAATGTCCATTAACACAACGCATTTTCTGGGGAATGACATTACGCTCCTGAAGAAACCTAACAGCTGTTTCTTCATCGTACACCTTCCGAAAAATCTTCTTCAAATTCCAACTCATATTTAAAGGAAATAATGAAAAACAGATTCACGTTGAACTTGACATAAACAATAACAAAACAAAGAAAGGTTACTATAACAGTAGGAGATGATTAGGAGACGCGTCACCAGAGCGCGCTGATGCCAGCAGGCCCTTAAATGTACTAGTACCTAAAAATGATTGAGATAAGGCTCTTCGATGTAAATATATGAATTCACAACAAAAATATACCACAAGAGGCTCTAAAATTGCTTCGGAAATTGTGAATTACACCATTACTATCTAAATCCGAGAAGAAAAAAATCCTTACACCCCTTAAAGAGTAGGGCTTAAATAACATGACCTAAGCTCCCAATCATTTACAAAAGACTCGTATACATATACATGAATATTTTAAGACCTATTTGGACTTAAGGAGTAGAGCTTTGGGACTCCATCCGAGCCATCGAATTCCTATCGTATCCTTACTTATCTCATTATGATACAGTTGTAAATTAAAAAAAAATGTTTAAACTTGATAACGAAATATGGGAAATAATCATCTCAATTTCATACCACGTCTAATTATTAAGGGTTGTTCTTAAGTTATTTTCGACTTTTAAATACTATTTACATGGCTATTGTATAAACAAAATCAGTCATAAAAGTTAATTGATGAACTTGATTGGGTACTAGACTAAAATGGCAAGAAACTGCTCGCCTATTTCAACACTTACTAGCCTAACTCCCTAAGCTCCCAATCATTTTTTAAAAGACCCGGCTCATTTTTTTCCCGAATCATTTTAAAGTGGCTCAAGATATCAGAGTTAATACGGTTTTAAATAACAGCAATCTAAACTTCGATGGCGTGACATGAACTTAATTTGATGATTTACAATATTTTCCTATAAAGTTTTAAAAAAATTAGTAATTGAAATTTACAACTGTATTATATTTATACAACAAAACAGAATGGATTATAAATAATGGCATGAGATAAATGCAAGTCGAAAAACTATACTGGTTGTACTAGAATTATAAATTCAACTTAGAAGGTCACGAGACCATCTTCTTTTCAGAGATTACGGAGGATTATCGGGAATTGAAGATGTTGCTAAGTTTGAAACTAGTGGCTTTGAGTGGCAATAAAGTGTCCCATGAAAGGATTGATATCGCGTTCGGGCCAAATCAGCAACGAATGGGACATAAAGATCATTATCGATAACTTTATTAGTAAAAAAGTACGGAGAATTTTTGGAAGGATTGTCAATTGTAAGGATTGGATAACGAGGGGCATTCGATTCTCGGTAGAGCTCCAACACTCAACTCCCTAAGTCTAACTAGGTTTCTTAATAGTTGTGAATATGAGTCTTTCATCTAAGGTTGTAAATGATTGGGAGCTTAGACCGTTCGTCTAGTAAGAGTTTAACCGGTTAGTGATTTTAAACGAGCAGCGCTCGCGTGCGGTCGGCGTACTCTTAACGCACCAACCCGAGTGCTGCTGGCAGGTTTCGACATGTTCGTATTACATACGACAAATCAAAAATGACAAATAAAAACATATATATAAATTTTTAAATATAATACAAAAAAAACCTAATATTTTTGGTTTAATTTTTTGAAAAAAACGAGCGTAAAGGGGTTAAATAGCCTGAAACGGCGTGCAGTTTCATGTCGTTAGAGTCTTGTGGCCAATAAAAACTAATTTTCATTTGTACAATTGTCATTGTCATAGCATGTAGTACTTAAAATGCGTAAATAACTTACGAACGACCCTTAACAATTAGTATTATCCACTGTCCCGATGGAGAAGTCAAGGACACTTGAGGAAATATTTATCTCTTGAAAGAGTTCAGCGAGCGGTGAACTACGTTGAACAGAGAACAATTAAAAAGATTACTAGAGTATAATACCTATCACTGTTAATAAACTAAAACATTATTATAACTTATGATAGATTATAATACAAATTGTAAAACAGGAAGCTAAGCTCTTACTTATTAACATGTTAGCAAAGATTTGCTATTATACTGGTTATAATATCCTCGCAATAATCATACTAAGGCTTTCAATAATTAAAAACAAATATAAATTCAATAATTGGGCAGTATTCTGTAAATATGTGATATCTTCATTTACATTTACTTTTGATTGCAAAATTAATAAAACAATTACAAGCTTTTTTTAACTCTTAAATAAGATAAGTATTAGAAATTCAACGAACAAGAAGTTAAATCAACCCCTTAAGATTAAGGGTCATAATCACTGATTCCTGAAATGACAAGGTCGTCAGCGAGCCCTAGCAGAGAATGACGAGTTAGCTGCAAAGAACTATGATACAATTAAACTAAATTTATTGTCAGGGCTGACAATATTTCGTGGAATTCCCACGTAACGGATCTTTCACATCATAATCAATAATTAGGAAATACAAGCAAAAATAAACATTCTTCACCTGGTTGGAATAATAAAGGCAAAACATTTAAGGAAGAAACTTGTGGGGGAGGGGGGGGGGGATTTGGAATAACTGAGGGAGACAGGGAGGTCATGCTTAACCAGAGATTATAACTTCAGACAGCCATCTCAAATTTTTCATCTTGATTTTTTATTAAATATTTTGATTTGTCTTACATATTTACGACACGTGCACAAACTCATTATATGATTTTCATTTCAACAACAAAGGTCATTGCACTAAAAGTTTCTTCCTAAATCTTACCTATGCATACAAGATTTGAATTAAATAAATAAACAAACAATTTTGCATAATTTCTTTATTAGAAATAAGAATAAAAGAAGCTTTTAAATTTTAAAATAATTATACTATCTTACATCTAAAAAAAAAAGAGTAAAAATAAAAAACACAGTAACAATACAACCCTCGAAGGGTTTTTGGTTCAGTACATAGTAGATACTGCAATGTTTCTTGGACAACGGTTATGCAGGATGGAGATTTGCCCTATATCACGCTCAACCGCCAGATTTTCCCCCTGTTCTGGGTACCCACTTTATAGATAACATTGAAACGTAAGAAAAAATTGCTATTTGTCGGTATGAAATGGAACGGCGGAGTGGAATGATTCGGAGTTTTGAACTTTTTCATTCCACGTACTCCACCAGTTTCACTTCTGTTTCATTTTCCATAGGGGAGATGCTATGCCCCCATAGCTAGGCAGATGAAGGCTTAATATTAATTATTAGGATACAATACATTTCTTTATAAACTTTTAAAACCATTAAACGAAAAAAAACTGAGGGCAGATGAAACCTCCAACGATGCACACGCATACGAAGTAAATAAACCAAAATGAGATTCTCTCAAAAAACTGGAATGGGCGTATTTCATATTTTTAATTTAAAAAATTCATGAATATTTAAACAAATTATGAAAATCCTTTTTTAGTTTAAATAATAAGTAATTCTCGTCTTTCAGAAAAAACAAACAGATAAATACAATATACAAACGACTTTAATAAACTTACAAATTAAATTATTAATTCTTCAATTTCATAAATCGCTTTAGTGTTTTTGTTTATTTTTTACAAAAAAAAAAAGAACATTTAAACTATAATTTAATTTAAAATATAAAATACAAAAATAATTTTAAATATGAAATACTCCCATCGGATGAGCCCAAAATTCATTTGTGTCGTCTGTGTTATTAGCAATTACAAAAAAAAAAAAATTTAATTAATTGGATGGCTACCAAACAAATTATAATCATCCAATATAAGAACAAGATATATAAATTATAAAAATCGTTCATCATTCATGTAGCCTAAACCTCAGAAGGCTGAGACCAATATTTAAGGAAGTCAAATGAATAAAAAAAACTTGAAAACTTTTACTATGTACAAAATATTTATGTAGCCTATGCAGGTGTTCTCGATAAAACAATAGCTATTTTCTTCATTGGACAAGTCAATTTAAATTGAAATGAAAAACATAAATCTATTAATTTTATTGGGTAACAAACAAGAGGTGTTAGGTATAATAAAGAATATATAAATTATTACAAATAAAATATATTGATTTTTGCTAATCACTGAAAGGTAAAGTTTCTTCTATTGCTACTGAAAATAAATACACTATTCACATTTTTTAAAAATCTGAAAGGTAGCAACTATATTTTATGTCATACCCACATCTTGGTGTAAACCACTTCCTTTAAAAACCAGTAAAAGTATTTTAATACCAAAAGTTTTTATTTTTCACATTATATTCTCTATTATATTTTATTCTCTCTTAATTCATATTATTCTCATATTCTTATTTTTTTAAAGAGAAAAGATAGGCCCTCGACCGGGATTTGAACCCGGAACCTTTGTCTCACCGTGACATCGCTCTGCCAATTGAGCTATCAAGGCCCCTCCCGGTCGAGGACTACCTTCTCTCTTTTAGATCCTAAAGCCCCAGTGTACTCCCGCCATTTTTGCGATGAATACACTAGAACGAAGTTCTTTGAACATTAATTTTAATTTAGGATGTTATTGACTTTCGTCATATTATTATTTATAATTTTTTATAATTATTGGTAATTTTTTATGAGTTATAAATATTTTTATTTTTTAAAGAGAAAAGATAGGCCCTCGACCGGGATTTGAACCCGGAACCTTTGTCTCACCGTGACATCGCTCTGCCAATTGAGCTATCAAGGCCCCTCCCGGTCGAGGACTACCTTCTCTCTTTTAGATCCTAAAGCCCCAGTGTACTCCCGCCATTTTTGCGATGAATACACTAGAACGAAGTTCTTTGAACATTAATTTTAATTTAGGATGTTATTGACTTTCGTCATATTATTATTTATAATTTTTTATAATTATTGGTAATTTTTTATGAGTTATAAATATTTTTATTTTTTAAAGAGAAAAGATAGGCCCTCGACCGGGATTTGAACCCGGAACCTTTGTCTCACCGTGACATCGCTCTGCCAATTGAGCTATCAAGGCCCCTCCCGGTCGAGGACTACCTTCTCTCTTTTAGATCCTAAAGCCCCAGTGTACTCCCGCCATTTTTGCGATGAATACACTAGAACGAAGTTCTTTGAACATTAATTTTAATTTAGGATGTTATTGACTTTCGTCATATTATTATTTATAATTTTTTATAATTATTGGTAATTTTTTATGAGTTATAAATATTTTTATTTTTTAAAGAGAAAAGATAGGCCCTCGATATTCTCATATTCATATTATACTCTCTTAATAAACAATGAACATTTAAATATATATCTTTTAAATAGGATGTTAAATTTTAATTATAATTCAATCTAAAAATAAAAAGTTTCCCAATGTTTCGATGGAGCTCTTCTGAAAAAAAAATTAATATACTTCAAGATCATTGCCAATGTTATGGGGCCCATAATAAATAAAATATGGGGCCATCCCACTTCATACCTGTCAGCCTTGGATGACCTTAATAAATATGTCAAATATAACAAATGTACTACATAGCCTTACTGGGAATGTTAATAATAGCAGCAAAAAAGATACATGAAGCACAAACGAAATGAGGTCAAAGCAATTGGAGAATTGGTTTAGCACTTCTTAATTCCATGATTAACTGGATAAAAAAAAACAGCTGAAGTCAAATATAAGAAAACATTCTCTATTATAAGAAAGATTGCAATAAGTTTAAAAGAAATCGTCAAATAAAATGTATTTACTAAAACACCAATAATAAAAATATATTAATGGATTTCATAAGTTAATGAATGTACATATAAATAATTTCTAGTCAACATATCAGTTAATATAATGTAACAAACAAGATTCATAATTGCATAAATATGCTAAAATGATTATCTAAATCAGCATACAAATAATTTTGTTCTCATAACTCAAATTGGGAGGTTTAATCATACTCATCAATTTTTAAATAATCAATTTTCTATATCTCATTTTATATTTCCTAAAAAAAAAATTGATTCATTTTCTCTAACATAAGACATATCTAATCCACGACTAAAAATTAAATTAATTTATTTTGTTTTTTGAATGACTGGTAAACAATCAAGAGAAATATCAGAAAAAAAATCCAGAACTGATAACTTTAAAACCAGAAAAATGATCCTGAACTACAATTATAGTGTAATTAGTGTTAAAAAAAAATTAATCGTATAGGATTTCTGTGATTCAAATACACATGACATATTCTAATCTACAACTTTAAAAAAAATACACTCTATTGTTTACGATGAAAAAATAATTACACTAAAACGACAATATCCAACATTTGGGAATGAAATGTTATTAACGAACTATCACATAAGCATTCCCTGCATGATAATGTCATCTGTCACCCACAGTAGCAATCAATAGATATAACGCACAATTCAAGGATTACTATCATAAATACACTCCATGACTTAACTTGAAAAGTAGCATTTATATTAAACATAGGATTTTTCAAAGCATAACATAGTATTCATCAGCTCGAATAAACAATAATACTGTACCATACAATGAACTAACCTTTTCAAAGTAAATATTTAATGGTGTGGCCAAAATATATAGGTTACAAAGTATACGAACAAAAGTACGATTTAAACATATAATTATCATACGCAATGTAACATTTAAAAAACATAACAATAGAAGTATATTAATGTAACATTTAAAAAACATAACAATAGAAGTATATTAACTAGATATGGCAATCAATTCAACTACATACAGTAGAAAGAAATTTAGGAACAGTAACGCTTAGATCAAATAGTATAACATTAAAATTAGTCAACCCAAAAGTTTATCCATGATAAAAACTTATGGACCATTTACATAAAAGAATTTAAATTGTACATAGAAGATATTTATACTCAACAGACATTGGCATTTTAAACATATAATGTCACCAAACTCAATCAATTATCAGATAAGTCAAGTTGGTCAATAACCATAAGTTAAACTAATGATTTTCATGAAAATAGAAGTAAGACTTAGTAATAATCATATTGAACTTTTAATTAAGATAATAAAATGAGAACACAGGACCAAAACATTCATTTCAAAAACCTTCTCTTTACAACTAGGTCTATACAAGATCTTCTAATCAGGACATTCAAAAATCTATTACAGCTAACAGGTCTACTAAAGACTACATACTTGATTCAGATTACACTAAAACTGTTAAGTCCTGAAGATAACAAAATATAAAAGGAAATTAGGAAAATAAGAATTAGACAGCTACACATTGATGGTTAGAATACACATTTACCCTGAACAGATGACATAATGAAAAAAATACAAAACGCAAATGAAGACGCAGAATATCAAATGGATATCTAAATAACATATGCTATAAAATATAATCATTTATGTATTTATAATTGTAATACATTGGACATCTGGACCAGAAAGGTTATAACGTCATCGGTGCTTCGGCAAATGTCATAGATCATAGTTGGCCCAAAATATGCAAAAGACTATGTTTTATTTCGACGAAAACAGAAAATGTATCGTTTATTTACCTGTACATTTTGGAGAGCTCGAATTTGCCTCCAGTCTATCAGCCATTTTTGCACAACACAACAGGGTAATACTACTGGACTGGAAAGGTTACGGGACCTGAAATGAAACCCTACCAATCTTACCGATATTATGTATTTTTTTGTAATTGAACAACCGAATCGAAATATTTAAGGAAAAAACAGCTATTACACTGGGTATTTATGACAAAAAAAATTATCGCTTTAAGATTACTAACTTTTTAACGAAAAATTGCAATCAAGTGACTGCATTGCATTGTGGGTAGCCGGCTCAGATATTTAACTTTCAGGAATGCTATCAACATTTCAGTTTCTCGTGTTGGGTGAGAGTGGAGGGATAAGAGAGAGGTGTCCTCTTTTTCAGTCTTGGAATCCTCCTGACGAAGTTAACATACCATGTCTGAACCGACCGTTGTGATAGTTGAAGCAGTCAGAACTCCCATTGGTAATTTTCAATACTAGCATTTTTAATTTTAATAGATTGTTTCAAATATTCAGTCAAAAGTGGAGTGTAAATCAGTCTTATGAATAATTAGAAATCTTTTTAAATAGGTTCCATCAGTGGTGCACTTTCTTCTGTGAAATCTCATGAGTTAGGAACTGCTGTCATCAAGGAACTTCTTTTGAGGACCAAGCTGCCTCCAAGTGAAATATCAGAAGTGATAATAGGACAGGTAATAATAAGCAAAGATGTTTTTAAACTTTTGAGGAAACGATTATTTTATTTTATCGACAATCATAGCATATTATTCAGTCTGTCTGAGTGCTGTAAGTAAATATCGGTTATTTCATTTGTAGAGTGTGAATTCAATGAAGTTATTAATGTTGAATCCTCTTTAAATGATAATAATCATTCCTGTGAAGTCAAAATTAATTTGACCGTACATTGACTGTTTAAATTGTTTTTTTTGTTATGATATGGATATGCTACCATAGACAATCAAGCTTATCACAACGTGTGTTCATCATGTACATGGGAAATACCTCAAATCCCCAAATAACGAGTACTGAAATATCTTATTTCGGGTTCTGTGATGTTCTAGTTTCCTATGTAGATGATGGACACACATTCTGATAAAAAGTCTTCTTAAATGTGTTATAACAAATTGAAAGAGATGTGCTGGACACCACAAGTGTCTCTTTCATTATATGATTCCACTCTTCAGTAAATTATCTAAATGATAATTTAATTCGGCTCTTTGATTACTAAGATTCAGAATCGTTGAAAATGGTTTTAGAGAAGCACAATATTATTTTTCAATGTTTTGTATTATTCAAGGTACTCACTGCGGGTGTTGGCCAAAATCCAGCCCGCCAAGCAGCCATTAATGCAGGTATCCCTCTTTCAGTACCTGCATATACGATTAATCTACTTTGTGGATCTGGGTTAAAGTAAGTTTATTACTAAACTTAAAACTCTTATTTAAAATAATTCTCCCTAGATATTTTTAATAGGTATTCTTTAGGTCTGTTATCCTAGGGTATCAGAGTATTAAGACTAATGATGCAAGTATTGTCTTATGTGGAGGACAGGAATCGATGTCATTGGCTCCTCATTGTGGTCTGATGCGTAAGCCTGTAAAAACAGGAAACAAACTATTCCTATGTACATTACTAACAGATGGATTGACTGATGCGTTCCATAATATTCATATGGGAGTGACTGGTATGCTAGTCATTATGTTAAAAGTACAATTGATTTTTCAAAAAATTATAGAAAATTTAAAGGTCTCTTTTTAATTACAGCCGAAAATGTTGCCCAAGAATACAATATATCAAGAAAAGAACAAGATTTATTTGCTGTTGAATCTCAAAAAAGAACTGAAATAGCTCAAAAGCAAGGCTATTTTGACAAAGAAATTGTTCCGATAACTGTAAAAGATAGGAAGGGAGATATAATCGTCAACAAGGATGAATTTCCCTGTCATGGAACTACATTTGAAACTCTTCAACGACTCAGACCTGCTTTTACAGAAGTATATTTTCAAGCTAAAATTTTTTACTTTCTCTTAAATAAAGAAACAGTTATTCATAAATAAAAAAATTAAAAACATTTTTTCACAATAGCAGAATAATTGTTAATTATTAGTATAAAACATTGATTATAGGGATTTTAATTCATATTGTTAAATATTGTTCACAAGCCCAATATTTAAAAAAAAATATCCTTTTAAATATATTTTTTTAACTTGACAATCGCCAACTTATATAAGTAAATGAATTTTTTTAAAATATGAATAAATAAAGATACAAATTTATACTTTTTACTACCGTGCATTTAGTAATGCCTAAAGGATAATAAATAAAAATACTTAGAATTAGAAAGATAGTTTATTAATCAGATTCTAGATATATTGTTGTCAAATGTTAAACTTGCAATTACAATGCAAATCTTACTGCTTTTATATTTCGATTTATTTATATTTATTATTTCAGATGAAAAGTGATGATAGTCTTAGTTTGTTTTAGTATGTATGTTTCTTTAAATTAAATTTGTACTTTTTAAAAGAATTACAGCAATATAACTGTATTTGATTATTGGAAATATGTGTGAATATATTATTACAGGATGGTACAGTGACTGCAGGAAATGCATCTGGTATGAATGATGGTGCGGCTGGAGTAATTTTGATGTCATTGGAGGAAGCAAAAAAACATAACCTAGTTCCGAAAGCAAAAATTGTTGGCTTTGGTCAGGCTGGGCTCGAACCTAAGGTTATGGGTTTAGGGCCAATTCCTGCTGTAAAAAATTTGGTATAGTGAATTCTTTATCATAAAAACTCTAGTTATTTATCTTAGTACTAAAGTGAATAAAATAACAAAGTTTTTCTTCACAAAATTTATTTTTTACCGTATTATCTTGTACTAAAAATAAATATTGTTTAACATTTGCTATAAGAGAATAAACACTGAAAGGTGGTAAAATAAACTATATTTAAAGAATAAATTCTTAGATTCTACAAACTATTTTTTCATGAAACCAACATTGACTGAGCTTTCCGTTCGTTATTCATAGGAAAGATGCTATCTTATGGGTCATTCTAAAAGAATACTTTTTAGCATTCTTATCTTAAAATATTTTCTTTTCCACCTAATTTTTTTTCCATGACCTCTTCTCATATCTATTAACAAAAAGGAAATCTGTTAATAAGTATTAAATATGCCTAATAAAAAAATTATATGATTACAATATTAAACATCATAGCTTGTATTACATATTTTAGGTAATATACATAAGTAAAACTTATCGATGAGATGTTGAATTGAGGCTTTGACATAGAAAAGTAGTAAGTAAAAAAAACAAAAACTCGTGTTTCTTTTTTTATTAGTAAAGGTAGAAATGAATAATAACCATAGGATAGAAAGAAGGTTAAGTCAAAACTGGAAGTGGTTTAGTTTCTATGAACGGTGTTAGTTACTATTTTCCAATCGAAACTATTGTTTTTTGTTGTCTTTACAGTTTTTTTGCTTAAAAAAAGTAAAATTTTTTGCTTAAAGTAAAATTACTTTTTCATGTCAACACCTCATTTTTATCGATAAATTGCTTATCAGAATTGTTTCTTAGACATTTTTCTATAGATAGTATATGCCCCACTAAAACAATTACTATTGTTAAATAATTCAATTTTATTTATAATTATAATCAATGGATCTTCTTGTAAAATTAATATGTTTATCCCAATAGTTATAGATTCATTCATTTAGCACAATCCATTCTTTACAATAATTTTTTATTATTGCATGAGTTTTTTTATTGCTTTTAGCTAAAGAAAATATCTTGGTCCATTGAAGATGTCGATCTTTTTGAGTTGAATGAAGCATTTGCTGCTCAATCGATTGCAGTGATTAGAGAACTGGGGGTTGATGAAAAAAAAGTGAACATAAATGGAGGAGCAATATCATTAGGTCATCCTATTGGAGCTTCAGGTACATATTATAAAATAAATGTTTATATAATATAAAAATATAAGGATAAAATGAATGGTAATAATGGCTCAATTATATAAATTAAATAGCAATTTCCTATAAATATTTATTAGTTTTATACTTATCTTTCTTCACATTTAAATGGGAAAAAATTGAAAAAGTTTTATGTATAAATGGGTTACAAATAATTTTTTTTAAATTTATTTCACTGGAAGCAAGTTAAATTAACAAAACTGAAAAATATACCTTTTCTTAATTCTTATATCAAGTGTCAACAAAAAAATTAAACAAATGTCAAAAAAAAAATGTTATAACAAGTAAGGCAATCCACATCATCATACATGAAAATCAACTAATGCCATTTTTTCATGTCATTTTAAATGACAATATTGTAAAGGTTAAAAAAGTTGCTATCAACAATTTTTTTTAAATATTGATTTTTTTTTGCATTGGCTATTGAATTATTATGTCAAAACAAAGCATTTGCATGATGAATAGCATAGTTTGTTCAAGAGGTATTCAGCATTTCTTTTAATAAACAGTAAACTAGTATTTTCAACTTTTTTGAAAAAAATTTATATTAAAGTTGCTAGATGGTGTATAATTATTGTATCATCTTCTATCATTATAAATATAATGGATACAGGATAAAGGTATTTATTATTCAAAGCTCTTAGTCAAAGATTAATTATTTTATTAAGAAAAACAAACAAACACAACAATTATCAGTATTCAAAAATTGATAATTTGAACTTTTAAACATTGTATAGTGTTAAAATAAGTAATATTACTTAAAAGATTGAATATTTTTTTTGGAAAATGTACTGTACTTGTCATTACTTCACATTAGCTTTGATGATTTTGGAGCTTTTAAAGGTAAAAGTCGAAAAATTTAAGAATATTATAGCATCTTAATTTTTGAAAATCGAGGAAGCTTTATCTTATACTGATATTATAATAAACACCTTATGTTTTATTACTACAAACTGAATCTATTAAATGGTTATTTACTGTTATAGGAACCAGGGTATTGGTTACCTTGATACATGCTCTGGAAAGAATAGGAAAGCCAAAAGGAATCGCAGCACTTTGTATTGGAGGTGGTATGGGTATCGCTATAGCCGTAGAAAGAATTTAACACATTTTTTATGCTTTGTTACAAATAAAGTTATGATTTTAACAATTTTATTCATAGAATCACTGTTAGAAACAAATTAAGGAAAATGCATTATTTTTATTGTTAAATAGAAATATATTCTTAGCTTTGCAAAAGTATCTCAGGAATATTTGAGCATTTTTTTTATTTCAAATACTGTGAACTTCCTAGAAGTTTTTAATGTATAGATTTTTGTTATTTTAATAATAATAATAATGTCTTTATTCATTATGGGACAAGTCCATTTGGAATGACAATACAGGTTCCCCAATTGACAATTGAGAGGAAAGAATGATAGGTTTGAGCCAATTTTTGGAGACAGTTATGACTTGGTAAAAATTATCTTGGAAATATTTCTGAAACTCATCAAAATGTGCAATAAGGGATTGTGCGTTACTGAGAACGAGAGATTTTATTTATGAAGTTATCATTTATTTGTTCGACAAGTATAATATTTATATATTTTATGTATCATTTATTTTGTTTTATTTAAAGAAAAATAAAAACTGTACGTAAATAAAATTTTTATAATGTTATTGAAATTTAAAAATATATGTTAAGAAGGTATAAAAATGGTTATAGATGATACCAATGATGAAATATATTTATGTATAATTTTATGTTGTTGATTATTAAGTGTTTAATAGCCTCACTAATCGATTTTTATGAAAAAAAATTATGAGTATGCAAGGGATTTCACTTAAATCTTAAAAACAGACACTAAAACAATCAGATTGATAATTTTTTACCTACTACTATAAAAGGTAGCACACTTGCCCATCTCCCCACACACACAACTCCATATACAATTCATTCTCCATACCAACTTGAAATCAAATTCTTTTTTAAGGAGGTATTTTGGAGTTTACTCTTTAAGAAATGATTTTCACATTTAGCCCGCGGTATAAAAATTATATGAGTAGTAAAATCAAATTTAGCTAAAAGTGGCGAGTAAGGCTACATTCTCAATTATATTGTATTATTTGTTTTAAATAATAAATAGAAATAAAAAGTTAAATTCCCAGACTAATCGGGAAGAGATACGTGTGGTATCTATGGTAACAGTGTAGTTGTTTGTTCATTTAACGTCACTTTATGCTGCAATGACTAATCGGACGATGCTACAGTGGGAGCTCTAAATTTTGCCAATCCAGGTTTAATTAGGATAGGGATTTTTAATAAGTACCTGACATCGTATAGGCTCGGGATCCTCGTTCAAGGTCCCTTCCGAAGGACGGCGTAACTAAGGATTTTTCACTCCCTTAAAAAAATCCTAGGGCCACTGGCCAGGCTAGAACCCGCGATCTTGGGCTTAGTAGTTTGTTACGCTAACCACTAGACCACAGGTATGTAACAGTGTATTCTATTGCTTTATTCTCGAAGTGTTGAAATGCGATAATTTTTTGTGTAGGAGCCTTTTTAAAGACACCTATCCAAACAAACACTATTACTACTCTTATTTAGATTCCGCCATGAACTGTTGGGGTCCATTCATATTACTTGGATACAACCTCAACACACAACAGGGCAGCGTTGCTCTGATAAGAGTAGGAAATTGCCAAGCTACCTATAAAGGCTGTGCAGTGACTATGTAATTGTGTACAGGGTGTAGTATGTAGTGCTACTAGGAAAGATGATTGGTGTATCAGGAAGTGGACAGGCAGTGATCATGCTGGGCTTAAATACACCTCAACTGGACACAGAAGATGAGGCTCCCTTCAAAAAAGTAAAGACAGGGAAAAAATCGGCCAAGAGTAAGACAAAGAAAGCAGAAGAAGTGCCACCGGTAGTGACATCGAACAGCTTTACTGCTCTAGGTAATTTACCACCAACTGAGGAATTTACGTTGGCACCGCCGAAGGTGTGTGTGTGTGCGCACGCGCGCGTGCGTGCATGTTGTTTCAGTTGAAAATTCCACTATTTGCCATGAAGATGGCCAACAACGTAGACCGAAACGTTGGCACGATTAACAAAAAATAAATACTTATAACTTTAATTCAAATAGTTCACATTAATTTAATATTTTTTTTCTTTTAAAAAAATGAATATGTGAAGATAAGTATCAGTAGTGAGGGATTAATTGGGAAGAACACATTTAAAATTCATTAGAAACGGAAAGAGGTAAACTCCAGTCATGTGTCGGAGCTGACACACACACTTTTTTAAACAATAACAATAAAAATGATTTTTTTTTAAACAAATTTGATTGTTCACCAGAGTTCCTTTAGGATACTGTTTAAAAAGATTCTATTTTTATCAAAAATACTTTTTTTTCTCTATTAAAAATAAACACTGAACTAAAGGATATAAAGAAAATTTTAAGGAAAAAATTCATGCTTGAAATCTGTTAATACTATTTTCAAAACCTGCGGTAAACAGAAATTTTGATTAAAAGAAATCATGAATCATGACAGGCCACTATGTCACACTTGCTACTGATATTTCAGCAACTTATTCTGTGTGCCTTTTCTTAAAAGATGTAAAAACACGGATCTTATTGTGAATTTGAAAACAATTTTCATTTTCAGTGATTCATAAAACTTTGAGAAACAGGTAAAAAATAACTAACACGTTACTAATTCTTTGTTTATAAGAGACAAAAGACCATAACAAAGTAGGAATAAAAAAATATATATGCCTGTAACTATAATCACCTTGAACTCTCAAGTTTCAGAACTCTTTTTCTTCATGGCTTCTGCTTTCTTGTTTTCTCGTTCCAATTTAATTTGTTTAACGCGAGCTAACGTCTCTAATTGTCTAGTCATTAACTTTTTCCCTTTGAAACTAGTCGGAAGTTTCCTTTTTGGTTTTATCCGTACAGGGTTCAGTTTTCGTTCAATTACCTCTGCAATAGAAATCTACAAACAAAACATACATATTAAAAATAATCGATCACAAATAATATTATTTAATTACATCTATATAGATAATAAATCTATACATTAGACAAATAGAATTATACAATATATAAATAAAATTAAAGTTTTCTTTAAAAATATTCCTCTGAAAGTCATATATCAAGAATGCAGTTATGTCCCGCATACAGAATGAAAGAAGCACAAATAAAAATTTAAATATTAACTAATTTTGAATCTTTATAAATCTTAAGAACCCTCAGATTTCAGAAGAAAACATAGTCACAATAAGTGAAAGAAAATTCTATTTTATATAAAATTTAAATTGTGTCTAATGTCCATAATCCATAAAAAAAAAATTAGTTGTGTCCTTTTTATTCTTAAGCAATATGTTATCAATAAATAATAAATAGATAAATTGGTATCGGTTCTGTAGATTGTCACTTCTAGTTGAGTTACAAGAGGTTTAAACCGCTTATTCGTTTCATTTTTAATATTTTCCAAAAATACAAATTCTCAGGAGCTTTATTACGGGAAAGAGAAAGTAACTGTGGGTGATGAGTAGATTTCGGTAATCATTTCAATAAGAAATAAAAGTTTCAACAAACATTTTAAAGTATATATAATATAATTTATTTTATATTTATGATGATGATAATTTTTAAATATTTTTATTGTAAAGAGAATAAATTTGTCTAGGCCGGGGGGAGGGACGGTTGAACGCGGATTTGAATTCCGGCCTTGGCAAATCTTCTCTCTTCAAAATAAAAATGAAGATAATATGTTTGTTGAAACTCTCATTTCTAGATCAAATGATTACTAAAGTATTCACATTCCTCATGATTACATTCTCTTTTCTATACTAAAGCTCATGATAATATTATAAGAGAAATAAATGTAAAGTTAAAACTTGTTGGGACTCGGCTCGAAGTGGTAACCTGTGGAATAATTACCGATAAATATAATTCATTTGAAAGTTTTTTATTTTTAAATCTATTTATTTAAAATATCTGTAAAAATTTATTTTCCAGTACACCAAAGGTTGATTATAAACCTTAATACTTAGAGCATTATCAGTCTTTCACTGATTCAGCATTTTCAACATAATATCCTTTCATTGGGCCCCTTATATTGTAACATTTCGAGAGTTATTTTGTCAATACCTGCAGATTTTTCCAGTAGTGATTCTAATTCATTTTCGAGCCATTCTTCTCTATCTTCAAATACTTGGCTGATTCATTTAACCACTTAATAGTTGCTAGGCCAATGCTTGAATGGAAAAACTTCCAACAGATAGCTTTATAAATTAACTTTTTTTTTTTATTTCAAAGGATAAACTTATGTTTCCTTTTCTTCTTGAGGATGGGCATTTGACTGGGGAAAAATGTTAAATAAAACAAGAAACTAATGATTGTTTTAGTACTAATTTATTTAAAATTTTGTTTCTAATAAACAACAAAATACTAAGTTTTTGTTAAATAACTTGAATAATATCATAACTGAATCAAATATCACAAAAGACAATTAAGACACTTTGTAATTTTTATTATAAAATTTTCAATACCCAATTTTAGATTAAATTAACATTATATTAATATTAGACTCGGCATCAGAATGTTAGGAAATCTGATGAAAATAAATCAAACAGTGAGTTAAATCTCTCTCTCCTCCCTCTGTTTTATGCTAAAATAAATTAATAAGCCTATATAATAAAATTTAGAAACGAAACAACTGTTTCTAATCAACATAAAATAAAGAACAGAAATATCTTATTTCCAATCAGTTATGGTTTTAACAACTACACTATTTAACTATTCTATTATAGCACTTAATAGTAATAAAGGATGGTATAATATTATCTTACAAAATAAAGAGGCTATTTTATATATATGAACAAATGGTTTAATAATATTTTTTTATTATTATTATATTATTCTTTCACGAAATGACATGAAAAAACTTCATAATTTCAGTGTGTAGTGAAAGAAAAAAGTGTTAAAAGCTTCCAAGAATTTTATAACACCTTCCTTGTCAATGCAATAAACACACAAAAGGAAGAAATAAAGGACGGATTAAAAGTAGCTAATGCTATTTTACACTATTGAAAAAATATAAAGTATTATTCTACAATAAATAATGACAAAATCATTTTTAAAAAGTATTTTACCATTTAACAGAAAATAAAAAAGTGGTGCACTTCCATTATTTTTAATAATGAAAACTTTAAGATAGGAGAGAAATCAATAGATGTGAGAATACTAAAAAGTTGACTGCCTACTAAAATAAGTAGAGACAGTAGGTTCAATGCTTAAAAAAATATGCTTTGATAAATTTGATACAATAACAATTTTGATATTTGATAAATCTGATAACAATAAAAAAAACATTGAAATTTACAATCTACATCAGATTTATATCACAGACAAGGATTCACAGATTGAAGTGTGCGTCCATTATGAATAGACTAAGAAATTAATTTATATAGTAACTTTTGGGGTATTATAAATATTCTCCAAAATATTATTGCTTTTCATTTCTGTAAAGTTAATTTTATTATCTTTGAAAATCTATGTTAAAATGTAAACTATAATAGATAAATAGAATAAACAATTAATATAAATAAGTTTGAGCTTTTATGTTTTGCAAATTACCCGTAAAGATACAAATAGTAATATGTGCAAATAAAGCAAGCACAGCTTATTGATGCTTATATTATTTGTGGTGTGTATGTGGTGTTTTATGAATATGTCTACAAAAAGTGAAATACTACCTTTAGCACACCCACTAAAAAAAATAATGATTATTGAGTTTAAACCATTACTATTTCTTTCTATTATTTTAAATCAATCAAACTCAGATTATGCATATAAAATTTAATTATATGCATTATTTAAAAAATTAAATATGAAAGCATTTAAGCTTATTAATATCTTAAAATAATAATATGTCTATACATTATTTCATATTTAATATTAATATAACTAATAGAGTTGAAACAGAATGTTTTGATAAAACATATATGTATATAAGTATATAGATATATTTAGACGGTTATCCCAAAGCTGGCCATTATGAATATTGCACATGTACACGATAATATTAGGCCACAAAGAAATGAGGAGAATAAACAATGATTCTCCTTGGTAACTGATTGTTAATCAAAACTATCAAGGGTTGCCAATGTTGCTAGATTAGGAATAATAATGAACTTTGATAAAATATAAATCTCTACGAGAAAATTCAAATTTGCCAAAAATCAGGGAATTGGGCAGGCCAATAGAATGAAAATTTAAACATTTGTAAGCACTTAAAATAATGATGTCTTAAAGCAATTTAAAAAATAATAAAGTAGTACCCTTTAGCATAAATTAAATTATAAAAATTTATAATGCCAAAAAATACATATGTGAGCTGCACTAGTAGCGTCTGGCATGAAACACCCATTTTTTGAGGAATCATTATTTCTAATTTCTAATATTCTGGTTTACATTAGTCAAATATTAATTCAAAATAGACTTTTCATCACATAAAATATTCTAGATAACAATAACAGAAACAATAATAAAATAATTTACAAATAATAAATTACAAAAAAAACATTTAAATGGTAAACAATTAGTGTTTTTTATAAAATGCATTAATTAGCAATAACAGAAACAATAGTAAAAAAATTAACAATAACAAGATATAAAAATAAACATTTCAATCATAATCAATTATTCGAAAAAATATTAACAAAGATCTTTTCTTAACTTTCAAACATTTTTAAAAAGCAGTGGCATAGGTTTGAGTGAACAAATTTAAACTGAGTTTTAATTTTATTTTCGATACTCATTTTAACATTTTGTTGGTTAGCCGGTGCACCCAGCGGCTCCTCTCCCAATCGCCCTGAAGATGACCTACATAGTAGGTCGAAATGTTGGCACTTACTAAATATAAGTCTAGTACTTATTTGGTGTTTTTTTGACTGCACCCCCCAACTATCTCCGTTCTCCATATTACTGGTTCACTTGATTTCACTAGTATATTAGAGTGTCCCCATTATGTAAGTAAAGAAAATTTTTAGAATTGACAAAAAATTATGTCAGAGAGGAAAATAGTTGACTGGAAGATATAATGGAGGATGGAGATAGTTGGGGGGTGCAGTAAAAAAAAAAAAAACACCAAATAAGTCTATATATAATATATATAGACACCAAATATATATATATATATATATATATATATATATATATATATATATTTATAATAATATATATAATCAGTTTCTACTTTTCTTGAAGGTTGTAAATAATTTATACTTATGGTTCTCAACTTTCAGTTAATTCTTAAACTTCTTTTTGGTGGCATTTCGAAACTATGTTGGTCACATATTCATGCCCTAACAGTGAAAAAATGCCCTTTAAGTGAATACATTAAATAACACACTAGTATAAATTGACACGTGTGATGTTAATACATAAGTGGTATTAAAAAATTGATGAAGAATGGATAGTGATACCAATTGTAATACTAATTCCAATTAAAATTGGAAGGTATTTGACTGATTAATGCAATCAGATAGAAAAATAAAAAACAGATATGAAACACAACTCTAAATAAACAGAAATGCACTTATTCTCTTGTTAATAGGCATCAGTGGAATAAATATTTAAATATCATCATCTCAAGCTATGCTTTGTTACACAGTGTCTAACAGAAATTTAAATTTAGGTTGAAAAAAACAAACAAATGTTTGTTCAATCATTTCTATGCCACTCTATAACTAAAAATTATTATGGCTTAGCTAATGAAATAATTTTTGCTGAGCGTATATTTTGTTGAATTTCAATATTAGATAAATAATTTAAAGAGGGAATACAGATTTTGGCATAATTATCGATAACACTACCCCACAGGGTCAACAATCCTGATTCTCTCTCAACAAAGCATGAACCCCATTTTTTAGATCTAATATAATTTCCATAAGGATGATTATTACCACAAAAACCTTCAGCAGACAGCTCTTCAGATATAGCAACAGTATCACAAAGCATATTTCTTCGAGGAGTATATATGTCTTCTACAAAGTTATCACCAATGTACAAGCACCTAGGTTTATTGCTTGAATTGTTGCAAAGAACAGTATATAAATCTTTCCAATTACCTTGACTATATGTGTTGCCAAGTTTTACACTATCCTTTAATTCATTTCCCTCATATAGGCCAACAATAGAAAAGTATGGTCTATCCAATTCAAAAAAGCCTGGTTTACGGGCATAGCAGATGATAATATCAAACAAATCCTTCCAATCTTCGCCTAAACAATTGGAAGCAGTAAATGAAGCATTATCAATATTAGAACCAGTGGCCAGAAATAGCTTTTTAGTCTTTCTTAATTCTCTTAACCATTGAATTAGTTTATCAGAACATTTTTTTATATAGTTTTGTGGATTGGCTTTTATCCGCTTGAAGAACTCACTTTCTTCTGTTTTAAAATGATCCCTTGAATACATGTAAATGAGAGCAGAAATTATATCACTACCAACAGTTGGATAATCATCATTTCCAGCAGATTCTCTTGAATCTACAGCTCTAGCAAATCCAAGTGATGCTGGTAAATCAAAATAATCCAATAACAACCTGTAATTTTGTTTATACGATTCTTCCCATGCTAGAGTTAAATTTTTAAATACAATTTCACTTATATCACAGGTCTTTGAAGCACCATAAACTGTTTTAATATTATCTTCAGAAAGAAACTTAGTCCCATGACTAGCTTTGATAATCATACCATTTTCATCCAACTTTAAAATGTTCCCTTTCTTAAAATCTAAAATCAAACCCCTCTGAAAAAAATCCACAGCTTCTGAATCTAAAGGAGCATACAGATGATTTTCATCATAACCTTTTTTTTCAACAAGGTACTTGGATAGAACTTCGTATTCCATTTGAGCTAAAGAATCAATTTTGTATTCACACAATGTATTGTCTAAATCGAATCCAATACAGTCATAGTCCATTAATGTGAAATTATGACAGTTTTCACTGAAAATGTCTTTTTTAGTACTGAGATTCCTGCAGATATTTTGTGGATAAGACATTTTTAAAGCACACTTATGATAATTATGAAACTGACTAAATAATGTTCTATTAAAGTAACACTTTGATAACCTCTTATAAGAAAACAAGCTTGACTTCAAACAATTATAAAAAAATAAATGATTTTTAGAAAGTAGGTAGGCCTTCATTACTGAAATTATGTAACAAAATGATTAATAAACACTATGTATATGACCTTGTAAGAGGGTTAGGTCTATTGCAATACACATAGGAAACTCAGTTCTATTTTTATATAAAACCCAGTAGCCTTTGAGGGACAAACATGAATATAGTATTACACCTTTCAAAAGTGTCAACATTTTTTGCATTAGTTAAACTTATCAAGAGTTTACTTATTATCACAACTGAAAGAAACAAAATATAGGTCAGATAACCTCCAATTGGGAGGAGACAATGTATGCCCTTACCTCTTCTGGTAAATGAATATATCTGATATTTCTCTCCTTAATAAAAAAAAGGTCATAATAATATTCATTCCCGCAGGTATCAGTAAATAAAGCATCACTTATAACAATATTCATAAACCTGGAAATTCAGTGTTGTTATTAGTCTACAATTGAAAATAAAACAACTAGAGTGTGATCACTTACCCATCTACCTGTTCAATCTTCCCAGAAATAAATGAATCATTTCTTAAATCAATAGTTGTATAGGAGCCAGTTACAGCTTGAGCAACACACAATAAACTATTATAGGAATTGAACACTTCCCTGGCACTATCCCTTACAGCACCACCAAATTCCATAATGAACCGGGTAATAAATAAACACACACACTAATAAAACCTACCAATAAGGTTACATAACACTTTAAACTGTCACTTGGCTTAGGATAACCATTTGCAGACAAGTTAAGTACTCACGTGTTTATATTGGATATAACCTGTGTGCAACCTGCTATAATGTTTGTATTGATAACTACAAATTAGATTTTATGATGTTTAAAACAATTTTTCCTCCCTGTCAGGTGTTAGTTGAAATGAGGCAAGCCTCATGAACTAGTAACGTTCTGCAATTAAATGTAACTTTACATTGAAGCTAAAAATAGGTTTTAGAAAATATTAAGTTAGAAAGTGCTTTTGAGAAAGCTTAATCACTAAAACTGTATTTAAAAATTCTGACAACACAATGATTGCTGTCAACTTGGGAAGAGGTATTACAAATACTTCTTACGATCAATAATTATACTTGATATTTCTCTCCACAACAAAGATTGCTCATTGTAAGTTTTTATTGCAACAAAATGTATCATATTGTATGATATAAAAGTTATACATTATTAACTAACAACTTATTTCAACTAACACCCGACAGGGAGGGATCTAAATCGAAATTTCAAATTGTCAACTGGAAAAATTGTTTTAATGTATAACTAACTAATTTAACAAACTCGGTAAATTTCTAGTTACTAAGAACATAGACACTGAAACTTTGCAATATGTTAGGGAAGATGTTAGTAAAACATTTAATGATCATCTCTTGAAATTTTGACTGACTTGAAGGAGTGATTTTTTTCTAATCAGCGAGGTATTAACTATTGATAACTGTTTTCTTGTTTCTTAAGATCATGAAACATTAGCTGTCGCCTTCAACTTATAAAAGTTTTAGACATTAACTTGCCTTGTTATAAGCTATGTTTGTATTTATGAAGGAGACACACACATCCTTATAAACTTAAAATGAAACAGATTAATGTGGAAATGGTTGGCTGTTAATCGTGAGTGTGGTAAATAAAAGTATACACATTCTTAAGATAAAAAGCCATTACCACTATAACATGAAGGGTATTATTTTTAGACATGGTAGAGACTACAGTTTTGCAAGGAGGTGATTTAGTTGAGATCTTGCTTATCTGTCAGATTTTTTTTCTCAATTAAGAGTAACTACTTTATTGAGGCTGGATGAGCCCCATGAGGGTCATGAGATCCCACACTATCGCTGGCTGTAAATAGAATAAATAATTTCTCCCACAGCCAGTTTCAAACCTGAAAGTTAGAGCTCTGTAACTCAGTATTCTACGCACCTTTATCAGTGCTATAAAAAAATATAAGAACACCATCAGTGTAGTTCCAAAGCCTATAAAATTGTGATAGACAGATATAATTGTGATGATAGATGCCATCCTTTTCCTTTTAGAATAGGAACTACAAAATCTGTTTCTCTGAATGTATCAGAATAAATATAAGTCAAAAAATTTAATTAATGAGTAGGACTGTCATTGACTCATCATCAGATTTATAAAGCAGAAAGGAAGAATGTAGAGGCGTGAAAGTAATGAAATACCTTATTCCAGATTCACCTCGTCACCATGTAGAACATTATGTTTAATTCGATGATAAGCATTGAATATTTAATATAGAAGCGTCCCATTATTAAGAAAAATGAGTTTTATTTTTACCTGGTCAAAGTCAGCATTTATATTGTAAATAAGGACATTTATTATTATAGAGAGTATTCATTTTATAGGTGGTCCCACCAAATAAATTTTTAATCCCTTCTATTGGTCAGGTCTAAGTATAGTCTATGTAGGAATGGAACAAAATGCCCAGCTTTATTTATTTATAAGAGTTGGATATAATATTTCATGAGAGAGAATTCTACACTTAGAAATATTACATGGTCTTTATGTAAAGCTCTTCAAATTTATATCCTGGTTTTATATACAATAATTAAATAAATACATGGATTTATTTTTACTTTCCAACCTCTATTCCATATAGGAAGTAGTAAAGTTGAATTGAAATTTTGAAGTATAATTTTCAATGGATCAGTGTGTTTTTGATTATGAAAATGCATCTAAGTATTCTAAATCATATAACATCCACAAAGAAAAGCTGGAGGAAAAAAATGATTTGCACTTTACTTGAAAAGTATTCTTATCCTATATCTTCATGGTCCTCATCCAAGCATTTGAGTATTCCTATTTTGAATGAACTTAACAATAAAATGAACAAAATTAATTTTTTAAATCTTTTGATTTTTGTAATTTCATTTTATAATGATATACAGTATATTAAATATATCGTTATATAATAATACAATTGAAAAAAAAAATTAAAAGCCGGATTTAGGAGGTTATGATTCTGAAGGTAAAGTAAATATGATAAATAAAAATTTAAGTTCATTTATAAACATTTATTATCTGAATAAATTATCAAATTCAGTCATTTTATAAATAATATTTGTAACAAAAGAAATAATTGAACTAAAACAGAATTGAAAATAAGATCTTAAGCAATTTAGCTTAATAAAAATGTAAATTTATTTTCAATCAATTTTGCTGTTAATTGATTTCTCTAAATTTTCATCTTGATAAATCAATTTCATATTTCCACTTTCTTAATAAAGACTGAATGACAAATTTTGAGTTTTATGATATTCTATAATAATTTTCTACATTGAAAAATAAATGAAAAATATGCTTCAGACTTGATGGTTTTAATTCAACTATTTCACAAGACTTTCTCTAATTCATATGTAAACTTTGGTATATATTTTTTTTTAAAGTACAAAACATTTGCAGTTAATAACTAATTTTAAATTACAAAAATTAAATTTTTTTTTTTATTCTTACGTAAAAACTTGTTGCAAATCAAGGGTTAATATTTTTAACAGCCTCCAATTAAACCATAATTCAATTTTAACTATACATTTAAAACTATATAACTTTTTATAATTTATAAAGATATGACCGGGTCCTGGTCATATCTTTTCTTTTCAAATAATATATAACTTTTTGTTTAAACTCTACACATCTTACATTTATAACATTTAAAAATTGAGAGACTTAACAATCTGACGTTAAAATATAAAAAAATCAACTTTATTTTATAATCTTATTTTCCCATAAAAAAATAATCATCTTATTAAGTTACTTGTAAATATTAATGATTTTGGCACTTACTCACCCATATTAAAAAAAAAAACAATAGCACATGAAACATTATTAAAAAATATAATTTTATAGATTATATTTTAAAGTTATTTTTTAACAAAAATATTGAGAGCATTAAGGAAATATTTTGAATTAACCCAATATTAAATAGGGATATTTTATTAGATTTCATTTTACATCTTTACTAATAATTTTTTGTTATATATATTAATTTGTCATCTCTAAGTTTTCTATGAAACTACTGAAAATCCTAAGCTCCTATGTTATAATGTTGTTAATTCATCAAGTATTTGATGGGTTTATATTTGGTAGTACTGAATAATACTTGAAATAAAAAATAATACAAAAATAGTAACCGGAAAAGGTTATATATAGGGAAGATGCCAGTTTGAATGTATGGCAACTTTTAAATGAATACCTTCGATTTATTTAAATTTTTGTATTTGGAATATTTGGGAAATTCATTAAATAATAATACTGATTTTAGGAATTTTTAGGCTCATACCCATCACAGAAAAATTTATCTAACCATTGACACACTCTAAATTATGTACTATTTTTCAATATATCACATCATAATAAAACTAAAATTTCTTTTTAAAAACAAAGAACAAATTATTACTACTTATATCTTTAAACTGAGTATATCTGAGTTGCTGCTGATGACTGCAGCTCCACTTGACCCATTTTAAACTGAAGCCTTTTTAACCACTGCAATAATACAGTGTTTTGCATAGCCTGATTTACTGTATTCAATGGACATGAAAGAGGAGTTGTAGGGGCGAAGTTATTGCAGGTCTGAAGCCTCATTTGAATTTGACCAGGAATCTAAAATTAATTAGAAAAATAAATCATATGGTTATAATTTAAGTAACTTTTTAAAAATAATTTATAAGTATTTGTGAACTGATATTGATACCGGAATCTGTCCTGAATATAATACTGGACTCCAAACAGGCATCAATTTATTTAATACAGCAGATTTACATTCCAGCAATGCTTCTAATAAAGCTAAAAAATGTGCATTAACTTCTGTAACCTATTGACAAATAAATTTATATTATTTATAATGTTTTTGTTTTTTTTACTTTGATAATACTCAATAACATTTCAAAGTTTGATTTTTAATATTGTTTAAGAAGGAAGAATAAACTTCGGCAACTCTGTTAATAAAAGTATAATTGCCTGATATACTTACTTTTGAATGTGATACAAGTTGTAAAATACTAGGTGTAACTTTGCCCCAAAAATCGAATAAAATACTCATTGTAACAGAATGTGCATCACTGCTTGGAAGATTGCTTGCAGCACCTTGCTCTAAATATACAGTCCATAACTTGAAAGAAGTAAATTCAATTAATCCATACAATATTAAAAAAAAAAATACTATTCAAGTTGGATGCAGTATAGAGTGCATACCTGGCATAAAACAAAAGCATGAAAAAGAGAAGACATATGAAGAACAGAAGATTTTGACTGCTCGGCGAAACCAGCCATGATAACTTGAACATGATCAGCTATATGGCAAGCAGCTTCCTGAGGTACAGGTGAACAAGGACTTGAATGAAGAGCAGTATGAGTTAGAGCACCAAGAAGCAACCAAGAAAGTAATCTCATATGCGCTACACAATCTGAAAATTCTCGAGGCCTAAACAAAATAATAATTGAATGAGGTTCGAACCGAAGGTGTACAAGTAAGAATTTAATAATTTTCTGAAAACACATTATAAAGATCAAGATGTTTATATAACCTATAATGTTTAAATTAGAATAAACAGTTATTTAATGGCTTTGTGGTGTATTCCTTCATTATCAATGATTTTTATTTTAAATTAATTAATTACCCAAAATTCTATTTAACACTGCATTTGAAAAAATCACTCTTTAATTGCCTTGGCTTTGCATCCTCTCATTGTCTTTTGATCTCTTTTTTTTAATATTGTTATAATGGTTTTATCAATTATTAATATTTAAAATTTGGTTTTAAATTCAACTGAGAACTATATATAGTAATCGTAAATATTTAATCTATTAATTAAAAAACTGACTAGATGGTACAAACAACTTCTGGACTACAGATCTTCACTTGACTTGAGGAACAAACGACTTATCTATAACAGTATACTAAAACCTATTTGGACATATGGAGCAGAACTTTGGGGTTCAGCAAAAAAAGTTCACATACAGAAGATACAAATAACACAATCCAAAATTCTCAGAAAAATTATTAATGCACCATGGTATGTTTCGAATCACACTATACACAACGACATGAACATTCCCACTGTAAAATCATATATTCATAACAAATAATTATAAATATTCATAACATTCCACTCATTGACACAATATCACCCAAACCCACCCGTTCTTCCGCTTTCCTACTCTCTGTTACCTGGAATTGATAAAAGAAGATTAAAAAGACATTGGCCAAGAGACCTACTGAACAATTGATATATATATTATTTTTTCCAAAATAAATGGATGATCATGGAGAAAAACGAAGAGAAAGAAACTTCATTCAAATTTGCTAGATGCGCAATTGCGCAGATGCAAATAAAAAAAAAAAATTAAATAATAATAATTAATTAAAAATAAAAATACCCTTGCTGAATGGAAGATGGGGCATTATATAACCATGGTAAGTATCTAGAAACAGTTCTGTTGTCTCGACTGCACCCTCTTGTCATTTCTAATGCTACAAACTGAGCAATGCCAGATTTTAAAGTGCCACCAAAGGTGTCTTCACTCAAACCTAGTGACATCCCTTTATTCTATAAAACAGTTAAATATTTAATGAAAGAAACTTGGTCATCATATGTCAAAATAATGGAAAGATAAATTTACATAAAATACCTTGATTTTGTCAGCTGCCACCTTGATTTTTGTAATGGTGTGAATATCGGCCAAAAAATCTAAAGCATCAGTCAGATGCTGCCTCATAACTTCTGCAGCACATGTATTATAAACTTGTTGGGAATCTAGATTTGGATATGCAGATTCTTCTAACTTAGCAGTAGGAGCAGGAAGCATTCCACCAGCATCCTAATCAATAATTTTAGTTCAATTTTGGAAAAAAACATTTTGTAAAAGATGAAACATAGGATTGACCAATCTGCACATGAATAGTATGCTATCAACACTCCCTAAGGCTCTATACTAATAGATTTGGCTATAAAAAACTAATTAGAGACATGTAAGTTTGACATTCTCACCAATTCAATTAATATTATGATAATTTGAGAAAAAGGTAATAAAAATATCTATTTTGCAAGTAGTATAGTAGACTAACATCAAAATTTATCCATTTTGGCTCTCTAATTAAAATCAATAATTATAAAACTAAATAAGAGATGATTAATTAATTACATAAGATAATGAAAATCACCACAAATATTTGAGAACTGGTGTGTCAAATTTTTTAATCTATTAAGAAATCCTTTTAGTATTATCGCATTTGAAAAATAAAATATGAAAATTCTTTCTACTGGAGTTTAGAGATTTATTAATGTAGACTATTATATAAATTAGAAAATACATTAAAAGTTGGCAGTACATCTTCCAATTACAGAATATTTTTCCAAGTTATAGAATACATTTATTGTTTATGTGTAAACTGCCAAATAATGTTTTTTCAAGGCTTGAATTGGGAAGAACGAGGCAGCAAATTTAAAGTAAAATTTTGTTTTCAAGTAAAGTAAAATATATTTTTCTGCTTTTAATTGTTTTAACCAAGGTTTAGCCAATTAAAATTATTGGATGATGCTTTGAAAATTTGTATGAATATTGTTATTTATTTGGGAGGGAGGGGGGTTGAAAGAAAGGACTTCAGCAAAATGTAGCTTGCCTAAAAATTCTAGCACCCTCTGGGTGTTTTGTTTATATTTATAAATTTATATTAATTCTCAAATGTTTTAATTGCAGTTTTATTTAAACTAAATAAATAAAGGGACATTGTAGAGCTAAATTAATGAATATGTTATGTGGAAAAGAAAATCAATATATACAAATGTCACTACAGTAAAACCTCGAATTAACGGACAGCCCTGGTGCAAATATTTTTGTCCATTATTTAAAGGTGTCTAAAGGGAGGTTATATTTTTTTATAAATATGTATTTGTACAAATTCATTCTCTCTTATTCAATTTCCCATGTGTTTAAAAAGTAAATAGAATAAAAAAAAAAAACACCACACGGTTTTTGAGTGTTCCTGAAACTTGTGTCCTACGGATATTGAGTCTTTCCGCTAGCGCACGTACACTTAACTTAGGGAGATATTTTCAGCTGCCTGCCACGAGGGTTAGAACAGAACTAAATTTTAATAAAGCAAGTTCGAGAATAAAAAAAAAAGTATTTATGTGGAAAACCTTTACTCAAAAATAAACACAGCTGTCCCTGTTTTCTTAGACCGGAAACAACTAATTGTTTCCAAGAAACGGGAAAGGGATAAAGTCATACTGTCCGTCTTTTAGAGGTTTTTTTAATCGATTTATAACTAATACAGCCTGTCCGTGACCGTTAATGAGAGGTTTCGTTAAATAGAGGTTCAAATGCCTTAAACATTGTATTAAAATGTTGGTGCAAAAAAAATCGTCCGGTAATGGGGAGTGACCGCTATTTAGGGGTGTCCGTTAATAGAGGTTTAACTGTATCATGAATAATATAGGATGAAGGAAATAAGTGGTAGAGGTCATTTTAAAATACAATCCTCTAAATTCTAATCACTTACTTAGTTAAATAAATCTTAAGTATATTCAACAACTAATATACAAATAATTGAAAAGATTTTTACTTGAAGGACAAAGTTAATAAGAAGAAGGAAATTTGACTCAGGTATGTTTGTTTTGAACTTCAATGCTTGAACAAGCTCAAATACTACTGTCCTCGTCAAAGCTTGTTTTTCACGTTCCTAAAAATAAGAATAAAATATATTATTACAAAAAAACACACCTATTTATTTTGATAATATTTAGTGATTTCCATCACTCACCCTCGTAAAAGCTCTGTTACAAAGATAGCACAGATCAGAAAGCTGTTGGTACTTCAGCACATAATTTTGTATACAGCAGCTCAGGACTTTTGAAAATGGATCAAGGATGCTCTAAAATTAGTAATAATTTTTGGGGCATAAATATTAGGATTTTACAAACATAATACTGATAATATAAGTAATTTCATTATCAATAAATCTAACACAAACAATTACGTATAATGAATAATATATAAAATAATTAAAATTTGTTAATAATTCTATTAAAATAATTGGAGTATTACCTTACAGGCCGCTATTCCTGGAACTCTTAAGGTAGAAAGCATTATTCTGAGTAAAGGCAATGGTGTAGCCAATTGAATTTGAAGAGATAATCTTCGAAACAAAATGTCGAGTTGTGTAAGTAAGGATGACCACGGGCCAGAGCCAGGACCGAGTCCTGCTTCTAGAGGAAGGCAGTCGAGATAGCATGCGATATTATGGAGAATAATCGGCAAAATATCAGGTAAAGACTTCTTTGAATTCAAACTCTAAAAGAAAACAGAAAAGTTATATGACTTAAACACAATCAATCTTTAGCAGGAACATTAATTATAAGTCACCATCACTCACCTCCAATAATAACTGTAAAGGAGCAAGGGGGTTCAACTCGTTAAAATCCAATAAGGCTTGAGATACACTGCGGAAAAACTGCATTCTGTTGGTCTCTAAAGAAATTTTAAAAAATACATACAAATTATAAAATAACTATAGCTTTGAATTGTTGTATTAATATGTGTGGTCCATGATATTTCATTACCATTCATGTTTGTTTGAAACATTTGAGTAAAAACACCATTTGGGGCTAATTGGTGCAAAACGCATCTTAGAAATTGATGAGCCACACTTATTGCACCACCTGGGAGGTACATATTACTTTCATTCTGCCAAGAATAAGTAGGAGTTACAGCTAGTCTGAAAAAAAAATATATTAAACTTAAAGTTACAGGTGTTTTACATCAATTCTGAATGGAGAAATACATAGTAATATATAAATGCATCAGAGTGTTTATTATCAGAACTACTGTCGTTGGGTCTGCTTCTATAATAGTTACAGGAAATCAAATTTTAGAGAAAATACTCTTCAACCTTATTTTATGGGAATGGCAATGTGGACTAATCTTTTTTGGGATATCAGTTCAGAAAATTTATGCTGTACTTTTTTTTATATATATATATATATATATATAAACGCAAATAAATATGCATATATGCACACACATAGCATACATTAGAACATCTATACGTATTTACGCAGTAAGGTCCATAAGTTCTGCTTTCCCTCCTTCAAATATGGAAGGACCTGCACGCCTATGCAGGTCATGCCTCCCTCACTCCATACCCATTGCCCGCACTTACTCAGTCACTGTCCAGCCTTGAAGGAAACTTCCCATTTTTACAATGTTCAATTATTTAAGTTAGGGAGAGAATGATTAGAAGAGAGAATGACCCGTGTCCCTGTCGCCCATTGGAAGCTGTCACTTCTGAAACAATCCAACTTCTGGATCTGAATTGTTGTCTGAATTGGCAACTGAAAACCAAGAAAATAGCAGTGAAGTTGGGACTTTCAAAAACAAGTGTTTTGAGGATCATCAAAGAACATTTACATATGAACAAGGTTAGTGCAAGACGGGTTCCAAAACTTCTTTCAGCTGCTCAAAAACAGGAACGAGTTCACTGCTGCAATGGATTTTTACGTGAGTATAATGCCGACCCAAAGAATTTGGGAAGCTCCAAGCATCAGTGGAAGAACATTTTTTTAACAAAGAAGAAAATGATTTTTTTCATGGTATAGAAATGTTGGCAAAGCGTTGTATTAAGTGTGTTAAACTTAGAGGAGAATTTATTTAAAAACAGTAAGACCAGTTATTTCTTTCATTTCCTTTTATCCCAGGCCGGAAACATATGGACCTATCTACCTATGTAAATAAAATCATAGAAACTCAAATAAAACCGCTAAGATGTAGTTATTTGCTAAAATAATTTTAAGGCTACCTTTTTTTTTTTATTAACTATTAAGAAAACAAAGTTAGTTACTTTGCAACAATAGATAATATTTCTGGAAGGAGAGGAGCTGCAAGAGCTGGTTCCCTATGAATGAATGTAGCTAAAATAACGATACAAAGGCCAAGCTCTTCATCGCTGTATTCCTCCTTTAACGAGCCACATTCCCCGCACCTATAAACATAATTATTAATATCCTATAAACTTACATTTGTCTAAAAACATTTCAAATGTGTACTTTTATTTTAAAAAGAACATAGGTATCAGGAAGAAAAGTACAATACAGATTACAAATGTTCTTGCACTTTTTTAGCTTACAGAAAGTATATATTTATCATGCAAGGGTAATAATATGTATATAATTAATAAGTGAATATAATTTTATAAAGAAATGGCTTTAATAAACAAAAGTGATATCACATAATGAAAATAATCAATAAGTAAGGTTCATTTTTTAATTTGGTGCTGGGAGAAATAAATAATTAAAATTTATTTTAAAAACTCTGTAACTGTAAAGATCTGGACTAATGTTCACAGAATAGAACATAGCTGTTCTCTTAAATATTTTAATTCCCTTTCATACTTAAATATCCGTCCTGATTGAACAGAGGGATATTTAAAGTTCATTGTAGAAGTTGTTAGTTGAAAGCTTGTTAGCTTTGGCCTATTTATTTATATTTTTAGTTTCTTACTAGCTTTCGCCTATGGCTTCGCTCGCGTGGAATTTGGTCTGCCACATAAAGTTTCGCAATAGATCATTTTAAATAAATAATTAAATTTTTTTAAACTATAAGTTACTCGTACATCCGAAATTTCAGATGTCTAACTTTAAAACTGACGGATTCCATACGATCTTTGAACCCCTATATAAAGGGGGAAACCCTTGGTGTGGAATTGTCCAAATTCCATTTGTGACCAAATTTCACAAAATCATTATAAATTGTAGCCTATGTGTTATTCTGGTAGTTTTTGTGTGAAGGAGTAACAAACATCCTCACAAACTTTCGCATTTATAATATTAGTAGGATTTATTTTTGTTAATACATGAGTATGTTTAAGATATGAAACATTTCTGCATTTATTGGGGGTAAAGGAATAAATCATAGTTTTACTGCACAAGATGAAATAGTTTACAGAGTAGAAACAAGATAAAAGATGTTTCATGGTGGATAATGTCACTGTTAACACTAATTTATCAGTATTAACAAGCATATTAGCATTTTGATTTACATTATGAGTTTTTTAAAAATTATTTTATTGAATTGTACAACTGTAATATATATATCTAGTACAATGGCTATAATAATAAATAGTATATGACAGAACATGTAGAAACACTACCCACTGGCAGCACTCTAACAACATTTATTTTCTATAATAGAAGGTCCTGAGGCCATCTTCTCTTCAGATGCCTAGGAGGATTGTCCGGTATGGAATTGGATGCAAGGATGGAAACTAGTGGGTTTGGATGGGCCTGGAGTTTATTATGGAATGATAGGTATCTGGAATGGGCTAAGTCGGTAGCATATGGAACGTTAAGGTCATTATGGATGGTTTTATTTGTGACAAAATAAGGAGGTGTTTAGGATATTATGAGTTAAAGTTTATATACAGTGCATTAATAACTAACTAGTATACTCTAAGTAACAAGTAGTTTTTTTTAATTACTTAAAAAAATGAACAAGCTCTTTTTTTACATCATTCAGCATAAATTAATGGATGAAGGAGGATACTTGTCAAATATAACTTCTGTAAGCAAATATATTATAGAGTGGATCGTCGCTCTTAGTTAAGGTTAGGTCTGAAGCTACATAGAAAAATAATCAACTATTTATTTAGAACTATAATTACTTGAATTATAATTAATATATAGAATTTAGGAGATTATTCTAAGAGAAGTAATCGAGAATATATCAACTCTTATTTGAGCTAATTGTATTGCAATAATTCTAAAAATTAACAAGGCAAGGAAGTTTTAGGATTACGGTCTTATATAAAAAGTATGAGCTACCTTTCATAAATGCAATAATCTCCAACCCTAAAATCGCTTTGTTTAAGTTCAAATGAAGCATGGCAAGCCTGTTGTGCAGAAGCATCTAAGGGAGGATGCACACCATACCTACAATAGCACATGTGGTTTCAAAATCAATACTTTTGTACAAAGCAAAGTCTTAAAGCTTATGTATATACTTTGGCTAAATAATTGAAAAATAGTAATATACCAAGCACCGATTCGCTGACTATGATCAGACATGGAGTAGGGACTGAAAGAAAATGGACCTTTTCTTGGCTTGGGCTTTCGGTTGATCTCCTTGTTATCAACTAGTACAGAAAATGACCTGTTTAATCAGTAAGGATAAAATAAAATATTCCAAATCAAAGGGAAACTTGGATACAATACTTGGATTTTGACTCGGTCTTCTATAGAATGCTTGATCTGGATCTGATGTTAACTGAGGCGGAGGAGACTCCAGGGCAACTTGTTTGCATAATCTTCTAGGGCTTGTGCTTCTACTAGTCTGAAAAAATATTAAACAACATTAAACCAGCGAGACAATTCACATATACTAACTTAAAAAAACGTATTTTTAAATGAAATAACTAACATGTTGGGCATGGTCACTCCTTTCAAAGCTATCTTGCTTTGAAACTGGTGAAAGAGAAAGCGAATCAATTTCTGTTGGAGTGCGTAATGATGATTGATCAGTGTGCCTATTATCTGGAATATAATGTCATAGATATAAATGGATTTTTTTTTATTAACTGTGAAATTATACCAAAAAATCATTCCAACAATGCTAACACTCTGTTTAAAAGCTATGCTGAACTATAAATTACAGTGAAAAAGAGAATATAGTCTTAAAAGAGCCAAGCGACCTTTATAGACAGTTGAATAGATGCTTGCCAATGTGTTTAAAGTATGAATGTATATAAGTTACAGATCATAACTGATTGCATATTTAGGTTTAGGTCAAAACACAGGTTAGAAGTAAAAAAAAAGTTTGATAATGATAATTTTTTTCTCATTTAAAATTTTTTAAATCCAAATAAGAATATTTTACCATGAACTCCGAGTACTTGTCTGACATGCTGGACCAGATTAGCCATATTGTGTGGAGCACCGATCGGTAGTAACCTTTCCTGCTGTGGAATTTCCAATTGAGCCATACTGTGTTGAGATACTGAATCGTACTGTGATGAAGTATTTCCTTCTGACTCTAACTCAATAGGAGAACCTAAGAGAGAAAGTGATATAATTAACTACTATAAAATCATAAGAAATATTTGAACAAAAATAACAGTTTTGATATGTTAAAAATGAATAAATGAAAATTGGCAATAGAATAAAATTTTTTTTTTTTTAATTTATTTATTGATATCTACAACTGTATTACAATAATACAACAAGTAGATAGGCTAAGTGATATATAATGACATGATAATGACAAGTAGAGAAACTACCCACTGGTAGTACTCAAATCAAAGTTCAAGTAAGGAGGTCACGTGGCCATCTTCTTTTCAGACGCCTCGGAGGATTATCGGGAATTAAAGAGGAAGCTAGGTTTGAAACTAGAGGGTTTGAGTGGGAATGAAGTTTGTTATGAAAGGATAGATACCGGGTTCGGGCCAAATCAGCAACAAAAGGGACATTAAGGTCGTTATGGATGACTTTATTCTTAACAAAATAAGGAGCATTGAGGATTTTACGAAGGATTTTGGACTGTAAGGATTGGATACGAGAGGAATTCGATGGCTTAGTGGAGCCCCAAAGCTCTACTCCGTAAGTCCAAATAGGTCGTATGATGGTCATGTAGATGAGTCTTTTGTGGTTAATTGGGAGCTTAGAGCGTTTGTCTAGTAAGTGTTGAAGTAGCCTGAAACGTCGTGCGGTTTCTTGTCTTTTCAGTCTTGTATGAGGATTCCTGGTTAACCGTTTGTCAAGGTGCAACCCTAAGTATCGGACCTGTTCTACTTAGGGATATTATTAAAGGATACTGAAGGGCTGGAAGTCATTGGTTTACGATGTAAGGTAAAAGTGATTTGATGCGATTTTTGAGAATTTAATTTAATTCCCCAGTTTTGACACCATTCTTCAAGATCAGTGATTTGGGATTGGAGGCTTTGGGATGCAATAACTGGATTGGTATTGACTGATAATACACATGTATCATCAGCATACGTGGTAAGGATAGTATTAGGATGAGTTGGGATGTCAGCTGTATAAACTGTATATAGGATTGGACCAAGGATACTACCTTGAGGAACACCAGCAGATTGGGAAAAGAGGGACGAATAGACATTGTTATGGTTTACTTGGAAAGTTCTATTTGTGAGATAGGAATGTAGGATGAGAAAGTATGTAGAGGGTAGGAATTTGCGGAGTTTGTAGAGCAAGCCCGGATACCAGGCTCGGTCAAAAGCCTGTTCCACATCAAGAAAGACTCCCGAACATTGTGATCCACGTTCTAATGCAGAGGAGACTACATCCACCACACGATGGCATTGCTGAATGGTGGAGTGGGATGCTCGGAATCCAAACTGGTGATCTGGTATTATGTGATTTGCCTCAAGGATGGGGTACAATCGTTTAAGGATGAGTATTTCTAGGATTTTACCCATGCAAGGTAAAAGAGAATAGAATAGAATAGAATGGCTTTTCTAGGTAGGTGTTTTAAGATATGAATTGTGATGAGGTCGTGCCCAGGAGCTTTGCGGGAAGGTAATCTGTGAATAATGTTGGATATTTCAGAAGGATGGAACGCTTTGGGTGGAAGGGACATTTGGAGGGGAACATCTAACTCTTCTTTTATATATTCAATGTGAGTTGGGCTAATGTGATGGAAGATTTTGGAAAGGTATTGACCGAATAACTGTGATTTTTCTCCGTCAGATCTTGTCCAGTTATTTGATTCAGTAAGGAGAGGATGATTAAATTCTTTGAACTTCAGGAGTTTTTTGGTGGTCATCCATAATGTTTTGTCAGTGGTTGTAAGATTTTCAGTCCAGGTAATTAATTTTTGAATTTTGAACTTCTTGATTTCTGCTTTTAGTTTGTTAGTTAATTTTGTATAGATACTTTTATCTGCTGGATATCGAGTTCTATGCCACTTCGATCTTGCTCTGCATTTTTCTCTTAATAAGATACAAATATGCTGTGGCAAATTAGTCTGTTGATAGTTATTAATTGTATGATTTGTGATGTTATCATGCAAACTGTTTTTGATTGATGTTGTAAGTTTTTCTATGGCTGTATCAATGTCTTGTTTTGTCTTAAGTGAAATTTTTAAGTCCAGTTTGTACTCCAAGTCATAACAGAAATCGTCCCAGTTAACACGTCCTGTAATCAATGTGGGAAGGGAAGGCTTGGGAGCGAAACTTGAGTGCAAGAAAAGGAGGACTGGACTATGATCTGATGAGAGGTCATCCAAGGATTCAATATTTGCTTGTGCGGGGAAAATCTGGGATGTAACAAATATGTCAAGGATATCGGGACGTTTTTTGAGGGATGTAGGCCAATAGGTAGGATTTTTTGGGGCAAGGATTGAGTAGCTCTTTGAGGATGTAAGAGAAGATAGAATATTTCCGTGGGAGTTGGATGTTCGACAACCCCATCGTTGGTGTTTAGCATTGTAGTCTTCTCCAGCAATGAAACACGGTTCAAAAGATTGGAATAGGGAATCTCAAAGGTTATGAGAGATGGAACTACCTGGGAGGACAGTATACTGCTGAAAGTGTGATATGGAAAGGGCGTGATGTTATGGATACTGATGTTGATTGAATAGCATCAGTTGGAGTGGAAGGAACAAGGGAATGAGATAAAGTTTTGTGAATGAGAATGCAGGATCCAGCATGTGAAGTGTTGTCTGGCTGGTCTGATCTGTAAGTGACGTAGTCCCGTATATAGAAATGTGTACGTTGAGTGAAGTGAGTTTCAGTCAGCAAAGCTATATCTATTTGTTTGTCATGAAGAAATATATCTTGTTCATCACGGTGATTGAGTAGGCCATTTGCATTCCACAAAAGGATAGTTAAGGGCTTTATACACATCGTGGGAGATTAAATGGAACTTTGGTAAGAAGTCTTGTGAGTAGGACGATGAGTGGTTTGATGGTGTCCTGAAGATCTCTCAGGAAGGAAGAAAGGATAAGATTTATGTCTGTTGGATGGTGGACTGAATTTACATCTGGAGGTTGTGGTGGATAATTTATCTGGAAAGGAGGGTTGGCTGGGAGTTGAATCTGTGGAGCTGGATTTATTTTTGTACTAATTTGATTTAGGGAATTCATTTGAGGGTTCTGACTGGATGGGACCGGATTTTTTTGTTGCGGCGACAATTTGACCCGTAAAGGTAGATGATAGGGAGGAATTTGCTGATGTGGAGGTTCAGCTGTAGGATGGGATGTCTGGAATTGAGGTTGGGATTCCCAGAGCTTGGATTGGGAAGTCTGAGTCTTGTTAAGGGAAGTCTGAGGCTTGAGTTGAGAGGTTTGAGGCGCCCGACTCCGAGGCTGCTGCAGATTAGTTGTAGTGCTCTTGTCTTTTCGTTGCTCTGTGGACGTTGTGTTAGTAGTTTGTTGTAGTTGCAATGACGCTTTTGGCAATTCAGGGAAGATTTTGACGTTGTCAACTTCAGATGCCTGAGTAGTTGTCCTCTCTAATCTACTATCTTTTATTTTAAGAGTTCTCTGGTGATGAACGTTTTTATAGACCGCACAGCCTCTATAGTTAGCGGGATGATTTCCACCACAGAAGGCACATTTTGCAGGTTCGGCGTCGGATTTCTGGCAAGTGTCAGTTGGGTGTGGACCTGCACACCTGACGCACCTGGCTTCGTGGTGGCAATACCTCTTAGTATGGCCCAAGTTTTGGCATTTAGTGCAGTGCACTAAGGTTGTTCTTTGTTTCGGCTGTTCGAATTGAATGATAGAATATACGAGTCTTGAGACTTGAAAAATTTCCTCATTATTGCTAGCTGGTTCCAAATCCACGAAGAATAATGGTAGTGGATATTTCTCTATGAGATGTAATACGCATGAGACATTTCTCACGTTGTGACCTATTTCTTCTAGGTCTTTCTTAATAGTTGACGTAGGGGTGGATGAGTGCAACCCTCTCAATACCACTCTGTATGACTTGTCCTGTTTCAATTGATAACAGTGAAAACCATATTGTTTCACAGTCAGATGATCTATGAGATTTTTGTAAATGTCTTTGTTATTAGTGTTTATTTTGATGTCATTCACTCTGGAATAACAACTAAAATTTGCCTGGCCAATCAATTCAGCAATTTCTTGACCAAAGGCATAGAAATTATTTATTTTTGATACGTAGATTGGTGGTAGCTTCGAGTCAACGAATCCCTGGTTTTGCTCTTTAGGAGCTGGATTATTTGTATAATTACCGCTAGTTGAGGCTATTGGTGGTTTATTTTCCAGGCTGTTAGTAGATTTTTTGGCTGCAGTTGTTTTACTGTGAGTTTTAGGACACACTGATACCTCAATTTTTTGTGTGGGTGTCTTTTTTAAAGTTGTCCTGTTTTTTTTTTTATTGGGAGAGTTTCCGGCCAAGCCCGGTGCAGACTTTCTCTCTCTCTTCTGTAGGCTTCGTCTTTTTAAATACTGTGAGTCCGTCTCACTTATTTCAGAGAAAGGAGTCTCTTCCTCCGACACGTCACTACATGAATTGTCAACATCCATTGTCTATTAATTAATAATAAAAGGAGAGAAAGAAAAAAATATATAAATATATACATATAAAGATATATATAAATAATTAAAAGTAAAATCTTAACCCTAAATTATATACATACATCCTGTACTAAACATAATTAAATTAAATTAATTGATTTAAAAAAAAAAAAGTTGTCTCTCGTGGGACTCGATCGGAGGATCGGAAGAGCCACGTACCAAGCCTTGGCCTTGAACTTGTGGCGACTATGCTAAGTCCTATAAAGATTAGTTGCCACGTTGCTGCCTTAGCAAACGCCCACCAGTTAATAAATGTCTATTTATGATAGTCACTCACCTCACAATCCTTGATTAATATAGGTTCATATTGTTAATAAACTATATTTCTACACATTTTCAGTTGAAGCTGTTCAATTGTTCATGTATAAATAGTAACAGATGTGGAGCGTTATTAACAGTGAACTGTGTATGCAGCCATGACACTTGATAGAATAAAAATAAAATCTAAAAACGCACTTTAAACTTTGAAAGTTTACAATATCAAACCAAAATATGCCAAACTTAAGCCTAGAACCACCTAAAAAGCTTTATATTTGATATATTACAGTGTCCTTCCCTTGTTATATATATATATATATACATATATTTTTTAGTAACTCATTTAAGAAACTACTAATTTTTAAAATAATATTGAAAAGCAAACAGTATTACTCACCAACAGTAATTATATCCATTTTGGAGAGAGGAGAATCAGGAGAACCATATGCTCCATCTCTAGCTGATTTGGGAATTGGTTTTGGGACAGCTAAACAAAAACATAATTAAAAGTTTCGAAGGAAACAAAGTTTTGAAAACGTTATATTATTATGCAATTATTTTTTAAAATTAATATAACAGTATTTAATGATAATGACATAATTAATATTATCTAACAGTGGAATCCATTTGTTATATTTACTTTATTACGAATTCCTACTATTATACGAGTACTGATTAAGTTTTATTTGTTTTCAATTTACAAATCTAAATGTCATGTTTTAATTTAAACATTATCCCTTTTATATCATACATCCAGAATGAAAGGGACACAATGGACACATATTAAGTGCATGTCTGAAAATTAATGGCTGACTGTTAATCCCTATTAATTAATGACAAGGATCCAGTTATTAAAAATTTTAAATTGAGTCTCTTTCATTATGGATGAAAAATTATAATTTCTTTAAAATCAGCTTGGTATTGAACAAATGCAAATCGAAAAAAGTTAGAATAATAATTATGAAGCCAAATTAGGAAGAAATATAAGAATGCATAATTATGTGTTAGATTGTTCAATTATAAAATAATTTGAAGTTATTTCTAATCATTATTTTATTTTAACGGATATTTACCTCTGCTTGTACCAATAGGCAGCAGTCTCTCCTGGCCATGAAGGGCAGCCAGTTGTTTAAAAGGATGATCCATCTGCCATGGAGGATATGCAGTAGGCGTAGGAGTTGGTGTTGAAGAAGATGTTGAGGTTGAAGTCGTATGTTGCAGTGTTACTTCAGGACGTGATCTGAATGAGCTTTTAGGAGTTGGTGAACCGTGTACAGAATTTTCAGGCCAACTGTCGGCTTTAGAATCACTCGATCTGAAAACAAAATAAATATTTTAAAAAAAACACATTAAAAATATAAATGACATAAGTTAACCATAGCTTTTATAGTATAAAGGTGTTTGAATAGAAGATCAATTCTTTTTGGCATTGTTACAATATTTCAACATTAAAAGCATTTTTAGTCAACAATTTTGAAGGGGAACATTTCTCTTCAATGTTCAGGCTGATTTGAAAGAATTTCGAGAACTCATGTACACAAATTATTCTAACCACACCATAGTCAACCAGTAACATAAAAGGAAAGTTTCCAAAATGAAGTGAGCCATCTAAAAAAAAAAAAATTGGAGGAGAGAAAGGCAAGTTAGAGAAGATAATAAAAAAAGAAACATTGACCATAGGATGAGCTGATAAATTATGACTAAATCAAGAAGGTTTGCTTACTTTGTCATTGGACTGGAATCTTGTAAGACCGTGGGATTGATTACGGTAGCAGTAGCTAGTGACGGCACTTCGGACTGTTGAGCATTTACGGGAAGGATTGAACCTGAGACAAGCATTTTCATTCCTTCTTTTAATCCTAATTTCGCAATAATTCCATTGTCTCTCTGAAAAATTAAGACATTTAGCTGACTTGAACAATTTTTTTTTTAAGCATGTGCATTAAGTAGATAAGGAAAAGTGATATACTATTAAAAGACAAAGTAATAATAAATGAGATAAAACTAATGTAATAACTAAAGTAAAATGTTTAAAAAAAAATAAAGTTAAAACTATTGTAATTAATTCTGCTTACTTGGCTGTCAGAAGAACCAAGCCAAGCTGGACGATGACTACCTTTGTCAGAGAAACGCCTTTTCCCATCAGAACCATCCTCTACTTCTTCAAATGAACCCTTTAATTTTGTTATAATATTTTGTTTGAAATTTATTGTTATGGTATTGGAAATTTATTAATTGTATTTTTCATTTATTACCTGAGAGCTGCCATGAACAGTACTATCAGACTTGTAACTTTCTGGTATGGCAGCCAATTCGGATTCTGTTTCATCTGCTTCAGTCGAATAGCTATAATAATGAGCTCATATTAAAATGGTTTCTTTATTTACTTACAAAAAATAATCTATAACATAAAATAAAATTTGGAATAAGCAAATTGTTTAACTGATTAGAAAGCATCCCTTCCCAACAGAGGAATTCAATGTCTTAGTTATTGCCTTCAAGGTTGTCAAAGCATAATGTACACAAAGATATAACTGTTTTTGTTAAAGTATTCATTTCACTTATCAATCTTTGATAGAAATTATAACATTCTATCAACAGTGATTAAAGCTATGGAGAGTTCTTAAGCAGATTATAATTAAACTAATGATAATAAAGTTATTTATTTTTTAAGGTTATAAATGAATTTTTATCATTCCGCTTGACTTCCTGATCATAGGTGTTAGACCTGATGTTTTTTTATTGCGATTCAATTAGATATAAACTTACTAACTAAACAAACTACTAACTTAAATAGGTAGTTAAAATTATGAAATATAAACATAACTTATTATAAGTTCATAAAAAGTAAACAACTTATATACCTGTACTCTGGATGGCGCCTTGAGCTTAGTTTTCCATCACGACGGGTTGTCTCTTCCCAGTGGGTTTCCATGCCTGGACCCTTTGATTGGAAAGATGGGCAGGTTTTACTTTTGGTACTAGCACTTGCATGGCTCCCATCTCCTCCGGAAAACAAAGGTGACAGTGGTGGAGTTTCAAACCTATCATTGTGATCACCATCAACTCCCAGAGAAGGCTGGCTGACATCTGTTAATACCAATGTTATAAATAATATTCAATATAAAAACTACTGTTAACAAAAGAATAAAAATAAAATAAAACAATTACCTCTTGATCGTGATGGAGCAGTCATGACTACAGTTCGAGGAATCTGACGACACACATGATGCTGGGCATCTAATGTGTTCAAAACAGCTCTAACTAAGTATTGGACCTGGGTTGATTGTGGTTGGTTACAATACTGATACTAAAACAAAAAACAAAAATGATAAAAATCAAAGTTAATTCAAATACTCTTCAATTATATCTTATATTGATATGAAAATGAGAATAAAAAAAAATCTTCTGGGCTGTTTAAATGGACAAAGATCCTCCAATTCTAAAGATTGAACTAAAACTCCTGTGCATGGAAGATAAAAACTGATTATTATTAAAAATTATACAAGATACAGGAATCTTTTATTGTTTGAACATTAATTTGAAAATTTAAGTATCGGAGGTTTATAACAAAAAAAAAAAAATAGATTTAAAAGAAAACAGGGAGGAATTTCATATTATCTCCTCAACATAACTTAGCTCCCACTTCAATTTAAAGTTAAAACTCTAACTGGTTTAAAATTAAATGTTTAATTTTTGCAATTCTGCCACCACGATTTGAAGCTTCTTTATATATATATATATATATATATATATATATATATATATATATATATATATATATATATATATATATATATATATATATATATATATATATATTCGCTTTATTTAATTATTTTCATTTATTAACAATATTTTGTATTACTAGAATATATATATTTTTTATTTCTTTTATGTTAATGTATATAATTTTGTAATGAAATTCTATTAAATAAGTTTTATAGCCAGATAGCTTTTATTTGCTCAGAATTGTTATTCTTATGGGACCTAAATCAAAAATAATGTTTTTTTTCTATTCATAAATCGTATTTCTACTGTCTTTATTTTCTGGTAGCACATGAAATGTCCATATTACAAGTGTATAATAGAGTTCAAATAAAGTGCCATTCTATGTCTAATTAAGTAAAAAAATATTGTATATTATTATTTGTATTAACAATTTATATTATAAATCGATATAAATTATTAATACAAATAAATAAAATTAGCCAAAAAGGTAAAATGAGCAAATATTAAATTACTATTAGTTTTGTCTACCTTATACAGAAACACCAATGTCGATACAAGCCATGACCTCCTGACATGAGGTTCCAAATACCAGAGGCTGTATTCAGGGGAAGCTTGGCTATCAGGTGTGAGATGTGGAGGACAAGGGCAGTAGTGCAATAATAATAGGCATGTATTCATTAACACTTCACCCATCAGATGATTTTGGTCTAATACTTGAGGTAGGTTACAAATGAAGACATTGAATACTCCACAAGTTCTGTAAATAAAAATCTTTATTATAGATACTGAAAATCACTTGAGTTTATTATCACTTACCCTGCTTACCTACTTATATCACACTTATAAGTGGGTAAGTGAAGGAAAGCCATACTATGAGTGGTATTAATCAATAAAGAATTTTATGGACATGCATGATGTGTTTTTCTTTTTTTAAACAGATTTAGTTTATAGTTTAAAAATGAGGAGCCCATAAGAAGAACACACAAGTGCACTTTCTACCGCTCGTCTTCTTGTTTTTCTTTGCTCTGAAGAAGGTATAAAAATGGATTAAAACATCAGCCATGATTTTAATAGTTATTTTTAATAATATTTTTTTTTTCAAACACAAACATGTTCATCATTCCCATCTTTTGATTCAGTACTGAGACAGGTTATATGGAACACACTAGAGAGAGAGAGTATCAGCTGAACACAGGCTATTGAAATCAGTGCTCCTGTATGGATCAAAAAGCTATCAACTAAGCCTTGATACATATGTAATTTATGTGCTGACTGGGGGCAGCAAGTGTATACACTTTCCCATAGGGTGAGAAGACCATCAAGTGACAAAGACTAGTGTGCAAGGTGGATTGGGATTTCAACTCCACAATTACCGGCATAGAGAATTTAGAGGAAGATGAAAGATGTAAATACAAAAATTAAATCAAATTGCTAAATCATTATTTCCTACAAATATATTTTCTTAAATCAAAAATATACATTTAAATACCATTAAATTCATCCATTTCATTGTCTTTTTATTTTAATTAAAAATAATGATTTACCTCAGCTTGCTAGGGGATATATGAAATCCTTTTTCATTTTGATTATATCCCAGAAGTAAATAAAGATGTCTCAAAACTATGGTCTGTGTTTTTGCCATGTATTTCTCATCAGTTGGATATGCCTTAAAAAAGAAAATAAAAAGTTCAGGAATCTAAATTTGCAACATTTATTGTAAAATATCTAGAGCAAAATTACCGGCTATGGATGTATGATTGGATTAAGAAGCAATTACCTGTTCGGGTCTTGATAGGAATTGTAAGAAAAGAAAAATCAGCAAATGCATTGTTTCCTTATCGGCTTCTTCTAGGTCAATTACTCTGTGCAAAAGGCCAGCTAGATTTCCATCCTCGCCTTGATTAATCGAATGAATGTGTCCATCTATTATCAAATGAAAAATAATTGTATACAAGCAGTAAGATATTTTGAATTTGAGTTATTTTAAAAGAGCAGATTAGGTATTCAATATAGAAATGGTCAAATTTTCAGTTCAAATTCAAAATTTGCAATAATTTTAAAAGTATTTTCGATGGAAATTTAAATTAAGGGAAGTAATGTAATAAAAATACTTATGGAGTTTTATAACATTTGAATGTAATAACTATAAATTCTAGCAATCTTATTAATGTTTACAATTTGAACTATGATGAGAGTGGAAATTAAATCAAAAATAACTATTTGAAAACTCAGCTTCACATTTAATATAGCTCAGACTATAATTGCTATGAAACTAGTAAATTTCAAATAAATGATTCAAATAATTTATTTAGATGATTAACTTTTATCGTTCTATTTCTCTGAATCTACTTTCTTGCTTCACACTAAAGGCCTATAATAAGAATCATAAACAAATATCAGTCTAGTTAAATCGAGAAATATATTTACTTTATAATTTTCTATCAGTATCCTCCTGTCAAAAGAATTAAATTTTTAATGTTTTTTTTTATTAAAAAAAAAGAATATTTCATATGTCACCCGATACAGGAAGTGATTTATATTTCAATATATTTTTATTCCTCTTTTCAATAAATAGGAGCTAACTCAATGGAACAGAACAAACTATTATATTGGTAATTAAAAATATGTGGGAAGCTTTAGACAATGAAAATTAATTTAAATAACTAATTATTAAATTGAATCCAATAATAATAATTATAAAACAATAAAATTTTATTAATTTAAAATGAAAATATCAACATTAAATGCACAATTAATAAGTAAAAAGAAATCCACTCATTCTAATTAAAATAATGCAATGAGACATGCGTAGATTTTAAAATAAATAACAATACCATCAGAAATACACTATCCAAAATCATTAAGTAAAATAAAAATTCTATAGATATTAGCTTATATTTTAATTATCTTAACATAAAATACAATATTGAGAGAAAGTTGAAGAATTTTAGAGTTTTCATAGTATTCGAATGAAAATCATTCAGAACATAAGGTGTGCATAAGAAATAAAAGGCAAAACGTAGTAGCTAATTCTTCACAACTTTGCTTTCAGAGTGTTAGATCTGAGATATAATTCTAGTTAATTAACTTATCAAAATTATCCTAACACGGATAAAAGGACACACTTTTGATAGAATTGTGATGGATAAGAGGACTGGACTTCATGTCTCAATCATTAATCACTACTTACCGTACTTTATCTACTTTTGTTAATTTAGGAAATAAAAAATAAATCAGATTTTTACTTTAGGATTAATGATGTATTTTACATTACATTAGGATTTTTTGTAAATTAAAAATAAACTTTTGTTTGCTCGATTTCCAAATGATTTCTGATGGCATAATTATGCATGTAGTTTATAGAATAACAGAAAATAATATTAAAAGAAAAAATTAACTAAATTATGAAATTTAAAAGAAAAAAATATTTCAAAAAGTTTATTTAATAGTAACCACTTTAAAAATAAATTATTTTAGAGTATAAATTATTAAATAAATTCAATTGTTTAAAATTAGAACAATAAAAAAGGGGGCAGGAAATACCTTAACTTCAGAATATGATAAAGATTAATTTCTTAGAAGAATGAAATATTCTTAACTAAACATTTAAAAAACACACATATGTAAAGGGCATTAGAGGCATCCAAAGAAATTATAAACATTAATAGTAAATAATTAATAGATTTAGAGCATTAAAAATTAAAATTAATAAATATTAAAAATATTACATTAAATAGAAGAGTTGAAGAAGAAACTTTACACAAACAGTTACAGACATTTATAGTGCACAACGAATAACATTCATTATGGCCGATAAGTACAATACACAGCACATGACATCTTTGAACAATTAACATTAATGAAAGATATTTAATTCATACAAAAGCATTTACATTTATTGCAGTTATAATGGACATCAGAAAATATGGTAGACAAATAGGATCAGAGGTAGTAAAAAGTTTGCAAATTATAGGTATCATTTAAGGTAACAAAATTATAACATGAATGCAGCATCATGTTTAAAAAATATAATCCGTAAAGGATAAGACATGCCCTGTCATGGAAATAAATAAAACAAAATGAACCGAATTGAAGCGTAAGAATGTTAGAAACGCCAGATTAAACTCACCATTTAGCCAACATGCCTTAGGGAATATTCAGAAAAAGAAACACAGATGTTAATGAATAAACAAATACCAACAATTCATGGTGTTCCCCAAAATATTTAATATTAGTTAGTTTTAAACATATTTAAAAGACATTTTTCTGAATTCAAATTAAAAAAAAAAATAATAATAGATTATAATTGCATATTTATTATTAAAATTACATAATAGTGAATGAAAAAACAAAATAAATTGAAATCAAAGAAAGCATAAATAAGTAATTTATTCATCTAGTGAATATATATAAAAAAAAAGTCTATTACCAGATAGACATTTAGAAATAACAATGACATTGAATAGTAACTATAACATTGAGTTAACATGCATCTTCGAACAGTTAAAGCACGATTTCGTTTTCAATTGTGCTGAATTAAAATTGTTCACACAATTTACTTTGACATCGTTCAAATAATGTCTACCTGGCAGAACGATAGTGTTATTTGAAGGCATAGAACCTAGCAACTGACCCAATCCAAATCTAGATGTTTTCCTTTTCAATATCGGAGCTGAATATTGCCTGCTGTAGACCTTCTCCTTTTCTGAAGAAAACATATTAGTCAGATGTGATAAGAATATTCTGCTTTTAATAAATAACATAGGATGAATACAACTATAGCATGATACCTGCTAATAACATATACAGTTGAATTATTTACGAAAATGATCATTAGGCAAATTGTGGACTGTGTGTTTCTATAAGAAAAAAAAATTAGCAAAGAAACAAGAAGCACGTGACAAGCAACAGAAAGATAAGATGAATGTTAATAATTGAGATAAATAAATATACTGCATGGATATGAAGCAGTGCAAATCAGATGGGACTACAAAATTTTAGTTATGAAAGTTAAGTATGACTGTATTATGTTGTGCTCAATTTATATACCCTGATATGTACAAAATAGAGCAATTTTTAAAATTATAAATCAAGTGTAACTATTTCAATTAAGATAAAAAGAAAGGTAAGCTGTTATTTACAGTCGAATAAACAATTTTCACGATTAATACCTTGCTTTGTATCCTGGCGTGGCACCATAGAAGCTGGAGCTGACATAGTTCTTTTGTAAGGCCATTTTTGACCAAAACTTGCACTCAGGGTTTTAATTGAGCTAGAATCTGACTGAGACTGGGACAAGGCTTCTTGCGCTCTTTGTAGCTTTCGAACGAAACTTTCGCTGTTCATATCAGTGTTACGCAGGTCTAATCGACATATAAATATTTTAATTCGGTTCTCACAGCACAAGCATATGAAAAATGAGAGTGATATGGGAATGACATGAATGAAAATGATAAATATGATATTCTCTAAAGGGATAGGACAGTAAATGTGGCAAGCAATAGTTAAGTAAGATAGTAAGGTGTGCTAAACAACCATTTACAACAACTAAAAAAATCTTACCACGTAGGTAGGTTATATCACCCGATTTTTCGAGATTGATCTGAGCTTCCAAGAAAAGCGCATCAAATCGATTTAAAAAGAAATCCCACGTCAATATATGTCGATCACTAAGACAATTATGAAGTTGGTACAGGGACTGCAAAACCATTGGGCGGTCAACAATCACTGAATCAAATTGTGTTTCCAGACACATAATCAAGGACTGAAAAAAAAATGCATACATAAAAATAAAGAAAGATACATAGATGAGTATGGTTTTTGATGATAAAAATGAGTTCATAGTTCACAACTGTGACCATTTTTAATTTATTCTCATAAAAAGTAAAAATGAGTTTGATGATATTTAAAGCAGTAATTTGGAAAGATAGGAAAGGAGTAGAGTGCTCAGTGGTAGAGTGCTGAGTTGTTGTACCGAAGATTCTGGGTTCAAATCTAGCTGTGGCACAGCTATTATTTAATCTGTTAACAGCCGGGGCTCACCCAGACTCTATAGGGGAAAAACCTGGTGGTTGAGGGTGATCTAGGACAAATCACCTCCCCATACAACTGTTGTCCAAGATACAGTACAGTCTCTATCACTTACTGAACCCAAGACTCTTCATGAGTTGTAATGATGAAAAGATTTTTTTTTTTAATTTCAAAAAGATATTAGAATGGAAATTCACACTAAAGAGTCTAGTGATATCTTTAAAATCTGACTTGTGAAGTCAGAATTCAGCCAGAAAATTCTGACTGAATTTATTATTGGTTGATAAAAATAAAGTCAAAGTATGTTTATAGTGAGAAATAGAGTAATTTATCTTGATCAAATAAAGTGAAACAGCTTAAAGCATCGTTTATTAAAAAAAAAAAACTTTCTGCTTTAAAACCCCTGGTAGCTTAGTTGGTAGAGTACAGCGCTAGAGATGCGGAGGACCTGGGTTCGAATCCAGGCCAGGACAAATCTTTTCTCTTCAAAATAAAAATATTTAAAATTTTTTATAATTATTGGTCATTTTTTATGAGTTATAAATATTTTTATTTTTTAAAGAGAAAAGATAGGCCCTCGACCGGGATTTGAACCCGGAACCTTTGTCTTACCGTGACATCAATTGGCAGAGCGATGTCACGGTGAGACAAAGGTTCTGGGTTCAAATCCCGGTCGAGGGCCTATCTTTTCTCTTTAAAAAATAAAAATATTTAAGTAATCACAATAAAAAATTATATATATAAAATTGACGCATGTCAACCAGATCCCCATAAAAGTAATGTTCAATGAACATTCTTTCCATATGTACATCGCAAAAATTGCAAATGCTGGGGATGTGGGATCGGTGAAGATAATGGATTTGTCTGGCCTGGTTACGAGCTCTGGTAGCTTAGTTGGTAGAGTACCGCGCTAGAGATGCGGAGGACCTGGGTTCGAATCCCAGCCAGGACAAATCTTTTCTCTTCCAAATAAAGATATTTAAATAATCACAATAAAATAAAAATAAAAATTAAAAGGATATTAAATTACCTTCAAAGCAGTATCATGAATTGTGCCTAAGTACAAAGTAGCCCTTTGCGCAACTTGAACATTAGAATCATCTAAACTGGAGATTAGATAGCAAAATGCATTTGTAAGAGAAGCTTGTAAAATTATATTTGAACGTAAAGGTGTAGAATCCATGAATCTAGCAACTACTGTAACTCTTTCAACTGAAAAAAAAAACAATGAAAAGTTGTTTCATAGATAGATAACTAAGCAAACCACTAGTAATAATAAACCACTAGTAATAACTAATATAATATTGGGAATAAAATATCTCTTCCAAGTTATAACTTTATTGTATTTTCAGATGTAGTACTTCTTTTATTGATATGCATATTGACTAATTTAAATTATTTATTGTGTCATTTCTGACTTTATTTGTTAATTTAAATTGTAAATATTGTTCCTAATAAAATGTTCTTATTAACCAATTAGTGATGTACTGTGTCTTAATGTTCTTGATCCTGAATTTAATTATTTACCAATTTAAAACATTCAAACATACCCATCTGACTCCATTTCAATAAGATTTGAGATCTATAAGTCAAATTTAATTGTTTTTATTTACCTGCAATAAAACGAATCCTCCAATCACTTGAATGGAATTCTTCCTGCAAAACTCTCCAAAAGGCATCCGAACCAGATGGCATTGTAATACAATGGAGAAGCAAAGGTACAGCCACTTCACAAATATGTGAGTGTTCGGCATTGCATAGCTCCCACAAGCTAGAATATATATATTTAAGAGGTATAATTTATTGCATGATATAACAATTATTTTAAACTATAGTTTCAGTATGTAATTACTTTTTAATAAGCAGATTTTCTTGGCACCATATGATGAATCCTTTATGATGTTTAACAGCTTTGAACAAAGCATCCCCATGTAAGCACATCAGGTATAGACAATTAAGCATGTAATAAAGAACATCAGGGTCATCTGTCTTGGATATCTCCTAGAGCAAAAATAAATTTATCCTTAATTAATTGGAATACCTTTCTAAATATAACTCATTAAAAAGGGTACATAAAATAAGAATAATGAATTTTTTATGTGTTGATAAAATAATAATATGGTAAAACATACAGCCATTGCATATTCAATTGGATGTATGTAAGAGTTGAATGTCAGAATTTAATAGTATGGATGGTAGAGTTAAGTATTTCATTTGACTGCATCCCCAACTATCTCTATCCTTACATTAGGAGTTCCAGTCAATTAATTTCTTCTCTGACTGTAAAACTTAGGACTTCATGCATAATTAAAACTTGCAGATGAAAATTAATTACTTTTAATAGTTGGTGAATATACTGCAGTTGTTGTGGTAGCTCATCAATTGTAAATCGGAATTTTCCAACGGATGTTTGCCAAAAATCCTCCATTTCTTCTCCACCAGATTCAATAGTCTCATCATTTTCCCCAACTAAAGTTGGCCTAGCAACTTGGGCTGTAGCAGTGGCTAAAATAAATTTCATGGCAAAAATAAGGAGGAAGAAAAGTTATAAAAAATGGAATAAATGGAGAAAAGAAAGAAATACTTGCCTACATCAGTGTCAGTCAGAGTCACAGCACGTGCGACTGCAGGTATTACTCTTTCTGACATAATTATAGGAGCAAGATCAAGTTGCTCAACGACAGTTTCAACTGTGGCAGTCATAATCTGTTCATAAAAATATTCTAAAGAGTGATTTTCAGTGTTATGAACCACATACATACCAAGAATACAAGACATTCAAAAAGTCATCAAGACTTAAGATAGTACTAACTTTCCTTCATCGTAAATTTAAGAAAAGTTTGATTTAAACAAAGAAATTTCTATTTTTTTTCTAACCATAGTTTGGTTAATTAATATTATTAGGACAGTAACATACAGGGATAAGTGCCCTAAGTAAAAATTGAAGGTCCCAAAACCAGAAAAACAAATTTCCTTGAAGGTATACCCATTAAAATTTTGTTCAGTCACTCATCATTTATCATTTTCAATGAGTAATAATTCTTAGCAAAGAAAGATAATTTAAATATGTGGAACAATAACCTGTCTTAAAAGTAGTTACTTAGAATCACATCTGATATGAGTATAGATTACATTTCATTGATAAAGTAGTTTAATAAATATTATTGTTAGTGTTATAATTTTTTCAATATTTTATTTGAAAAGAAAAGATATGACCAGGACCGGGACTCGAACCCGGGTCTCCCACGTATCCGTCGTAGTATTTTGCCACATCAGCCATCCTGGTTCGCTTCTCGGTCAGACATATCCTTTCTTTTCAATGATCCTATATCTCTGTATTCTCGCAATTTGTGATGTGTACACGGGGAGAATGCTAATTAAACATTACTTTTATTTTTGGATCTTGTTGACTTAAGTCATATATTATATATATATACATATATTATTATAATATATATCTTTTATTTCATTGTTAGATGTTATGATTTCTTTACTATTTTTAAATATTTTATTTGAAAAGAAAAGATATGACCAGGACCGGGAGTCGAATACATCGCAAATTGCGAGAACACTGAGATATAGGTCCATTGAAAAGAAAGGATATGTCTGACCGAAAAGCGAACCAGGATGGCTGAGGTGGCTAAGTACTGCAATGGATACGTGGGAGACCTGGGTTCGAGTCCCGGTTCTGGTCATATCTTTTCTTTTCAAATAAAATATTTAATAAATATTGATTCATTTATTATAACCGAAATAATTCATAACAATGAAAATCTTTAAGGTATGAAAGTATCCTAAATAAAGCATTAATGAATGTACCTTTAGAATTTTTTTCTTGTTTTGAGATTATCAATTCATGTTTCTAGTTAGGTCACTAAACTCTGAAACACTCTGCATTTTATAATAACCCGCAAAAAATCCAAATATTCTGAATAAATTTATCTCGTTTATTTTTGTTTGTTCCTGTATTAATCTGATCGTTTTTCAATATTATTAGATAATACTTTACATAAATTAGAATAATTATTCTACATTAATACATTATATCTTAAAATAAATATAATAATCTAATTTATAGTTATCTTAAAATTATAAAAGAATCTTTTCTTTTTTATTTGCAATGAAACAAATCATAACACAAAATAAAGTTTTTACAACTAATAAATTTGCAGGATCTTTTTTCTTTTGCAAGTTGTCATACTAAAACATAATATATTAATAAATGATAATTAAAAACGAGAAGTAGTTTATCAAAAGTCAAAACATCCACTTTTCAAAATTTTATATACATTTTTATCTTATCAAGGATAAAGCAATTTTTTAATGAAAATAGTGATTTGAAATAACCTTGATAATATTTAGATATAGAATTTGAATAATTCATAAAATATTATTTTATGTGAAATGGATATATGTATCAACTTATAACAAAAAACTCCTCAAATGTATTTAGAATAATGGACTTTAATTTTTACTTTTGTCCCTAATATCCATATAATTATCCATATTAGAGTCAAAGAATTGGTCATTTTGAAGATGGTTGCAAGAACTTGACTTTTTGTAATTTAAATTTTTAAACCACACTATATACGAACAATAGTATTAATGTGAAATATTAGGCTCAAGGGAGGCAGTTTGTCTTAACATGAGATTCAAAAGATGTTTTTGGGAAAAGACCTATAGAAATTTAAAGCATATAAAAATATTTTCATCAAAAAAATTAATAAGTTCAAACAGGATGCCGGTCCCAGAACAGCTGGCCTGAATATCAGTTTTTTGTATAAATAAAATATTTTCTGTAATGGTTTGAAAATTGAATAATCTACTAAGTAATAGTGTCTGAAAAACTAAAACTGAATTTATAGGCAGCAAATTATAAATCAACTAAAAAATGAATAATAAATTATGTAGACAACAATTTTAATAAAAGAGATGAGCAGTGTAAGTGAGGAATTACCTTCAAACAATGTTATAAATAGAATTATTCAATAATAAGGTTCTAAAACAATTAGCTATTTTAAATAGTAAATAACTCAATTCAAAGAGGAAAATTAGGTAAATTACACTGACCAAATGTTATAATTATGAAAGAAGTTTTGATTAGGATAAAGAAGTGTTAGGTAAGAAAAGAGCTTGATTTGGTTACTACCATTTGGAATAACAACACAAGTCCAACTTTGATAAAACAAAGTGACAACAACTTAGAATGATACATCATAGTGGCAATAGAGATCCAACTAAACAGTATTTAAGCTACAGTTACCAATAAAATAAACTTCTTCTATACCATTTACAACTTAAAAGATGACACTGATCATGGTTTTACATCATTTCATCCCAACCATAAAAATTGAACCCTTAAAAACATACAAGATTAAAATAGAAATTCAAGTACACTAGACATGTCTATATTAAACAAGAACAAGGTAGGACTTGGTGGTGAAATCCTCATAGAAAGAAACAGCTATAACTATAGTGATGGCCATGTGTGTAAAACCAGAGAAGATCGCAAACCAGGTATTATCATAAAAACCAGACCAAGAGAAGTGAGAAAAAAAGCTGCTTAATTTTATGAAGATATTGTCTGGGAACTGGAGCGGTTTGCATATATGGCTAAAGGCAACTCCATGCTGAGAAGGACAAAGAACGTAAACATATTTCTCCTTTTTTGCATAAAAATGGTTGTTTTAAAAAGATGATTACTTTAGAAGATACATTTTCTTTTTTATGGGGCTAGTTTTTGACTGATAAGATAACCTAGCATTATGGATTTCAGTGGTACATATTTCAAATAATAGGAATCCATGGTACATATTTTATATAAAAATATTTCTATAGATGTACACTTAGGTTAAAGGACAGTGATGAGAACTTATATTTCTTTCGCTAAAAAGGATTATCTCGGGACCAACTCTCCGGGCAGCTATTCATACCAGAACAACGCAAAATACACTCATTACTGCCCAATTGTTGCTAGTTGTGTTCAGTAAATTGAAGAGTCCCACCTGCCTGAGGAGTGGGGATCTACTTGAGAAATTCCAAGATCAGGATTTGAAATCACAACCTATAGGTTTGTAAGCAGGTGCATTTCTGAAAGTAACTTAGGCTGCATGGTAACCCCAACCCTAAATGAATAGGATTACATTTAATTATTTACCTTTACACATTAATATAAAATTGATGCAAATCAAATAATACATTTGAAAATTCCCAATACTCGATTGAGATAGGAAAAAAACATTCAATCCTTCCTTGGTTGCTTGCTAACTCTTCAATCTGATCTAAGAGAGTCTGCCATGTTCTAAGCCCAATAAGAAGTCAATGAGTTAAGTTGTCTAGATAAATAAAGAACCCAGTGGTTCTACATAATCACACGTTGTTATGATAGAAAAATAAAATAATATATATTTATATTGCTTAAGAATTTAGTCAAACCATTAGGTTTAATAAATTATAATAGGTTGATGCCACATCAAACATAACTCAGATTGAAATGTACAATGTTGGAGGAAATTTACACAATAGTTTATTTTATTTTAAAAAAATTACTTAAAAATCTGTAAGAACTTTACCTAAAATCTACAGAAAATTAATTATTAATTGATGGAAACTATAGCAACAAATGAATGGTTGTAAGTTCATTTTGCTTTTTGTGTTCCAAATATAATCTACTAATCGTATACCAAAAGATTATCAACACTATTTAATAACAAAATATTTAAAAAAGTGTTTAACTTTTTCATCTTTTTAATACTTAAACTCTTAATGATGGTTCGGCCTACAATACTCTGTAATGTGTTTTTGAAATGTATATGTAATATGTAATAATATAAAATATAAACTGCTTAAAAAAAGTTTAAGACATTGTATGAAAGAGGGAGCAGCATATCAGCAAATGGAGAAGCCAAAGAAATAATTATTATTCAAAATGCAATTAATAATTCAATAGAAATAAAATTAGTTGAAGTATGTACTGAGCAATAACTAACTAGCAGGCATGAACACAAAAACTAAATGAATTCTATTAGATAACTTAAAGAACAAACCTACTTACCAAAGAAAATAATTTAATTCATATTTAACTACAATACATTATATATTGTATTTTTACTTGTACGTCTTCCATAAAACATGAAAAAGTACCTAAGAATTAAGATTGAAGGTGTAACTTATTTTCAAAGTTTGCAATTAGCAGAGGGTCCCAAAATTTGGGTTATAGGTTTAATTTTAATTGTAGTAATTTGTGAAAATTTTAATTATCAGTTGAATTCATATAATTAAGTATAGAAAAATGAATTATTTTGCCTTTTAATTTCAAAATAAGAACCAATGTACAATATAGTAACAATTTTGTGGCTCTTAAAATTTTATTTTCACTTGAAACACTCCCTGTTTACTTCATCAACAAATATGCAGTAGATAGTCTAGAGTATACTATTTCAAAGATTCAATATCTTTCCAATCGATAGTCGTAGAAAGAATATTTTGTTAATTAATTTTGTTGTTATATGATATACATTTTTTTTTTTTAAATATTTTATTTGAAAAGAAAAGATATGGCCAGGACCGGGACTCGAATCCGGGTCTCTCACCTCTCCGTGGTGACGCCTTAATCGAGTGAAAAGAATTGATATGGCTGACCAAGAAACGAGCCAGGGTGGCCGAGATGGTTAAGGCGTCACCACGGAGAGGTGAGAGACCCGGGTTCGAGTCAAGGTCCTGGACATATCATTTCTTTTCAAATAAAATATTTTGTTAAGTTTCTTCATATTATTTTTTAATAAAATTATAATTAACATTATGCTTATAATAGTGCTTCATGAATTATACAGTGTTGGAAACCCCTGCAATAATGTAAACATAGAAAGATTTTTGTTAAACATAATAATGAATTCAGCTAATGACAAATTTTCGGAAGATTTGTCTTGCTAAGTTTTTAATAACAAATACTCACACAACTTGTAAGAATAGTTGCATTCGGGTTCAAGCGTTCCTGAAATATGTATATCCATTAACATTTAATATTAAAACCTTAAGCAAGAATATCTTGTTGAATAGCATTAAGTTTATTAAAATGTTATGTTTGATGAAGAATGGAACTTGTAAATATTTAATAAATCTAATATCAAATGTCACATTTCAATAGTCTAAATCTGTAAAAATAAAATAAAATTAATAAACTACACAACGTCACTTTTTTTGAGCAGTTTAAGATAAAAGATATACATATATTTGTTAAAGTAATTATGTACAAGTTATGGTGAAATGTTTGTGAAGTAACATTCAAGCAAACCATGCTAAAGCAGAATTGTCATGTTGATATAATGCTAGGGTATGATAATGTTATAAAATAAGGTGAAGAGCTACATGAAACATGCATTATGAAAAAAAAAAGCAGTGTCATAAACATTTAACAATTGACTGTTCTAAGATTTAATAAATAAAAAGAAAGTGATGCTAATAGGAAACAAATATATAATAGGAAGTTTTAGTGGTGTTGAAATACTTAAGTGTGAAAAGTTTTGGAAGTGATAAAAAATATTATTTAAAATTATTGTAATGTTTTCTTGTTTTCATCATTGCCTATCACATATTAGTAGATTTTTTTAATGACAAAATCACAATATTTTCTAGAGAAGAACACTGTTAACTGAGAAACTTAGTAAAGATGAAAAATAAATCAAATCGTAGGGCTTAAACCATCAGTTTAAGTGGTATTTAGGCAGATTTAAATATGGCATTTATACAATAAGGAACTGAAAATTCAAAGGAATTATACATTCATGAATCAAAGGCAAAAAAAAAAATAATGATTATAATGATGTTTTTGGAAAAAAAATAAAACAGTAAAACCTCCATTATTCGGTGTTTGAATACTGAGATGGTTAATAAGAAAACAAAACAAAAAAAGCATATTTTTATATTACCACTCATTTTATTAAAAATTTTTATTCCTTCAAACGAATCTTTGTTATACACTTCTAATCAATGCAAACTAATTTAAATTGTAGTTTAGAAAAACTTTTCTATACACTTTAGGAGTAATGCTTTAGAATATCTTCAAGCACTAAATTTTTTTAAGATGTTATTGACAAATTATGCCTCAATAAGTAGAGCGTCGAGTTGCTGTCCTGAAAGTCACAGGTTCAAATTCGGCTGTGGCAGATAAATGATTAATCAGTTAACATACATAGATAGATCATTTGGGATCTTTAGGCCTTCCTGAGGCTAACAAACCACTATAAAGTGTGTATCCTTAATTGGAGGAAAACCCAGTACTTGATTGTCATTTTAAACAAATCTCCCTGCGTAATCATTGCCTTAAAAAAACAAAAAAACAGTCTCTACCATGCACTAAACCTAAAACCCTTCATTGGTTAAAGTGGTAAAGGTCTTTTTTTATTATTATTTCATTTGTAGATATGAATTTGTATTTATTTATTACAAACAAATTCAATGTTCTTTTAACCAATTTTGTTCCTGTATTGATACTTATACCTTCTCTCAGTCACCACTAATCGAGGTTTTACTGTACACTGTACATAATAGCTTGGGTGCATCTTTCAACACATATAAAGCTGTCATAATAGAAATAGCACAGGTCTACATTAGAACCCACCTCTATTCAAGACATACAAAAACATTTAACCTAAACTACCTGTGCTGGATTGTCATATCTTGGTTTTCAAGCATTAAACATTTAAGATACTATAAGTAGAACAATCACTGAAAACAGCTTCTCATTTCAACAATTACTTACTTCCATTACACAAATAGCGTCACATCAAAACTTCTAAATGAAACTTCAGACTTATTTCAATGAAAAACAAAATGAAGAAAAAATAATCATTAGCTATAATATAGTTTAAAAACCATTTCAAAATTGATCCAGATGAAAATAAAATTTAATGGATCAGGAATCGGGATTCAAAACATACATATTGAGAAAACCTAAAAATAATAAAAGAAAAAGTGATCCATAAACATTGTATAATGAACTTTGGTTAGACTAACTGATTGTGATATAAACTGTGATTAAACATTTATTTTTCAAATAATAAAAAAATAAATTTTAAGTTTAAGATGTTTTGGGAACCTACCTTTTTATTTCTGAATCAATTTAGAAAATTACTTTGTTTTTGATTAATGATAATATATACAGTTAAATAAAAATGTTCAAAATTGAGGATTGAAAAAGTTGTTCATAGGTCTTACAAAAAATTTGAGAATGTACCATTAAAGTCAATAGCAGAATAATTAGTTTGTGATTATACCGAAATATACCGTTGCGTTACATATATTGGCATTGATTATAAATAACATTATAAAAAGAAAGTTCGTTGCAAAAAATTAATTACTTGATTTAAAATGTATTTTGAAAAAAATAAAACATTAAGTTCTATATTGAAAATTAATTTAAATCAAATTTAAAATTATTTTGCCTGTAAAAAAGTAATAAACCTATTAATATTTCTGATAAACTTTTTTAATGAAATTGAAATAAGAATCCTTGTTTAAACAAGGCTTTGAGTTTGTGCATAATAAATGATTTTAACCCTTTAGCGACCGAATACGGCCGGGTCAGAGCGGGCTGGCTGGACCGAGTGGTAGAAAAGTCAACCATGCCCGCTGAACCGATTACTTTTTGACTCTGAAATCATGTTTTTTTTATTTAATTCCTTATAGTTTCCCATCATCCTTTTTGATCCGGACTTGGAATGGTGAATAGACTGGCACTGGTGAATTTAAACACATATTTAAAAAAAAAAAAATGTTTAATTACTGTAAATTAATTTTAATTATTTAAAAAATTATACAATTATATACTTTATTGTTTTGAAATGTCAATATACAAATTTATACAATTAAAAATTCTTTTGAGTATGATAAATGCCGAAACACGACAGACACACTTTAAAAAATAATATAGCCAAAAGTGAATTTGTATGACATCTGTTGTCAAGAAAAAGTATTTCAGCTTGTCATGCGGACACCTAGATGGCTCTAGGAACTGAACTACTATTGTAGCTCACGGTCTAGAAACGCCGGAGAAACAAAACTATTATAATAGTCCATGGTCCGTGGAGCCCACCTGACACCGGACTATTATAATAGTCCACGGTCCCCACGGCACGGCGCGCTCGAACTATTATAGTAGTTCACGGTCGCTAAAGGGTTAATATTCTCCAATAGATTTCATAGTTGGTAGGATATGGAACATTAGAATTTATACAACAAACCAGATCTAAATATGAATTGTAGCAATACAAAAAAATTACAAGTCTGTTCTTCGATTTTTTTTTTCAATTTTTATGATAATCATTAAAACAAATTAAAGTTTGCCATTATAGCAAATTAAAAAAACAACAACTTTATAAGCAAAGAAATAAAAACATTGATTTGAGATTTACAGAAAATTATAATAGTAGAATATTAATTTAGGCCTGGAGAAATAATAATAGTAGGCATAATTAAAAATATTAATAGGATTATATAAAATAACTACTTTTATACGTCAAAGAGATAACACTACATCAATTTTTTTGTAAACCTTAGGCTTTTTCAACTTGAAAGTTATAGAAAATCTCTGATACATATATATTTAATAAGATAAATAAAAGTTGAATAATATATTAATATGTTTAGTTTTATAAGCCTGGAGTTTAAGAGAAGACAGTGAAAGTGCTAATGCAGGATTTTTGTGCATTACATGAGGCATGTTGACAAGTACCCCTCCCACTGTATGAATCTCCATCAACGGCATGTTGATAACAACGTCTGGTTTCGGTTCACACTTCTTATCATTTTCAGGCGGGCTTTTCCTTGAATGTCCTGATTCTTCTTGCACAATTTCCTCTAACGGTGGCTAAAATATTTTATCGTTAGTCAATATTATTATATTTAATCAACCTAATACAATAATCATTATAATAGTTGCTGTTTGGGAGCTAAAATTCTGTGGATGAATTTTGATGATTTTATGAGTGTTTTTTGTTGTATTTTCAGTGATCCACTTTGGAAGTTCGTTACATTCCTGTTATATTTATTTATTTTGTGTTATATCTTTGATATGTGTTCTTAACCGATTTCTGATTCAGCAACAAAACTGTATTAATTACTTATGCAACTAAATAAATGTATAAAATGCCTTCTAATATTTTTAAATATAAAAATTAATTCAGTCATTGATAAATTTTGGATCACATTATATTTGTTCTTTTTTTAAGGTTTTGCTGTAACAACAAATTATTGAGTGTTGTCGAGGTAATTGTTTTGTATAGCATCGAGTTTCATGTATCTCTTTTCATTCATCAAGTGTATTTATGGTATTATCATTATTTACATAAAAATATTATTATCCAAAACTTATACTTCTATTTGTATTTATAACAATTTAGTTTCGGTGTTTTAAAACAGTAATCTTTTTATAGCTTCTACTTTCTAGTATTTTTTTATCTCATATAAATAGGGTTGTCTTAAATAAAAAAAAAAAATATTTCAAACTCATTGTATGCATTGTTAAAACTAATTATGATGTCAAGCAGATTACAAGAAACATTGAAATTTTAATGTCTTGTACTCCTCAATCACATTGTTTTACTTCTTCAGTTCTAATTCCACGTTCTTTCAGGCTACAGCAGAAAATAATGTGAGGGAATTAATATAATCTGAGGAAAAACTTGTCACCAAGAAAATCCTAAACGGAGTTGTAGCAGAATAATTAAATACTTTATTGTTATTTATAAAAATATGAAACAAGATAAATCAAAAGCTTAGCTAGAAAGGGAATTTATAATAGGTCAACTATTGACAGAATAAAGATTATTATTCTTGAGCATCGATAACACTGGTCGACAAGGTTTTCTTCACAAGAAATCTGATTAGTGAATCTAGTGCAGTTTTTCATACTTAATACAGATATGTAGTCAGAATTTTTCCATCAGACACAGTTTTTTTGTAACAGCTACTTTTTAAAATCTGATTTTAGCGTTATTGTTTTTTTATCTGTCATAGGAACCTTTTCCTAACATGTAGTGATTTTATCCAAGCTGTATTTAAGGAAATTTTATTTGCAATATTATGCTGAAGCACCATAAAACAAGGCTGTGCAGGTTCATTCATGTTTGGACATCTTCATCTGGCATTGTGATGTGTCAGTATTACCATTAGCAATTCCCATGGTTTGGAGGGAATCGAAGGATCATTTAAGTGATTGTTATTTCTGTTTGACAAATATTAAAGGAATCACATCTAAAACAAACCATACAGTTAAGTATCCCAATTTGCAATCTGTAATAAGACCTGTCTTATACAATGAACAGTTCCCTGTACCAGTATATGCAGATGCGATCTTGGGTGATAACTCTGAATCTGACCTAACTAAAACTGAAAATACTTCAGATGACCATAAAAATGATCCTATATATGAAGCCAATACCTATTCATCAGAACTATACTTTCCCAATCAGAAAGACCTTAATGGCCTGATTCGGTATTTAAATCTGTCTAATCAGCAAGCTGAAGGTTTAACTTCCAGACTCAAAGGGTGAAATCTACTCCAAAAAGAAGAAAGAATATGTAGTTATCATGGCCGCCATAGTGATTTCAAGGACTACTTCTCTGAAGAAAATAATATTGTGTTTTGTAGTGATATTTGTTCAGTTATGGAAGCTCTTGGGCTTCAACACCGGCAAGATGAGTGGCAACTATTCATAGATTCGTATAAAGTTAGTTTGAAGGCTGTGCTGCTACATATTGGTGATGAACTTCCATCAATACCTGAAGCGCATACCACTGATATGAAAGAGACATATCAAAATATGAAACTAATTTTAGAGAAAATACAATATGGAAAATATGAATGAATATCTGTGCTGATTTAAAGGCCATTGCTTTATTGCTTGGTTTGCATCTTGGGTTCACCAAATTTTGTGCCTCTGGGACAGCAGAGATAGGAAGTTTTACTATGTTACAAAAACATGGCCTAAACGTGAATCTCTTATCCCTGGCTAAAAAAATGTGTCATATGTCCTGTTAATGAAACCTGAAAAAATATTACCTCCATTGCACATCAAGTTATGAGTAATGAAAAATTTCGTCAAAGCTATGGATAAACAGACTGATGGATTCTTGTACTTAAAATCGAAATTCCCCAAAGTCAATGATGCTAAACTGAAAGAAGGATTTTTTATAGGACCCCAAATCCAGTCATTAATGGGTGATGAGCATTTCGAAGGACTGTTAAATCCACTGGAGAAAGCAGTCTTTCAAAAGTTTGTTTCAATTTTCTTGGAAACCATTAAGTAGAAAACTATCGTGACTTAGTGACTGATCTTCTGCATTCTTATAAAGCTATGGGATGCAACATGTCTTGAAAAATTCCCTTCTTGGACTCTCACTTAGACTTCTTCCCCGAAAATCTTGGAGCTGTTAGCGATTAGCACAGTGAGCGTTTTCATCCGCGAATTTCTACTTTGGAAAAGAGGTACCAAGGCACGTAAAGTTATAATATACTGGCTGACTACTGTTGGACCAAGAAGAGAGACGTTCCAGAGGCAAAATATGCCTGAAAATCACTATCTACCTCTTTCTTGGTCAGTCAGAATGAGTAGTTATAATTTTGAGTTAGATCGATTTTTTTCGAATATTAAAAAAATTTAAAAAACTCCTGCCTGATGGAGAAAAACTGAAGTTATATTTGAATTCAGCATGAAAAATTCTTCTAGAAAATGTTATTTTAGTTCTTGTGAAAGAAAAAAAGTTCATTTTTGTCGACCAGTGTAATTGAAGTTACATTTTCTGCATATCGAGGGTGAAACTACATTTTTCATGGAGAAATATCCCTAACTAATTAAAACATTTTTTGCCATATGTACATCTACGGTTTGCCCTAATGCTTTAAAACCAATCGGATCACTTGCTTTTTATAGCAAAATGGAAAAAAATATGAATCAAGGTCACATCCAATATTGATTTATGGGTTATTTAGGAACTTTGGTCAAATAGAACTATGACAATAATGGAAGGGGTAATTCTATTTATGAATAATTCCAATTCAAATGCAGCTTTACAGTAAAACGTCAATAACCAGCAAGGAAAAGACGACTGGAAATTTATTTATTATCTTAAACTATGCTTTTTTTTTTATCAATACAAATATTCAACAGTACTTCTCCAAAAACAAACAACCAGAGCTTATGTGAGGTTAATGATATTTTTAACGGTAATACAGTGGAACGTCGATTATCCGAACTAATGTTGTCAGGGGTGGTTCCTATAATCAAAAATTCGGATAATCGAAATTCACTAAAAAATAAATACCAACCAAAAAATAAATGAATAGGAAGGGATTCAGAAAAACAAATGAAATTACCTAATTAGATTTACAGTTCTTAGTAAACAAATACCTATTGAAGTCTAAGTTCATTTTTTTGCTGTGTCCGAGAAATGATTAGGGCTGCTTATTGACTTTCATGGAAAAAAAAATTTTTTTTTGTCAAATTTGATTTCAAATAACAATAATTTTAACAATACAACTGGATGATCTGATCAAATTAATTAAAATTACTTTTTTTAAAATATTTTACTTGAAAAGAAAAGATATGGCCAGGACCAGGACTCGAACCCGGGATTTTCACCTCTCCGTGGTGAGGCCTCAACCATCTCAGCCATCCTGACTCGTTTCATGGCCAGCCTTATCATTTCTTTTTACTGATCCTATATCACTGTGTTCTCGCAATTTGCGATGTTAATTGAACATTACTTTATTTTTGGATCTTATTGACTTTAAGTCATTAATATTATTATAATTTATTTAATTGTTATATGATATAATTTTTTTTTTAATTTAAAAAAAAATTTTAAATATTTTATTTGAATTTTCACCTCTCTGTGGTGACGCCTCAACCATTCTTCTTTTCAAATAAAATATTTTAAAAAAAATTATATCATATAACAATTAAATAAATTATAATTAAAATTACATTTGAAAAAAAAAGCAGTTCCATTAATTGAATGTTCGGATAATCGATGCTCCACTGTACATAAAGTATAGAATAAGCATGATTTAAGAAAGTGATACCAAGCATAAAAAATATATTTTTCATTTTCATTAGTTAAGCATAATTACCTTTTCATTAAATATCATTTCAAATATTTTGTTACTACATTGCAACTCTATTTCTTGACCATAATTTATTGAAGTTTTACTGTAATCAAAAAAGTTTTAAAGCAAAAAAACAAAAAATATAATTGCAGACATGTTCAGTTTAGCAGATTAATTAAAACTAATAAACAGCAAAACATTAAAATTTAATTATTTTTAACACTAATTAAAAAAATGTTAAAACATATAAAAATAAAACTAATTCTAAAAATGAGCATTGAGAATCCAGTCCAAATGCAATTGAGAATAACATTAAAAAACCCATGAATATATTAATGGGTGTTTAATTTTTTATATCATTAAAATAAGCAAAAGCATTCTAAATCATTTAAATAATTAACAAGGATAGTAATACATATTGAATATAACACTATTAAAAAGCATTTAGTACATTTAATTTGAAAATGCATTTAGAAATAGTAAAAAATAAAGAGAATCGTTTAGTACTAATTTTGAATACTCACATCTGGAGGGTGAGCTAAATTTTCTTGAGCAATATATTCTATAAGTTGATGAGCGAGTTGATGCCAAACAATAACAAGCTCACACTGGATGCAGTCGTTTTTTGTTTGGCCTTCGCAGCTGTGGGGAATTAACCATGAAGCACACATCATTGACTGGAGAAGGCGGCAAACATCTTGTGCGATAACTGTATGAATGCCAGTATGCTTTTCAATTTCATGCCTTTCCAACTGAGGAACAAAAATTGTAATCGATATGAAGGAAACAAAGATAAATTATATAATAAAATAAACAATTTATAAAGTGATCCATCATTAAATCGATGGTAGTATAAATCTATCAGGTCATCTTAATACCTACCTGTAGACATTAATCTGGGTGTCTCTTTGGTGGATGGAACAATGGATGTAACCACATATAACTTCCATGTTTTTAAAGCCAATAACTAAATTCTTGGTATAATGCCTATCACAAATGGCAAGAAAATATTTGCCTTTGTTCTGTACAAATTTTAAATCTTTATGATACATATTGTTTAGACAATTAATTTTTATCCCCGTTACAATCTGAGAGTGATAACCTTCTGCATAAACAATTTTGGTTATTTTTAAGCTCACCACATCATTGCTTATCTGTAGAGACATTAAATTGTTCAATTACATTGATCTAAGTATTGAGTTAAGAAACTGAATGTTAGTGCAGCTATTGCTTGCTGCCAACTATTTCCCAGCTTTGCAAAAAATTGGTTAAATAAATAAATATATTTGTATTTTTACTCAGAGAATGAAGATAGAATATTCAAGGCAAAATCCTTCTTAAGATGATGTCGAATTTTCAATGTACCATAAATGTATTAAAAGTTAAAATGTTATAATTTATTTATTTAATTTTTTTGTGCTAACTCAAAATTTTCTGAAGCTTCTAGAAGCTTTATTTATAATGTCATTAAGATGAGCCCTCATGACAGGATTTGGAGTGCTTTTTGATAGGTCATCTCTATCAATAAAATCTTGATAGACAACAACAATTTCGGTTCCGGATGAAAATTCTTCTTTGTTGTTCATTATTTTTTCATGATATACATAAATAATATTTTAATGAATAAAAAAAAATAATAATACTAAGTTAGTTATAGAATAGATCATCACACAAGTACATACTTGTTTTAAAACAAGATCAAGCATCAAAACACAACATGATAGTTTCAAGTCAACATCACCCGTCAAATTGGACACCCGAGATCCATGTTCTTCATCATCAGATAAGGCAGAACATGGCCCAGAATCATCTTCAATTACAGGAGCTACAATAAGGAGTATAATAAATAAATTATGTTGAATATAATATTTTGGATAATGGCGTAATAATAGTAGTGATTTCTTACATATACTCCTTGGTTCTTTCCCATTTTTTTTCTCTATAATAGATTCTTTATTTACAGTATCACTTAACTTCATGCTATTGACGCCTTCTTCGAAGAAAGAAAACAACAAATGAGTGGGTATCATTATTTCTAACATTGTCAATACCTGAAATGCAATATGAAAAATTAATAAGTATTTATGGATTGGGGTCATTTCGATAAAATGTATCAGGAAAGCACTCTGAGGGGTTGAAAATTACTACAATTTCTCGAACCACAAATTTTTATGTTTTTTTCCAAACGTATTCTTGATTTTGTTTAATAGTACTTTAAGCAAGCATAAATGTCAATATTAGCCATAATTTTATTATTTAGTAGAATTTATAAATTTAAAAATAAAAATTTATAACCTGTAACCATCTAAGCGCCTGCTCTTGAACTTTTGGGCTTGTCCCTTTAAAACGAACAGCAACAAAGTGGTACAACTTTTTGGCATCAAATCCAAGAGGACTCATGTCAGGATCTAAAATTTTGCTGAAATTACAAAACAATAAATTTAAATAAAAAAAAAAGATGTTTGGAGGAAGATGCCTTTTCCTTCCTCCCCTAGCTATAATAAAATCCTGTCATTCATAAGCAATGATGAGACACAGGCATTCAAGCATAATTCTTGAATCCATTATAAAGAAACTTAAAAAAATGTTTACCTGAGGAGCATTTTAAGTTCATATAATTCCCTATCGGGAACATCCCTGACAACTGCTTCTAACCAATGCGGCATCACAAAGTCCCACACATCTGTAGTAATTACTTCATATGGCACAAGGCAAAACAATCTATTTAATCCATTTTTAAGGTGTGAAGTTTTAGAAACCAGCATGTCCCTTAAATTATTACAAATATAGAACAATGAAATAGGATATACATTTATTTATCATAAACAGACTCTATTGTTTAAAAATAAGGTTTGCAACTTTTTTAGTTATGAATATTTTATTTCAGATAAATGATTAATGGATAATTCATCTGAAAAGCATACAGGTGAAATTTTAATGAGAAATATTATATTGGACTAATAAAAATAACAAAATACCTAACTGACTTGAGGGCAAATACTTACCAATGTCCTCCAACTCTAGCATATTCTGGTGGATGTGGTAATAGGCATGATACAAAAACACCGAAGTGTGTTTGACAAACTTCATTCATCCAGTTGCACACATAATCTGTTTTCAACCGTTCGAGAGTACACTCTGCTTGATCTGTTAAAAAAAAAAAATTAATTTTACATTATAATTATTCAGCAATTTTAACTTTTAACTTCAACTAAAAGAGGAGTTACATCAAAAAGATATAATCCATGGACTTTAATTAAACAATAAAGCTAGAATCAAGTGCACCAAGGTATCTTTTTTAATTACAATACTCTGTTATGCTTCTAGTAAAATAAAAATATATATTTAAAAATCATTTCAATTTTATTTATGACTAGAAGATGATGTTAGGTCCTGCCAACTAGAATCTTAAAGCCTCAAGGAAAAGAAGAGTAATGTTGGAAGAAAGAGAACTACGATACAAACTTTCCTGTGCTGAAGATTTGAAATTAGAAGTTGAAAATTTTGTAGTACATATAATAAGATAGTATAAGTGATAAATCGCAGAGATATAACAATATATGTGAAAAACATAAGATGCAAACATAATGAAAAAACTGCATAAGAATGTGTAAGGTGGTATTAATCTTACTAATACATATTATAAATGTGAAAGTTTGTATGTTTGTCTCTCTTTCACTATAGCAAGCGCAGATTTAGGGGGAGCGCACGGGGGCACGTGCCTCCCCCCCGGACAGTTTTTTAGGTACTGAGGAGAATCCATTATAGTACATAATTAAAGGCAAATCACATGACAATAGTTGTTAAAATAACAGAAAGAACATGAGTGAAACTATTGTTTTGATATCATACTAATATTATAAATGTAATTGTTTGTTACTCATTCACGAAAAAACTACCTCACGGATTTGGATGAAACTTATTGAGTAATATAGGTTATACATCATAGGCTACAGCAAGGGCAGATTTATGTGGGGGCACGGGGGCCTGCCCCCCCCCTCCCGTTATAGTAGATAATTAAAGGCAAACCAGGAACTTAGCATCTTGAAATTTGTAGATAGGTTCTTTGTATAGTTTAAGAAAGAAATTTGGATAATTCCATCCCAAGGGTTTCTCATTTAATATAATAGGGGTTCAAAGGTTGTATAGAATCCGTCAGTTTTTAAGTCAGACATCTGAAATTTTAGATGTACGAGTAACTTATATTTTTAAAAAATAATTAAATTATTTATTTAAAATGATCTTTCACGAAACTTTATGTTGCAGACCAAATTCCACGCGAGCGAAGCCGCGGGCATAAGCTAGTAGATAATAAACCCTTTAAAAAACAACAACAATAAGATGAAATAAATAAGAAAGTAAAGTAATTAAAGCATATATGAATTTGTTTCAATCAGTACCATCAAATGTGTAGGCCGTGACATGAAACCAGTGAAAAAGCATTGACAAAAGCCTTCCTAGAATCTCATTGGAAGTATTTTCATTGGGGGAACACAGACCAACCAATAGCCACACTCCAAATCTGCCCAATAGTTGCCTTTCATCCATGCTTAGGGAACTTGACTGTGTTAAAGCGTTCAGCAAAGCAGCCTTAGCTTGTATATCTGTCATGTCCTTTGGGATTTCAGGAGTCGTAGGTCTTGCTTCCTTTAGCAAGCTGCAAATGGAACAGTAAAACTATATTTAATATGAATGAAATTATACAAATTTCAAAATTTAAAAGTAAAAAATTTCTAGCTGATAATAAGTATATAGAAAATATACTAAAGGAATTACTGCACATATAAAGTCAAATACCTTACAATAGCCTCGACTAAATATACTAGCATATCTGGTGCCATTGTCCATGCTTTCGGAAGACAGGTATGAACCATATGATCACCCCCTCGTCTTTTATTGTGTCTACTTGCATCACATTGGGCACAAAACCTGATCGGATGATTACCATTAAAACTAGCACACTCAGAAGAAAAACAAATCGAAACTATGCTCTTGTCAGAAGAACGACAGTTCTGAAAAAGAAAATCAGTTGAATAATACAAGAGAAATAATCCCAAAATTATCTTTAATGCTTATAATAATGATCCAATATGATTCAAAACATGCATAAATAATTCTGAGGCTTATCGTAAATTATTAGCAGCCTATCAGCCAAAATTCAATCAAAATACTTATATTACAATAAATTTATATACGTATTATGTTTTTTTTATAAAATTAAATTAGTGTAAAATATTCTTTTGTTCCGAAATTGCTTGAATGTAAATAAAATTTTAAAATGTGGTGTGGTGCATGCAACCTTACTACATGAACTTTTTAAAATTCATTTCTGTATAAATAAATAAAGTTTCCATTGAAGCATCTTCAAAGATTAAATTTTACTCTTTTGTTTCGAGGCAGTGACCCACAATCTTGAAGAGTATTAAAGGATGAGGAGAATGAAGATTTACAGATGTTCATTTTGGTTTTCTTTGACACCTCCCTCTTAACCCCTCTCAGGAGAAAAAAGAACAATCTTCCAGTTGCACCAATTATCGAAATCACTTCCTCATCAATGTAAGTTGAGGTGAGCTCCAAGAAATATCAAAATTCCTACCTACTCTAACCTCCATCTGATCACTCTTGAGTATTCTAATTATTCACTTGAGAGAAGCTAGAAAAGCATAATAGCACAGAAAATCTTGTGGATTATAAGTTCGTGTGTCCTAATTGAAACTGCCTATTTAATTTCAGATCTATGACTATCATGAAGAGAAATAGGCTTTAACTACAACCTTGACCTAGAACCTACAACGATACTTAATGCTGGCTCAGATCCTTGCAGAAGTGATTTTTTATATGAACATATTAAAGGCAAAGTTTTTCCTCAACCGATGCCTTTCACAGATAGTACCTATGTCACCTTTTTCAATCTCTTAAAAGCTGTTTGAAGGCACACAAAGCAGTCAAAAGCTCTTCATCTTTCTGGACAGTTTTTGTTTGTACTTTGTCACATTGCAAAGATGAGGATCTTGGAACTTTATAGTCAAATTGTTCTTCTCCGTGCTATCACCTATTCTTCTTACTCTTGCCTCCAGTATTTTATAATAAAATTTGCTTAGCACACTGAGAAGCGATATTTCAAAATGGTTTCATTTTTTATGAATGTGTATTATAACTGCTACTTCCGTGCCTTTAGGAATTTTCTTTACCTTCCAAAACAGCTTTGCAAGATGGAGGAACACTCTTGGCAGTACCCATGCACTTGAACATTGTAGGAATGATCAAGCCTATGAATATATTGACTGGAAGTAATTATATTGAGTATGATTTGTACAGGTTACTCAATAAAAAGTGAAGAATATAATAATAAATAAATAAATCTAAAAAAAAATTCAACAAACTTTTGATTTTGGACTAATCTGTGTCCTAGAAGAGAATGCAATTAGTAGCACATTTTCATATTGTTAGTTATAAATATTTTCTCTACAAAATAAATGTTATTTTTAAGAGATTAAAATGCCTGAAGCATACAGTGCACAGTTCTTCAAACCATCCAACTGTAATTTTCACAGCTGTCTCACTAGTATTAATGATTTTTATAGGTATGTTGATTGTTAATAAAACTCCTATTTTAAAATATTTTGTATATGATTAGTTAATTGATAACAAACCTTATTTTCACATGTAACTGATGTTTGTTGCATAGGATGCAATATGTCATAAAACATTTGATTAGGGTGCTCACGATGGATTTCATTCGCACATTCAATACACAAATATAATGGTGGAGGAGAATCTGTAGCAAATGTAATTGATATACAATGATCATAACACACTTTGGATGCTTCTGCTGTACCTGAATTTGGGCACATATCTCTCTGACACAAAAAAGGCACCCAATCTGAAAATAAGATGTAACACAAAATGAAAAAAATTGTTCAATAATATCCAGATAAAACATGTCATTTTTTTCAAATATAGTTTACTTGTGAACTTAGGAGGTATTCCCTTCCTCTCAAATAAACTGGAGTTGAATGTAGGCCAGTAATAAAACAATAATTTGGCAGCAGAGGCTCTTGCAGTAGAGGTACCGTGTGCTATCACGCACAGCATGTCTTTTACCAAATTTTGCTTCATGGACATTAAGCATTCTAGTATTTGACAATGGTGAGCTGAAAGGAATAATAATAATAATAATAAAGGATTTCTAAACCTCATAGTTATCATCAAAAAATTAATCACTTCCCATATTCTATTCGCAACTAATATATAATTACCCATGTCTTCCGAATACTGAAAGATCATCATCAAAACTGCAGGAACAGACTGACTTGCATAAGTTTCTTTACCATCTGGCATTATTCTAGCTGAAATTATTTGCATGATCAATAGAATATATAAAAACTCTGTAAAGAACTAGGATATTTTTTTCTTATGAATGCAAGATTAAATAATGTCAATCCATTTGAAATCACCCAAACCATGCTGCTCGAAATTTTTTATTTGTATTTTTTTTTTTAATTTCCTAGGTATGCGGATTAAAGGATGTATTCCAATGGGGAACATTTTTTTTTTTTTTGGATGTCAACAGATATACCCATTTTGACTATCCCTGAATCTATTTGGATTAGTTGTTTTTTTTTCAGTAATTTTATTTAAGAATAGATTTTATTGAAGTATATGGTATAAAGCAACAAGCAATAATTTAAAAATACTTGATGCAGATTTTAACGGGACTCAGTATCATTTTTTGGATCCAGTATTTAATAGTCTAATAGATTTACAAGGAAATCATGTTTTATCCACATAACACATTTTTTTACGTTATTTCTTACCATTTCATAAGTTTAATTTTTCAGGTTCATACTTTGCAGGGGGCATTGAACCTTATTGAACTTTGGTAGGGGCATAAATTTAAAATTATCTTTGATATAAGCGCAATTATCAGAATTAGAGAAATTGTTGCAACATGTGTCTCGAAAAAAACAAAAATGGGCCTGAAAAATTTCTAACCATGATTTTAAACTCATCAAATGGTAGGGAATAACTGGTAAAAAGATCATAGAAATCAAAAATATTGAGTTAACTTAAACTCAGGGATTTCAAATGAATTAATCTCTATACATAAAAAAACCATTGATACTAAATGGTAATAACTAACTGATAGTAAATGGTAAGATGTAGAAATATAACGAATGGACAATTTCCTGATGTAATGTATTCGGTAGAACAGCCATTGTTGATGCGGTAAGATAAGGTAATGTGTCAATCATATCACTGTCCAGAAATGGCATTAGGCATCCTAAACACTGCAGCAATGCTTCTCCAAAAGCTACAAAAATAAATAAAAATATCAATGCTTATAACATAATTAAAATAATGGGAAATCCTTCATTTAAAAGTACGGATATATAATAAATATGCTTACACTGAAGTCCATACTGAATCGCTGAAGCGACGTCCACTAATTCTATCATGGCATTATATAAACCTTTATAATCCAAGTTAGGGTACAGAGCCAATCGAGCTTGATCTCTTTCAGGATATTTCAACATTTCAATCGGTGAACTAGGAACATCCTTCAGAACAGCTTTAAAATAAATTGATTTTAATTAAATTACTGTTGTTTTTTACAATACTGCTGAATAGTAATATGACATACTTAACAATGTCTGAGAAAAGTATTTGATGGTATTTGCGATTTCTTGCCCAGATGGTAAAGGAATCACATTATGAAGCAAGCGCAAATGATAGTCATGAACGTTTCTGATTTTGGAGGCAACTAGAAACAGAAAATAAAAATTTCAGACAGAGTACAAAAAGAATCATAACGATACAGAAAAAAACAAAAACAGAAAGCAAGGCTGATCTCGTTTTAATCAAAATTTGAACAAACACTACTACACAATACTTTAAACTAAAAACAAAGAATTTTTTGCAACAATAAACAAAAAATTCTTCACATATTTTTATTTTGAAGAGAAAAGATTTAAATAATCACAATAAAATAAAAAAATTCTTCATGCAATCAGATTTATATATGTTATCACTTTATCTCGTGGTTTTTATTTTGATTCAATATAATATTTAGTTACCCAGAGAAATGAATGTTATTGGAGCAGGTTTATTGAAAAAAATAACAAACATTTTAATTATTTAAACATCATATGTTTAAAGTGAACCAGAATCATTTATCAGTAATGATGAAAGATCTGAGTTGATTACCATATATTTTCCTTCTTTTGTCAACTGATTAGGATACATACAGAGTTAGAAGCATTTTTTAAATGTTGGCTATAAAGCATGTTAGAACAGAAAAACTAGTTTCTAAATTGTTGTCATTCCTCTGTCAAGTTATGAATCTTAACAGACACAAATTTAATAGGAACATAATTTAATAATCACCATGGTCAGAAAACTGGATCCTTCACCTATCATCCATGTATGTTAATTTGCTCTCAAAATAAAAATAAATCTTTCTGGAGATCATCTCCAAAATTGTAATAGTTATCTGAAGGGTTGAGTTCATTCCTCGAAACCCAACAATTTTTATGAATGACTTTGTAAAATTATTTATTCAATTATTAATATTCAAGCTTTGCTAATTAGTGAACCCATAGCATTTTTTCTTTTTTACTTAAACAGCAAAAGAACTACAAAAGACACTCTGCGTTAATGTGAACAGGAAATTAAAAAGGAATAAAAGCACTGACAGGAGGATGAAAGTTTGGGCAAAATTTAGCTTTCAATGAGGCATTATATCATTACACAATGAAATATTCTATAGAGAAACAAGCATTTCATTTCATTCTTTACAGCAATTATACACTAATTGTAAAGTTGTGAATTTTGTAAAAAAAGAATATACGATTCTCAATCGACAGTGTCTTTACACTTTGCCAGAGAATCATGATTATGAATCTACATCTGTTTCAGCAAATATAATACCTATTAAACCATCTCTTAAGTGGATAAACACATTTTTGGTTAGATGCATTTCAATATGGAATATTTCAGTGATCTCAGAATAGATACCACTGCTTGCTATGGGTAACTGGAGAAAAAACAACACATTTTTTTTTGCTTTAAATCCAATTCAAAAACGATAACATTTCAGAGAATGACCTGAATAGGGAAAGACATTGTCAGATTATAATTCTAAAGAGAAAAGCATGTCTTTGGAAATTAAATTACATCTTGGTGTTTTATTTAAGTTGATTTAAATTAGGTCTAAGTAGGACAAGAAGATAATAAGTGAGTCAAATAAGACATAACTTTTTAATCTTTAATACATTAAATATTTGAAAAAAAAAGCATGTTATTAAGCTTTCATGAATCTTTTAACTTTAAATTACTAAATAGTGACCCATGTTTAATAAATAAATAAATGTATAGTAATTGTTAATACAGAGTTAAATGCTAATAAAAAAAATTATACAAGAATACTTTTAATAATCCTTAAAAAAGTGATATAGACATTAACTAAGTGTTGACGTTTTTTTCTCAACTGCATCATATGTTTAATTGGATAAGAAACAAGGCACTTACATGCTGCAGCTCTAGTGCCCATGATTATAGAAAGATTAATCTTGGGATATAGCTTCTCAATTTTTGATATTGATAAGAAACAAAATGAGTTTGAGAATAAATGTTACATATTTTTATGACAAAATGGGAAAGGAACAGAGGATAAAAGCATGAAAATTGTCATGTCTGAGATGAGTATTGATTGGACAGGATGCGCCCCATTCCTGGACCACAACCGAGAGTAGGAACAGTGTTGCCATTTACGAAAAGCGAAAATAAAAACTAAAAAATTCGGAAAATTTGAAAGTAATATTGTTGCTTTTTCCTAAATTATAATGTCTAAAAAACTTAAATAAATGTTTTTAAAGTAAAATTTTCTTCAAATACAGCAAACGTCAAATTAATTAATTCAATTTGTAGATCATTTCTGAAACTACGTTTTTTTTTATAAATATTTTGGAACACCTTTACTAATGACAATTTCATTTTTATTTTATTTTATTGAGTCAAGTAAAACAATTTTAATGCGCAACTTTAGTGCTGTAGGCGGTTTTTAGTAGCGAGAATATATGATCCGACTATTTCAGTTTTTCGGCAAACTGAATAAGTAGTTAGAAGAAAACTAGGTTGATAGATTTAGGTTCCCAGGATACACGGAGAAATGGATCGGGATCGACGTATGTATCATTTAATTTATATTTTCAGCCAATTAGCCTTCAACTGATATATAAAGACATGCTCGTCACCAGCATTCAAAAGCCTAACTTATTAATTTCGTTTCCGTTAAAAAGAAAAAAAAACACCGCTGTTCAACAAGCATTAATAGCAGTTGATTATGGTTATACAGCCATGGAAAGTTGGTATACAATTTCGATGTAAAAATGATATTTAATTTTAAAGAATGTGAGGTTTATTGTCTTCTAGCGCCATTGCTTCAATTATACAATGTTATTATTTCGTTATAGATAGATAAACGATTTTTTTCAATGAAATGTAAATTTGGTAAAAGCAACTAACGACATTTTAGTTAAAAAAATTGTAGTTAATCTTAAACTTCTTGGCTGACCAAACATTTGCAGAATGTACTTCAGGAAATAGCACAATGGTCTGTTTGAATAAAGGATGATGAAAACCCATTAACTTAGCTGATAAAGCATCATTTCCCAATACTTTTTTTAGTGGCACTGCAGCTAATAATATTAGAATTACATTAAAATCCATGAATTATTTGATAATTTAGCTAAAAAAATACTTGGCGGCAAGTCTATATGTAGGCAGGACATGCCCATCTTCTTTTCTTTGGTTTTAATAGTATTTGGTCTGATGAAGATCATTTTTCAATTATTTAATTCATTCCAGGTTTGTGTTCTCCAATTTAATCACGCCTCTCCATGATTAAATATGTGTAATATAACAGTAATATATATACCCATTCCTTAATTTAAATGTTATTAAATCCATATTTCAATAGTTTCAGTAAGTGGTTGACTGTAACCAATGAATTGAAATACAACCACCAATGAAAATTTTAATTCTATAAGAAACTTGGGGTCAGTCGGATTTCTCCATTGGTTTTATTTATGGCAGAAAGGCTAATATTTTTTGGTCATTATTATTAAATAATATTAAACATAAAACTATTTTAAACAAATTAAAACATAACGTTATGACATTTTCTCTGCTTAAAAATAACAACTACATATTTTGGATTGAGCAATAGTATTTCATCAAAGTAGAAACAATTACTTAGTTCCCTTGTTCTATAGCGAACTTACAGCTGATTAGGAACATAAACATTAACATTTATAAAATATCTATTAAGGGCATAAAAACAAAAAAAAAAATAAATAAATTATTAGATGTTATAGTTTATATTTCAGTCAAAACAGAGTATTACACTCTTATATAAGATTAATATTATTATTGTTACTAAAAACAAGAAACAGTCAATATTTGAAAATATTGCTTGGATAATAAATAATCGAGTGAAGCAGCATTTTTTCTTCACCTTAAGTAAAATATTGCCATAATGTACAGAAGTAAACCATTGAAGTAGATATTTAATGAATGAAACCAGTTCAAAATCATATTATAGAACAGTGATTCACAAAAAAGTATTTATTCTTTTAGAATGCGTATTTATGCATTCAAACAAAAACATATATAATACAGACTTTATTTACAACAAACACACTATAATACACCTTTAATAATCAATTAGATTCATGTTTAACAGAACATGAATGATCCCCAAACATCATGATTAAAAATATATATAAATACAAAAAAAAATATTAATATAATGACCAGCTCAGAAATACATTTTTTAATAACCTGAGTACAATACAGTAAAATAAGAACCATTATAATAAATAAACATTTTTATGATGAATGTTGATAGCAACAAGAAAAGTAAATTAAAACAATTCAACAACAGATAAAGGGTATTACTAAGACTAAGTTATGCGCTGTATGCACAAATAAATTTTTGTAATCAAACAATAATCTTGTAACAATAAATCACAATACAAGATATATTAATGAACTCATTATAATTCCAAAGCATAATTATAATGAGTATTTATTAAATATCGATTGTGCTAAAATACTAACTAAAAAGTTTCAACATCAACATGATCTAAGTTCATAACTAAACAAAATAAAAATAGAAAAGAATATTGGTTTGTAATTTGTGACTTCAAATGCTAATACTGGTTTGAAATTTATAGCCATGATTAGCATTGATTTTCATTAAATAAAAATAAAATAAAAGAAATAATCGGCTCAGCTAGGAACTTGATCCCCATCACCAGTGCAGTGTAACCAGAAACTATCGACAATATTTTCCAGCTCCTTCACCACTCAGCATCACCATTAGACTTTTGAAAAACATAGTCTTTTCCGCCAAGATTCATAATGCCATCTTTCAAGTAAAATTTCCATTTGTTCCTTGTCCTGGTAATCTAAGAACAAAAAATAAAATAATAAAATTAGAGGCAAAAAAATTAAAATCATTAAAACAACAATAAAGATATACATATAAGAGACTTCTTGAACCGTTGTAAGGTGACAAGAAAGACAAAGATGGGTGTCTTCAAGCCTACCTTCATTCTGATCTTAACATACTCCTCAGTATCATGGGCTCTAACAACCAACCATAAATCAAGGCTTGACCGAATGAGGTTTCTTAGGAATGTGGAAGGGAAGACCAGAAGAGACAGAGTGTTTAATAAAACAATAAGCGCACATCTAGAGACAGTTCCAGTCACTGAACTAATAGAGCGGAACTGGCTCAGACGGTTTGAACATCTGTTATGTATGGAGCTAAGCCGCACAGCAAAATGTGCATACAATGCAAGAGTAGAGGGCAAGAGAGGGAGAGGAAGACCAAGACTAAAGTGGGAAGACGGAGTGAAAGAGGCTTTCAGGAAAAGAGGAATGGATTGGAATAGAAGAAATGTGTTGGTACAGGACAGGGACAGCTGGGTCAAGCTCTACAAAGGGTCTTCTCACATTGCTTAGGCGGTATGTGAGGATAAAAGATTATAATGGTAATTTTTTCACCCCCAAACATTTTCTTATATTACATATTTTGTTAACCAATAATATCTACACTCTAATGTATAATTTATGCACATTACTTAACAATAAATGCCAGAGGCGAAGTAGAAATAATTGATAAAAACTAAAAAAAAAACTTTAGTCTTTGTACAAAACTTTAAATTGAATGTATTGAATTTATAATCGGAGCCATGTCCGAAACTCTGTTCTCTTAGGTCAGGGCAACCGAGAAGCCACTTCGTTATAGAAGCAAGGGTTTCCGGAATTACATACACTCGAAAAAAATACATTATACGCCAACTAACAATTTGATAAGAATCAAAGGGCATCAGGGCACATTGATTTTTAGAGTTAAAAAAACAAAACAGGATGCAGTATAAATGATATAGTACATACAGAACGGGTGAAACAATGAACCAAGATTACAACCAGAGACAGAGAGTGGGTGGTTGAAATAAAACACAAATTTAATGTTTATGTATGACATAAACATTAAATAACATAATGAAATCTGTTATTCTTAATATCACTTACCAAATTGAATTCTAAATTACTGACAATATAATGTTATCTAACTTGTTGATGTAGCTTAATGATGTATAAAAGTATTTTAAAACATTTATACATACCTTATCATACTGACAGACAACAACATTGTCAGTCTCAAACATTTCAGATGGATCCTCTTCACTTACATCATCACCTGAATTCAAGGGTTCCTGAGTGGAATTAAGGAAATAATTAATAAGTAAGAAACATAAACAAATATACATATTTAATAAAAATTAAACCAGTTCAGTTCGTTTTATTAAAAATAAAATATTTAAGCACTAAAAATTGAATTAAACATAGTAATTTTCAATAATTTAAAATATACAGTGAAATCCCTCTTTACGGACACCCCTTTCAATGGACATTTTTTTAAAGTCGCGAGATAAAATCAATGAAATCAAGCTATTTTACCCCCTCTATACCGGACACGGACCCGGCATTTGTTCCCCCATCAAACAAATGTAAAATTAGTAACGAAATGAATCAATAGAAACAGGGCTCCAATGTTGCCGCAATCGTGTTCGATCTCAAAAGGTGCCTGTAACAGGACCCATGATACAGGAAAAAACTCAAGAAGTAGGTAGAGAACTAAAAATAGACGATTTCAAAGCATCCAATGGTGTGTCTTGACCGCTTCAGGACACATTACAATATCGCGTTTAAGGCTATTTGTGAGGAGGCCACTGGTTTAGACACGGAAGCAGTGATAGCATGGAAAAATAAAATCGCAAGTCTTCTTTAAGGGTATGATGCAAAGGACATATTTAATGCAGACGAAACAGGGTTATTTTATCGCGCTCTACCGGAAAAACATTATGCTTCAGTGTGAGAACTGTACGGGTGGCAACATAGCAAAGGAACGGCTTATGGCTCTTTTATGTTCTAGTTTGGAAGGCACAAAATTAAAACGATTGGTGATAGGGAAAGCTCAACATCCTAGATGTTTCAAAGGCCTACACTTGGACCTGATAGGTGATGAATGGAAAGCAAACAAAAAGGCATGGATGACAGGTCAAATAATGACTGAATGGTTGGAACAATTAAACCGAAAAATAAAAATGTTGGACAGAAAAATTGTTTTGTTTCTGGATATGCAACGTCCCAAGTCCAACTTAATTTAAAAAATATAAACCTTGTATTTTTTTCTCCAAATGTTACTTCAATATGTCAACCCATGGATCAAGGAGTTATCCAAAATTTTAAAGTAGAGTATCATCTAGCTGATTACGTCACCTAATAGCTAATTCAGAAAAAAATGTACCAGTGCAGAAATTATCCAAATCCATTGACGTACTGAAAGCAGTAACATGGACCCAAAAAGATGGGAAAGACGTATGCTCTTCAACGATAAAACATTGTTATAAAAAAGCAGGGTTTCCAATAGAAGAACAACTTGTCCCAGAAAATATGGAAGATGAATCCAGTCTTGCAGGGCTGTTGGCAATTTACCCGCCCTGGGTATATAGGAGGGGATTTTGCAACAATAGATGACAATTTGGTTCCATGTTGAATATCACGGACATTTTTAACGAAATCAACTCCTAACCATGCTCTTCTTTGGAATCGGATGAGGAAGCCGACGATGAGGATGATAACTTTGATCATGAAGAACTTCAAGGTAAGAAATATGACTCTAACATACATTTTGTTTACCAACAGCCAGGTATGTTTGTCGTCGAATAATTGTGCCGTTTTTTTTATTGCAAGATATGACAAAATTAAATCGGAAAAAGAAGTTTCGGAACAGCTGTCAAGGATTCGAGAATATTACAAAGAAAAAGTGATGAAAAAGCTCTAAATTATTGAATGATCTGATTATTTTCCAAGAACATCAAATGACCAGGGCTATTTACAAAAAGCAAACTCTAATTACCAATTTATAAAAACAGAAATGTAAACATTTGTGTAACAAAAATTAGGTCATTAAATTTTATATATTTTCAGATTTGTACATATTGTTTTCTGTTGTGAACCAAATAAATTAGTGTATCATTTATGCACAACAATTGTCTTGGCGTTGATTTGTACCCTTAACTTGCTTTTTTCCCTGAGGACCCCTCTATAGCAGACATTTTTATTCGTCCCACGATTGTCCGTTATAGAGGGGTTTCACTGTAAAGGTTATAACACAAAATAGAATTGAAGAATGCTATTAATCATTTTTTTTAATGACAAATTTGAATATTTAGTTTATAAAAAAAAATATTAAAATAAAGAGTATCTTTTACATATACAGTAAAACCTCCGTTTCGCGGAACCTCTGCAATACGGAATCCTCTTGTTAACGGAAAAAATGACTGGTCCCGGACAAAACAATACAGCAAATTTACCTCTCCTAGGCGGAAACTCCAGTAAACGGAAACAGAAAGATATTTCATCAAATTTGGTCAAACGACCTCCATTTAGTGGAAACGGGTAACGTTTCCGCCCTTGTCGACAACTGCTTTTCCTTTTATTTGAGATTTAAATGCTTTATTTTCTTGGAACATCTTCTTCCATTCGAGTATGTCCCAAGTTGCTCACACTTTTCAGTTCTCAAACAGTTTCCGTAAGTGGCATATCGTCGATCGGTTATTACGTATTTCAAATTTTTAAGATGCCAAGGAGTGCATTAACGCTATCTGATAAAGTGAAAGTGATCGAAATGAAAGATAAACTTTCGATAAAAGATCTTGTAGTTAAATTTAAGTGCGGGAAAACACAACTTTACGACATCATTAAGAACAAGGAGAAAATTATGAAAGAATGGGTGAGTAGCCAAAACTCATTAACTTGTAAAAGAATAAGTACGCCAAAATTTGATAAAATAGATAAAACATTGTACGAATGGTTTGTCAATGCAAGATCAAAAAATCAAAAAACAAGCCAAAGCCACACAAATAGCCAAAAAATTTAATGAACACAATTTTAAAGCTTCAAACGGGTGGCTGGAAAAATTCAAAAAACGCCATAATATTGTTTGGAAAGAAATTAGTGGAGAAGGAAATGACGTAAACAAAAATTGTGTAGAAGAGTGGAATAAGAAACTTTCAAAAATAATCGAAGGTTATCGAGAACGGGACATTTTCAATGCAGATGAAACTGGGTTATTTTACAAAGGCATTCCAACAAGATCTCTAGTAACTAAAGGTGAGTCGTGTATTGGGGGGAAAAAGGCTAAAGAAAGACTTACAGTGTTTTTGTGTGCTAATATGATCGGCGAAATAAGAAAACCATTAGTCATAGGGAAAGCAAATAAACCTCGCTGCTTTAAAAATTTAAATGTTACGCAACTTCCAGTCATCTGGAAATTTAACAAAAAAGCCTGGATGACAAGTAGCATAATGGAGCAATGGCTATTTTACTTCAATGCAGAAATGCGTTCTGAAAATAGGCACTTTTGTTGTTTTTGGACAATGCTACTTGCCACCCTGTCGTTCAACTATCAAACGTTAAACTTGTTATGTTGCCTCCAAACACGACCTCGGTTACCCAGCCTATGGATCAAGGCGTTACTTACACCTTTAAATCTCATTACAAAAAATACCTTTTACAATCTTTAATTTCTAAAATGGAAGAATCAAATTCTATTCATCAATTAGCAAAATCCATTAATGCTTTGGATGCAGTCACGTGGATTGCTGAATCCTGCAAAAATATAAAGCAGGAAACTGTGCGTAACTGTTTCCACAAAGCTGGTTTTGTGAGAAAAGAAGCAATGACCGAAGATTTACCTGCTGATAACGCAACACTAACAGATATTCAGAACCTCTGTAGCCTTATTGATGTGAATGCAGAAGATTTGATACGGTTAGATGAAAACCTAGAGGTTCACCAAACATTCCACTCTGCCTCTTCATTTATCGAAGACATCGAAAATGAAGAAGAAGAAATTGAAGACGAAGCAGACGAAGAATGTGCAGTAAAAAATTTTGCAACTGCCATCAATTATTTTAAGGAACTTCAGAAATTTGCGGCATCAGTGTCGAGTGCTGAGTTGCTTGATATTACGAGTAAAGCACGCGAATGTGCCGAGAGATTATCTGTAGGAAATAAAAAACAATCAATCATATCCGATTATTTCGGTGTTAAAATGTAAATAATTTTATATTTTTAAATAATTTTTTGAATCATTAGTTTGTAAGCCAGTTGTCATTTTTCAAATACATACTTTAAATAAAAACATTTTTTTTACATTGTTCTTTATTGTACTTTTCGTTTTTTAAAATAACCTCCGCATAACGGAACCTCTCGTTACGGAAGAAATTTGTTGGTCCCATGCGATTCCGTTATATAGAGGTTTTACTGTACTACAAATAGATAGCATTAAAAATGTTGTGAACAATCATTTTTGCATTATTTTAACTTCATAACATTCTTAATACATAAAAATTAATTAATAAAAAATACTTCCACCTAGACCATTTTCTTCTCCTAATTTTATTTTTAAAAAACCCATCATATACAGAATAATTTATGACATTTGATTCACTCTTTATTACTTATTAAAAAATAAAGTATTAATAAGTAATAAAGAATGAATAAATGTAATAAGTAATTATTTTGTCTCTTGTCCTTAGACCAGGTCAATGTCTTAATCTAGAGGCAAGAATTTGAAGAAATAGATTTTTTTTTTCAAAATTAACAATTATCATGTTGGACACAGGAAAATTATTTCTCCTTAATAGTTTTAAAATAGCTTTATTCATTAAAACCTCTCCTCGTAGAAAAACATTATGATAATAGTAGAACTGGAAAGTCAAAATGTCAATTTAATATTGACCTTCCTATATCAATAGAACTCCTCCTCTTTTCATTGTTAAAAATTAAACTAACCACTCGAAATTTCTAAAATCCCAATTTTTATCATTTAAAACATGAATAATCTATAAAGAGATGTAAATGATACTCATATTATTTTAGTTAATAAAAAACAGATTATAGCAGAACCAAATTTGATATTTAGTTTAGTTACCTCTTCAGCACCTCCATCATTCTCTTCATTATCTTCTTCGTCTTTATCGTCATCAACATCATCATCCTCCTCCTCAGCTTCATCTTCTTCATCCTCCTCCTCTTCCTCTTCTTCATCAGAGGTATCATTTTGGCCATCAAGTTGTGTCATACCACTATTCTATAATTAAAAATGAATGTATTAATTAAAATAATTTAACTAAACTTATTTTTAATTAACAAAATGATGTTATAAGTTTAGCCACATAAAAGTTATAGTTAATAGATCCATAACAACTAGAGCTTTATACAAACAGAAAAGCCAAGTGAATAAACTTAATTATTAGTAGGATTAAATTGTGAATGATAGTACATATCCGCAAGGCTTCTCCCAAAACCCTTTATTTGATTAAATTTAAGGTAATTTAATATTGTATGCTTCAAAGTAACCTTCCTAAAACAATTAATTAGCATCATCCCTTTCCCACTGCTAGAAGCCTTCTGATTGGAGGTTCTTCAGCTGTCTTCAATGGAATTAAATACATATGTTAATGGTAGCATAGAAATACTACTGCAATATATAGATGCTCTATCAGCTTGTTAAAAGATTTACTGACAAAGCTCCTCTTTCATTCAACAGTATGATAAATGTCTCGAGACTTTTTAGGATCACTGACAGTGGAGAAATCATACGAGGAGGGATTGAAATTTTCTTTCTAGAGGCAATCGGTTAGTTGAAACTGAATGATACATTCTAAAAGCTTTGAGAAATTGAATAGGATAGATATAGACTGTTATATCGTATTGATATCAGAGTAGGAAAATACAATAAAGCATAAGGGAGAAAGATAATAAAAATGTTATTAGTGAGCAAATAGTATGGAAGGTAGATATAAGTCTTATCGAATTAATTTGTTTTATAAGAATGTCATCAGTGTCATATTCATTTGTATTGATCGTAGGGAATTAGCATATTCTGTCCAGAACAATTAATGAATCATGATTATGACAAGAAAATAACATTTCAAATGTACATCATGTAAAAAAAAAATTTAAATTACCTGAGCAGGAAAATTTGTACTATTAGCGGTGTTAGGCACAGTGACAGCATTGGTAGACTGAACTGGGTGTTGTATTTGATGAATGATACCTGAAAGATATTGAAAAATAAAAAGTAATAATTCTTCAAGGTAAGATAATCAATTTTAAAATTTATTATTATTAAAATCTTATATGACATTTTCTGGGTAACTTAGAATGTGAATCAGTACCCACAATGATGGTAATTATTTGTGTTTTCTGGAAGGAGATCCGTAGTACTGTCTTCTCAGCTATTTCGTTAAATTTATTAATTTATATTATAACTTCTTTTTTTGTATCAGCTAAGAGCGCCAAATCAACTGTAAAGGCAACACATTTGGATTTGACGTTTTAGTTTTTTGTTCTAATTATGGCACAATAATCATTATTTTGTCAGAGGGTCTTTATTATCATATCAAACCATGTTAAACAGCATTGTTGATAAACAATCACTTAGTCTCAATCCTGTCTATATCTTAAAGGGTTTGCTTATCATTGCTTGGAATTTAACTTTTGATGTTTGATGTGGTTTTAGTTAATGCTAATTTAATTAGATTTATAGTATTCATATTCTCTCTGTGTCTCCATTAAGTGGGAAATATACATTATAATTTTAACTATTAAAATGACAAATAAGGATTTTGATATCAAATGCTAATAAAACTACTTTTGAAAATTATTATGGAGGGATCTTAAAAGATACATTTTTTATTTGAAAATATAGATTAGAAAAAATTAAGAAAAATGTTTAAATGCAGAATTTAAACACTAAAAAACAAAAAAAAAATACTTATTACTTTTGATATAAATTTCCTTATAAGATCAAAATATTTAATTATTTCATCATAGCATATATACCTGTGGTAGCTTGTCCTTGGAGAGCCGCAGTTACGTGTTGTTGCAAAAGGGTCGGGGCAAGGTTTGGAGGCATCGCCATTGTTGCTGTAATGACGGGTCCAGTTAAAACCTGTTGAAGTTGATTACCTGAAAATAAAAAATCATTTTTTAATTTAATGTAATAATTACTCAAAGAAGTAATCTATTGTAGGACTTAGCAGATAGTTACCCAAAAATATGATACAATGAAAAAAAATAGACAAGAAGACTTGGCAAAATGTTCAACTCAAAAGAAAATTATATAACATAGACTTATTCTAGGAAATAATAAAACATAGACCTATTCTAGAAAATAATAAAACATAGACCTACAGGGAATGACAAGCAAAGCAATCTTAACACAGTTAAAACTTCAAATCAAAAATATTAGAGAACCCTTAAATGATAGGAAGCAGCATTGTAAAGACCACAATGCTTATCGTAACAACAGTGTACAAGATAAATGACTTTAAGAGAAGGCAGAATAATTAAAAATAATAATTTACACATATTGAGAGTAAACATTAATACAATCCACGTGGGTAAAAAATGCATTTAATTCCCAAACAACATATATATACACAGATAACTTGAAGAACTGTCCATCACTGACTATTATATTTTTCCACACCCCTCAAACAATTTCCAAAAAACGTCTCATCTTTTAAGATGAACTTTGTTTAGAGCCATTTTTAATTTCTTGGAAACAAGTAAACTGGTGATGAGCCAAAACATGCTGCATCCATTGGAACAAGCAGTAAGGAAGGAAGGAGCGAAATCCGGCGAATGTAGTAAATATTCCAATTGAGCATTCCTAAATATTTTTAAAAACAACATGAGGCTCAGCGAAATCTTGCAAAAGAATAACAATGTTGAGTCCTTCCTTGTATGCTGACCTTTTTTCTCATAATGAGCACCTCAAACGAAATTGTACTAATAGCCTGTAAAGGAATCATTTTAGCAACACACACCTACAAAACCCCTTTGGTAATAATATCCCCTACAGACACAACATGACCTTTGAACCACGTATATTCGGTTTTAGTGTTGATGCTGAGGGTGATAGCACAATTTCCCGGATTAAGTGTATTTATTCTTCTGGGGTTTACAGAAGGCCCACTACTAATCCCAGACACAATCTACTGCAAAATACCTTACTTTTTCAGTGAGTAAGGTCGTCACTTGTGATATTCTCACAAGTGAAATATCATCTTTCAATGTCCCTCAGTTTCACACCAAAGCTTGTGAATCATTTCCATGAATTTTAATTGCACTGAAACTACTTGCTATGTTATTGCAACGATTTTGCAAGCTTTTATTGTATTTTATCAAAATTTACATCAACCAATGCTTCCATTTTTTTGTCTTCAAATTTTATTTAGATTACCCAGAGCGAGGCTTGCCCATGGTCCAGATGAATACATACCCATTATAAATATACAAACACATTCCTAGTACTGATCTAAGGGTTACCCTCCCTATTATGAGGAGGAATTTTTGGTACGTCCAACAAAAACAAAAAACATATTACTATTTACTTTGTTCAACAGGTGATTCTCGGATCTGAGAAAGTTAAGGTAAATAAAATAGAAAATCAAGATAGAAATACCTTGCAAAGCAGATGCTGGTACTTGAATAGTAATGGCTCTTGGTTGTGAGTCTGGAACACCTTGCTGAGCAGGCAGTGTGATTTGAATAGAAACATTTTTATTAGGAAATTCTACTGGCAAGCCTGAGTTACCTGAAATGATAAATTGAAATAAAAGTAAAAAGGAATGAAGAAAAGCAAAGTGGCAGAACATAAATATGTATTCATGCCATTACAAACCAGCCTACAACTTAAATGAGCAAATTATTACTACAGTTTAATTATATATGGTCTTCCAAAAATGATTTTTTAAGTAACATTATACATATAGTAATAAATGATTAATATAATAATGTAAATAAGCCATCAAAATCAAATATTATTGTGAAGGTCCAAAAATAGCTTAAATACATGAAGGAAGATAGTCAATAGGAACTAAATGTTTGTAATATCAATGAACTGAAAAAAAGAGAGGGTAAATTTTAAGGTTTTTATTCCACAGGTTGTCGCTTTGAGTGAAGTCAAAACAAGTTTTAACTTTTCATTCGTTTTCCTTTAAATATTTTCAAAAAATACAAGTTATTGTGAGGTTTGGTATTGATAAGATAATGTAATTATGGGATATGTGAATACTACAGTGATCATTTCATCTAGAAATGAATGTTTCAATAAACATATATCATCTATACTTCGAAATGTTAGTTGAAACACTTATTTCTTGATGAAATGATTACCAAAATCTACTGATTACACATAATTACATTCTTTTTCATACTAAACACCGGAACGAATAAACACTTAAATTGTAACTCAACTCAAAGTGACAACCTGCGGAGCAGATAAGGACATGATTAAAGAAATTTACTTTAATTCGAATAGAGTAAAAATTGTTTTCCAATTGTGCACTAAAATATACTTCAAATAATATAAATCATGTACTATATCACAAGTACAAACCGTGAATGAGCTGTGTTCCTACAGGCCTCTGAGTAACAGGTTGTTTAAGTGCAGGTGGTACAACATCATCTGGCCTTGGATCTATGGCTTTACTAGCTTGTAATTTTGTTTCCCATATATTTTTTAATTCCATTAAAACCTGTTCATCAACTCCTTCATCTTGAAAGAATTCTCTAACACCTCCTATTACATCATCAATAACACTTGCATACAATTTACCCTAAAATTATTAGAAAATTATTGTTTACAGAATTGAACTAGTTATCAGCTATAATGTAAGTAACAAGAAAGAAGGGAACTCTGAATACTAATGAAATACAGTACAAGAATGCTGGAATTTACATATAACCATGCTTAGAATAAAATTTAGCTTATCCTGAAGTATAGGGTGGAACAGGAAAGAATAATATATTCTTTGTGAACATGATTTGGTAAAAAGAACTAAGTGGAGAGATATAGGTGATGTAAACAGTAAAAATTTATCTGGATACTTACTACAGTTGTTTGACTAAGAGACATGATTAGACATAAATAAAACAATTAATTAATAAACACTAACGACCACTTTGTGGGCTTCTGTGAAGCCGATTCTCACGTCACCGTCTGGTCTTTTATACTTTCTAGCCTTCCCTTATACAACCGAAGTAAGAAACAGCATGTTTGTTTGAAATCATTTCAAAGTAACCAAATACATCAATAATTTCCCCAAAAAATTAGAATAATAAATGGAGCGCCACGATGGTTTAATAATCTTCGACACTTTTGGTTTAACAAAGAAAAGTTATCTTTACTGTAGCTTGATTTGACTACAGTTGTTAAAAGGTTAGAAGTTGCCGAGGCTGGTGCTGCTTTTTTCGGAGTTTCCTGAACTAAGTGATTTTATCATGTTCCAAAGAGATTAAAATTATTATCATTTGAGAATTTGTGAATAAAGAATAGGGTCAAAATTCAGGGTGAAAAATGAAGAGTAAAAATAAGTAGTTTTTTAAGGCGGGATATAATGATATCTGTATTTAGTGGGTGAATGGGGAAAAGTAGTGAAGTAGGAGAAGATCGGGAAATTAGTGAGGATTTTTGGTGCTAAAAAAGTGGAAAAGATTCAAAGGAGCTGCTGATTGCTGTGGAAACATAGAAAAAGACCCTTTAACTCGGAATAAAATAAGAGAGCTGGGAAATCTTAAATAAATATAATGATAGTTCACGAGACTCTTTGATTTCGTCACTTCCCCTCACCGAACAGTCATAGATAAAGGGGAAACAAGAGGTCAAACTATGCTGTCGATTGTTTTGTAAATTAAGTCATGAACTATACTAGGTCCACTGATATTTGACAAGATTTGAGCCAAGTTTTCTGTTTTGCTGCTATGTTAATCAAACCGTCTGATATATCTAATAGAGGGCTTTCTAGAACAAAATCATTGTCTCTCTTATCTTTCCCGCAGGCAAAAATGACAGCATAGTTCACGTCATAAGTTATCTCTTCCAGTTGCCACCGACCGCGATAGCCATATCTTTGTAATTCCTTTCGGCAAGGGAGCCTTAACATGCGTCATACATCGCATTCCACGTCAATATTTTATCCATGAAATATAATGCCCAATTAACTATCTGTTAATATAGGACATCTCCAAGACAAATGACGTTCAGCAAATAACTCTTGTACTGAAATATACTCCTTCATTTTTAAGGGAAGTTGGGTTTGTGCCGATCTCAAGAAACCAACTTTAAATAGCAAATGCTAGAAGCTAATGTTGATCACTTTTTTTTTATTGATTAAAGATTATATGTATTTAATGTCAGATCTTAATTCTCTTTATTGTTGCTAAAATGCCATTTTCAATGCTATAAATATTGACAATATGAGTTTGTTTTTTCATGAAAAGTAGTTGAACATCCTGCTAATTTATTCTCCGATGTTGTTTAAAGGCGGTATGCTGGTGTTTCTTACGTAACTGAATAACAAAGTAAAATAATTCTACCGTATACTCATGAAAAACAGACAAGAAAGTGTAACACACCGATGATCGCTAAAGCTTTTTATTATAATGCAGATCCAAAAAATTACGGGGTCTTGCTCATTCATACCTTGTACTTTATAATATTTTAATATATTAAAAATTTATTTTTACTTGAAAAAATATTTTCTGGTGAATGATTCATGACAGTGGGAGCTAATTAAAATTTTATTCTAATCTCCTGATGTGGCCCCACTGACTAGTTCCCGCATCAAATACTCCAGTCTAATTCTTTTTAACCAAATTATCCATTAGTATGAAAGTTAAGTATCATTATTCGATTATGAACTTACGTATGTTTGAAGATTTTTATTATTTTGTTTTGATCTTGTTCTTTTTCAAATTCAGAAGAACATGGTATTATATGATGGTATTTTTGGTATGTTGGTTCAGTGGAGGCCGAGTCAGATGTAGACAGTCGGACGGTTACCCAGCAGTGACAATTAGCAAGCCTAGTGATCTGGACGTTTTCAGCTGAGTGTCGTCCAATAGTCACCTTAACTTTTCACTTTTATTTTTTTATATAGATTTGTACTCTTTTATAGTTATTTTTCATTTCCTTTTTCATTCAGGTAGAGAAGAAGTGCTTCTATATTTGAAACTTATTTTTTATTTAAGCAGTTTCTTTTTTTTTTACAGCAGTTATTTATTTTTACGAATTTCTTTATTTTCATTTTTCTCAGAAAAGACAATTTTCATACCACTCAAAACTATCTTCGCATCATTCACTCATTATGATCATCGTTTAATTTATTCTGTGCCCGAAAAGTTTTCATTTTCTATCCCTCAATCCGTATTCCGTTTACCTGTCATTTCTCTCTCTCGTCCTTAGTTATGACTAATTTACTGAACTGTTGTCACATTAACGCACAATCCCTTATTGCACATATTGATGAGTTTCAGAAATATTTCCAAGATAACTTTTACCATGTCATAGCGGTCTCCGAAACTTGGCTCAAACCTATCATTCTTTCCTCTCAATTGTCCCTTGCTAACTATTCTCTCATACGTCATGACAGATCTGACCGCAGGGGAGGTGGAGTTGGTATATATATCCATGAAAGCCTTAAAGCTAAAATCCTTCTTCAATCTCCCGCCTCAACCTTTCCTCACCTAGAATATATATTTGTTGAAATCTCAACTTCCTCCTCTCCTCTTCTATATGCCGTAGTATACCGACCTCCTCATGTTCCATTCGACAACCACTTCGAATCCTCTCTTCTTCAACTAGTCTCTACCTACACCAATATAATTATATGTGGTGACTTCAATATTAATATGCTTTCGAATTCAAGCAATCAATCCTTTTTCTCAAATCTAATATTCTCTCTCAATCTTTACCTAGTTCCCTACTCTCCAACCCATCACACCCAATTTTCGGATACCTGGTTGGACCTGTTTATCTCTGATTCACCTCTTAAAATTCTTTCCTCGTCCCAACATCCTGTTCCGTTTCTTTCATCACACGATCTCATTCGAATTTCATATGACCTACCAGTCAAATCCTTTACTCCCAGAACGGTGTCCTATCGCAATTTGGATCTCCTTTCCTTCGAATCACTTCAATCCGATTTAAGTTCCATCAACTGGGACGTCATTTACTCCTATAGTTCCATCGATCAGATGGTTTCCACCTTGACTTCCAATCTGCAATCCATATTAGACATCCATGCTCCTTTAAAAACCCTTACCTTACGCCGTCCAACGGCACCTTGGCTAACCCCGGAAATAAAAGAAATGATGAAGAAAAGAGAAGCAGCAAGGAGAAAATTTCGTCGCACACGTCTATCAGTAGACTATGCAGGTTTCAAACTACTTCGCAATGAAATACAATCTGCGATACGTCGTGCAAAATCAAACCACATCCAATTCATCCTCACCAATGCAACCGATCCCAAATCCAAATGGAAAATACTCCGACAATTATCGCCAACAGTATCCGATAAACTCTGTTCCTCTTCAATCACGCCAGACAATCTCAATAACCACTTCGTACCCATCACATCTCCTAAATCCTCATCCGCTACCGACATTGATCATATAAACTTTAACCCTGATAACTTCTTTTTCTCCCATGTATCATATGACGAACTATTAAACGCCATTCTGAAATCGCGCACCAGTGACTATGGCCCCGACAATATTCCTTTAAAGCTACTAAAATCCTGCCTTCCTGTCTTAATGCCCGTATTACATCATATTTATAATTTCTCGTTACAAAACTCCATATTTCCCACGCCTTGGAAAACCGCGTTAGTGCGCCCGCTAAATAAAGTTGAAAATCCCTCCTCTCCAAATGACTTCCGCCCTATCTCCCTTCTCTCTAACCTCTCAAAACCATTAGAACGCCTAGCCCAAAACCAAATTTCAAATTTTCTAGAAGAACGTTCCCTCATTAACCCTCTCCAATCCGGCTTTCGTCCAGGCTATTCAACTCAATCCGCTCTCCTCAAAATCACCCATGATCTCCATACTGCAATTGAACAGCAAAAATTAACCATTCTGATCCTTTTAGATTTTTCCAAAGCCTTCGACTCAGTAGATCACAATATCCTTCTCGCCAAGCTACGAAACTTACCTATATCCAACAGTGCTCTAGGATGGTTCAAGTCTTTCCTCTCAGATCGCTCCCAATATGTTTTGGTCCCCGGTCAACCTCCCTCCATAACCCTTCCGCTATCCTGTGGTGTCCCACAGGGTTCATCACTATCCCCCACCCTATTTGCCATTTACATAAACGACCTTCCACTTCTTATCCGACATTCCCAGTATCATCTCTATGCCGATGACTTTCAAGTGTACCTATCCTTTTCCCCTTCCGATCTAATATTAGCCACCGAAAAACTCCAAGAAGACCTGAATCGAATAAATCGATGGGCAATGGATAACAAGCTAAAGTTGAACGTGGACAAAACCAAGGCAATAATAATAGGGTCAAACTACTTCCTTAAAACTATTCCCCATAATCCAATCCTCCTTCTAAACAATAATCCTATCAAATTCTACCCAACTGTCAAAAACCTTGGAATTACTTTTGATCAGACCCTTTCCTGGAAAAACCATATCTCTGAAATTTCTCGTCGTACCTTCTCTACCTTAAAGCGTCTCAATTACCTTCGTCACCTGTTCCCTTTTGAAATCCGTAAACTCCTAGTTTCTTCCTTAATTTTCCCCCATTTTGACTATTGTTGTTCGGTGTATGGGGGTATCTCTGGGGATCTCGAAGCAAAATTAAAGCGGTTGCTTAATTGCTTCGTTCGATTCATCTTTGGGATCCCTAGAGATGCCTCGGTGACCCGATATTACGAAGAATTGAAATGGCTCTACCCTTCCTACCGCCGTAAGTACGTCCTAGCATCTTTCCTTTACCAAGTTATCCAATCCCGTCGACCATCTTACATTTTCGATCTCCTTCAATTCAAAACCACAGTCCTCTCCCGCAACACCCGTTCTCGGCTCTCTGATCTATATACAGCATCCCACCGAACTGCAGCTTTTGACAGAGCTTTCCTGATCCGATCCTCCTCCCTTTGGAACTCTATACCTTCTTCCATTCGTCGTTCCAATAATCTTCCAACCTTCAAATCCCGTATATTCCAGCACCTATTATCCCTACAATTCCCAAAAAATCGAAAACAGTAGGGGATCAGTATTGACTTAATGCTCTGTTTATTCGATGAATGAATGATGTTTTTAGATGTACATTTGTGTGTGTTATTTTGTATTCATATATTTGAGTGTGTGGAATTTAAACCACGTACATATGTATTATTAATGTCATATAGATAGATATTAAAAAGGACAAAAAGGGATGAAAGGTACATCTCGGATAATCTTGTTTAATCTTTCTTTTTTGTTTTTTTTCGTGGCATAAATTTGATATATGTGACCATAAATTTGTTTCTCTTATATAATTATTGTAAACTTATTTTAATTTTTTTTCTTTCTTTTCTTCTAATATGTTTTTGAAATACTGTTATTGTAGGTAATTCACATTTTTTATTTGTTCATTTTTTTTTATTCGTTCTCACTAATTAAATTAATTGTAATAATTAATTAAAAGTAATTATTTAACACTCTAAGATTTAATAGCTTACAATGCCTGTATTGTTATTCTATAGGGACTCGTCCCAGAATAAATAAAGACATTATTATTATTATTATTATTATTATTATTATTTTTATCCTTTGCAATAATTATTTTATTCACAACTGTCTGAGGATTGAATATTGGTTGGTATTGTCTTTTATTAATTGTTTAGGAACTTGCATACACTTTATAACAAGACTGTAATTTTTGTGTTTTTAAAAATGTGGATTGATAAAATCCAATTTGGTTTAATGGTTATGAAATGATGATTTTTAAATGTACATGATCATGTTTTTAAGAAGATTTTTATTAAAATTCAAACCAATATGGTGGGTTTTTATAACTACTTCACTCTAATGGTGCCACTGTCCTTGCAGTACCTTGGCTTATTCAGCAATCCACCCTTACACAGAGACATGTCTTCGGCTGCTCTTCTCCATCCTTCACACCCAACAGTCAAAGATCGTCTTCCACATGTTGCAGCCAATGAAGTTCAGGTCTACTTATGCTTCTACTTCCACCAGGATGTCCCTCCATCATTGGTTTAGGATGTCTGCCTTGCTCCATTCTTCAGACATGTTCCAAGAATGGAAAACATTCTGGCTTTTTTTTTTTATGAAAGAAACAATTTCGTCGTAGGCCATCATCCACTACTGCTCCCCCCTCCTTTGTACAACCATAAGTTCTTTTGAGGATTTACCTCTCACCTATGCCTTCTTGGTTTAAAATAAAAAATACAATTTTAGATCAAACTCTAGATTTGAGTCAGTTATAAAATTTAAATCTAAATAAGAAATTTATATTTCCTTTGAAATATCAATTAATTTCTTATTTAGTTAGTAACATACTAAGAACTATTTTTGTAATAATTCCTAAATGATAGTGAAATATCAAATGTTTATAAATCAAATATTAAAACATTTACTATTTTACTTAATGATTTTCCAATAACACAGTTCTAGGGTTTCTGTAATATGTATATATATATATAGTAAAAATAATAGACAATTTTATTTATAAAGAAAACATATAATTACAAATAATAATAATAATAATAATAGTTGGAATATATTGATGACAGTAATAAATAAAGCTGTCAATTACTATTGTGTATATTTGTTTCATTAAAATGCCTGTTTGGTTTCTGAGAAAATACATATTTAACCTTCTTATTTACTGATTACTGTTCCAATATCATTTTTATAATCAATAACTGTTATGTTGTCAATATAACTGTTTGAAGCTTTGTACCTTACAGGTCCAAATGAAAGAAGAGAGAAACGAACAAAGGAAATTAAGAACTTCTATGACATTGATGAAAATTGGTTTGTATTGATTAAGTATTAGTTGGTAGTTTTTAATTATTGTCATAGTAATATAGTTCATTTTTAAAAATATTTTTTCAGATTGAAACTACAAGTAAAGCTAAAAGGACAAGCGGTAACAACACAGGTAAAAAAGAATGATAAATAGAATAATGAAACCTTTAAAATAAATTTAACAAACTCTACTCACTCATCTGAATCAAGTGTGTTTATAACATTCAAATAATTTTAATTTATGAGAACTTATTTGTTTTGTATGATAACATTACTCATAGAATTATGCTTTATTTAAAATTCATGAATATCACTTATGATAATAAGAAAAACATTTTTTTTTTTTTTGACTGCACCTCCCAACTATCTTTATTCTCCATTGTTCATCCAATTGACTATTTTCCTCTGATACATGAAAAACATTTTTGTAGTGAATGTATTATTTATGTCAATGGTACCTGATTATAGAGCAGCCTACACTTTTTTCCATTTCGGAGGCATTAGTGTAAATTACCTCATGTATTGGGAAATAATAACCAATGCATATGATAGGGAGAGGAAAAAATAGTAGTGTCCGATTCCCTACCTATTGTGGAATTGAGGGAAACAAAAAAGCACGTCGTGCAGCACATTTGGGTAGGAAAGGAGAAGCAGTAGGAATGACTGAAGTAAGAGATAAATTCTTATTAAAAACTGAGAAATAGATTTGAAGAGAAGAAAATCTAAACTCTCAGCATTAAAGTGAGAGTGCAATAAATAAGTCCCTAAAAATGTAGCCAGTTATCTTCTCAGAGGTTTCCAGGATCCTGTCTCCAAAAAGTGTAGTAATACTGTTCATAAGCTACAAGAATGCTCCCATTTCGAATTAATTGAGGAAAGTTAAAACTGCCGAGGATCTTAAAAAGAGTTTATAGGACAAGTAGAGATAATTTATTTACTATAGTAAAATATTATGGCAATGTACAGAAATGAAGCTCTAGGTAGAGAAATAAACAAATTACAAAAAAATTGACTTGCTTCACATTGTATTTATTTTATGTAACTACCTATAAGTTTTTCTTATTGATTTCATTTCTTCTTGGATTATATATAGAGTATTTATTATTTGTGTACTTTTTTCTTCATATTAGTCTCAAGAACTGTTTCTTTTGTTTAATAAATGACAAATTTTAAAAAACCATAACAAGTAAACCACCGGCATTAGAAAATCTGATATTATTTATAAGAAATACACTGAAAAAAGTTTTATATCAAAATATTCTTATTAATATCAAATTTGTTTATCATTGTTCAACTCATTTCTTGTGAAATTAATATTTATTTAGATATTTCAATATTTATTTAGATTCAGGGGACAATGGATAGACAATTTAAGAAAGATTATAAATAAATAAAGGGGATAAGAAATTGGAGGAGCTTCACTGGAGACCGTGAAAAATGGGGAAGATTGGTGGTAGAGACCCCCCCTCCCCCCCGGTCCTGCAAGAACTGTAGCGCCCTATTGTGAGTGAGTGAATTATTTATTAATTTCAGTTTTATTACTGATAACTGGATATTATAAATTTCAATAAACTGTTGTAGTTAAACAAGCAAAAAAGAATTCTAGACCCCTCCCTTCAATAGTTGAGGTTTTATGTTTCAACATAAGTAAAAACCAAATATCAGACATGTAAAGTCCGTTTGCCTGCCATCCATGCAGATTTTTTGGTAATAAATTTGAAATAAAGAAAAGAATAAATTTGAAATTATTAGTTTTAATAGTTGCTTGTTTAATAAAGTTTTTGGAGTTTAGCTATTATTAGTTGAAATTAATTTGCAATCTTTAATGTAGTGTAGGTATCATATCTTAAGTTGTCTAGATGAAAAAAAAAAAAAAATTGGTCATTAATATTACAATGTACTGAGAACTATTGTCAATGCTCCTTACTATGTCTCCAACAAAACTCTCCATAATGATCTCAACATTCCTTTCATCCTCGACCGCATCCCAACTAAATTTTCAAACTTTCTCCAAAACCTTGCCTGTCATCCCAATCCCCTGGCTCAGTCATTATCCAGTTCCACAAATCCCACCCTGCCGTCTAAACTATCAATTTACCCGAGATCTGTTGTAATAATGTTATTTGGAGTACTGGCACCGGCCAGATTCTCCACTCACGACCTGTGTGTGTGATGTCATGTGCCCTTAACAAGCTTCCATTGGCATTTAATGCCAGTGACTAAATAGTAAATAGCAGGAAAGGGGGCAGGGGTCTCCCGGACTCCTGCTTTGCCCTCATTCTTGGGGAAGAAGCTTAGTTCGGGGACCAGGATAACTGTAAATAGTGTAATTATGGTATGAATGTAAGCAATTATTTTATTTTCAGACTTTATTTTTATTAAATTTTTGCATTTATGTTGTTTTTTTTATACTGCATCTGTATATTTTCCCCATGTTTATATTTTTATTACATTTATTTATTTTATTTTTGTTTAAGTTATTTTTGACTTAGCACTATTACTTATTGTCCACAAGTGGCAGATTGTAATAATTCAATAAAGTATTTTTAAAAAAATTAATATTTACAGAAACAAAAAATGACAAATTAGAAAAAAAAAATTTTTTTTGTTATTTCGAACAAACAACTGATTTATGATAGCAGATAAAAATAAAAACGACACAGATTAGGATGCAGAAAATAGCCAATAACAGAACTGTTCCTCCTATACTTTAACATACAGATAATTTTTATCTTAGATATTTTGAAAATAGTGTAAAAATCAAATTATACATGATTAATGAAAATTAAATATCAAACAAGCTGCATTGGATAGAGCTGCTTGGCAAAGGCTCCATAAGGAGGCTAAAACCCAAACAGGATTGTTAGAACATATTGTATTGTATTGTAAATGTCAAACTTGACATAGCTTATCTCTCCTCACAGTTTAAAAGGGAATAATATTATTGCTTGTAATGCAGATCTAAGGATAAAACAAAATGTTTTTTTCCACTGACAGAGAACGTTGGTAACTTTGTTTTGTTTTGGATTGTTAATTCACTTTAATTTCAATAAATACACTAAATGTTTTTTCCTATTTGGATGCAGATTATGTTCTATTCCAATGTAACACTGCACAACAAAGCAGTTTTGGCAGTGCAAATTTATGAAGATTTTATGGATTGATTCGTATAAGATTAAAAGGCAATACAGAATATAACTAAATTAAGTTATAATTTATTATTAAATATAATTTTATTTATCATTTAAAGTTATAACACTGAGCCAACTGGTAAACGTCTAAGGGCTCGACTGAGGTGTATGTTGAAGGATATCTTTAAAGGTGATGATATGTATTTGGTTTTAGGCATATTAGGATCAAAATTTCTAGTTCTCTCGGCCTTTTAGAATAGAATAGAAAAGTAACTTTATTCTGGGACTATGTCCATTTAGAATAACAAATATGAACAGAAAAAGAAACATAATGTTTATCTGGCCAGAAGGCTAAGTATTACAAATCATAAAGCATGTGAAAATGACAAAAATCAATTTAAAAAGAAATATTTAAACAAAAATAATAATAAGTAAATGAACAGTACAAGTCTTGACAAGATATTAAGCAATTAAAGAGAATTGATAAATCCATAGCTTTTGTTAAATGCATGAGCTAGCATGCAATAATTCTTTACATGATGTACAGCTTCTTAAAAGACAAAATTAAAAGAAATAAATAGTACAATGAATTTCTATACATTGCAATCAAAGCTAATGACTAACCTGCTTAGAGAGCATCTTTTTGGGAAGCTAGGAGATGTTGGAAAAGGAAGGATTTAAATGACGATAGTGAGGGACTATGACAGATATTAGGAGGGATTGAGTTCCAGAGTGAGGTGGAGCGGGCAAGAAAGGAACGTTCGAATGCTTTGGTTTGGTGGGAAGGAATATAGAGATCGGAAAGACGGGATCTTGTTTTATGGTGTTGAACAGAGGATTTGAATCGGAGGAGGGTATAAATATATGAAGGGTGTTGAGAGTAAATAGATTGGTATAAGAATGTACAGAGGAAATATTGCCTTCGGAAGGGAGGGAAGAGCCACTTTAACTCATCATAAAGGTGGGATAGGCGCGATCGCCTAGGAGTGCCAAGCAGAAACCTTAGAGAGCAATTCATTATTCTCTTTAGTCTTTCTTCAAGCATTTTAGAAAGGCCTGCATTTACCACGCTACAATAGTCAAAATGGGGGAAGATGAGAGAAGATACGAGAAGCTTACGGGAAGATTGTGTAAGGAGATGACGAGAACGATGGAATAACTTCAGGGAACTAATTGACCGTCGGGATATCTGGGCGATGTGGGATTTCCAAGAAAGATTTTGGTCGATGGTGATGCCTAGGTTTTTTACAGAGGAGGTGAACGTGATGGGATTATCGTTTAGGATTTTATTATTATTACTAACAATATTTTCTTATTATTACATTCCTTCTGTTCTATTCTTTCATGCTAACTTCACTCTTGGTTTAATTTGAATTTAAAACTAAAATACAAAATTTCTTCTAATTAAATAGAATCATTTTTTTTTAGTCAATCATTCAAGTGAGTAAATTAAAACCTTTTTCCAGTCATATATTATTTTTCTCTATTTAAAAACGTTTTGTTTGTTGTTTATTGTTTATTAATTGTTTATTTTGTTATTGAAAGCAAAAAATTGTTAATGATGACCATGGAGTACACTGTAACTCTAAGCTTTGTAAGAAATATTTTAAATTATATGACAATCAACCAAAAAGGTTGAAAATTACAAATTTATAAAAAAAATTTATAGAATATTTTTAAAATTAAATAACGTTAAAGGACTTATAAACAATGTAAATTGAGAATGACATAGTATTGTTGAAACGTTTTTAAATAAAGAAAAATAATATATGACTGGAAAAAGGTTTTAATTTACTCACTTGAATGATTGACTAAGAAAGATGTATTCCAGTAACAAAAACAAGATAATTAAAATAGAATCATTTTTAAATTGTACACTTAAATCAAAATTAAATAGTGTCTGCTTATCTCAGAGGGTATGATGTGATACTTGCTTTTTTTGATTCCTTTTTTGATTCAAAAGTAATTTCAAATAACTTTATTCACTTAAATCAGTAGATTCACACATTTTAAGTCTCCATCTTTATGTAATAATATAGATGTAGATAGATAGATAAAGTCATGGCAACAAAACACAAAAGTTGGAGTCATTATCTCTACACACTTACTGCTCCCTCCCTGCATCTTAAGACTAGAGTTATCCTTGATAAACGATCTATAGCAAAAAGAATTTTTCGAATCAGGCTAATCGTCCCTGAAATTAGCACAATATAATATTATATTATAACCTTATAATATAAGGTCTTACATAACAGTATAAATATTAATAGTTAATAACTATTAAATAGAATTAGATGGACTTGCCATGACAAAACATTTGCAAAGTTGACTACTTTCTCTCTTTGAATTTATTTAGGGTTATTGCTTTCCTATGGTTTATGGTCCATAAATTTCCTTAAATTTTTAATATTAAAAAAAAATTCAAAAACACAAAAATTCTCCTATAATTTACTGAGTGTATTAATTGATTTTTCGATTTAAACACCAATTTGAGTAAATATAGTGTTTACTCATCCTGCCTATACACACACAAGTAGATTTAAAATTTGTGATATTTTAATAAGAAAATATTTATTTAAAAAAACCAAAAGTATGAAAACTTATTTTATAATCAATAAGTCAAATAAATAGCATAGTGCAGGAATTAATTATCATTATAAACATGCATCACTACATTACATGGTAGGACCTGTAATGTTTCTTAGCCGGTGTGTACAGTTGTGCAAGGAGCTTATTTGGCAAGTTATATTCCTTATAGACTGAGATATGCTGTTCCCATTAAATATATAGAATAGAAAAATAATTTTATTCTGTGACCAGGCCAAACGGCTACATTATTGGAATACTGAAATATTTACAAAATAACAAGAAATTAAACATGAACTAAAAGGTATGTTCTGAAAGAGAATAAAGCGAAAAGTATTAAAATATAAAATAAAATAATAGAATGCAAATTTACAATAAACAGAAATTGGCTTATGGAAAAGTAAAAAAGTAGATAAGAACATCTAATAGTATGAATAATAGTATCATAATGAGTGTGAAATATTTACAGTAATTCCTCAATCAATTGTGTTGAATATAGCTATTTATTTTTATTGATTAGAGAGCATCTGTTTGGGAATTTAGGAGATATTTAGGAATATTTTGGATTTGAATGTGGATAAAGAAGATGCAAGACGGATATCAGGTGGGAGATAGTTCCAAAAAGAGATAGAACAAGCGAGAAAGGAGCGCTCAAAAGTTTTGGGTCTGTGGGAACGGGTGTAAAGGTCGGAAAGGCGAGATCTTGAGCTCTGAGGTTGGATAGAGGATTTGGATTGTAGGAGACTATTGATATAAGATGGATGTTGTGAGTTGATGGCTTGATATAAGAAAGAACCTAGGAAATAGAGTCAACGGATAGAAGGGAGGAGCCACTTTAACTCATCATGAGGTGAGACACATGGGACTTCATAATTGGCCTCAGTCTTTCCTCGAACTTGTTTAAGAGCCCACCGTAAGCCACACAGTCAAAGTGTGGAAAGATGAAAGAAGTGATGAGGAGCTTACGGATAGGTAGTATTAGAAGATGCCGGGAACGATGGAATATCTTTAGGGAGCTTATTGATCGACAGGAAATTTGGGCAATGTGGGGTTTCTAGGAAAGGGTTTGATCAAAAACGATACTGAGATTTGTAACAGATGAACTGAAAGTAATAGGGTGATCGTTTAAGATTTGTTTGGGAAGAGAGTTGATGGATTTAAGGAGGGTGTTGGAACCAATTAGAATGACCTGAGTTTTAGCAGCATTTAACATCAGTTTATTCAGGTCAGTCCAGGCAGATGATGGTGTATACATAGGGTTACTCTTCGACTAATGTAAGCCAAAGTGTATGCAGAGCATGCTAGTATTATTGGAATGATAGCATTGCGAAAATTCAGATGGTCTTTCTAAGTTGCTGAGCTTAGTTGCAAAGGAATTCCTAAAACGTTAATAAAAGCTGAGCCGAATGGTAAATATCCAAAGGTTAGATGAAGCTGTAGGTGCTAGGATTGTGTTAAGGAAAATCATACAGGTATTGTCTTGTAAACTATGGATGAAAGTTAGTGGTAAGCTTCTGCTATCAGCATCGAGCCTTCAGGTTTGCTGAGCTCTTTATTATTTATATATTTGTTGAACAAATTGGTAACATATACAATTGCAAATGGCTAGAATTTTAAATTTAATTAGGCACAGTAAGCATCCTGGAGACACAGAACTTCGGAACATCAATGATTGTATAGAGATGTTTTTCAAATAATAGTCTTGTGATGGGACTTTTTTTTATAGACAATTTGGACCTTGACAAGCACAGACTCTTGTTGACAAACTGCAGTAAACATTTTGTGCCCGCCTCCCCCCAAAAAATTCCAACTTATAGCCATAAATTTAAAAAAAAAATTAAATTAGTTTTATGTTTTTTTGGCACAGGTTTTACTTTTTCGGTCATATCCAAAATCTTGAAGTAAATACACTTTAAGATATTAGAGTCATGTGTCAAGTTGAGTTCTACGTCTTACATAGTAATCCTGAATCATGATGGATTTTCCTTTTCAACTAATTTGTTGATAACATTCGTAATATCAATGTAATCGATATTCTGTTTGGATCATGAACAGTTTAATATTTTAAAAATGGTTTGAACTATATTTAATATTTAATGACGCACTTTGAATCGGTAGGCATAGGATTCCAAATTAGTATTCTAAGTATGAATAATGAATTAGGTTAAGAAACGAGTGTTGAATATGTTTAAATTTCTTTGGCACCTCTGAAGTGTCCTCTACTATAAAATATAGATAGCCTAGGTTTAGTTCCCAAAGGACAAAGAGAAGCTATTGCATCTCACCCCGACCCTACTAAATTTTTTAAATATCAAGATGAAAAAACACATCCTGACTGTTATAAATGATACTGCAGTAGTTTTTATATTGGGTTGTCCGAAAAATAATGTAGGATTTTATATTTTCTATAAAATACACCTCCAAATGGTAAACTGTTCATGTTTCTTGGACTTCTTTCTCCTCGACACTAGCAATGGCATAAGAGGAAGTCAAAGAAGGACTTTTGACTGTTATGAATGTAAAAACTTGTTAATCCTCTTTCAAATAAAATTTTTGTTTATTTCCGTAACATTTTGCTACTTGGGATCAGTCTTTGTGTCAAATCGTGATTTTCGCATAATTTTGTTTTACGAGTTCAAACTCGTCCGGAACGGAGCCTAAGCGGCCAGAAATCATTAAATCCTGTATTTTTTTCGGACAATAAAACAGTAGTAAAATACAAAAGACTTTGTTGATTTTTTCTGGTTTTGACAGTGTTGATTTTTCGCCAACGTTTCGCCAGCCATGCTGCTGACTTCTTCGGGGCTAAATTGAGAATGAGTGATGAGCGATGAAGTTTTTTGTATTAATAGTGGCCATGGAAACCTAAAATTAGTAAAATAATTAATTAAAGTAAAATTATTTGGCATTTATATCAAACGAAAAAGCTACAAAAATAATGTGTAATGATGATTCACAAGACCCGCTACCATGGAAAACATTGTATAGTTCCTACGGTTCTATCAAACTCATAGTGGTTTTGTGCAGTGTAGTAAATATAGACGTTATAAATAAAATATTTAAAAAAAAGTTTTGATCGAATATATATAATTTAATATTAATATAATAAAGTTTTGGTAGGATCTGTTATTTAAATTTTTATATAATGATATTCTGATATCAAATCAGTAATTAGTATCTTCTCTATAAATAAACGAGTATTCAAATGTCATGGAGAGAGCCTTTATATGGGCGTTCACAATCAAAAGCGGATAACTCCAAATGTCATGGAGAGAGCTTTTATATGAACGTTCACAATCAAAAGCGGATAACTCCTTTTTAAAAAAATTGACTTTATACATTTTTCACTAGTTTAGTTAAGTAAAGCTTCCACGTCTTGTCAAAATTAAACCAAATAAGTTAAAAAAAATTGGGTTCGGTAAAGCAAATCATTCCTCTTGTAATGAAATTCTTTTGTTAATTATTAGCATATTTTTAAAAGCTTGAAACTTTTTTGATTTTAACTTATGTCTTTATTCCCATAAAACTTCAAGTTCAAACACGATACTAGTCAAAATGTGACTTTATTAAAAAAAGAAAATGTTGCAAATGTAATACTAAGATAATAATAAGATAGTTCGTTTCTGAATTAAAAAGCTTTAATTTCAATTCAAATTTAATGCTAATTTTTGAGTTATGTTGTTCTTTTGAAGGAGTGATGTGTCCATCCAACAAGATTTAAGAAAACTTAACTGGAAAGACTAATTTATCGATAAAACATTTAGAATTCGTATACTGTTGCAATACGTTTTCATATTTTGATAAATATAATCAATAAATCATAAAAGCTCTTTGATAGGAATACATAAACGGTTTGATTGGCGTTTAGGTGTTCCCGGAAAGGCATACAGGTAGCCTCTCCTGGCAGCTCCTGCTGTATCGATCGAGCTGCCCCTCCCCACAATATATATACTATTGACCCATCAATTCACTTGAGAAAGGTTATTGCGTCTCTATATCTTAGTTATTTAATTAAACATTCAATATACTCAATTAATTCCGCTCAATTAATCTTAATTATCGGGGGCTAACAATGCCATTTGATAGCCACATTGGTCTCAAAAATTTCTGCGGCGCATTCCGTGAATCGGCTAGTTAGGAATGGCTATAATATTGGGCCGTTTTATTTAAAATGCTCGTTCTTATTATTTCTAAAATTCAATGTGGAATTAGTGGACTTCGGTTTATAGATTATGTTTATAGATTGTAAAGAGCTGTTATTAATCCTCCCTTTTTTGATATTTACTATTGAAATAACTTTAAATTTTTGAAAGTATTCCATCAAATTTTTAAGAGTTTAAACTTGGACACTCTGGCCCAAGCTGCAAGTAGGGTGCCAGGCGTCCGAATAAAGCAGGACATAGTTAGCCTTTTGGATTGCGTGTCCGGCCAAAATAAACGGTGCCCGGCTTGTGTATTTTTTTTATTTAATTTCTTTTTTTCATTAGAATTTAAGAAGATTTATGGGAACAATCAAAAAAGCTTGATTCTACTGCTTGATAATACTGAGAAAAAATCCTGAATAATGTAAGGTGTCCGGCTTTTTTACCCAAACGTCCGGCCAAACTGGCTGGTCTGTTCGGCTATTAGGTTTGAGGACCTGGCAACCTAGCTGCAAGAAACATTACTACTGCGGAAGGGTATTGTGACGAACGGATCATTTTGCCGTTGGTTTGAGAAATTGTCAGCTGGTGATTCAGATTAATTGATAAATAAACAATTAATTCATAAATTCATTTCTCCTTTCTACTCAGAGGTGAAACCATCACATCCACATCGTACTTCTGGGAAATTGACATAATGCAACAAAACTTTATAAAAAAGCAACCTGCATTGACTAATCGGAAGGGACTTATGCTCTTACAGGACAACGCATAATCTCAAGTTTCACAACAGTGAAGAAATTAACGAGCTATGTTGCCATCTCCTCCCGAACTTATTCGTCTGAATTATCTCCAACAGATTTCCAGCTGTTCAGAAGTTTGCATAACTCAAGTAAAACAGGCATTTTCCGACTTTATTGCATCAAAAAATAAAGCTCAATTTTTCACTTCTGGGATTGAAAATTTGATTACACATTGGGGAAATGTATGGAAAATGGTGGTAAATATGTTCTAAAACTATGTTTTGATTTCATAAAGTTTTTTTCTTAAACTGTTAACCGGGGAATTCCCTTTTTAATTACGCAGCATATAACGGGTGCGAGCTCTTTCACTAAGACGTGCCTGAACGTCACGCCCGGAGAACGTAATTTCATATTATTTTTTAATTTTATTTATGCTTAAAATAAATGAAAAGACTATGAACTATATACGTTTTCGTTTATTTATACATATAGGACAAAGGAAAATAAAAAAATAGGTTTGACGTCCCGCCCTGTTAATAGGTACATTTCCTTTGAAAATGAGCATTTCATCTGAAACGATTTGATAACATTTCCTGAAAATTTATATCTTACCTTGTAATAAATAAAAATGATAATTATATAATCCTAACCAGTCGAATCAGGGTATAGGTCCAAAAAGTTATCGGGGATGGCCGATATGATTTAAGACAGAACCGTTCCGTTATTAATCATTTTTTTTCTTTACTTTCCTTCCATTTTTTACCTCAAATATTGTTTAAAGAATTAGGATACCTCGGAATAGTTAATCAGCTTTATATAGATTTAAAAAAAAGGCAACTGATTCTATGGTGATGTTTGTTATTTTGACTGAGCAGTCCATACTTATGAAGGTAGTAAGCCAAATTGTGTATGTACATCCCGGAACATACAATGAAAACGGGATCTTTAATTATTTTTCGGAGGAGTGTTAGGTTAGTTTAAGTTTGAAACAGAGGGTCACCGGTGGGATAGTGGTTAGCATAACGATTTACGTACGAGATCGCGGGTGCTTAGCTTGGCAGGTGGCTTTGTGATTTTTTAAAGGTAGTAAATAAGCCTTAGTTTTGCCGTCCTTCGGAGGGGGCGGTAAATGACGGTCCCGAGCATGTGCGTTGCCAGGTACAGTAAAGATCTCTTTACTAATGATACCTGGGTATTCAAAATTTATGACCACCACTCAAGCATCGCCCAATTAGCCATAGCAGCATAAAGTGATTTGAATTATGTAATCTGTTAACAGCCACGAAAGTGCCCTGTGGGATTTTGACCCCCTCCTCCAGCTTCTATAAAGTGGGCAATCTTAAGGGGAGGAAGGCGTTTGATCACTTCCCTGCATAACCGTCTGTCTTAGAAACTGTCCAGACTCTACTATGTACTGAACCCAAGACCCGTCTTGGGCTGTAGTGATATCATTTTGTTTTCCTTTGTTGTTAACTCGTCTCTTTGTCTAATCATTAAAATAATATTATCTAATATCCTTTCTGGGTTGTATTTAAACAGGTCTTTACGGATTCTTTATACAAGTTTTCGATCAATTTAACTTTTACGCAATCTAAAGTTGTACAGCCCGCGTCCTAACTTTCTTTAGAGAATCCGTAACATTGATAGCCTGAAACTAGAAGATCATCATTTAATATTTTAACACCGATAAATAAATCTAGTGGACATCTTAAGTTTCCTTTGACGCTGATCAACTATTAATGAAGGAGTGATAGTGTAAAGGATATCTAACTGCTTTTAATCACAAATAACATCTAGAATAAGACATAGAATCTTTTTTTTTTTTTATGCTATATAACGAATCATTAGATATTAGTCGAAAATTCCAACCAGAATTTTCTAAACTAAAACAAGGAACAAAAATAGCTGTCATTATTTCGCCCTTTTCAGACACCCCCCAGGACAGAAAGATGATACAGTAAAATACAGCAAGATACTAACCTAAGAAAACATCTCACAACCAAATGTAACTACTGAATCATAAGGAAGATTACCAGGCATCAGCTGGAAAATGTTTGATAAGACAGGTGATAGATAATGCAAAGTATACTCACCACAATTCAAAAACACCAAGAAAAAATATAATAATAATAAGACATCGGAGAGCTCGAGGTCTCTCCGGTTAGTATTGAAGGACGTCGATTCACTTAGGCTGAACGTCGAAATGCTCCGAGGCTTCAAGAAAGGCCAAAGAGAAAAAAGGGTGCTATTGGTTTAATTTAAGTACGTAATGTTGGTTTACTCGTATTAACCAAGCAAAAAAGCGACATCTCTGGATACTCTCAGCTTGGCTCGAACCTATACAAAACCGCTTCCCTTTTCGTAAAATTTCCTTCAAAGGTTGGGTTAATTCTGTAATTTCCGGAATAAATCTGCGATAGTAATTAACCATCTCTAGAAATCGATGAATCCCGCGAATATTGGTAGGTAGTGCTTACTAGATCGCTTTAACCCGCTCCTCGGTAATGCAACTTCCCAATTTTATACTGCCAGGTTGGTTACTTTACTCGCATCCTGAGGCCCGTTTTCCGCAAAATATCACACCCCACGATGGAATCGTATCTCGGCATAAGTTCTTCGACAATATGCACTTTAATTTTCGAGATAAATATTTTAAGGTCGAGATAAATTATATGGATATTCAAAAAAGATACAAAAATACAGTGAGGGTTAACAACTCATGAATTTTAAATTTTCATACAATCTAACAGACACAGTATCAGCTCATTTAAACTTAAAAATTTCCATTGATTTAAAAAATAAATATTTATTAGTTTTAATTTATTTTTTAAATCACTAAGGTGTTTACTGACTCTGAAGATTTGTTATTCAGATTTGCATTCATCTTTGGCCCCTCGCTAGTAAAATAGCGTTAACTTGGGTGATAAGGTTTTAATATTTATCAAGGAAGGGTGGTTTCCATCTCACGCCTTGCTGCAGCGGGCTGCCGGCAACGCTATCTCTACGCTGGTTTAATTACTCACTTCTCATTGAATAGAGGAAATTCGCTTTTCAGAGGCATTTATTATTTCATAATATTATTATGCTTTTGCATACATATGATTTTCAATACATATATTTTTTGTTTGTTGACTACTGCTGTGAGGACTGTTTGAAGAATAAAAAAAGAAAGTCATTAAAAGAAAAACGTTATTTTACCTCTTTTATGGGAACTAACATGAATTTTTTTTTTTGCGATTTATTTTTTAATTACAAATAAAATTCATTTTTTTAAGACAGGGAGTAATGAAGTCACAAAAATGCCACCGAACGATAATTAGCTTTAAAGATAATGGAAATTTATGGCATCAATTTGACAGTGAATAAAAAAATATACTATTTAGGATACAACTACTGGATTCTTTTTACTTCAAAATAATGATGAAGGTGGTGAGGCTTAGTCAACCCTCCTTAGGCATAGCCAGCCTCTGTAAAGTGGGTACACAAAATTAGGGGAGAAATCTGGTCGTTAAGCGTGATCTAGGACAACTCATCGCTCAACAACCGTTGCCCAACAAGCTGTACAGTCTCTACAATGTACTAAACCCGAGACCCTTCACAGGTTGTAGTGGTACAGGTGAGACTTCGCACTTTTTTTGCTATTTCACTGAATCAGTGTTACCACAGGATTAATAACTTATGTGATTTAATTTCTTGGACAAATCTGTAAATAAATGCTTTTCTTACTTCTAAATCTTTAACCTTGAAGAAGGATTGCCCCTTTCGAATACTACATAGCTCTATAACCAACTATGAATAGTGATCAAGAAAATTTAAAAGAATCTTATTCAGTACTAAACCATTAAATGTAGCTATGGTAGAGTAACTAACGGGACACAATTATGAGATCCGCTTGGGGAACTTCTCTCATCTATTAGATGCAAGAAATCTGAGTATATGATATGTGGTTTATTCTGCAAATTTATGTGTTTTGATATAAACACTATTAATGGAGAAATGAAGGTGAAATATTTTGGTTTTTAATGAACCTAATGATCATGGTTTATTTTTTCGAAGGAAAGGGACTAATTTGGTTTTTATTTAAATTAGTATAGTCTTAAAGAAAAAATTGACGTTGAACTTTAGGTTGTTGATTTATATTCTACTTCATCAACTGAGGGATTAAAGTTAGATTGTGATAAAAAAAACGTTTTCTAGTATTTTTTTAATATTTTAATGAAACTTTTGAATTTTGAATCCTCTATTCTTATCTACTACTCCCATGTTCCCGGAGTTCCCGATTAAGTTTTACAAGGTGTAAGAATTGACAGAACTTGGCAAATTTTGTTGCCTTACTTTAGTCGCTCAAAGCAATAATAGTTAAAGCAGAAGTAATAGTTGTTCTGCTAAATGTAAAACTTTATTTACTACAACTACAAGACTAGTTTAAACAATGAAAAAAAAAAACTTAACAACGATGAATCTCAAAACAGTACTCACCATACAGCTTCCCTCCACTTTTCCACTTTGGGAAAACAACAGACCCATTCAACAGACTAATATGGTTTATAATATGTTACTTATTGACAGCAAGATAAAAAAAAATTATAATAATAAAAAAAATAAAATAACAAGACAAAATTAATCAGAAAAAAAGCAAACTGAATACGAAAGTTATAAAAAAATCCGTATAAAAAATTGCCTTTGCATTGAAAATTTTCGGAATAATGAACCATACTGGCATCAATAAAATAATGGCGTTTAAAAACATATGCAGGCATCCATTTGTATTATTTCTGTTACTTATGAATAATTATTATTATTATCTTATTCTGTGACAGGTGTGGATTAGTAAAAGTTACTATAAAGTTACTAGTTAGTTACTATAAAGCAATTTATCTAACTACTGAAAAAAAACTGTTCAACTACAATCCACAGAGGGTCTTGGGTTCAGTACATGGTAGGGACTGTAATGTTTCTTAGACAACGATTGCGATATCACTCTCTACTGCCAACTTTGAACGAGTACCAAGAGGTGATTCAGATAATTATAATTACTCAGCGCTCTAGCCACAGAGATATAGAGATACCCCGCTACTTACATGGAAAACATATATTTATAGCAGTGTAGTTACTATTCAATATGAGGCGCCATTTTATGCAATCAAATTTCAATATACTGTATTACTGTAACTTCATCTATGAGGAAGAAAATGGTCCGAGTATAAGTCAAAAATTCAAAAATAGGGAGAACTGTTTATTTTGAAGCCGACGTTGTGACCCACATTGCAGGTCATCAGGGCTATTGAGTACGATCAAACCTGAAAATAGACTACGTTTTAAGTTGTTTCAATGCGCATGCTTAATTTTTTCCTGATGTCAAGTACATTCCCCTGAGATAAGAAAGATTAATTAAAAAATGAATTAACTACCGGTAAATGTAAATCCTTAGAATTCTTACTTGATTTTATGTTAGGAACCGAGTAATATGCGTGTTTGTATGGCATACTTCACAGGGCGATGGACTGCTGCGATGGGGTTTTGTGATATGAATGTGAGGCGGGGGAGTTAGGTATAATATACACATTAGTACTATCTTGATGCCTCTCTTCCCTCAACATTACGGCTTATAAAATATAACAAAAAAATTCTCTCCCGGCTATGAAGCTCTATAACATGAAATACAAAGTGGTAATTTTTATTTTATCTATGATGCTATTGTATTAACTTACATCTACAAAAACATTGAATGCAAATAATTGGCGTTATAATAAGGTATGATTGTAGACAAATTTTGTTTTACTTATTCGTTCCCTTAAACTTGAAGGCATGGTTCTAATTAATATAATATTTTGTAGTCTTGTGTTGATTATATCACTTACTTGAACGCACAAGAGATTTAAAGACTTTACAACTCTAACTAGCTGAAATATTTTAAGCAGCACGTAACTTCAAGTTTATCTCAGGGCAGTAAAGTTTTTAAAGCCATTAGAGTGCGATAATTCTGTGCATTACATTTTTCATATTATTATAAAAAGAAACATTCTCATTCTTAACTTTTACGATAAGTCCTCGGAAACTCTTCATAAAAACATTGTTGAGAAAACTTTCAGGATGATATTTTTGTTATATAACTTAATACAACAAAAACATTAGTTTCGTGGTCTATTCACCCCCTCTTCAGAGGCAGTGTTTTCTTTGCTCATTTTAAATGTAGTTTCCATTTAATTTACCTACAGTAAATATTTAAGTGACCTACAGTTATGAATAAACTACATTTAAATATTTATATAAAATTATATACTTATTAACCATAGAAAAGAATTTATTTAAAAAAAAAATTACAAAGCTGTTTTTTGTAGGACTTTGGAATCCTTTACACTTTCGGTACTTTACTATTAGATTATTATTATTACATGGATCAAGGGAACTTTTAGGGTAGTTGGCAAAGATGTCAATCAGAATTATTAATCTGTTATAAAACATTAAGTTTCACCATTTTACCACGGGTTCTACTTTAGACCAATGTAGATACTCTGAATCTTACCTAATGATCAAACAAGGGTATTTAATTGTTTTGTGTGAATTATAATCAATGTAACAAATTCTAAAATAATTATAGTAGGAAATTGTAATAAGTGATTTCCTGTCATTTTCTTTTGTGAATCTATTTCAAATATAATATGGAGGTTGATAGTCAATACGGATAATTAAAAAAAATGATTGAATCAACTCATTAATAATTACTGATAATGAATATTTTTTTTGTTTAAAAACATGAAACACAGGAATAATCATTTCCGAAATGTAAATAATAATGTTATAATTTATTTAATGGTTATATGATACAATTTTTTTTATAAATATTTTATTTGCAAAGAAAAGATATGGCCAGGATCAAGACGAGTCCCGATTCGAGTCCCAGTCCTGGCCATATCTTTTCTTTTCAAATAAAATATTTAAAGTAAATAATAATGCTTTCCTTATACACTTAATTCGCCATACTATACATTTAAATTTATGATTTTTTTTTAGTGGTACATTAAGTTTTAAAAGACCTCTCGCAGTCTACTGAAAAGTAGCTATACATTTTTTCTCGAGTTAGATGTGTGTATCTTGCAACGAGTTTCTTTTTTTTTTATCGCTAAGTTCGTCCGTCATGTGTCTCTACATAAGTGAGCTCACTCTACAGTGGGCTGTCGTTACGTGCGAATGCATATCAGTGGTTTATATGGCCAAGTAATTGCCAAATTTTACTGTTTACTTTATCTTTTCTTTGCTGCTCAGCGGTAAACCTTCTATTAAAAATTTGTAAATGAAATTGTATATAATCTTTTTTTATTAATTATTTATCTATGATTTTGTAGTTGGTATTATGGTTATGTAGTTGTTATTATGGTTATGTAGTTGGTGTTACCGCTTGATGTAATGATTATGTTACGAACTTTATTATGAATACAACCTACTTTTTTTTTGGACATTTTTATTTAATCAATTTGGACCTTGGACCGAAAACTCCACAACGTGATCACAATAGGACTGGTTTAGTTCTCATTGGATTATAAAAAGTGGGGTTTTTGAAAATGATTAATATGCCGAATGATTATTCTTATGCTTTATATTACAGAGCCTGATAGCTTAGTGATACAGCAGTGATTTGCAATTCAAATCCAGCTGTGGCAGATAGTTTATTTAACCTAATAAAAGTCATGGAAATCCTCCATGTTTAGTAGAATATCTGTGTGGAGATCTGATGACCCTCCTGGAGCTCACCCAGCTTCTATAAAGTGGGTACCATTACTAAAGGGAACAAGTTCGGCGGTTGAGCGTGATCTAGGACAAATCATCTCCCTACGCCACAGTACAGACTCTGCCATGCTGCCAGGAACTGTGCAGACTGTCAACCCAAGACCCTTCGTTAATTTTTTTTAATTTTTTTATATTTATATAAGAAATTAAAATGTTTTGTATATAAATCATTTAAATATTGCAAGGTTGAATTGGAAGACGATCTGGTCAACATGCAATCTCTACCGCTAAGTTTATCTACTAATGTTAAAAATAGTCAGGTGCATTGATTCGCAGGAAAGAGTTTCTGTTGTGGAAAGTAGAACCACGGTTGATATTACATAATAAATAAATTCTCATCCTTATTGAGAATCGAACACAGGCCACCACGCACTTTAATTGTAGTCTTACTTGTGTTTTACGCCGTTGTATTGTGGGGATATGCTATTTCATTTCAGTTTTGATTATTGTAACTGATGCAATTGTTCAATTCCATCCTCTACAAATACTATATAATACTATAACGAATATAATAGATGTATAATAAAACAAATAAAATTCCCCCTGTAGTCAGTTAGGGAATGACATTGCACTGCGCTAGAGCAATGTTATGGCTCGCCAAGCCCACCTTTGATCTTGCTCAGCCGGTATAACGTTTCAACTTTGCCTTCAAACGAGGCCTTCCAAGTCCTTGTGAAAGCTACAAAAGCGGTATGAATATGTATGCTTGTGTCGGGTATTTGGCTATAATAGTGTCACTCTCAACTTCGCTTTTGAAAAATCGTTTTGGCTTTTTGTAAACTAAATTGAAAATAAGATTGAACTCATCAAATATTTTCCCTCTGGCATCTCTGTAAGTCACTTAAAATAAAGTAGGAATAAATGGATAACTGTACCCGTATTTTTATTTATAATTTTATTTTATTTTTGTTGATTGTTCTTTTGATGGTGATAATTTTTAAATATTTTTATTTTGAAGAGAAGAACTTTGTTCTGGTTCCCTGATTCAAACCCTGGTCGTTTGCATCTCTAGTGCTGCGCTATAAAACACTGAGCTACCAGGGGTCATATCCAAGTCAGACAAATCCATTCTCTTCACCGTTCCTGTGTATTCGTGTTCTCGCAATTCTAGCGATGTATACACGGGGAAGAATGTTCATTAAGCATTACTTTAATTGGGATCTTGTCGACTTACGTCAATTTTAAAATTGAAATCGAAATGATTATTCTTTAATCTTGAAGACTTGAATATTCTGTATTTTATAAAAACCGTTTATAAACACGGTATTAATTAAGTGCAATTAAATATCGGAAAAGGAATACATTAAATTAAGTTCAATTGTTCATTTATCAGTTATATATTCAGTTTCATTTATTTTTAATTAGAATGGCTATAAAACTATTCGCTATCTCTGTGTAAGATGGAAGCCTTTACCCTTCATTATCTTCGACTCCCTGGCCTTAACGAGCAGTGACCTTTCTATAACATTTTCTCCACCTTCTTGAACCTAGGCATTATAATATATCAGTCACAGTTCCTTAAAACCTCTTCATCGTTCCCTTTAAGTTCCTCTGTATCACACTCCCAGACCTTCTCTAGTTTCTTCTTGAGTTACAACAAACATTTCATTAATTACAACCTTTTTACAAAACACTTAGTCAATAAGGGTAGGGGTAGCTCAGTGGTAGAGGACTGAGTTGCCGTGCCGATCCAAAGCTGTAGCCGATACTTTATTTAAGCCTCTAACAGGAATGGATCCTATGGGATCTTGAGACCCTCGTGGGTCACACTCAGCCACTATAACGTGGGTCATTAGTAGGTTGAAGAGCCTTGCGGTTGAGCGTCATCTCAGACAAGTCACCTTCCTGCTCAAACCTTGTCCTAGAAACAGTACAGTCTCTGCCATGCCCTAAATCTAAGACCCTTTATGGGTTGCAGTAGTACAGGTTTATGTTTCGTTTTTCTTAAACATCAACTATTAATTATAAACTATTTTTTCAACCCATTTTGTGTATTTTATAAATGTTTAGTCATAATTAAATGTAAATGGTTCCTCGGTAACGATTTTATGATCAAAATTGAAACAGATTTTTCGGTTCAAAATATTCAGTGAAATCCCATGAGTTTTTGAAACTCTCTTTGGTATTAAGCTAAATAAATTATTAAAAAAAGTTGCGAGCTTGGCGGTAGGGTTAGTTAAAGACCCTCATGTGACGCCACGTTACTTCATTTATATATCACGATATTAACTGCACAGGCGGTGACCCCATCATTTCTTCTAAATATACAAGTAAAAACAATTAATAAAAACAATAACCTAATATACAAGTAAAAACAATTAATATCTAAATTAACCAATATGTACTTATTTTAGACAGGATTTTTAAGATAAGGGCAACAACAAACTCTTCTCTTAAAAATTCTGACTCATTTATCTCATATATTTGTAACAGAATGGGCTTTATCGTTTTACCGAAAGTCATGAAAATTGGAGAATGTGAGTTTTGAATCTACACCCTTCATATAATGAATGACATATGTTGGAACTTTAACCACCCTTTTCCACAAAGCTAGCGATTTGTGAAATAATAATAAAAAACATGATTATCTGTTAATTGTTTTCCCGTTTGATCCATTCGATAAATGCTCGAGTATCTGGAACGAATAGACTAGATTAAAAGCCCACAATTGTTTTGAATGAAAATAGGTATACAAGGGAAGTGAACAAAAAGAGGTTTAAACGAATACCCTTAACCCTCCGGAGGTAGTAAGGTCTAGGGTTACTTGTTACTGAAAAGATGAAAGGGACTCCTCATCGATTTAGTAGTCAGTAACAAGTTCAGCTCTACAAAGATATTACTTTTCCTTTAACCTTTGTCTCGATCAAATTTCAGTGTAATATTTAGTTACAGCATGCTTTTAACCTGTAACAGAATACCATCCAGTTTTCCTTTATTCAACTTAATTTAAATTTCGAATTTAAATTTTAACTCTATTTTTTATGGAGGTCCTGTAAGGACTGTTTAACCAAGGAGTTAGTTAATTTTGTTATACTTTTTTTCGCTTTCGTATTAAATATTTATGGGAAATCAGCTTTTCACTTCATAAAGCGTCTGTCATCACTAAAGTATTTGGTATGTTTATAATTATGAAAACAAAATTTGTTGAAACGCATTAAAAACTTACTCTTAAATAAAAATTACTTGAAATTCTAGATGAAGATATTATTCTTAGGTATGAAATAAGTTTATGATATAAAAAAAATTGCTCTTTAGAAAAAAATGACTTTAATTCATGGGACATTTTTATTTGAGAATTCTTCCTATTTAATTGTTCTGTAAAAGATACTCTTAAGCTCTAACCATTTACACTTCTAATCACTAAATTTATACATTCCTGCAGAATTTATATTCTGTGGAAACTTCTAAATGAAATTTTGTCCGATTGGTTTTGCAGCAGGACCAAACTTTCTTTTATTTCTCTTATCATTTCGTACATCTTTTCCACATCCGAAATAAGGTGGTCGACTTTGCTATCCCGATTCTCTGTTGCTTTGGGAACAGTTCTGTTGAAGACGGTATCTCGTATTATAGTTCTTAATTTTTCCGATAACGGATTGTCTACGCTCGTAGGCTGGTTCGGTTTCACATATATCTTCTTAGGAACGGACCTCTTGTTCTCTATCTTCACTTGAACGATCTCCGGGAGCCAACTGAGCAGTTTCTCGTTATAACAGAAACTCTCTAGAAGGCTGAGGAAGGAAGCTTTCTTCGCCATTCGCTTGGACCTGCCTTGTGCTTCCAGTTTGGCCACGTCGCTCACGGACATACTCTGGATCAGGTTTATCATAACCATCACGACGAGGATAGCGAAGCCGATGTACATGATACGGACCAACACATTGAAGACTATAGCTTGGTTGTCCTCTTTCGAGAAGACCCCGTTGTAATCCAACTCCACCATCATGATGAGCACCTTGCAGAACGAAGTCCAAAGGTCCGTGAAAGGTTCCTGTTCATTGAATAATATCAAAAAGGCGAAGGTAAATCCCAAAATGAGAACGATGAAGGTTGTCATTACCTGAAAAAATAAGTTTATTTATAGATGTGGAAGAAATAATACATTTAAAAGTAAAATTGAAATACAAAAAATTCTGTAGCCCACTGAGCTATTGACAACTATTACTGTATCCAATTAATTCGTCTTCTTCTTTGTCTTCCTCTTATGCCATTTATCAAGCGTCGAGGAGCCTGAAGCCAGCGCAACCATTTTTCCCGGTCTCTGCTTAGCCACTTCATTTCATTGAGGGATCCGTATCCGAGGCAGTTGAATTTCTTTGAATCATTAATACTCCATACGGGTGATTGGCCCAGTAATGGAGGCCCCTTGCCTAGGGACAACAGGTTGCCGGCTATACTCCCAACTTTGAGTCTTCCCAGGTGATCCTAGGGTGTGTACTGTCTTTGTCCTTAGTTTCATTGTTTGTGAATAGTGCACTGTTCTGTAATGTGTAATTGTGCTGTGTACTGAACTCAGGACCCAAATTATTATGTTTTATTAATATATAAATTCCTTTAGGTATTAGTTAAATGGCATTGAGGTTGTATTTGTACATTTGCAATGATTTCCACAAGAGACCCATCTAAGGACCTACTTTTAAAAGATCCAATAAGGAACATGCGGAAACCCTTTTCGTATAAAATATTTCTATGTAAAAGCATTCGGAATAATTTTAAAATATCATTGTGCAATTTTTTTATTCAGCTGATACTAAGTAAAGAATTCCTTTTAATTTTGGTTAGTCTATGGGTATAATAGTATATAATAGTATTATAGATTTCGGATAATCTAGTATAGTTCAGAATAAAGAAAAGATTGGGCCAAGGCTAGCCAAGTAAATTGATACCTCAACAACGTTTTTAGCTACTTCGAAGAACATCTGAATGATGAGCCCCAGAGTGAAGGTCTTTGCATATAGAAAGAGGAGCTCTATCCAAGCGAGGAGGACGGATATGGCAGTGAGGTATCGAGCCCAGCTGAGCCCGGGCAGGATCGCCACCAGCCCTGTCGTGAAGATGACTGCCCACTTTACCCAGGTCTCTCCGTCCAGCAGGTAGAACCTTTCGAATCTGCTAGCGTTTAACAGCTCCTGTACACATAATTAATATATTTATTTTCTTTAAATCATCGCAATATCCTCATTAGTATAGGAGTCTCCAAATGTATTATTTATTGTAATGCAACTTGTTCCCTATCAAAGATTTTGCTGGATAGTTCCGTATACTATATATAATAATAAGATATAACTTGCGCATATTGTATAGGTAAGGTAATGTATCTATAACTACTTATAATAGAGTTACAAAGATAGAAACAAAGTATTTAAAGCTTGCATTGCATCGGATTTTTAACAGGCCCATATACCACAGAAATACATTCTTAATTAACACGTGATATTATTGATTATTCGTAGTATAAAAATTAAAATTAATTACAAATATTTTAATAGATACCCAACATATGATAGGTACTAGGGTGATGAGTAGAACAGCCTTGCAGGTCCATGCAGCTACCGGATTATGGTACGCATAAGTCATCGTAGCCATTCCGGTCACCGACAGTATATGGATGATATAAATAAACATAAGGATTTTGAAAAAGTACTTCAACTGATTCCATTTGAGGACGAGGAATGTCGATACTAGAGGATGGAGAAACATCTCTTGCTGAAGATGATCGTAAGCGCAGTTATTAATCGCGTCGATGACTCCGAACTGACGAGAATTGTTCCGGACATCCGCCAGGAGGATGGTGAAGTCCAACATTACTTCCAGTTCTGTACTATCGTCTTTAAGGGTATCCTCAGGCGATTCTTTTACCATGAAACCGTCCATAAGATTGCTCAGAATCTGGGCGGGATGATGAAGTTTGTAGGAGATGAGGTCAAGAGCGGTGGTGCCGCCGTCTCTCGCGGCCAGGTTGGCACCCTTCGACAGTAGATATATGGCGCACTCCCGATGGCCGCCGTTCAACGCCAGGATCAATGGCTCCCGACCTTTGCCATCGGTGGTGTGCAAGAGGTTTAGTTCCTGCAGCTCACTCTCTTTCACTAGCATCTTAATTATTTCATAGTTGCCAGAGGCTGCAGCGAAATGTAAAGCGCTCTGTTGTTCCTTCTCAGAGAGGAGGTCTATTGCTGTGCCAGGTGTCGCGAGCATTATACTAGCGCATTCTACGCTTCCTGTTTTCGCAGCTAGATGGAGTGCGCTGTAGCCTTCATCGTTCCAAAAGTTCAAGTAAGTTTCTGTCGGATGTAATGCTGAAATTAATTTTGACAGAACTTCCGAGACCTGGGATTTCACCGCAACGTGCAGAAGTGTTGCTGAAGGATTGATATCTTTGGAAGTTTTTACATGTTTCTTGAAGTATGGATCGTCAACGTTTTTAAGAAGGAGTTCTACACACTCAAGATTTCCTTTTTCAACTGCTCGAAATAATGGCGTGTATCCTTCGTCGTCTCTTCTATTAATTACCTGAAAAAAAAACATTTCAATTTAAAAAAAAATCTAAATACAGGGAAACCAAAAATATTATTTCTAACCTAAAAAAAAATGTATTGATATCCTATCGGTCTTTGTGTACCTCGTATTTATATAAAACTACTTTTAATATATGTTAGGAAGATGTCATCAATATTGTTGCATAATTTTTTGTTCAAATAATTTATTCCTGGCATCTGGGTCTGCTGTACAAACTCCGTAAATTCTTACCTTCTAGTTACTTCCTTATTATCAGTTCCTACCATAGTAATAGAACCTTTAAAGTAAACCATACCTTTTCCTACTTTTCCCTCTTTACCCAGTATGCCGATGTTCCTCAAGGTAGTATCCTGGGTCCCATCCTTTAAACGATATATACAGCTGACATCCCAACCCATCCAAGCACTGTCCTCACTACATACGCTGACGACACATGTGTGTTATCAGTAAATAAGTATCCATTTGTTGCATCCTAATCTCTTCAATCCCATATCTCAAACCTTCAAGAATGGTGTCAAAATTGGAGAATTAAAATAAATACTAACAAATCCCATCAAATTTCCTTCACCCTTCGTAGTAAGCCTAAGAATTCCTGCCCTACTGTGTCCAGTATGAATAATATTCCATTGATCCCTGTCGAACAGATACGCTACCTAGCTAGGTCTCCAACTGGACAAACGTTTCACTTGGAATCCTCATACAAAACTGAAATGACAAGAAACTGCTCGACGTTTTCGCCTACTTCAACATTTAATGGACAAACGCTCTAAGCTCTCAATTAATTACAAAAGACTCATTTACATGACAGTTATCAGACCTATTTGAATATACAAAGTTGAGCTTTAGAGCTCTACTAAACCATCCAATTCATCTCGTATCCAATCCTTACAATCCAAAATCCTTCGTAAAATCCTCAATGCTCCTTATTATGTCACAAACAAAATCATCCATCATGATCTTAATATCCCATATGTTGCTGATTTGGCCCAAACTAGATACCTATCCTTCCATGACAAGCTCCATACATAATTGATTCCGCTAGTCTCTCAAGTTGCTTTCCATACTATTCCTGATAACCCTCCGAGGCTTCTGAAAAGATGATGGTCTCGAGACCTTCTACAATAGAACTTTATTGGAGTGCTACCGATGGGTAGTTTCTCCACAAGTGTTTTTTTCATGTCATTTGTTCATATTAGCAGATTTATTTGTTGTAATATTATTACAGATGTAAATATCAATAAATTAATCTAAAAAAAAAAATATTCCAGGGTCGCACTTAGGGTCACGCAAGAACTTTATATATTATTCCATTGATTATTATTATTTCTAATGAAGACTAATTATTCCATTAAGTAAGTTATTGATTTATGTGTTTGAATTTTTCAATTTATAAAAATCACTACATGGTGCAGTAATGAATTCTGATTGTTTGAACAAACTTACCTTCGTGGTAAATCTATCCAGCAATATCTTCAATAGTTGAGGATTACCCTTCCGGGCTGCGACATGAAGAACACTTTCACCGTTTTTCGATACGATCTTCAAGTCGGTTTTTAGTTCCAAAAGTAAATGCACGCCTTTCATCCACTCGTACTCGACAGCAACGTGCAGTGGGGTCCTACCTTTGCCGTCTCTGTAGTTCACTGCGGAGCTATCGCTTTCTAATAGGATCTTCAGGGACTCAGTGAGGAAGAGTTCGACTGCTAAGTGGACTGGCGTGCGGCCTTTGTCGTCTTGAGTGTTGAGTTTGAAACCTTGATTTATCAATTCATATATAGCGGTAATGTCCTGCTTCTTAACAGCTGTGTGGAGCGGCGTCACCTTCTTGTCGCTCAGCTCAGGTATGGAGAGCGGGATACCTGTTTTGAAGAACGAACTGCATAGCTCCATGAAGTGGGACGCTTCTTTCCTTTTCTTTTTCCCAGTAAATTTTAATGATCTTGGCATCATGCTTTCTGGAACGGATACGTCGTCGGCTGCAATGGCGGCACAGACTATAGTGCCGGGTACACTCTTGTCTGCGTCCAGTCCCGCAACATCCAGTGCTGTTTGTTGTTGGCTGTCCTTTATCCCGATGACGGCTTTGTTATCAAGTAGGAAGTCGACGATGTCTATGAAGCCGCATCTGGATGCTATATGAAGTGCGGTGCTTCCTTCCGTTACCAATGGTAACTGTAACATACAGATTTAGTTATTAAAATTGTCGCAATTCAATATTACAATGGCCATTTGAAAGTCCAAGGGGTACCTGTGAGGTAATTTCCTGGTGGTTATGAATATTGGAATCTAAATGCATATCTTCAATGTCTTCTTCTTGAGGTACGACTTGAGAGTTGATAAGACCCTTGTCTTTGCTGATGAGGAGCTCCAAAGTGTTGAGGTGACCTTTCGCAGCGGCGATGTGGTGAGGCTGCCGGCCATATTTGTCCCTAGCCGAAGGTGAAGCTCCTGCCTCAAGGAGCACCGTCAGGATGTCATCTTCACCGAAAGTGGCAGCCACGTGGCATGCTGTCGCCAGATCTTCTTGGCACCTCGCTTCGCATGACGCTCCGTTTTTCAGGCATCTGAAATGAATTTAAAATTTTACCGATCCTTCATAGATATTGAATTTTGATAAAAAAGAAAAAAAAAGCCTCACTTTTCATAAAAATTAAGAATTATACAGCCCAACATAAAGTAATTTTTCTTAGTAATGGAATCCCAAATGGTTCTATGGCTATTACTACTATTGTACCATTAGATACCAATTTGATATGCAAATTGTATTATTTGAATATAATGTATCAATTCCGCAAGTTATTGCTTCGATATAAATAACAAGTTTCAATTTTCATTCGTTTCCTTTTTAATATTCTGGAAAATAAAAATAATCTTGAGTTATAATATGTGAAATGTGTATATTTCGGAAATTTCATCAAGAAACGAATGTTTCAACAAACATCAGAATTATAACGTAACCAGTAGGTGTAAGTCGGTTCTTCTATATACAGTCTGTAATTGTCACTGTATAAAGCCAACAATTGTTAGTATTCACAATGAGTAGTCAAATTATTTTTATTTTCGAGAATATTAAAAAGGAAACGAATGAAAAGTTGTGACTTGACTCGAAGCGACAACCTGCGGAACTGGTACCTAACATAATCTTATAATGCCTTCCCTATTTATTGGTTCTTATATGATTTTATATCTCCTTATACTTCATTAAGAAGATCTTCCAAGATATATCTATGGGAAGACAATTATAGTGAGAGTCTATTATAGTAGGTAGACAATTATAGTAGGTTGACAAAGTGATATCTATTCTCGTTGAGTGGATGCATTACAGTGACCAACTTTCAGCTCTATTATTTTTGAACTTCTTTAGATAGCGTCCTCGAGCTGTCACAGCCCAAACTTTTTGTGGAACAAGCTAGTGGAGCCACCCTATTGGGTACGGGCAGCGTTGCTTTGGAGTCCCGCCTTTCCAGTGAGTGAGCATAGTGCACGATGATGGAGCCTTCAGCAGAGACCAGAAGAAGGTGGGTGAATGGACCACCCAAAGAAGCCATGCCGAATGCTCAACCAAAAGGTGAACTTCACAGTAAGTACATCAAACTGTTTTTCTATTCTAAGTGATAGTGTTCCCCTAGCGAAAGACAATGCGCCAAAGAAATCCCCACCCATTGTAAATAGAAGTATTGCAGTTAAAATATATTCTCAATAAAACATTTGTATCTCATTTATTTTATTGTTTTATTCAAACTACTATCTCATATCAACTCCCTGAGCGAAGCCGGGCACCCTAGCTAATATAATATATATTTCATAATTTTATTACTACTTGCTAGCAGAAAAGTCGTAAATAAAGAAAAATTAAGGGTTTTTCGATTTTTAAATAAAGTTTATGATTATATTCTATTTCAATGAGAACAAAACTAGCTGTTGTTAAATAAATGTACTATAAATTGATTTAACGATTTGGTGGAAATCATTTCAGAACGCATGCGCCCCCATACATACAAACTCTCATACGGTATTGAAAAACATTTACTTTAAGGTGCCCCCGGTTTCTTGGAGTGTACGATTTGTATTCCAAACGAAGACCAACATGATCAACTGATAGTCTGCGACACTCGGTTGAGCACTCGCTCTCATGCAACCTCTTGTAAGTTCTTGAGAGAAAAAACATGAGCATGACTCAGTTCTTCGAGACATGGCTGAGCCAAGGAAGTGGGGTGGGAAGATAGCGGAAGAGATTGATTTACAGCGGCTATTTTTAGTAATCTCGCTGATTTACGAGGGGCGCAACGGAAAAGCCAACTCGACTGAGATTAAAGTGTAACAGGGTAGAAGTTGTTTTATTTCATATTTTCTTCCCTTACTTGCCCCGGTTTATATTATTAGATACGGTCTTTAAGATTTATTAATCGCAATAAATATTTTATCATGGATACCTACTGCTTTTAATCTGTTGTCTTACAGAATTAAATAAACAAAAAAATATGAAGGTAAACTAGTTGGCAATTTGTTTTATGTTTTGTCTTTTTTTAAAACTAAGAGACAGTTTTTATAATTATTTGGGTAATGATTTATTTTAAATATAATAACGAAAAGGGTCTCTGCTTATGACTCCACCAATTTTATTTTTTTTTACTTTATTTTTGTGTTCACACATTTCAAAAAAGTTGAATTAATGAATTTTGTTAACTAAAAAAAACTTATATGAAGCATATGAATTTCAGCATGGCTTCGTATAATCTATATGTAAAAGTAATTAGAAATCGGAAGACAGTAACATATAGATCTTTTGTTTTATTTTATTATTCTGTTATTGTTTCTTACAGTATTTGTTGATTCCATTAGTTTTTTTCGAACATCAATGATAATTTAATTAAGGCCAATAAAAAATCAGCTATATTTTTAAATGTCCTGCCAATTCATAGACTATTTGGAGGACTGACCATACATCCTTATCTTGAGATGATGTAAATAAATGCTGTGTAATCAAAAAGTATTTCAGAATCCACTTAAAATAGATAAGATTAGCTTTAGTTATTTCCCCATCTTGAAATAGAATCAAATAAACAGGGAAAAGGTAATATTGTAATTAAATCTAACCTTTAATTATTTTGTATGTTTATTTGTATATTTCTGTGTTTATTAATGTAAAAAAATATATTTTTATCCTTTCATTATTTTATATTTAAGAGAGACTGGTGTTTTAGGATCACAATTTACTTTTATATATTAATTTCATAATTCTATAAAATATAAGGGAGCGGATTAGATAAATGGTAGAGCGCTGAGTACCTACACCGAAGGTCTGGGTTAAAATCCTGCTGTGGCAGAGAAATTATTTAATCTGCTAATAGTAAAGGGTGGACCCTACGTTATCAGTTATATGTTCTATGGACCCCCTAGGCTCAACAAGCCTCTATAAAGTGGGTTACACCTAATTGGGGAAAAGTCTGATGGTTGACCGTGAGCTCGGACAAATCACCTTCCTGCATAACCGTTGTCCTAGAAAAAGTACAGGCTCTTACATGTCCTGAGCCCAAGATGCTCTAAGGGCTGTGCCGACACAGGTTATTATTTTTTAAAAACTGTAATAACAAAAAGGTCTCTCCTTATGAAACCATCATTCCTACACACTACCCATTTAAAAAAAATTAAATATTAATTATTTTAAAAATATATTTATTGATATTTGATGTGTTTACTAAACCAAAGAATGTCTCATTGATCTCTTCCTAACGCTCCTTAGATCGTTAAAACGATGTACCTGCACGCTTGTTAATTAATTTTTGTTTCTATACATGATGTTACTACACACTGAGTGCATGCATTTTCCACAGTTCTATCCAGACGACATTCTTCGTTGGCTGTGTTTTATTCCCTACGTGTCTAAGAGTTAGTGGGGCATGACTACTCATGATGTAGTTGGGCTCTGCTTCCCTTCAAGACATTTTCGGATTTCCCAAGGGTCCTTTAACAAATTGCTGTCCCATGCTCAGTTTACTATCTCAGCTGCAGCTCACAGAGTTAAAACAATTTCTCAAGATTAGGCCATAAAAGGAAAAATTTTTTTTTCTTTTTTGTGTGATCCGTTACTTTAATGTACCTATGGAGGAAAACGGAGCAAGAAAAATAAAATAAATTAAAGAATAAACTTTTCTGTGGCCTATTGGTAGCTAACCTGTGTGGTTGGTGGATTGGCGTTGCGTTTTAAGACGCAAAACATCTAGGTCTTTAGTCAAATCTATTTATCAGCTTGAATTAAAAAGTAAAATAGAATAAATAAAAAAACTTGGACTTTTTTTGCTGCTTCATTTGTCATTTCATTTCCCATTATACCGATATGTGCAGGCACCCAACTTGTATTGAGCAGATTTTCGATTATCAACCATGGTATTTTCTTTTTCCGAATAGTTCCTTATATCAGGATTAATAGAAGAATAATTAATAATAAAATTATAAAATAATTGGTATCAAGGATCTGGAGTTACGGAAGCCTTCCCTTACTAGAATAATGTCTAGCAGGGAAATGTTGGAATCTTCAGAATATCGTACAGTGAGTCACTGTCAATTTCAATTACATCTTACAAAAGACAAATAATCACAAACAAAAAAAATCACATAACTTTTTTTTCTAATTTGGTTTTTAATCATTGATATTGGATCTCATCTTTGAATTTGTTGGAAATTTTGTTATTTGTGCTGCCGTAACTTTCCCTTGTTCCACTATATATATATATATCATTTTTTAACCTTTGTTTAAGCTGTTCTTCTTTTTTATAAATTCATTTTTTACTTACATAAATATTTAAATACTTTTGTACTCTTTATATTAGACTCCATAGACTATAACAGTTACAACAAGACGTTAACATTGTCTCAGGCCAAATGAGATGAATATATTACTATAAAATTATCCATTATTTTATTCTTAACATATCACAGTATACTAATTTGCAAACAGCTACTTTACCAGGATATTATGAATACGTTTTGATGTTTGTTTGTTTGTTTGGGTTTGTAAGGCATAAAACCATACGGTCATCAACGCCTGTGATAATTTGTTTATAGAGTCTTATATCTATGTGTATTCTAATATTTGATTATTCCAATAATAAGATTTTCAGTTTTAATTTAATTTCTCCATTATTCATCTACGTTCTTTTAAATGTTTAATAATTGTGAATTATGACTTATCTATTGTATGCATTTGGAATATCTAAGAGGGGAAAAATAAATAAATAAAAGATAAACAGATAGATACAAAATAAATAAATAAAAGATAAATAATAAATAAAAAATTTATATTTGTCTTAATATGTCCACTTCCTTCAAGAATTTCAATACTAATCTTATTTTATCTTGATTATCACCAAGCGTATTCGAGATATTATTTGTAAGACCTAGTTTGTTTAACCTAGAGGTGTAAAAAGAACATTCTTGAAAAATATGATGGACTGTAAGGATGCTGTTGCAATGCTGACATTTCGGAGGTGGCTTTTTTAGGATAATATGGACGTGAGTAAGGTTTGTGTGCCCTATTCTTAGCCTGGTTAAGGCAACTTCCCCCCTGCGATTGGAGCGATTAGAGGTGATCCACGGTTTCACCTATTTTTTAATTATTTTTAATTTGCTCTGTGGGCTCTCATTCCACATGGCTTGCCAGTTTTCGTTTATTTTCTTTTTTTGGGGAAGCGTTTTGATGTTTTTTATAATAATAATTCATTTTGAACTTGCAAGATTGTGTCACTATATATATTTTTTATTGATACATTGAACATAAAAATTAACGCCTTGTATATCTTCAGGAAAAAAATAGTCCAGTAGCCATTCTAATTTGATTTAAAGTTGATGGACTATATCTCTGTGAAAAACAGATGATCCCTTGGTAATGCTTCACCAATTTCGTATAACCTCTGAGCGAAAATCTAGAAACTCTCATGATCCACTAAGTTAGAGGCTTAAATTGCTAATTGCTAAAGCTGTACCACTACAGCTCATAAAGGCCTTGGGTTTTAGTTCGTGTAGATACTATACTGTTTCTTGGACAACGGTTGTGCAGTGAGTTGATTTGTCCAAGATCACGCTCAACCATTTCCAATATTAACGCTGGGTTACCCCTTAAGAGGATCTCTAGATCCTACAGGATCTGTCCCCTGCTGTTAATAGTTTAAATAATTTTTCTGGCACAGCCGAATTGAACCCGGAGCCTTCGGCATTACACTTCAGCGCTCAATCCACTGATCTACCCCGCTACATAAGGTTTAACTAAACACTGACTAAATTTCCGGTATAATTTTGAATCTATTGTATAATTTTATGGTTTTCTTACCTTTTAATTTCTTCTATTATCTCATTCTTCGTGTGATGAGGATCGACGATGGCGCAGAGAAGCTCCATGTTGAACCTCTTCTTCCTGAGCAGACTTCTCGCTTCCTCACGGTCATCGTCATCATCATCATCCGCAGCATCCTGGTCTTCGCTACTCCAAGGTCTGTATATGTTTTCTCCGTTGGGTTTCATTATTATCACTAGCACTCAATATCCAAATAATCTTTATCGGCTGCACCTTTCTTATCTTATCAAAAGCGCTAAAAAGTACTCCTTTACTCGAATGCTGAGCAAATAGTGTTCTAGTCTGATTTATCGTATCATTTCGATCCGATTCATCATTCAAGTTTCAAAGAAATAATAATGTTTCATATACACTCTATTGTGTTGATGTCAGAAACTTTTTTAAATAATATTTTATTACTTGTTTTAATTTTTAAATATTTTCATTTTGAAGAGAAAAGGTTTGCCCTGGCCGGGATTCGAAACCGGGTCGTCCACCTAAAATTTGGCCGAATCCCGGCTAGGGCAAATCTTTTATCTTCAAAATAAAAATTTTTTTTTTGTTTAGTTTTTTAAAAGCTTATGGTTTCATCGACTGCCAAATGATTAGAAGTATTGGTTGAACAGGGTATATCAAATACTTTTATAAATCTTCTATGGATGTGCATGACCGACATATTCATTAAAGCTAGAATCGTTCTGTGCAAGATTAATAAGTGTAATATAATCAAAGTATATATAAAATATAATAATTAATTTTTAAATGTCCTCTTAAATTTGGCAGAAGGCTCTAGATATTTTTTCAAGTTTTTATGAGTGTTAAAATGTCAAAAAATGTAATAAATATATTTATGTTCCAATTTAATAGAATATATTTCTTCCCAATCTGTTAGTTGGTACGGATTCACTTTGCAATAGTGTTGAGATTTTTAAAAGTTTTAAGGAAGTTTACCAGGGCAATTGAGGTGCTCAAAATCTCTAAAGAAGTTAATAACGGTTTGAGGATATTTTTCTAGCACGTAAAATCAAGCGCGGTGAATTTGAGAGCAACAAGCAGCGAGCAACAGGCGAGGAGCAACTGGTTAGGCAACAAGTAGGCTCTTTTCCTTCCGTTTCCCAATGTATGTTTGGTTCTTCGAGCCCAAATGTTCCTCTTTATATTGGATATTTTTACTAAGTGCTGAAGAACTGGGGAAGAATTCAGGTGCTCTCAATCTTATTATATGTACTACAGTAGTTTTGACTAGCCGGAAGTAATCGAGGATGGGAAGTTACTTCAGTATTTCTGTATTTCGAAGTTTATATGAAACAAAACCACTATAACCTATAGGCTAAAAACAACAGGACGAAAGCAGCTTGCGTCGGTTCTTGTATGCTTTGGAAGTGAACATGTGACTACGGACCACTTCGGACTGTCGTGCCTGCGAAGAAGAAGAATGCGTGTCTTTTTTATTTGGCAGAACTCATTATTTGAATTTAATATTCATACAAGACCGAAAAGACAAGAAACTGCTTGACGTTTTCGCCTACTTCAACATTTACTGGACAAACGCTCTAAGCTCCCAATTAATTACAAAAGACTCATTTACATGACAATTATCAGACCTATTTCGACAAACGGAGTTGAGCTTTGGGGCTCTACTAAACCATCCAATTAATCTCGTATCCAATCCTTACAATCCAAAATCCTTCGTAAAATCCTCAATGCTCTTTTTTATTTTGTCATAAACAAACTCATCCATCCATCATGATCTTAATATCCCATATGTTGCTGATTTGGCCCAAACTAGATACCTCTCCTTCCATGACAAGCTGCATACACACTAGAATCCGCTAGTCTCTCGACTTGCTTCCCATATTATTCCTGATGACCCTCGGAGGGTTCTGAAAAGAAGATGACCTCGAGAACTTCTACTGTATATACCTTTATTGGGTAGTTTCTCCAAAAGTGTTTTTTTCATGTCATTTGTTCATATTAGCAGATTTACTTGTAGTATTATTGCAGTTATAAATATCAATAAATTAATCTAAAAAAAATAATTTAATTTTACCGTTTTTATCCTTAAAAAATATAATTTAATTACAAATCTAGGAACAATATTTTTTGCATTTCTTATTGTGGGAATATTAAATACCGAGGCAATTATAACAATACGTGAATTGTTTTTTCTCCCGGCACTTTAAATTGCAAAATTATAGCCGATTTTTCTTTATTTATATTCAAACTTCTATAATCATCCATATCTTTCATTGTTGAGTAATCTAATTTGTAGATGACAATAAAGGTAAATTATGCATCGAAATCATATTAGTGAGACAAATTCGGAATAAAGTGGTGCAGTTGTTACCATAACTACCTACTATACTCAAGGTTTGTAGATCGGGAGCTGGACCTAGCATTTTTTAAAAATGGAGTAAAAAATCCATGGTTACGCCGTCCTTTAAAAAGGACGTAAAATAGGGGTCATGAGCTTGTGTGATGTCAAGTGTTCATTAAACTATCTTTCGATTAGCCATATCAACATAATGAGGTAAAATAAATAACAAATAACTTCTTGTATTAATTCGACAAATATTTTATAATTCATTATGTGCAATGGTTAATTTGGCACGTGTTTAGAGTCATTATCTGTATTCTGTTTCTATACTTTTCATGCATTAATAGTTCTTCCAATTTTTTTATTTTCTGCTTCAATCATCCTTATTTCAGTTTTATAAACAGGAAAGATTTAATTTAATTTATATTTCATGATTTTGCTATTTGGGATGCCTCTCCTCTTACACTAATCTTTATATATTGTAATACATCTATCTCTATAAATTACGAGTTAGTATTTTTGTATAATGTTTAAAATATAATAGGTGAACATTGAATTCTAATAAATTTATTGTTCCATTAGCAAAAAAAAAAAAGAAAAAAAAAGAGAAAAGAGATCGAAGGTAGAATGGATATTCGTTTAACTGATAAAACCTTTTTCACAATGTTATCATCGGGCGTTTTATTAGTGATGTCTCCGCCATTACTATTCATTGTCACTTCAATGTCAAAGATGGAGGGAGGTCTTTTTTTATCCCTGACAATTTTTATTTATTCATCTATCATTGCTTTCAGAATTACATCATGGCTAAAAGGTTTATTTGAGTTAAAAAAGCAAAAAAAAAATTTATAATTTATTTCAGCATGATGAAGAATTCTTCAGTTTGTTCTCTTATTTAATTATTTGTAATAATATAATTTTACCTCGCATATCTGAATTAAACATTTTTTAAAAATTTCTCTTTTATATAAAAATGTTTTTAGTTAGGAAGTAAGTTATATAAGTAAATTAGGAAGAAATATTTTAATTAATTTTGTTAGCTACTTCAAAAGACAAAAATAATCAATCATATAACACTGAGTGTTGGAGTTATTTGAATAATTATACAATTAGAACAAAGGAGGTTGGTTCGCCACCTGGCGTACATGGGGTACCCCCCATTTATTAATGATCGTGATCACTGTGTAATATTTTATATTCTTTCCAACTAATTCAAGACCAATTATTATTCCACATTATATGTAAAAATTGAATTAATTGTTAAGAAAGATTTGAATTGATTGTTTTTAAATTTCTATGGACAAAGATATACTATATATATAAGTATAAAACCATTGTAGATGGAGTGATTTGAACAATTATACAATTGGAACAAAGGATTTTTTTAAACATTCAATTCCACCACAAATTGGTCTAGGACACTTTTTCGATACCTAAACAAATACGAGTGTGAAATATCACTAAATTGATAATCAATGGACATCCTGGTTAAAATACTAGGTACAAATATGAATAATAGTAATGGATAATATAAACGTGTAGGGCACAAAGATATGTAAATTAAATAAATAGATCTTTTGGAATAGTTTAAACTAAAGCATGATCTATTGTGTTTAAATGGTGCCCAGGTTTGTTAACTCGACATTCAGTTAGCTCAGCACCTGTATTTGTGAGTTTTTGATATTTTACTAGTCGATTTTGTCACGATAATAATTTAAAAAATATAACATGATAAACAAATAACATGACCTTTCCCCTGGTGTGAGCAGTGGTGCAGCGATTAGCATTTACATTCGCTCCGAAGGAGGCCTTAACAAAGGAATTTTTTACTCCCTTTAAGAAATTCTAAGGTCACCTTACCGGGTTGTGAACTCGCGATCTTGGGGATAGTAGGTTGTTGTGGTAACCACTAATCCACAGCTGATCGCCTTGATTGTAAGGTATGAGTTATCAATTAAGGGGTATGAAACGTATTTATGTTTTTAGATAATCAATAGTGGTTAGATGAGGGGTATGTAAATGGGATATAAGCGATATATCGCCATGTTTTCACGATTCTAGCAAATCGAAGCAATTGGTTATGGCATAACCGATGGCATAACCAATATGTGCATAAACAACGAATCGGTAGCTTCTATGCTTGTATTCATATTATCCTACTAGTTACCTAAAGTAACCGGTATGCTATAACGATTGTAATGATGGCTAAAAACCCAATACCCACTTTCGTCAAATATGCTGTAATGAAAAACAGTATAAAAGTGTAACAGGCTGAGAAATTTTTTTCTAATATAGATAGTTAATGTGCATTAATTACAGCGTTTGTTCAATGCTAAACCATATTTTCTTTGTATATGGTTTTGGCTAAAGGCATTGTAGGTCCTTAACATTTAGTTTTAATAATATTTTATTAAAAGTTAATTCTTAATAAAAGGTGACGTCTGTTTGTGGAGACGCTGAGCCAAGCGGTTCATAGCTCCGATTTCAACACTAGGAAGGAAGTTGGTAAGCGGTTCTCACCAAAAAAATTCACGACTCTGACTTGGGAACTTTAAATATAATTATTAGATTCTCGGGATAATGATGGCCACCAGGGGCAACACCTGTCAGAGGAAGAAGTAAGAATGCTGACGACAGCTCGGAGAAGCTTAAGTACCTGACGGTTTTCCTCTCGTGGCCCTGAGAAGAAGAGTACCTCTGCCGACGGCAGGTGGGGGTCTTCGCAAGATGGGGGCTGGAGACGAGTGAACGCAAGTACTAGCGAGAAGCCTTGGTTCTGGAGCAAGAAACCAGAGAAAGGTATTGGATTCTTTATTTACTGTAGTTTGACTAGACATGGGCTCAGGCCAGTGGGTTGTCAGTTGAAGATAGAGCCAGTAATATCGGTTTAGTCACAAGACAGATAGGAATCTTTCTTTAAGTATTAGTGCACATAGAGTTGCGGTTGGAAAAGAGGGAGCCTGTTTTAAAGGGTAGTTATTATGTTATTAGCGGTTATGAGATAAGGATTAGTGATGGTGGATAATTGAGTTGTAATCGTCATCGTTGTATATGGACTTATGGGAAATGTTTTGTTATAAAATTATGGTGTTTATTAGCGGTTATGAGGTAGTGAGTACTTTATAAATATTTGTAAATATTTGCGTATGATTATTGTTATAATTGAAAGATCTAGTTTTGTTTGGAAAATTATTGATAGTTATGACATAATGAATACTGAGGCATAATGAATCAAAAATTAATAATAAATATTAATTTGTAATTAGTGCCTTTGATTATTGTTATAAATGATATATCTAGTTTTATTTGGAAAATGTCAAATTAGCGGATATGAGATAAGGATTAATGATGGTGGATAATTGAGTTGTAATTACCATGCAATGTGGAATTCTGGAAAATGTTTTATAATAGAATTAGGGTGTTTATTAGCGGTTATGAGGTAATGAGTACGTTGTAAATATTATTAGTGCATAGGATTATTGTTATAAAGGATACTGTTATGGAGGATGGATGGAGGTTTAATTGTAAATTATTAATGGTTATAAGATAATGAGTGTTGATGGGGTATGTTGACGTTGTAATTATTAGTGCATAGAACTATTGTTATAGATAAAGGGTTTGATGATTGTTATATATGATGGAACTTGTTTTATTATTATTTTAGTGGATTTAGGGACTATGAGTATTAATGGAGATTTAGGTGTATGAATCTCGTTCATATGTTATTATTAAGTACTATTATTGAGGGTGATTCTTATGTTAAATTAGAGTTTTATTTTCATTATGCTAAATGTAACTTTTATTTCAATATACTACCGTTTGTTTGTTGATAGGTAAATGTGTGAGGTTTATTTCTTCACCCAGTTTCCCCATGTGTCCTCCCTCACCCCTCCCCTAAGGTAACGAAAGTAATAAATATAAATAGAATACCATTTATGTACGACGGTTTTTTTTTCTGTAGTTGGTACAGGAAAATAAAAACCGAATAATTCAGGGTTGCCATTCCTTTCCCAATCCACAAATTTTCTTATTGAGAAATAAAAAAAATAATAACTTTTATCGCTCCTTTTTTACAGATCCCAGTTTCTTCATTTGCTTATTTTTTACACAGTATTGTAAGATCTTGTATTTTAGCGGATAGAATAAGGTTATGTACCCGGGTTGGGAATAAGACCTGAAGGAACCTGGGTCGTGGAATGAGGTTGAGTAATTAGGCTAACTAATTAGCCCAAGGATGTAGCTCGCACTAATCCGGACTGTCTCTACCTCCCCCGTGTAGGAGGGTGCTGTACTCTATCGGGTGTATAACTGTGAATATCATGTCTAAATAATGGATCACGTAGAGCAACCAAGTGTAAATTTGCAGCAATATTTGCATTATAAAGACGAATATACTCTGCTATATAGCGAAATAATCTAGGATAAAAGTTAATACCGTTTATAAATATTACTATTATAAGGATTATGCTTTGAAAGAAAATCAATTAATGGGCTTTTATATGCACAATAAAAAATATATGAATATTATTGCACAGTCTAATCTCTTCCACTAAAAATAAGACAGGCTAAATGCTACATAATTCCAGTTTTGCTGTATGGTGCAGAGACGTGGAAACCGACAAATACACTAATGAAAAGTTTTGATTCCTTTGAGATGTGGATATACCGGTGCATTTTCAAAATATTGTATACTGAACTCATCACCACCCTGAATATATGGTGGATAGGAAAAAAGGAATTATTAACAATTTGAAAAAAAGGAAGGTTGAATATATCGGTCTTCAAATGAGACATGTTAGGTACCGATTATCACAACTAATTCTGCAGGGGAAGATCAGAGGAAGAGAGCAAACGCGGACCTGGAAGAAGACACTCGTGGCTTCAGAACTTATAGTGCAATTATTTAGAAATATGTCAAACATAATTAAATTCGCTATTCTAATAGCCAACGTTCGTAACTATATTTGTTTGGATAGGCAAAACTGAAGACTCCCTAAGTGACGTTAATGAAAAAGTAGTGAATGAAAACGGGAGTTTCAGAGAGCACAGTTTTAAAAAATGTAACCCAATTCAAGTATCTGGCAATTGTGGTTACAGTTGATAACAAAATAGAGAGTGGAATATAACCCAGAATAGCAGCAGAGAATAGTGTTATTCCTCACTTCAAAGAGTGTTTCAGTTTAAATCACTCTCTAAAAGAGCGTTGGTCAGCAGTTTTGATTTTTAAATATTTTTATTTTAAAGGGAAAAGATATGCCCCCGGCCGGGATAATACAAAACCATAGTGTTTAGTCGCGGACCTGGACTGCCTGCCAGATGGAACGGGCAGATCATTGCCTCTAAAATCGAAAAATGTACTGTACCGCCAAAACCAAGGAGAGGGGGAGCGACGCTATTGAGTCACTTCACTTGCTATCAGATCGCTGAGCGGAGCAGTTCTATCAGCCATTCGCAGCTACGACCATCGCACACTCCACTTTCAAGCCGCTCTGCATAGGAGAACGTCCAGAGGTCTTGAAGTTTGTTACTCGCCAGAAGCTATGCTGAGATGATGATAATTGAGTATACATCACACAAATTGTAAGTCACCTTTCATTACCATAAGGCCTCAAATTGTCAACTAATTTTTCTCCGGATGATTAACGTATTACATGGTACCAACCGGACAGTTCAAGTTAATTCATGATATCATACTCATTGCTCCTTCATGCCGTGATCACTGGCGAAGATAATAGTAATTCGCACATCTTCGCGCCTTATTGAAAACTTCGTTACAACGTTCAAGTTTATTTTGTAGTTATCATATCTTTGGCCATTATGCTAGCATGGAGCATTTCTGTTATTGTTAATTATCGCTCCCATTCATATTAATAATTTTTCTTCTTTGTTTGTATTAAATTACTTTGTTCATTAGATCGCTAAGTTGCATGTGTAGTTTTAAGTTATTCTTGTAGAAGCTATTATTAATTTGTATTTTCTCTTACATGTATATTTCATATTATTTAAGAAAAGATATCTCGCATGTTATTAAAATTAATAAATCGAACGCTTTGTTAATATCTGAGATTTCATTCAAATTCCCGTGGTACTTCCATTTGCTTCCTATTAAATTATTCAGTCTAATCACGCCTAAACATTTTGGTGCCGTAAAACCCGGGAATAATTACGATCTCAGATATCAACATAGCTCAAAAAGACATTGCGCAACAATAGGTAGGTTTGTATCCTAGTATTGGGGATAAGCCGCATCCGCCTAACTTATGTGAATCACACAGGAAATATAGTGTCTTTTCAGCCTTGTTAAAAGCAAATATTAATGTATGCATGCAGACTTTAATTATTAATTTACAATATTACATTCCAACGTATAATTATTAGTGATAATTAAGCATTTAAATCATATCATCACCTGTAAATTCATTTATTGTGCATAATTTAATTGTTAATTTGCAATATCATTTTCTAACGCATGACTATTATAGATAATTAAGTATTCAAATAATATTATCTCTTGTAAATTATTAATTTTCTTTCAGCTTTCTAGTAAATTGTATAAAATCAAAATGGCTAATCGTCGCCAAGCTAGAGTTAAAAATGTGTCCCAAACAATATTATTAGGATTGTTTACCCAATTTCGAAGCCAATGAATCCCCAATATATGAATCCCATTGAATATGGTATTCAATGCCGTGGGTCCACCCTTATGCGATGGTTCGATTCCGAGGAGGATTCTTGGGAGGGCGTCGACTCCGAAGAGGAGATCTATAGGGCCAGGATGGCATAGCGATGGATCGGCGAGCGGGAGTTCCCGTATGTACGGCCAGGGTGATAAGTCCACAGGCATGGCCGGAAGTGAATGGGGTATGTTTTCGATAACGAATAACTGAAAGCTTAACGGATCAGAGTCCGGAACCTGAATGGTTGCGGTGGTATACCCGGGGCAGGATAGGTTCGACGATCCCCCCAGGACACTTACCCCGACTGGGGATGATGATACGGGGAGGCCCAGATGAGACACGGCCCTGATGGTGATGACGCTCACCTGGCTTCCAGAATCTAACAAGGCTCGGAATGATTGAGCTTGGTGATCAGAACGCGATATTGAGACCTGCGCGGTGGGCAACAGTGACGGTGTCATGCCCCCCGAGGACCCTAGCATAGTTAATGGCGATCGATGCGAGACGGTAGTTAGCGGTATAGAATTATCGGCGGCACTGTTGCGTGGTAATTATAGCGGTGGTGTAACAAGGAAGCATCCTTTTCGACCACGATAGGCGAGCATTGAGGTCGGGCGCGAGAGGAAGGCGGCGATACGGCGGAAGAATTGGGTCATTGAGAAATTTTTAATTTGTCCGGGGGCGAAGCTGAGCGCACAGTGATTTCTTCGGACAAGTGGCGATCTCGATGTGGGGTCGGTTGATATGGACGAAAGGATGGCGGCGGGTTCTGGTAACATAACGGTGCGTCGAAGGAAATGTGTTCATGCGATGCTTGGCTTGTCAAATAGTTGCGAGAGGACGTATCCCGTGTAGTGGCTAGGACAGGCGACCCGTGCATGGGTTGTGGTGATGACGCGTGTAACGTCTGAACTGCTGGGGAGGATCGGTGACTCTGGTTATTGTATATTTGACGTTGAGCAGAGTAGCGGCGTGGTGGAAGCGTTCTAATACTTGGCGAATTTGACCGAGGGGAACCCAGGGGGGAGCTAATGGATGGTTCCGAACGCGATGGTGATCCGGTGATGCCCCGATGGAGCAAGGTGTGGTGGAAACCTTGACAAAAGTGACAACGCTGGGTGGATTGACATTTATCCGGTGGGTGTTGTCCGAGGCAATTGATGCACAAGCCCTCTTTACGAACAAACCCTAGGCGATCCCGACCGGATAAGGTTTTAAATTCTCGGCAATGATAAAGGTTATGGGCTTCTTGACAGTAAGTACACCGCAGCGCAGCTGCGAATACACGAGCAGAGCGATTGACAGATTGCGGTTGCCGATGCATAGGGGGGTGCTCTTTCCTCTTAGGTGACGATCGACGGCGATTATCTGACGGTGGTAATTCCGACACGGATGCGATAGCAATTTTAAGTCGCGTGATGTAATTGAGCAGCTCAGAAAACGTAGGGAAGTCCTCAGGATATTGTAACATAAATTCCTTTTGAGTAACGGGGTCTAAATTCCGGAAGGTTAAGAAAAATAAAAAATAGTCTCCCAGGTCAGGGATGTTAGTCGCGGTTAATTGGTGACCCAGTTCAGAAAATAATTTAAGAACGGATTCCAGGGCCTTTTGCGATGGATTCGCGATGGGTTGGAAATTTAACATTTCATGAAGTATCCGAGACGCGAACGCCGCTTGATTGTTATACCGAGCAATTAGGGCGGCCCAGGCGATAGAATAGTTTGAGCCCAGAGTATCCAAATGGCTTATGACGGCTAAGGCTTCGCCTGAAAGGCAACTCTTTAGATATGTTAGCTTAAGTCCGTCATCGATGTCCTTATTGCGGTGTATAAGCGGAATATAAGTGGTTTTAAAATTCTGGAATTGCGTGATATCTCCGTTAAATTTCGGTAAATCAAGGGGGGGACAGCCGGACTTCCGGTACCCGGGGTGCGACACGTGCGGTCACTGAGCGGTCCAATGATTGAACTTCTAAGTCCATAGACTCGGTCTGTGCTCGAATGAATTGATCCATAAGATCGGAAGGTACAGGTATCTCATCATTAATGGATTCGGTGATTACGGCATTATGGGTTTTTCTCATTTCGTCTATTAATTGCTTTAATTTGTCAATTCGCGTTTTAACTACTGCCTCTTCATTGGCGACCATTGCCCCTTTACATTCATCGGCGAAAATTGGGGCTTCATGGGGGAATGTCGTCCTCGTCGGACAAAGCGCCATATTACCTGGGCCAAAGAAGTAAAAGATAATGAAGGCAAGACTTTTAGCCCCCCGCTTCGTTCCCGTCGTGCTCAATCTTCCGCAGATTTAACACCCAATTCCTCTTCACCTATCGCTAATACTGTCGCTCCTGAGCGTCACGAATTATCAGTATTTAACGCCCTCACCAATGTCCAATTAAACCTTGACCTCCAACGCTTTTGGAACCTCGAGGAGGTCACAGTCACTTCACCTCGTTTCTCCTCCGAAGAACAACGTTGTGAGGAATTATTTAGAACATCCGTCTCCCGCGATGCCCATGGTCGATACATAACTCCGTTACCTCTGAAATCGCTCGACTTGGGCGAATCTCGTTTCAGACCAGTGAAACAATTTCACCGACTTGAAGCCCGCCTTCATCGGGAGCCCGCGTTACGTGAAGCCTATCTCGCCTTCATGCGAGAATACTTGGAGTTAGGCCATATGTCTGCCGTTCCTGAGCCTGATGACGCTTCCGGTATCACATACTACCTCCCTCATCATCCTGTACATCGCCCTGACGATCCGCCCTCTAAAATTAGAGTGGTGTTCAACGCGTCGGCGCAATCCTCAAATGGAAAATCATTAAATGATATTTCTTTTACCGGGCCAAAGTTACAATCATTAATTACTCGCGCTCGAACGCACCGATACATTTTCACTGCCGACATTCGGCAGATGTATCGTCAGATACTAGTGCCTCCCAAACATCAAGATTTACAAAGAATCGTATGGCGATTCTCACCCGATGAGCCGATCCGCTCTTATCGCCTCCACACGGTCACGTACGGTGTCAGCTCCTCCCCGTTCCTTGCTATTCGAACTCTTCAGCAATTAAGTCATGATGAAGAGGCTCGTTTTCCTCACGCCGCCTCCGTTCTTCGCAAGGACACGTACGTAGATGATATTATTACTGGAGCCTCTACGTTGCCAGAAGCCGTTCAATTAAGGGACGATCTCATCGCTCTATTGCAATCCGGAGGTTTTGAACTCCGCTAATGGGCTGCGAATCACCCTCAAATTCTATCCAATCTAGCAGCCGAGCATTGTCGTGTGGGGACTCATTCATTCGAATTCTCTTCCGAAGATGACTCTACCATTAAGATCCTCGGTCTCGTATGGTCAGCTGACACAGACACTTTTTCTTATCGCGTGTCTTCTGACAAACTTCCCGCTACCATACGGCTTATTCTTTCCAAATTAGCTCGCATTTATGACCCTCCTGGATGGTTAGTTCCCGTGACATTCGCCGCTAAATTATTAATCCAACGTTTATGGGTCGGACACTCTGATTGGGATGAACCCGCTCCCCCTGATATCAGTCGGGATTGGAACTCCTTTCAAGAAGAACTGGAAACAGTATCTCACCTTTCTATCCCTCGCCGCTTTCCTTATTATCAAGAGTCGCGCAGTTGCCAACGCCTTGTTGCCTTTTGTGATGCTTCCGAGCTGGGTTACGCCGCCGCTATATATTTGCATTCCACCTCCTCTTCCGGGGAAATCGCCATCAGCCTCTGAATGGCCAAATCCAGGGTCGCCCCCTTGAAAAGAGTATCACTCCCGCGATTAGAACTATGTGGCGCTCACCTCCTGGCCAAGTTAACCGCCAAAATTACAGAAATGTTTGCCCAGCCATTCGAAGACCTGATAGCCTTTTCAGACTCCGCTGTAGCTCTCGCCTGGATCCGTGGCGAACCTCACCGTTGGAAAACTTTCGTAGCAAACCGAGTAACGGAAATGTAAGAAAGCATACCCCCTTCTCAATGGCGCCATATTGACGGCAAGGACAACCCTGCCGACTGCGCTTCTCGCGGGATTTCTCCTAAGGAATTAGCCAATCATGCCTTATGGTGGAAAGGTCCGTCCTGGCTCTCTCAACCGCCATCTTCATGGCCTACCTCGCGCATCGACGTACCTCCTGGTCTCGTTGATGCTGAACGGCGAACCACTCATAAAATCATCTCATGCACCGCCCTTACCACTCTTAATTTAGAGAGCCGCTACTCGTCTCTTTCCCGGCTGCAATGCGTCACTGCGTGGTGTCTCCGCTTCGCACATAACGTCAGGAACCCCGCGTGTCGCACTACCGGGTTTCTCTCCGCCGCTGAGCTATCTGCCGCTCTAGACATATTAGTTAAGGCAATTCAACAAGTCGCTCTCACAAATGAATATCAAGCAGCCGATGACCCTACATCAAAATTGCATCTTAAACGTACTCTGCAATTATTCATCGATCCACGGGGGGTCCTCCACGTAGGTGGACGACTCCATCATGGTCCACAACCGTTTTCCGCTAAACATCCGGCCTTGCTTCCTAAAGATCATCCTTTTACCAACTTAGTCATTGATCAAGCCCATTGTCAAAATCTGCACGCTGGTCCCTCTGCTACGCATTCCTTTATTCGTCAGCGATTCTGGATATTGGACGGGAGAAACGTAGTTCGGCATCGCCTCGCTAAATGCAACAAATGTTTCCACGTTAAGCCTCAACCACTCATCCCCACCATGGGACGCCTGCCCCGTGATCGTATCACACCCACATACCCATTTTCAAAGGTAGGAATTGACTACGCAGGCCCTTTTTCCGCATCTTCTGCTCGCATCCGAGGATGCCGCGTAACCAAGGCATATATCTGTGCATTTGTTTGTTTCACCACTAAAGCCATTCACCTAGAACTTACATCCGAACTATCCGTTGCAGCCTTTCTAGCTGCCTTTGCTCGTTTTTGTGGTAGACGGGGACGTCCTTCAGATGTCTACAGCGATAACGGAACCAACTTTGTAGGAGCTAGCCGTCAAATCAGCGAAGTCGGTCGTTTCTTCCGAGACGTAAATACTCAAGAAACTATCGTTCAACATTCCTCGCGCGAGGGCATTCAATGGCATTTTATTCCTCCCAGGGCTCCCCATTTCGGGGGTCTTTGGGAAGCCGCGATTAAATCTACTAAACGCCATCTCCGCACCTTAATGGGTATTCAGGTTTTATCATTCGAGGAATTCTCAACCCTACTTACTCAGATTGAAGCCGTACTCAATAGCAGACCTTTATGTGCGCTTTCATCCGACCCTCATGATCTCGAAGCCTTAACTCCCGGACACTTTCTTATCTGTCGACCGATAACCGCTCCCCCCAGTCAGTACCTATCTGATGTGCCCATCAATCGCGTGGCTCGATGGAAATTCACTGACAAGATCCATCAGTCTTTTTGGAAGCGATGGACCATCGAATATCTGCACACACTCCAGCAGCGATCCCGCTGGACGGAATCCGCCCCCGGACTAACTATCGGCGCTATCGTGCTGATCCAAACCGATAACTCGCTTCCTCTGCGTTGGCCATTAGCACGGGTTACCGAATTGCATCCCGGAGCGGACGGTATCGCCCGAGTCACTAGCCTCCGAACCGCTTCCGGCATCATAAAGCGCCCAATCACCCGCATATGCCCTTTACCATCTCAATAATGCCACTTTCGTGCCATGGGCGGGGGAATGTTTAGTCGCGGACCTGGACTGCCTGCCAGATGGAACGGGCAGATCATTGCCTCTAAAATTGAAAAATGTACTGTACCGCCAAAATCAAGGAGAGGGGGAGCGACGCTATTGAGTCACTTCACTTGCTATCAGATCGCTGAGCGGAGCAGTTCTATCAGCCATTCGCAGCTACGACCATCGCACACTCCACTTTCAAGCCGCTCTTCATAGGAGAACGTCCAGAGGTCTTGAAGTTTGTTACTCGCCAGAAGCTATGCTGAGATGATGATAATTGAGTGTACATCACACAAATTGTAAGTCACCTTTCATTACCATAAGGCCTCAAATTGTCAACTAATTTTTCTCCGGATGATTAACGTATTACATGGTACCAACCGGACAGTTCAAGTTAATTCATGATATCATACTCATTGCTCCTTCATGCCGTGATCACTGGCGAAGATAATAGTAATTCGCACATCTTCGCGCCTTATTGAAAACTTCGTTACAACGTTCAAGTTTATTTTGTAGTTATCATATCTTTGGCCATTATGCTAGCATGGAGCATTTCTGTTATTGTTAATTATCGCTCCCATTCATATTAATAATTTTTCTTCTTTGTTTGTATTAAATTACTTTGTTCATTAGATCGCTAAGTTGCATGTGTAGTTTTAAGTTATTCTTGTAGAAGCTATTATTAATTTGTATTTTCTCTTACAGGTATATTTCATATTATTTAAGAAAAGATATCTCGCATGTTATTAAAATTAATAAATCGAACGCTTTGTTAATATCTGAGATTTCATTCAAATTCCCATGGTACTTCCATTTGCTTCCTATTAAATTATTCAGTCTAATCACGCCTAAACACATAGTAAGACCGGTAGTCATGTATGGGTGTGAGACATGGCCCTTGACCAAAAAATCAGAACATGGTCAGCTCATGGAAAAAAAAATATTAAGAAGAATATGGGGCGGATTGGCCGAAAATGGAGTATGGAGAAGAATAAAGAATGAGGAGCTGATGGAGCTGTAAGGTGAGCTGGACATGCTGGCGTTGATAAAGAAAGCCAGAATTAGATGGATGGGAAGAATGTGGAAAGAATTCTAGAACACAGGATACCAAAGAGAATGCTCTATGAGAAACGAGACGGCAAACGAAGGAGAGGACGCCCTCGCATCAGATGGCAGGACGATATCGAGGAGGACATAAAGCTGCTGGGTGTGCAAATTGGAGGAGAATGTGGTGCATTGGTTGTAGCAAAGCCAACATTAGCTGGCAATGGTGGTGAAGGCTCGGGTTCTTGCAGGACCTTAGAGCTAGCAAAATAATAAGTGACTTTAAATTGAACAAACTTTATTGTCAATTACACAAAATGTTGTAAATTTAAAGCCTTATAATAATAATAATAAGGGCTACAGAAAGGAATATAATTTTTTCAAACTCTTTATTCTGAATTACTGGGCTATTATGGCCCATTTCGAAAACCAGTGTTCCTCACTTTAGCGAAAAAGGAGTTTGTTTATTTATTATTATAACGCCACTTAATGCTGCTTTGGCTAATCGGACGATCCTAATGTGGGAGCTCTAAATTTTGTCTATCCAGGTATAAGTAGAATAGAGACCTTTAACATCGTACAGACTCGGCACCCCCGGCATCACTAAGCATATTTTACTCCCTTTAAAAAATCCTAAGGCCACCTACGGCGCTGCTAACCCACGAACTTGGGAAGAGAAAATTGTTTCATCTGAAAAGGAGTGCTATGATATCTGAAAACGAAACATACGTACAAATATTTATGACTTATCTGCTTGAGAAACATAAATAAAATAATAACCTTTGAAATTGAGTAGTATAGATTCGAAATAAAGACATAATTCGATTTGTCATTGCAAAAGCAAAATAACAGTACTTAATTTTATAGTTTAGTACTGTTTATATATTTTTTGTTCTGTATATAGAACTATTAATTGTTAAAAGATATGCTTTAAACTCTAATATCGCTCACACACATGCACGTATATATATATATAAATATATTTACGGAGAGAATTCCTAAACGGCTTATGATATAAAACGTTTTATTTTACTCGAAGCAACTTTTTATTATAGTTTTTTATGCACCTCTAGAATACTACACACCAGTGATGAACTACTCGGATATTACAGTTTCCGAAGACTTATAATAAATGCTCTGAACGTTGAAGAAGATATAGGTAGAAGTTATACTGAAGTTTCAGGATTCCAAGGCTGGATTATTAAGGATCGCTATCAGAAGGTGCTAGGCAACTTCGCGTGACCAAAGTTTCTATATAAATATTTATATCCAGCCTTTTTTGAAATAGGTGGAACGAACGACGTTAAGATTTTTTTTTTAATTTCATTTAAAGTAATGTATTTTTGTAACGTATCGACCGTTATCAGATTATTGATGTGCATATATGTGAGTGTGTTCGTCTACATCCGCATATTAAAAAAATTGTTCTCTCTCGCAACACTATTAATTTTCCATCGGCTGCCTTATTATCAAATGCGATTAAATTTTGTATGATGTGACTGTTATAAGACCTATATGGATTTACGGAATTGAACTATGGGGCTCCACCAAATCATCGAATTCCTCTCGTATCCAATCCTTGCAATCCAAAATCCTTCGCAAAATCCTAAACGCTCCTTATTTTGTCATAAATAAAACCATCCATAATGACCTTACCGTTCCATATGTTATTTAGCCCATTCCAGATACCTATCATTCCATAATAAACTTTAGACCCATCCAAACCCACTAGTTTCCATCCTTGCATCCAATTCCATCCTGGACAATCCACCTAGGCGTCTGAAGAGAAGATGGCCTCGGGACCTTCTATTATAGAAATTTTATTAGAGTGCTGCCAGTGGGTAGTGTCTCTACATGTCCTATCATGTATTATTTATTCTTATAGCAGTTATACTAGATGTATATATTACAGTTGTACAACTCAATAAAATAATTTAAAAAAAAAATTGTATGTATATATTTTTTTATATATATACAGATTCATGCAGTAATAACTGATGATATATTTTATACAAAATATCGGCATGCCTAAATATTTTTATAGACTCTTTTAAGTTATTGCGCATCTTAGTGGGTGCACATTCTGCTAATTTGCTTAAAATATTTCGTAATTTTTCTGTGAATCGAGTAGGCTCAAAAAAGTGTTTCTTTTTTTTTTTTTTGTAAATTATCTCTTTCGCCACGTAATTGTGATATTTATAATTTTTTCGTTTTAGTTAAAATAAAATAAAATATAAAAAATAACTACGACTACTATCGATGAGGATCCGGTGTTTATTTCATGGTTGAGACTATACTGTTTTCATGACAACGGATGTGCAGAGAGGTCATTTGTCCGAGATGACACTCAGCCGCCAGGCTATTCCGTTTATTAAAGGTACCCAATTTATAGTGGCTGGATGTGCCCCAGGAGGGTCTGTAGATCCCGTAGGATGCATCCGTGGCTGTTAAAAGACTAAATAATTTATCTCCCACAGCCGGATTTGAATCCAGGACCTTTGACAGATTGACTCAGCACTCTGCTATTCTGTGCTAACCTCTAGAATAAGATAGAAATTGATTTATTGATCCATTTTCCTAAATCTTTGATCTTGATTTTTTAGGTTGGTTTAAATGACTTATAAATAACTGTTGAGTTTTAAACAGTGGCTAGATCAGTAATATTCTAATAACTTTCACGTACTGAAATGGTTGAAGTTTCAATAGCTTTTCTATAGTTTTAGTACTATCTGAATCATGTTAAAACTTACAGACTTAATAAGCACACTACTAGCAACAGATTTGAAACTCCAAGATATAAAGTTCCTTAGTGTATAACTTTATACCAGCTATTTCCTTTATGTCTTTCCTTCGTCAATTTACTAGAGCCAGGAATTCCGTTGGGAAATTCCAATAATATAATTGAATTCCTGGAGGAATTATATTTTCCTTAGTACCGCAGAACTCTCTCATGTTAGAAATGGCTGTCTTGTTTTATCATTGTGTATTCACCTTCTTCATTATATTTTGTAGGCTTCTTTCTAATTAAGAATTGAAAAGAAACCTATTAAGATATTCAAGGAATAGATCAGTTGTTGTTTGTCTTTTTTCGATCAATCAAATCAATGTTACGAGCTTATTGATTGTTCAGACTTCTAAAAAAAATTCTTCTATTTCTCACCACTATTTCTAAGGTTGCGATGTGCGGAAGTATTATTAACTAAAATTTTAAAATATATTTAAAATTTATTAATCCATGTAAAAGGTGAAACCATTTCGGATTTAATATAGATACCTTTTAAATCAAATGTGTAGTTTAAACCGAAGTAAAGTACTGTACTATTTCTGTTCCTGAAAATGACAAATAAAATCAGAAAAAAACAAATAAATTGACAATTATTTCGACTAAAAATTTATAAAAGAGACCGAAGTCTTACTAATAAGGGATGATTACAAAACAAAATATCTGTATTCAGAAGGTTAATAAACATTTTAAAGTTCAGAGTGGGCCATAAGGTTGTTGGCAGTTTCAATATTCAATTAAAAAAGAACTACGAGGCAGTCTTAGAACCGGAAATCGGAACGCGTATCGCGTGGCTGTGTGTTGTGAGATGTGTGTGGATGCTTGATGTGTGTGTGTGTGTATGTGTGGGTGGGGGGAGGGGGGTGATGCTGCGGATTACGAAAAGAATAAATCAGTGATTACTGCATGACGTTTGTATCGACAAGAACTTCAAGGCAATACCTCGAAGATGTGGTTTCAAAAAGATGGGGCCGCATGTCATACGGTTAGGGTATCCATAGAGCTACCACGCGTAAGTGAATATTGAAACCGGCAACACCCTTATGGCCCACTCTGTATAAAATGTAAGTTGAATATGGTTGGGGGTGTAGTACATAAATTTTACACAAATGATAACAACGTTTTATTTTTGATTAATGTGTAGGCTACCATCACGGCTGAGAATAAAACAGAACAGAATAACAATATCAGCATTGGAGTAAAAAAAAAAAAGTAACAATTTTCTAGACAGAAATGATAGGAATGAAGAGTATGAAATGCAATGATCATAAAGTTAAATAAATATAAAATAATTAATGAGAGTATTATAATAATAATAATAATAATAATAGTAAGCTTTATTTTTTTTCCTCTTTCTTCTATGTACATTTTTACATGGTTTTAAAAAGAAAAAAAGTCCCTTCTTTGGGCATAAGCCTCTCCCAATTTACCCCAGCTACGTCTGTTCCAAGCAGAACGGTGCCATAATACTCTGATGAAGTTTGGTATGTCGTCCCGCCATCTCGTAGATGGTCTCCCTCTTCTCCTAGTGCGGTGTATTGGATACCAAACCGTTGTTGCCTTAGCCCAATGTGTTGATTCCATTCTTGCAATGTGTCCAGCCAACTGCCATTTAAGATCAGATACGGTCTTGAGAATATCACGCGTACCAGTCAGCTTCCGTAGTTCTGTCTTCTTTATATTCTCCCTTCTACTTTTCCTTAACATACTTCGCTCCATTGCACGCTGAGTGGTTGCTAGGGATTTAGATATATCGTTATTTAGACTCCAAGTTTGGCATCCATAAGTTAAAGAAGGAATGATGCAAGCATCAAAAATTTTCGTTGGCTATCAATAAAAATTTTCTCAAATTACTTGAGAATTTCATTCAGTGACCTCTACCCGGACCAATTTCTTCAACATCAAAAATTTTCTCTTGTGATGTAAGGCCATGTTGCTTTTGAAAATATTTTAATGATAATATATATAATAACTAAATAACAATCGGAAGGAAACCTATTAAGATATATTAATTCACATATTACTTGTTTGTGTAGAAGTTATTGACTGCACCCCCCCTCTATCACTTTCAAATTTACTCAAGATATATACAGTCAATCGTTTTATTATCAATTAAAATAATAAATCATGAATTTGATTTAATTTTATTAATAAATAAAAAATTCATTCAAGTATATTTATTAATCAATGCAATAAATATATATTAAATGTCTCGTTTGATTGTTTGATAATGCCAGAAGATGGATGCTAATCGTCTCCTTCGTTTGCTAGATATTAATTTACTAATTAATCAAAAACTTCTGTATTTCATATAAAACTATTTGTTTATATTCTATTGTTAAATACACTCGAGCAATTGAGTCGTCTTATCAAGATTAGAGCTTATTTTGTGCAATTTAATCGCAACTCGTGCTTTCCGAGGTGGCGCAACGACCCAACTTCGTTCCTGTCCGTTAAACTTCATTCCTGTAATTCCGTGGGATTCATTCCCTAAAGTGTTCCTACCAAGCTTTAATAGTTATAGCTGTTTTTTCCTATTTCTTAATCAAAATTATTGTTTTATGAGAATAGTACCTTAACGCAAAGCAATTGATTGACGAATTTATGAATCATTTTTGGCATGTATGAAGACTGTGCTATGCTGCCCACACTTACCCAAAGAATGATCTCAGGGAAAATTGAGACACAATAGTTAAATGGGGTGCCACACTGAGATCATAACTACTGAGGCATAGTATATAATTATATTATATAATTATTAATTAAAAAAGTTATCCCTTTCTCTTCCAAAGGTGTACTTGGTTTTAGTTAGAGTTACGGTAGTTGTTTTAATAAATGAGTCTCCTTTTACATCAGATAAAATAACTTTACTTTTATTACATGGTGATCACGGCGACAAAAAATAAATATCTAACCACAAAATGTCACTTTTCGTTATATTTGAGTGCTTACATCTGAAAATTCCTACCTGAGGTACCCCGGTATCTTGACTCCTGCCTACAAATGTACTGCGAAAATATAATATTTTTAAGTACAAACCCTGACAGTCTTTACAAGGGCTTACTCTACCTTTCCAGTAACCCTTCATATTCCATGAATGTATATGAAGGGTTAGTGAGCCCAGTAATGGGTTCATTCTAATATTCATGGAATATTAAGTGCTACATATTATTATTATTATTATTATGTTGGCGCAACAACCCACAAGCGAGTTTCGGCAAACCATACCCCAAGTACTACAATACTATTGCTGGATGTTGTCATCCAAATATTTAATACTAATTTACATATAACAATTGAAAATATAAGTTATTCCAAAAAATAAAATAAATATACTAAATATCATGGAGTTTTAGAGATACCGCTTATATACAAATGTTAGGGACGTCCTGTAAAATTCAGTTACTCGGTGTAGATCTTGTCCGACTCATTGTAATGTACCTTCACAATGGTTTGTGCCCTCTGCCATACACAGCATATTCATTGCTGGGCTAAGTCCTGCCTCCAGAGCTACTTTCTCAACATCAACTATGTATAACCCTAAATCTCCACAACAGCGCCAAACTTAACACAAATACTAATGAAATCGTCCTCTAGACTGTTATATCTTTCGAAATCATTTATATTTCGTTAGAGCGTTTAGAATTCCTTGGAACTCTTGAAATGGTCAGCTTTCTGAATATGTGCCAAAGGTACAGGTTCAATTTCTACTTCATTCAAGGATTTCCCCGAATCGTTCCGTACCGATTCTGTTTTGTATTTTGTATTTATGAGTAGTTAGTCATTGATTTATTTATTTTTCAAAATAAAAAGATCTATAAACAATAATGAGCAATTAAATTAAAAAACTTACATAGGTCCCTGCACATACTTTATTACATTTTTTAAACTCCTGTTGTTGATTTATCTGGTGTGTGAAGGCTACTTTTAAGACAAGACTTATTTTATATTCATTTCTTATTTGTTGTGATTATTCAATAAAATTCCTAGTAAATAAAGTGTAATTTAATTAATCTTTGCAGGTAAGTTTATTTCGCTCATTTATTATTGTACAATTGTTAGATGCTTTTGATTATAAGCATATAATGGTTAGTATAGTATTGGATGGGTTGGGATGTCAGCTGTATGAACTGTAGAGAGCATTGGGCTGAGGATACTACATTGAGGAACACCAACAGATTAAGGAAAAAGGGATGAGTACACATTATTATGGTTTACATTGAATGACCTGTTGGAGAGATAGGATTGGATAATGAGGAAATATGTAGGATATAGGAATCTACTGATTAATGATTTTTTTATTCTAAGACGAGTCTCGGATCATTTACATGGAAATGATGCTGAATGTTAATTCAAAATTCGTTCAAATGGTTTCAGAAATAAAATTTCATTAACAAAAAGAAATTAATTTTTCAAAATTTCTAATGTAGCGTTATGACGTGACATATCCCATGATGAAATTACCAAAAATGTCAGTTGTAGAATCAGTTAAAATCTAAACCGAATGGAAAGTATGGGAACGGAGAAAAATATTATTGGCTTCTGAAATGGAAAAGTTACCGTCGGAATAATCAATAATTAGAACTGAAACGTGTGGGAGTAAAGGTCATGGTGTGCACCACTGGTCACCATTACACCATCATGCATGAACATATTCTTCTATCTGAATTATTCGTTCTTATTTCAGTTATTAAGCATTTAGGTAACAATAAATTATCACCAAGTAGGAATATATAAAAAAGCTTTGTGGAAAACATTCAGTTGAAACGTTCATTTCTAGATGAAATGACTATCGAAGTATACACATTTACCATAATTGCATTCTATTTTCCATATTAAAGCTCAGGTTACTTTTTTTTTGGAAAATATTAAAAGGGGAACAAATGAAAAGTTAAAACTCTTGTTGTAAATCAACTAGAAGCGATAACCGGCGGAATAATTACTAAATATTGTGACATTAAGTGTAAATAAAAGTGAACGAATGTCAAATTGGATGTTTTTAAATTCATCTTTTGAGATTTACACAAGTTTCGTGACTATTGAATCCGTAAATTGGATAGTAAGAAGTTTTATATCAGATCTATCGGACATCTAGATTGGAACCCTGGCCATGTCACTCTGTAGGAAAAACGACATTTTCCAATCAAAGTTCGATAAGCTATTTTTATTTCTTCGCATTCCGTTTAAAAAAAAATCCTTTTTACCACAGCCTTCCAATTTTCGACACTTTAATTACTTCCATCGGTACTTTTATTATTTAATGTAATTCCTTATGACGGATTGTCGCATTAAGTATTAAAGCTTGTAGATGATTGATGCATTATAAGGATCCCTGAAGTGAACTGTTTCAATTAAAGGTAAGAATTATTTAGTCTGATTGTATCGATTAATGTTTCATTTGTAGCGTTCGATAAAACATTTACGAAGCTTGAAGTGAATGTCTCAATTCCTTGTCAGGCATGAATAATTAATACACTATTTCGTACTATTTTTCCTCTTTTTGATTGCTTTAAGCGTTTACAATTAATTATACTTCGTAAATTAAGAATATCTCATGGTTCAGGTATTGTCATTTATATGATATTCGTCAGATCACAGTGGTTCTTTATCAACAATTAAGAATGGGTAATTTACATTTGAATATCAGCCTAAAAACTTTGGGTCATCAAGGCTATCAGCTACTGTAAATTGTATTTTCTAATTTATTTAAAAAAACTGTGGCAATAATAACACACTTCTTTAAAACAATACTTTTCTGTCAGTTATTTTTATGCGTTTTTTAGTCCTGAATAAAAAAAACAAAAAACAATGATTTGGATGGATTCATAAAACGTATTGTAAGAATCTTTATTTAAATAATTTTATTCATAAATATTTATTTGTGTTTATCCTTTATTAACATCCAATTAATAAATAAGTGGAACAGTTTCTTACACATTGAGCTATTATCGTCCACTATTGTTCTATGGTTGTCATTAACTGAATTCATTATTGAGTTTGGTTTGGTTCCTCAACACTGTTCATATACACGCCTATCCAATTCCGCCACGATCAGCGTAAAGTGTTGATATTGCATCTTGTTGATTCTGCAAATTTCCAGAAGGGATCTATTTTTTCCGTTCTTTTGTTTTTTCCTCCTATTTTTGATGCAGATTTTTTTCCCTCGTGAGATTTCTTCTTCTCAACAATTTTTTTTTTTTAATTTAAATATCTGTTTGATTTATTATGTCACTGGGACACCTATAAAGATGAAATTGTAAATTTATGACATGACCCATGTAAATTTATTTTTAGTTTATAGTTTCTCGTCATTACTGTAATACGTATATAAGTATAGTAATACTTATATCCGTTTGTTATAGTTAATATATTTCGAATAATACCTTCATTTTATCTTGTAATTTAAATCATCCCTACTTTAGTACCTTGTTTACTACAATAGCGTTATGTCTATATTTTATCTATTTTTATTGTTGGAATTCGTTATGTATCGTTTTAATTTGTTTGCATCTTGTCTATCCAGCCCTGACAAAGGCCTGCAATATGGGTCGAAATTTGGTTTCAAATAAGTATTTCAACCCTATTTATTAAATTCCTTCTGTGACCTCCTCGTTGATCAATTTCCTTTCTGAATAAATATATATTTGTTGTATATTGTATGTGTTATTGCATAATAACGATTAATTTATTTTTATACACAGTAACATATACTTATTCAAGAGTCTAAATATAGCATCAGATATTTAAATTATTCCATTAAATTAAAATGCATTTCATTACTAAATCCTTTAAACCTTCACTAATGATACCTGAAATATTAATCTGATCTTAATCTCTTCCTCTCTACCGCTTTAAGCAGTGTAAAGGAGCCGTCTTATAGAGCTTGATCCACATGTCCCGATCCTGAACTAACAACTTTCTTCCAGTCCAGGCCTCTCCTGTCAAAGGCTTCCTTAACCCCGTTCTCCCAGGTTCGTCTAGGCCTTACCCGAGGTCTTCTTCCTTCCACTTTAGTCTTGTACCATATGATGCTTTAGCCAAACGATCATCAGCCATACGGAAAACATGTCCTAACCATGTCATCCTATGTTCCTCAACGATGTCTGCTGCTGGTAGTATGCCCAGATTGGTTCTTATCGTTGCGCTCATTTCCTTTTCTCTTCTAGTTTTCACCTCAACTCTTCTTAGATACCTAGATATATTTTCATTGCTTGGAGTTGACTTTTATGCTTGGTGGTGGGAGTCTAAGATTCACTTGAGTAAGTCAGGATTGGGAGAAAGGTATTGTTACGGATCGTTCACCATCTGAAGAATCTGAAGAAGGTCTTCGAACGACTGCGTGCAGCGAACCTAAAATTGAATGCAGGCATTGTTCTCGACAAGAAGAGAAGCAGGCAACAGTGCTGAGGACTACGGTTGTCATGGACAGTTGGCAGGATGCAGAGGTGTCAAAGAAACCGGACGAGGAATTGAAACAAATAAAGCAATGGAAACTATTAGGGCAAAGAGGATCAACCTGACAGGATGTTGCTCCAATGTCAAAGAATGTAAAGACGTACTGAGCCCAATGGGACTCCATTCTAGTGGACAACGAGCTGCTGAAACGGGCATTGGAGAAAGCGGAAGGAGATCAGCGCAGACTATAGATCGTTCCAAAGAGTAAAGTGCCCGAAGTACTCAGGGAACTGCATGACGGGGTATCTGGCGGCCACCTTACATAGTACAGCTTAGTTCACCGTATATTGGAAAAGGTTCGTGAACGCTTTTATTGGGAAAACCTTGAGGACGAAGTGTTGGACTAGTGCAGGCGTTGTGCGGCTTCAAATGGACCCTCAAGAAGAGAGAAGGACCCTATGAAGAAGTTCAACGTGGGAACACCGTTCGAGAGAATAGCGATCGACATCGCTGGCCCTTTCCCTGTGACGGACCAGGGTAACCGATATATTCTCGTGGCGATGTACTATTTTTCTAAGTGGGTGGAAGCTTATGCCCTTCCGATTCAGGAGGCTGACACGGTTGCAGACTTACTTGTGAAGCAGCTTGTCAGTAGGTTTGGAGTACCCATGGAACTTCACGCTGACCAGGGACGAAACTTTGAGTCTGCAGTCTTCTGCGGGATGTGCGAATCACTGGGAATACGGAAGACCTGGACGACTCCTTTTCACTCTCAATCCGATGGCATGGTAGAGCTCATGAACAGGACAATGGGTCGATATTTGTCTAAGGTGGTCCCCGACCATGAGTGAGGCTGGGACCAGTATCTTCACCTGTTCTTGCTGGCCTACCGCAGTTCAGTCTATGAAACAACTGGACAGACCTCCGCAAAGGTGGTATTCGGCAGAGAACTTCGTTTGCCTTGTGATCTTAAATTCGGATTTAAGCCTGACGAGGAAGTTGCAACGGTCTTCAGGAAGAAGTTCGGCGGAACTGAGGAGCTAGAACGCCAAGTAGCAAGTGTCGGGAAGGCATTCCACCACACGCACGAAGGGCGACAGATGTTTTACTTAGCTACCAAGTGTGCCACTGATCAGAAGCCAACATATGACGCACTGCGGCGAAGCCTCGACTTCGAAGCTTCTGAGACTGCGTGTCACTAAGCTCGCTATCTCTAAGTTGAGCTGTAGATATGACGGCCTTTGTTGTCAAGAACATGATTGAACAGACATTCGCCAACTTTTGAGTCGCCATATTGGTGTGCACGTTCAACCCCTGGAAAGAAAAAGCGTCTCTATCGGTAGGAGCTCATAACTGCACGATTTCTCCGGACTGTGGTCTGGGACAGAGCACTTTTAAGGAGGGGACAGTGTTACGGTCAGAGAAAGAAAAACCGGTGGAAGCCGTTAACGTCTTATGCCTGTCGGCGGGAGAGATTAAGATTGTATTGGAACCACCTCGAAGATTCAAGAACGGCTTCCCCCTACTTCCGCGTGTCTAGAATATTCGACCTTGATATAAATACCGCTCGCTTCCGGGGGAGTCTGAGAGTAAACCAGCCCGCGTGATGAACTAGTAATAAGTGTATCAGTGAACTGTGGCAGTTTATGAGTTATGTTACTGTGCGTCAGTTTGTTATATTTGGAGATTCTTACGGTCAGTGAACTGTAAGTGTTAATTTGTAGTTATAAGCTCTAGCGTAATTTTATTGTATTTGTTACACATTTATGTAAATAGTTAAGGTATTTCGTAGTAGTAATATCTTATATTATTTTAGTAATTAAATAGGCCTAGATTATAATAAATATTTAGAATATTGTTTTTGTTTGTGTGTTCATTTAACGTCACTTTATGCTGCTAAGGCTAATCGGACGATGCTACAATGGGAGCTCTAAAATTTGCCTATCCAGGTTTAATTAGGATAGGGATTTTTAACGAGTACCTGACATCGTACAGGCTCGGGACCCCCGTTCAACGTCCCTTCCGAAGGGCGGCGTGGCTAAGGATTTTTTAATCCCTTAAAAAAATCCTAGGGCCACCTGCCGGGCTACGAACCCGCAATCTACACCACAGGTGACCTAATATTGTTATTGTAAATTTATATTAGTTTAATAATTTAATTGTTTGTAACCTCATTGTATTCTTTTATTCAATTTGTTAATAAATGTTAGTATCTCAAACTTAGGAGTAGTATAATTCATTTTCACACCCAGTAGCCCGTGACAGTATTTTTAAACACTGTTTTCTAGGTGCCTTTTGTAACTTCTCTTTTTCCAATAAAACCTTTTTTAAGAGACTTGAAGCATTTTCCTGCACATTTTATTCTCTCTTGTACCTCCCTATCAATCAAATAATACTCATTTAGATGGGCGCCAAGATATTTAAAGTCTGGGACTTGTTCCACAGGGACACCGTTCAAGCAGACTATTCTGTCTCCTCGTTCAGCTCTCCTTCCTATTCTCATTATTTTGGTTTTATCAACATTTATATTCATGTTGATTTTTCTTAGTTCCTCCTGAAGGACTTGGAGGTTGAACTGTAATATACTACATCTATTGCCGATTACTACCAAATCATCAGCGAAAGCGAGCAGTGTGAAGAATGAGGTCTTAAGTTTCTATAACCCAGATGGTAAGGCCTCATTTTCAGTTGTGCTCTTCTAAGAGTAGAATCTAATACTATGATGAAAAGCAATGGGCTGAGACTGCACCCCTGTCTAATATTAAGGAATATTAATGAATTATAAAAATTACTGTGTAACAAACTAAATAAAAAGAAAAGTAGATAAACTAAATGGTAATTTAGATTAAGAAATTATATTGCTATGGCTGGCTCTAATCTGTGGTCGAGGCGTGCTTACTAAACATTTCCCAGACACAGCTCTGGTAATAAAACCGAATAATACTCAGGTTTTTTAAAAATTCCTTTCCTAGATTAATCGAACAATTGATTAATTGACATTTTATTTCAAGAATGTCCAGTCAACTCTGTCCGCAAGGGGTAGCACATCCCGGACACGGGGGTAAAAATGTCAGATCGAATGAACCCTTTTGTTTTCCCCCATAACTGAGAGTTGTAAACCGGTAGAAATCACTACAGGCGAGCCGGGTCCTGGTCTGACCGGAAGGAAGATGAACTGTCAAGGTAGGAGTCTCTATTTTTCTGTAGTCTGACTAGGTTTGAGGTTTAGCCAGGTGGTAGCTCAGTTATTGATAGAGTGTCGTTATGATTTTTATTCGTCATAATTTTGTTAATAGTGAACTTTATCTTAAATTAGCGTCATTACTTTGTTGACAGTGAATTTTGGTTAAAATAGTAGTTATTATTTTATTAATGCCTTAAGGATTATTCTTATTGATAGTTGTAGAGATTAATTTTTATACAAATATGTTTTGGGTTTATTTCTTTATCAAGTTTCCATACGTGTCCTCGACTATACCATGTCCCCACGCAGGCTTTTTCAGGTATCCACGAAGTCAAAGAGAGGAGCCGCAGATAACCACTGTATTGAGAAGGGGTAAAAATAATGTAACTATCAAAAGGTTATATTTAGAGAGTTTTTAATAAAAAAAACCTTATTGCCGGCTGAAGGGATGCCAAATAATCAATTAAGTTATTAATTATGTTAAGGAAATTGAACATGACAGGAGGGATTCGAGGGAGAACTCATTTAGTAATTATAGATTGTCAAAGATCAAATTATCGACTTATATTTAATTGGATTCGTTGGCCAAGGTCTGGATAATTTGTTTATCGCTTTCAGTACTTTGTATGAATGGCTATTCGCGATTAATATAGAGCTATCAATTTGTACTACTTCGGTAATTATTTTATGGGAAATGGTCAGGGAAGTATAAAAGTATTACGACAATTATATTACGGCAAAATATTATAAATAACATACAAAGATTTGCATAAATATCGATACATCTCGTATATGTACATTTTATTTTCTCGAATTCAATGAAAAAATTTCGAATCATAATCTAGAAAATATAAAATTATATTTAAGGAATAATCTCCTTGACACGAAGGGTGATATTAATATTATTAACATTAAAATAAACAAACTATATATAATTTTTATATTAGCTTTTTTTAAAATAAATTAATTTGTTTCCTATTTTTCAATAATAACTGCTAACTTTCTATTTTGCACCTTAATCGGGCCGTGCGTTGTTTTATTCTAGAACGGATATAAAAGCTGTTTGAAGGTTTTGAATTTGCTCCATTTCGGAGAAAGAAACTGCACCAATTGACTCTGAGCAGCAACTATAAAGAATAGCTTAATATAATAACTATTAACTAAAAGTTTATATATTTAAAATTGCTATTAAATATCACAAAGGATAAATTCGTCCAAACTCGAAATGATACCCTTGACAAAACTACAATAAGAATCACCGACATAATCAGGAAAATAAGGGTGAATTTTTATGGAAATATCCTTCAGATGAACGCAAGTAGGCTGTTAAAAAAGATATTTGGATTCCTCGGAAATAAAAAGTAACCCAGGAGCAGGAAAAACGAAACATAAATGAACCTGAGAGAACTTGGTATTAAGGAGGATATGCTTAGAGATGGAACTGTCAAGAGATGCGGTTTGATTTACGACGCGGACAATTAAAATTTCGGATGAAGGAAGAAATATCAGAACCTAGAGAATGAAAAGATACAGGGCGGAGAGAAAGGCAGAGAACAAACACTAATGATTGATCCAATTAAAAAAAAACTACAAATAAATAAAAAATACTTAATGGAGTTGTATTCTATTAACATATTTTAACTATCTCTTCAAGCTCAGAAAAATCTGGCACTTTTATATTCAATGGATAAAAGAACAATAATACATTTGTTTGCCAAAATGGAATTAGACAAGTTTTAATTTGTTATGGGTGTTATTTATTGTAATTGCTGATAAAAGAAGAACATTTTATAAAAATCAGGATCTGATTATGATTATCTAAATATTTCATTTCCTTCGCTGAGCGGCAGGGTCAAATAATGTTTACTCTCCAGTAAACGTTTATCGGGAACAGTGTTGCTTTCTTCCAGGTCGGATAGAAAAGCTACTTGAAGGTTTGACGTTTATTTTGGACGACGAAACCGTGTCTACTGACCCTCAACTGCAACTATCCGTTGATCTAGCCCGATTTGTCCAGTTCTTGAAAGTCTCATGAGTTGGTGGTAGGGGCACTATTGGATCAGGGTCGTGGTGCTGTGTGTACACATTCGGTGCACAACCATGCTTGTTCGATCTACAGTAGTCGAAGTCTAAATCGAGTGGAACAAGGGATGTCCTGAGCCAGTGGCCAATGTCAGTACAGGGAACAAAGTAAAAGAAACATTCAACCCAAGCAAAAAAATAAAATAAAAAGGATCAGGTTGGAAAAGGAATCGGAGGTGGAGGATAAAAGGAACGCGTGGGCGGTGGTGGGGATAGTAAATAAAATAAAGGTATCGAGTGGCGCAGGCGCGGCGGGGCGGGGAGATCCGGCACTCTAGAGCGAGACTTGGAGCCAAGCAGAACGCAAGATGAGCCCAGCACAGACGGCACTAGTCCTCGCCGCCACGGTCGGGGTCGTCTGCATCGCCTGGCCCCATCACGTCATGGCCATCGACCTCTCCAGGCTCTACGGCCATGTCAGCGCCAAGAGGAACAGTGAGTATCCAACTTAGTTAGGGATCCGCTCCTAATGTAATGCTATAGGTTTCCGGTAGGGAGGAGGGCTTCCGGAGGACCGTCAGGCAGTTGGAAGGAAGTTGTTATCAACAGCCAAACAGGATCCAATAGTACAATTTAAAAAGCCTGTACCTCTACAATCCATGGAGGGTTCACTAAGTGGTGGGGACTGTACTGTTTCTTGGACAACGGTTGTGCATGAAACTGATTTGTTCTAGATCACGGTCAAAGCACGCTCGAATATTTCAGAATGGACTTCGTCAATGTTCCTATCCCCAAATAATGATGAGCATTCTTTTTATTTCTAAAAATTATTGTAAAACATAGGAGGGATGTAGCTCAGTGGTAGAGTGGATGAATACTGTAGGATCTGGAGACTTGTTAAGATTACCCTTAATAAGGTAAAAACCTGGCTGTTGAGTGTGATCGCAAACTATTCACCTACCTGCACAACCGTTGTCCCAGAAACTGTACAGCCTCTACGTATTGAGCCCAAGACCCTTCATGGATTGTAATTGTACAGGCTAATATAAAACATAATCTGTTTTCTTATTTATCTGCCATTTCTTTTAATCCTTAATAAGAATGACTTCAATAACTGCATTAAACATATACACCATTATCTTAAAAGTAATTCATGAAATGAAATATTACATAGAATATTAATCAGAAATTAATATTTGTATTTCTTTATTTGTGCCTAGTAGACAGACTCTGAGAAACTTAAAATAGTCATTGACGGCACTATGCCTTAATATCTTGGAACATTAAAAATTATCTATTTTTTACATGGGGATATGGGATCGTTGAAGAGAACGGATTTTTCCTGACTTATAGGCGACCCATGGTAGCTCAATTGGTAAGAGCGCTGCCACGGAGAGGCGGACGACCCGGGTTCGAATCCCGGCCAGGGCAAATCTTTTCTCTTCAAAACAAAAATATTTAAAAATTATCTATATTTTCCCAAAGAAAATATGAGTACATTAAAGAATTTAGAAAGCTATACCATACGAAATTGGGTGGAGGCATCATACCCGATGAGTATAATTGAAATATTAAAATATTGAGTGTTTAAGTAAAAGCATTATCGCTTCGCTAGATAACGGAGGAATTGAAATTATCAACGTTTAACTGGTGTTTAATCATCTTTGAGGATAGACTGAGGCGTAGATGGGAAGATTACGCTATGGTTTGGTTTCAGTTTTGATTGAGTATAGTGGTGGAAGATATCTGAGATGTACTATACCGGTATCGGTACTGAACTATTACTATTTGTAAGCAACGTTGATATATTCCCACAAAAAAAAATTAGTCGCAAAAACAATTATTCGTATTCCGAGAATTGTTATATTGATCCTTGAGGTATGGAAGAAAAAAAATGTTAAAAATATTTATTACAATACTGTTATACATTAATACTTCAAAGCAGGAATATACATATACACATATATATTAAAATATTGTTACAATTATTATATTGAAAATATAATCGCATTGAATTGTATAAAAACAATATAATGTGTACAATGTATTGTGTACCTCTTTTTGGCCAGAAGCTAGAAAGTAATTTGACCGATACTACACTCAACTTGAATTTTTTTTTCTGAATCAAGGATACTTTTAAAGAAATAATTTATAGAGGCTGGGTGAGCCCAAAGAGTACAAGAGCAGGATCTCTACACTCTGAGCTACGACACTCATATATAAAAATACAAGAACTTGTCTGGGGAATTGGATTTTATGGTTGTAAATATGGTGTATCAATTGTGGTGTATCACATTTAAATTTCTAATAAATTTTGTATACATAATTAATGTTATGAATATATTAGCGCTGAGTTTACTACCTCATGCCTTTTGAATATTAATCAATAAATTGGTTTGATTTAAAATTTTATAGAATTTTAATTCATTGTTTGTAATAATCAACGACTATATTTCAATATACTAATTATATTATTATAAAAATATATAACCCGGAAATTTTATTCTGATTCTCAGGATGAACAACTAATTAAAAAATTAATTTACTTCAACAACTACTCTCCATAATACACTTGAAAAAGTGTTTGGATTAATTTAAAATTATACCGCGCAATGTTGGAACGGAGCTCGCATAAAAATATTTTATCATAAAAAATGGGAAGAAAGGTCGTAGCAGTGTTAAGGAATTATTTTATAGGCGTCTTTATCAAAATGTATTACAGGTAAGCCCATAAAGTGGGCTTAAAAAATAAACTACATCTTGCTTCATGGCAGGTTTCCTCCTTTAGTCGAAAGTAATATTAACGTAATAAAATATACATGTTAAATTTGCCAATGTTATTGGTGCAATACACTCCTCACTTTGTCATTGTATTGATAGATTGGATTTGATTATTTGATTAATATTGTTGATTGTGTATTCTATATTGGACTCAGTAGTTTTGGCCATATAAGGATGGAATTTTGAGATTTGCACATACGTTATGATGTCAATGATGTGGATGCACGAATCACCATCAAGATGTTACGCAAATTTAAGCCTTAATTTTAATACCTTAATGACTGAAATTTTATTATTAAAGAAGACAGATAGTACCCAGAGGAAAACTGTTATACGAAAAAACCCTTCAATTTTAATAACATAATAATTGACATTTTACTGATAAGAAGACCCTAAAGGAACTTCTTCCAGATCTTTAATTAAGTCCTTTATTAAGGAGATATTCCATCCAGCTTCTTCACTTCCGAAGAGTCATGTCAACCGTATCCAAAAATTTTCATTCATTCTTGTTATATGTGCAATGTAGAGGCAATGTTATGTTATATAATAAAAAATATTGAAATATCCTGATGAGACAGATAGATCTGGTTGAGTAACCCTTCCGAGTATTCCGGGGACATCAACTGCAAAAGCAGAATGGAGAAGGAAAACATATAACCAAAATAATACAATGATTTCATCTGCAAATATCGACTTCCTCCGCAAATTAACCGCACGTATCGCGTGAAAGTAACAAAAAAATGGCTGTGGGTGAAACTATAAATGCAGCCTAATGTTTTTAAAGCATTTAATCCGATTTATAATGGAGACTTATCACTCTTAGAACAACTTCATAACTCAAAAAACCTAATTTCGCAATTGGGTACTTGAAAGTTCCATACGAGTTAAAACAAAAATGGCTATTAGTAAAGCAAAGCATTCCAATTATGTCATTATTTCCACAAAACTTCTATTTCAAACATGATTCAAATCAAAATATGGCTTTATAAAAAAAAATGTTGGAAACGGAATACATATATGCAGTCCCTGAATTAAAAATTCTTCAACCGATACAATAGCTGATAATTGCTTTACCAAATTTTGAGTTGTCTTTCTTTTGAGGGAGCGATATGCAAGTATGTATATAGTGAAGCAAGTACTATAGAATAACAAAATATTAAGGTTATTTATTTATCATTGTATATTATTTGAAAGTTAATAAAAAGTATTATTTTTAAATACTGAAACGCATACAACGGAACGAAAGTTGTTTACTGAATTCATCACAAACTTTTACGACATTGACAAATCTAGGCAGAGTAGCATAACTTCATACTTGCTTTATTTGTTTGTTAAATTCAGTTTTCTTTTCGTTATGTAATTGTGTTTTTATTATGTTACAGTAAAATTACAGTTCTCATAATACTTTTGTAGTTTACTTATGGAAATGATTTTTTTTTTCCAATACTAAATAAATTAAAAATAAAAACAAAACATGCTGCCGGTGGAAAAAAAAATTAGAATCGTTCCGTTCAAATGAAATCGATCCGTTCAAATGATGCGTTGAATGTTTCCAAGAAATTGCTATACGACCTTTATAAATAAATAACAGTATTTATAGGTAAGCTAGTCAGAGGAATTGATTTCATCAGCCATGTATATAACTATTTTATCTTAAGCGAGTAAGATTGAGTTTTGTATATCCATTGTATTCTAAGGCTCATATATTATAAAATAATATATTATCAAATATATTTAACAACTAATATTTGATAAAATATAATTTAATTTCGTATATGGACTCTAAAATATCGTAGAATAAAGTTCAAGACAAATTTTACTCAAAAATATTGTTGGGCATGATATAATATATCCATTTAATTATATATGTGTTGGTTTCCATAATTTGTTTTTAAATATATTAAATGTATATTAACGAGTACCCTCTGCCTGCCTAGAAGCGGTCCTACCCCTGTTTTTTTGCACTTTCTTTTAGGAAAACAAATTGATAAACTAAAGTGCAATATTTATGAATAAATAGAAAGAACATATTGTACATATCAATCTATCTTTAACTGGAGACCTTGGTGGACCTTGGCTTCTTCAACAATTCTCCTCCACACAGATCAGTCTTCGTATGCCCTTTTCTATATCTCGACACCCATCGGACAGAAGGTCATATTCATCATCTTCTTCATTTTAGGGAGTATAACACGCTCCATTCTTAGGACATGTTCCAGTCATCTCATTCTGCCTTAGCCATACTGAAACCAATATTATAGAATCAACCGGGTTTTCTCTAGTTAAGGTTACCACCTTTTTAGATGCTGGGATAGCCCCAGGAGGGTCTGCATGTCCCACAGGGTCCATCCAAGGTTGCTAAAAGATTAATTAATGCATCTGCTACAACTGGATTTGACACAGGCCCCTCAGCAACTCAGAGGTCTCCAATCTTAGCTGCCTTACTTCCCATATCCAATAACAATCTTTAAAAATACAGTAGTATTGTTGGATTGAATGGTTATAGAATAGAATAGAAAAATAATTTTATTCTGGGACCAGGTTCCTTTAGAATAACAGAGATAAGCATGTTTAAGTAAATATTTATCTGGCCAAAAGCCTACATCTGAATAAAACCATATTTACAAAATATCTTGACAGTAAATAACTAAACAGGTATGTTTTGGTAGATAATCAGAGAATGTAATGCAAAATTAAAATAAAAACAGACAAATTTACAATAAAAAGAAATAGGCTTATAGAAAAAGAAGTTAATACATGATAGCATCTAGTAACAACAAAAAATGATATCATTGTGAGTGAGAAATATTTATAGTAGTTCATCAATCGATCAAGTTGAATATATCTATAAATTATTTATTGATTATAAAGCATCTGATTGGGAATTTAGGCGATGTAGGAAAAGATTGGATTTAAATGAGGCTAAAGAAGACGCATAACGGATATCGAGTGGAAGTGAGTTCCAAAGAGAAATAGAATGGACGAGAAAAGAACGCTCAAAAGTTTTGGTTCTATGGGAACGGATATAAAGATCGGAAGGGCGAGATCTTGTGCCCCGGGATTGGATAGAGGATTTGAATTGCAGGAGACTATCAATGTAAGATGGATGTTGTGTATAATAACAGATACTTTACATTGGAACACCAGGTACGTTTTAAAATAAACATAAAGAACATAAGGTGCTGCCTTATTAGTCATGCTAATGATGTTTGACTATTATTCGGGCAATTACATGATAAACTTAAAATTACTTGGAAATGATCGGAGAAAAACACGTTTTTTGCTAAAGTTTATAATTTAAAATTCGGCTCGCTTGTTAATATCTATATATTCCACCGTGTGTTGATCAAGTGCACATTGAAGCGTAAAACTCGCTCCCCAACGGCATAATCTCTGTTGAATAAATTGCTCAAGTTTTGAGCGTCAAAGGCGGGGGAAATTCAAGCTTAGAAAGTTTCCTGAAACATGCAATTTCTAACATGCTCCTGAGAAAGAGTTTACATTAAGCCGAGAGAGAGAAACGAGCGAGAAATAATATTTACCCGAACCATATTCGAAAGCCAATCTCATGAACACGAATCTAAAACTTAGAGATGAAAAAGTACTATATATAAAAAATATTAGCTAGAAGTAAAACATGAAGTTCTTTTCTGTTTGCTTGAAAACTAACTGTACTCTCTTTTAAAGGGTCAACACAAGGATTACTACATAATATTAAAAATATTTATTAATGATATTGCTGAACGTGGTAGAACAGGATAGCTTAGTTGTCTTACGAGTTCAAATTCAGCTGTCTCAGATAATTTATTTAATCTGTTAATAGTCAGGAATGGACCCTCTAGAATCTATAGACCCACCTAGGGCCTACCCAGCTTCTATAAAGTGGGTTCCCTCAACTGAATTAAAAACCTGACTGTTTCGTCTCTACCATAAACTGAGCCCAGAACCCTTCGTGGGCTGTAGTGGTACAGGTTTTTTTTTTATTATGGTTATAAAACACTAGCACACCAGTCCAAGTTTTTGTAAATTTTATTTTATTTCACACAGGTTTACCCTGATGAGACTAATAATTTATCTTGATTTCCCAAGAGTATTAACACAGATTGAGAGTTCACCCTGTGAAAGATAAAAATTCTGCCTTGGCCCACCCAATCTCTATAAAATTAGTACTTTTAGTTTCGGGAATACTTAGTGAGTGCGCATGACGTTGACGATATCACCTCCTTCCACAACTGTTGAAAATAAAAATAGTATATTCTTCATCATATGCTCAATTCAATACCTTTTGCGGGAGTTAATTATATATTTTTTTTAACGATCTTGAGTTTTAGTCAGTATATTCATATATATTCAACTATGTTATGATGGGAGCCATAACACAGGTCTAGAGCGAATTTATTTATTTTTATATTATTATTGATTGATATGCTACAATTTACGGAATTATTAATATGTTTGTAATTAATTTATATAAAGAAGATGGCCACGTGACCTTCTTAGTTGAACCAGTGGGCAGTTTCTCTACTTGTCATTACCTCATGTCATTATGTATCACTAAGCCTATTTACTTGCATTATTGTAATACTGTTGTAAATATTAATAAATAAATAAAAAAATGTATATATTCATAGTTATTGAGTAATAATTATATCTATTATTTCATAATCCTCCGTTGTAGAATTGGTTGACAAACCTCTGAAATGAAGTTTGAAACTTAAAAAGGGATGAAATAATAACAAAGAATGATTCTATTATTCATTCTTAATGTCATATGATGCCAGCGCCCGTACAAAGAGGGTCATTATTTTTATATAGCTCATGTTTCCTCCTTTTTATGATTATATAAAACCTGTATTCTTCTTTGTATTATGTAGGCTCTATCATTATTCATAAGATCCGTCGGCTCTATAGATACTTATTTTAGGTTTTAGGTTATTCAGTCCAATGATTTTTTTTTCAAGTATTTACTCAATTATGTAATTAATAATTTTTAAAAATAAGTACTTTCGGAATGAATAATTATTATTTATTAATATCGTTACACATATATATATATAAAAAAAAAAATTATGCTTAATAACGAACTCAGTTTCATGACTTATGCAATGACAGTGACATTGCCAGTTTTTTGTTTCATAAAAAAAATTCAAACGGCTGATGCCTTCAATTGAATATCCAACTAGAAAAAATACATACGCGGTTGATTAAGAAGCTTCTCTTATATGTCTTATTAACTTCACTCCAGACACTCATCGTATTATTTAAATTAAAAAAGATATTATTAATTATACTGATAAATATGAACTATATTTTTTGGAAACTTGTTAAACTTCAAGATTCAAAACAATTTTATTTATTAAATATGTTACATCAGACCTTTTTGATTTTTACAAAATTCTTACGTGAATATACATCACCCTTACATGAAATACAAAATATTTGTATTTGATAGTATTTATAATAAAAAGAAACAATACAGAACTTATATGTGCATCGCAGCGAGTTTTCATGTTAATTTTCTTGATTTAATATTCCGATCGAAAAAACATGGCAATAGGCAACAAAATACTGTTTTGGAAATTTAATTTATCAATTTTTTTTTCGTTTTGTAGTTACTGTTGAATTAATTTTTCTTATCAACGTTAAAATTCTTAAATATGTAGGACTTTTATATAACTAGTTTTTATAGATATAATTTATTATAACTAGATACATAAACTACCATAATTTAGTGATTTTAAATTTAAATATAATTAATTTTAGCCGTTTTCGAATTTTCGCTAGTATTATTGAAAGTTAAATTATTTCGTATGTAATTATTTAGATGCTGATGTAATTTATATTTTATTAATTATTAAGATTATCAGTAGAATAGTATTGTTCTTGGTTCAGAATAATTCCATTATTCAGCGACATATAATTATTTTTATAATAATAATAATTATTCTTTGTATTCCTTTCATAATTTATTTATACTAATAAACATTTAATTAAAACAATGACAAAATTACAATTTTAGACTAAGACGCCGCCAGACTCGACCTTCAATACTTAAAGGTTATGCGGAATGGTATCTGCTGGCGCCGTGCGCATTGTTAGTGTGAATAATGTCAGGTTATGATGTTTTTAATTTTAGATCAATTAAATCATTTTCAAATTCTAGAAACTATTATAATTAAAGATTTAGGAAAAAACAATATATATGATTATTTAAAATATGATTCCTTCAAAAATATTAATTTTCTTTTGTATATCACTAGCCATTTCATTATTTCATGTATCCATCAAAAGAATAAGTCTTCTCTGAAGACCAATTCCATTTTTTCATTCATCCTTGGACAGGTTAATCCTTTGAGGCGGATTCTTGGAATCCTTTGAGGCTGGAAGAAAGTTCGGCTCCTGAGGCAATCCTGAGGGACTTAGTGCTTTATTTCTGGTGAGCTTAGATCTTTAGCGCTAAGTGCGGATGATGACTTCGTCTCGACTTTATATAGCATCTTCTACCGGGCTTTCCAATTCACTACATAAGCCGTATCCTATCTACTCTTTGATTTCCGAAGTTGTTTACCTAGGAGCTCGAATTTGTGTTTAGGTATTTTTTTGAACTTTATAGGTATTTGACAAAAGCGATAGTTGAAAAAAAGAGATAATTGCATAAGTTGTAAATATTATAAGTTGTAGTATTTTAATATAATTGAATTTTAAAAATAGATAAATTACTGAAAAAATTTATTTACCTTAACTAAGAGAAATTCTGAACAAACTAAAATTGAACTCTTGAGGAGGGGTCCAGTATTCTACTCAGCGAGCAGTGCTTCACTATAATAAAATCTTTTTTTTCTTTTTTGAGCTAAAAACATTTCGGTTCAAATTAAATAATTTCGGATTATTTAATTTTAAAAAGCCATGAATTCAGCTCCCAAACATTAGAAACTGTAACACTCGCTATGTTTTTCAACATTGCACTGACATATTTTTTTTATGTTGGTGTGCTAATCTTCTAAAAAACGTACAATTGTTTTAGCCGAAAAGACGTTTAAAAACTAATGACAACATCTTTCACTCCAATAATACAATAATAGCCTATATTTAGGAATTTTATTGGCAATTTTTCATCATTTGTCACTTCGAGTTGAGTCATAAGTTTTAACTTTTCACCCGCTTCCCTTTTTAATACTTTCCATAATACAAGTTATCATGAGATTTAGACTATCATTTCAATAAAGATACACCATCTAAATTTCAAAACTTTCATCGAAACTTTTATTTCTTGATGAAATGATTATTGAAATTTACTCATTACCCTTAATTACATCTTCTTTTTAATACCAAATCTGATGATAACTTTTTTTTTGGAACATATTAAAATTTAAACGAATAAACAGTTAAAACTTGTACCTCAACTCGAAGCGACAACCTGCGGAACAGAAACCTTTTTATCTATTTTATGAATGCTTTGGAATTATTATTACAAATAGCATAACAAATAACCATTTCTTAATCATTTTTATTTCCTGACTTTTTTTTTATAAAAAAAAATCCGAACGTTTTTATGTAATGAATGATGCCTAAATTATGGTTAGGATTGATGAACTTATGATGAAATTAAACATGAAAATGACCAAATTATCTCATGTTCTAGTTCGTATCAACATTCCTAACCGAACCTGAACCTAACATCTTAAAACTGTCCTGATTGTTTAAAAAATATCTTGAACTCTTTGCTCCTTCATCTAAAATTATCATAATAAATTCATAGTTTAAAAAAATGTGATTATACTGTGATATTCAAATGACTCTAAAACTACTACTTAAAACCCTAACGCCTTTAATATTCTGCCTCAAAAGCCCCCATGCTTAAGAGTCGTTTTGATCAGTTATTCAAAAAGTGAATCTTGTATATCTTAGTTGATACCAAATGAAAATTCATCATTGCTCAACCGCCCCACTAGACTATTTTCAAAGGCTTGTAAACTTGTTTATATTTTAATAAAATTTTTATTCAGAGATAAGACGTAACTTTGTTTGCTGAATTTAGAATTATTTATTTTCTTTAGAAGTTTTTATTTTTGTATTTTCCAAAAGGGTTATAACTCCGGCATGAAATTAGCTTTAACCTAATATAATGTTCTAGTATCTTATTTAATTTTTGATTGATTTTTGGACCAATTTTCTTAAATATAAATATTAGTCAGTATATTTAATATTAATATGGAGTATCAAATTTTGTTATTAGTTATTATGCACTAAAATTTATGTAATGCATTCTATATAAATAATTATACAATTATAATTTGTAATTATAAACCAAGAATAATTTTCTATGTACTAATATACCAAAATAAAAAATATTATAATATTCTTTATTATTTTAATCAAATTTAATATTTTATGTTCCATATTACTTGAAGGTATAGTCGCAAGGACTATATATTATTTATTGATTACATTAATAGGCATTGTGACATGAAGATATGCCCTTTTTTACGTATATACAAGCCCAAACATATATGTAATGATATATACCTTAACACTACTCATGTTTGGCATGCTCAATTCTCAATCAATTCTATGAATAATGTTTTTTTTTAAATTCTATTTTATTAGCTTCGTTTGTATTTACGTATAAAGGAAGATTTGAACCCGATTCTCTGAAACTTCATAATATTGAATAAGATTGAAACCTTGCATACTTTTCAAGCACCAATAGCAATGCAATAATTTAATAAATTTGTCTCATCATGCTGACCAGGATTTCTACTATTAGCGATTTTTCATGTCCGAACACGGTAGATTCTTGTGCTTATTACTGAGGCATACATGGCTTAATCTTTCAAGCTAGCTTATGAATACTGGCAGGATCAACTGGGGAGTTTCATATATTTTTCATAAAAAAATAATAAAAGACTTTATTAGTTTCTTCTGGTTTAGACCGTGTTGATAAATTTTTCACCAACGTTTCGCCATCCATGCTGCTGACTTCTTCTGAGAAACCCTCCCATTTCAACCCTCAAGAAGTCAGCAGCATGTCTGGCGAAACGTTGGTGAAAAATTTATCAACACGGTCTAAGCCAGAAGAAACTAAAAAGGTCTTTTGTAAAAGAGTATTTAAAAAAATAATAGTTAAAAAAAATTAAAACCAGGCTTTTTGTATATAGTCGAACTAAAAAGTATAAAATGAATATTAGTTGAAGTAACTAAAAAAAACACATTAATAGGAAACAAAACTAAAAAGTAGATCATAATTTTAAATAAGTTTAAAATACAAATGAGTAGTGAAAAAAAAATCATTTTATCATAATAAAAGCGTGGGGTATTTTTTAAGGATATTTTCACAATGAATACTTAAAGTTCAGAAAATTAAATATTTACAAGAATCGTGCTCAATTATCTCACGTTTTTACTATAAAATGATTTTTTTTTTTGTTCATAACTCTATTCTTATTTTAAACTTATTGAATTTTTTCCTACTTTTTAGTTTTTTTCCTATTAAAGCGTGATTTTTAGTTATTTAAAATGTTATTTATTTTAGAGAGGAAAATAGTTGACTGGGTGATATAATGGAGAATGGAGATAGTCGGGGGTGCAGTCAAAAAACAGCAAATAAGTTTTGACTTATTTGGTGTTTTTTTGACTGCACCCCACAACTATCCCCATCTTCTATTATTAATTTTATACTTTTTGGTTCTGTTAACTACGAATGTGTGATTAAACAAGCTATTATTTTTTTGTTGAAAATTATTTTTAATTAAGTGCTTCGCCTATACTCTTTTTCAAAGCGGGTGAATTTCGTATAAAGGGGAGAGTAGAAAATAATTAAATCCTCGACTGGATTAGAACAAAGAAAGAAGTGAGGCGGAAAAAGATAGAGTCCTGAGTAACAGGTCACGGAATCGACCACAAAAAGGTTTTTAGGCGAGGAAGGGGAATTCTAGGGGATAATGTCGGGCTTTAGTCTGCGTCTCGCTCGAGGTCTTAGGTCTTAGCTTAGCCTTATCTCCTGCTACATCCGTCTCCATTTCTCCCTTATTGGTCGGAATAAACTTGGAATAACTCCTGCAAACTCCTTTATTATGAGTTATATAGGATTATAAATAAAGTCGTATTATTTATCGACCCCACTTCCATCGCTGTGCCTTCGTTGTAAAAATTTAACTCCGGGGTTGCCTCATGGGACAGCCCTGAATATTTTTCTGGCGCGAGAGATTTATGTTATCTTATGTTATGTACTTTTGCATAACATGTTTATTGTATTTTGGTAGAAGAGGTGAACACTAATGCATTACAAGAATACCAAAATCCCAATACTGTAACAGAACTATTACCATCAGCCACATTCTTCAAGAATGTGTCGATGTTACACCTCAAACTTAAAATCAAAAAGCCTTGACTTATGATGCCTTATATGATATGGCATTCAAGTTTTTAAAGTCAAACAATTTATAATCACGCGTTAAAGTTTTGAATAAGTAGCATAAAACAACTCTTCAACCTACTTAAAAATATTTAATTTTAAAAAATCAAATAAACTGAGAAGGAAAAAAAAATTAATACAGTATCGTTGATGAGCAATGTAGTATAATAAAAGGTCGGAAGGTCTCCGCTTCAAAGCCGGCTCTGGTAGAGAATTTATTTAATCTGTTAATTGGATGTATCCTGCGGGACATGGAGACCCTCCTAGGTTTCACCCAGCCTCCATAAAGGAAAACCTGGCGGTCGAGCATGATGGCGGACAAATTGCCTCCCTGCACATCTATTGTTATAGAAACAGTAAATTTCTACCATGTTCTGAAATATTTTTGGGTTTTGGTGGTGCAGGTGTGTGTTTATTGCAATAGCAGTGACTTCACTGGAACTTTAATAATAAGAACTCGGAGCTTGCCAAGCCGATTGAACATTTTTCTGGCCCGCGAGATTCACCAAGATTTTTCAAAATGTTTATTTTATAGTGGGTAATATAGTAAAAACCAACGTATAAAAATATACATTGTTGATGCATCCATATATTGAAACGTTAACCCAATCGTTTTAAAAGACATTGCCACTTTCAATGTTTCTTATCTAGTCACCTTCATTTCTTCCACAATAATGCTTATATTTAATAATAATAAGGATATATTTTCTTAGAAAAATATTTGTTGAATTAGTTACATGACATTTGTTATGGGTTCTGTGGCAACAACGATCCAGTGAAATGGTGGTAAAAGTGTCTGGCCTCGTCATGTTAGTTTAACGTTCCACCTCTGTTATTATTTTGCTGTGGACATATGCCTAGAGTTGTCCTTGGACTATGATTAAAACAGGGTACGTTTTTTTTATTTTTCGTCAATTTGTTGCCATAAAAATGTTCATTATCCTTGAGGCAAATAATGTTGTGTTGATGTTGCAGTGATATTTGTGGCAGTTTGAATTGGCGAGTCTGTTTTTCCTCGTAATTTGTAGTTAAACCGTCCGTAAAGGGCCCATTTGAGCTTTTAACTGTTGACATATGAATATTGATGAATAATGTTAATAATGCACCGTTCAGTTTATGCTAAAATCAAGTTTTTAGAGTAGAAATTATTTTATTCCACATTCGGGTTAATCACTAATTGGGAATAAGCGTCCGTAAATAAGCTTGTGAATTACCAAAGAAATAGGTATCTAAATTCAGTTTTATATTTAATTAATTTTGCAGACTTAAATTATAAATGTAAACTTCTTGTTATTTAGTAAATATTGCACTCAAGCCTCCCTTTCGCGCTTATTTCATGATGTTCCGTAACTTCTAAGAACTAAGTATTGCGCATCATTTGCCTGTTGTTACAATGGTCTTCAACATTTAGAAGGAATTCGATGATTGTTTGTTGGTGTTTAATTGCGTAAAACCCTTAGGTCATCAATGGCTACGGTTCGCTATGTAATTTTTTTTTTTGGTATATTTTTCGATGAATAACAAACACACAAGATCATTCATACAGATACTTACAAACGTACACCCACCCACACAAACACATTGCTTTCAAAAACTGATTGTATCACTGTCTTCGATAAATTTGAGGCTGGTATAAAATATGTTTCACTGTAACAGTGGCGTTACAATATTGCCATGAAGGAGGTGGCAGTTTTTTAATTATGCATGATTGAGTGGCCTAGTCTCAAGAAGGAATTTGAATTCCTAAACACTCAGTTATCGATTTATGGTCTTTCTGATAATATTTAATGAAAGGTAGCCTTAGGTTTCCTACGTTCTTCATTAAGATAGATCTTGCTTTTACTAGCATTCAGTAACTAGAAGTAACTTCAGCATGTTCTATAATCTCTTTATGTCGCTATTATTGTATTGGGGTTCAGCAAAAAAAAGTTCACATAGACAAGATACAAACAACACAGTCCAAAATTCTCAGAAAAATTATTAATGCACCATGGTATATTTCGAATCACACTATACACAACGACATCGTCCGTTACCGTTGTCCATAAAACAGTACAGTCTGTACCATGTTCACGGGTTGTAATGGTATAGGCTTTTTTTTAGGACATTCCCACTATAAAATCATATATTCATAACAAATACATAACATTCCACTCATCGACACAATATCACCCAAACCCACTCGTTCTTCCGCTTTCCTACTCCCTGTTACCTGGACTTGATAAAAAAAGGTTAAAAAGACATTGTCTAAGAGACCTACTCAACAATTGATATATATATATATATATATATTTTTTTTCTCCAATATAACTGGATGATCAGGTAGAATAGCGAAGAGAAAGATACTTCAATCAAATTTGCTGGATGCGCAATTGCGAGGTGCAAAGGCAAATTAAATCATTATTATTGTTTAAGTTCATTGGAAGAGAAAGTAAGGGTCTAATCCGTTTTCCCTTTGATTTATAAGATATAAAAGAATAATACGACTGTCCTACTTAGTTTGGCTCACGATTACTTCATTGTCACCTACAACAATAGCAAACCTCCGATTCCGTGAAAAGAAAACACTCCAGGAGCGGTTCATCGGATTCTCCTTGTTTAAAAATTGAACATCCCTTTCCTAGATCGAGATTGGATCTGGTCGGGCTTAATCCGGTCCATTAGGGGATGAAAGGGACCCGGCCATGGAATAGCGAAAGGAGGGAAAGAACTTAATTACTTTTTATAAACTCTGCGGGAAAGTCGGCTTCTGAATTAAGTGCATTAGCCAGCTTTGCTGAGGAGTCGGAATTAAGTTAGTAAGCTCTAACTATAAAGTTTGATAGCTTTCTTAGCATTATCAGCGGCTAGACAAAGGCTGCATAAACTACAATAACTAATAACATTATGACTATTATCTGGGATGTATCCGGCTGTTCAATAAAGTACTTCATTTTCAAAGCACAATTTAGAAGGCATAAATTGTGCCTTGGAGGTTGTAGGATGTTTCCTCTGGTTATAATCCATAACCATTGTAATCCACAGATGGTCGTGCTGTATTTTGGGGCTAGAATGTGCTTTATTCGTTTTTTTCCTTTTCTATTATTCCCTTTCAGTGTTGGGGATGCCTAAATGGGCCAAATATTGATAAGTATTTGTTTAGAGACTTGAAGCTGTTTGGTTGGAATTTTTCCAGTAATATCTTAACACGTATTGATTATGATGTATAGAAAAAAAAGAGAGTGGTAGAGCACTGAGTAATCACGCGGAAAATCCTGGTTCAAATCCTGCTGCTGGTAAGACTTTTATTTAGTCTGTTAGCAGCCGGAGATGGATCATATGGGATCTAGGACCCTCCTGGAGCTCACCCAGCCTCTATAAAATGGACACCCAAAATAAGGGGGAATCTGGTGGTTGAGCGTGATCTAGGACAAATCACCTTTCTGCGCAACCGTTGTCCATAAAATAGTAGTCTCTACCATGCTCACGGGTTGTAATGGTATAGGTTTTTTTTATTTTTTTATGATATATGCTTTACTCTTTGGTTATAGTTCTTTTATCTAAGAACTTGGAATTATTATTGGCCTTATATTTATTTCTATAGGATCTCCAAAAAAAGTAGCAAGGTGAATAAGTATGAGGGCACATGCTCTTTATGCACGAGTTTTTGAACTGTCCGGTCAAACCGTTATATATTTTGCTAAATCGATTCTGATGCGCATCCCTTTTTCCGTAAAGAGGGCACGGATTGGAGAAATTCTTAATAACTTCTTCGATCAACGGCTGGTATAGTTCTAGGATTGCATTATGTCTTCGTATTACCAAGAATTTAACAAATATTTCGGAAAGCATATAAATTTATTTTATTTATTTATTCGAACTGGAATAGACAAGATAGATTCTTTATTTATATTTATTATCGGCAATACCCTGCGCGTTTATAAACATACATTGCGAATCGACGATTTTCAGAAGGGGTGAAATGGTCTGGCATATCAATATTTGAATATAACCGGTGATGTTTTAGCCGGCAGTATTCCCTAAAAGGTAGGCTTTTAAAGATAACAAAAAGGCCCTCTAAAAGGCAGATTACATTTTTTCCCCATCGGCTATTTACATTTTATTCGAACGAGGAAAAATGGAAGCGGCTTATAAAGTCTGGAAATGTTAAAAAGTAAGCAGGCGTTAGTGCCGACTTGGGTCGACTGTTTTCAACATTTAATACTATCTTAACCTCATGGAAATTATTGAATTATTGATCAATGTTTTTATCTTATGAACTTATAAAAACTAGATAATAATAATAATTTGGCGAAAGGTAATACTTATAACAATAATGGGAATATTCATTAAACTTAAACATAGTTAAAAACTCTTGTCTCTAGCGACAACGTTTTAAAAGGTAATTACTTGAAGACAGATTTTACTTTTATCGATCTTCTGTGCGATGTAGGGGTGCATCGTGTGCATACCGGTAAAAATTTTGTACATGCTATTTTTAACAATATGTCAATCAGTATGTATACTATCTATGAAAGTCAATCAAATTTCACATTAAGATAATCCGTTATGCCTCTCAGAGAAATCCACGCGTTGTAGAGTTAAGTACCACACCGAAAACTTCATTGAATTTGTTAAGATAAATATTTATTGAATCAGAATTTTTCATGTTGTTCTTGGTACGAAGTCTGTTTTGCTTATCAGTGGAGTGGTCTCGGGAATTTAGGAGTTGTTAGTTGTTTTAAAGCACATTCAAGTTGGAAGAATAACGAAACTACTTACTTCTTTATAGTAGCTTGAAGTGGTTAGTTTCGAATTACAATATGTTCTTCTCAGGAATTGAAGAAAAATACGAAAAAGATTATATTGCACACATTTAGTATATATGATGCCTTAATATTATGTTTTTTTGTCATCCCTTAGGATCACTTTATAGCTTTATTTTCATTTCGGCTACTGTTATTTTCTCTTTCTCCAATATTCCTTCATGCGTTCACTTTCAAGTTCCTTTGATGCTCTGTCCATTTCGTCCATCCTCCTCTGATCTTTCATCTTGAAACCCTTACAGATTTTTCACTCACTGCTCCCATATTCTTTTGTAACGTGAGATCCTGTAATTTATGCTTGTTTATTCTAAATGTCTAAAGATGCCAGACATTTCTTCCGCATAGTATCCAAGCTACTCTCCACATTCTGGTAGATTTCTCTGTTATTTCGCAGTTTCCATCCGTCTTCAGTCTAAATTCTACACTTGTTCTTTCCTAGAATTCTTCTTTCAATTAATTCCAGGTTATCAATCATCAATTATACTCATCGAGAGGCATTTCATCTTTACGATAGTGTTATAACGTCTTATTTTATAATGTCAACCTATAATCCCTTACCATTTTTAGAATCCGATCTCCAACAAAATTTTCCTGCATGGTCTCTCGAATTGAATATTTGTATACTAAGAATTAATAATATTTAACACTACATTACACTAGTATGAAGACAGGAGATATATGAATTATTCTAAAAATAATTTGAGAAATCGTCAAGAAAAATACGCTCAGGATACTTTCCTTAAGATAATTTCCAGAGCTTTCAGTTTTTTTAATTATTATTTAATTACAAAATTAAACGATACTTACAGCTGGCACTAAAAGGGTTATTAGTTTCAGACTTAATTCACATCTAATTTTCGTCTCCTCTCGAAGGTATGAACGTTTTTTCGTCCCTTCTAAGTTGACATAGTTCACTGATAAAAATTTAGGTCCGTTATTATTTTCCTAACCAGAATACCTTTTATGTTATTACGGGGAAGTTTTAATGAAAATAGCCCAATCTCGCTAAAGGTATTTAAAACCTGCCATTTGAACAAGTTAGGGTAAAATGGCGGCATTAGGGCAGAAGGAGGGTGGGGGATGAACCATTTACTTTAAGAAACCATAAAGGCCACGCTCCCAACTAATTTCCCCTAACGACTTTCCGATAAAACTTCTTATAATGTTTCCTCCGAGCCTTCCCCGGGTCTAATGGTGATTTTGTCGAGCCGGCTCAGGTAAATTGCAATTACAGGAAGGTGATATTATCGAGTGGTTTATGGGTCGATTAATAAATCTCGGCCTAATTATATGAAAATATTTAAAGTAATGAACTTTCTAAATAATCCATTAAAACATGGTAAATATATTTACGGAATAAGTTTGTACGAGGCCTGATGATGCCCATTTGCTGATTGTTCTGCAAACGTGCATCAGTAGGTCTCTACTTAACTAAATTTATATTACATTTAGAAAGGGGAAGCTGAGTAGTGCTGTATGTACTGCTGTGACTTACAACTTATTTAAAATATTTGAGTTATTATATGATAATTTTTTTAAATATTATCATAATTATTGTATCTATCAACAGCCATAGATTAAATCTGTGGGATTTTCAAACTCTCGTGGAGCTCACTCAGCCTTAGTAAAGAGGGTATCCTTTGACTGTATATGTTTCAAAAACAATACAGTTTCTATCATACAATGAAGTGGTGCAGTTCTTTTAAACTATTGGGTGTATAAGCTGGCGAACATTAAAAAAAAACACAGAAGAAAGAATTAGCTTTCTAAATTTAGTTACATGCTCCTCTGGCCATCACACCAGGAATGAATTGGACAGTTCGCTTACTGATGATGGAAATATTGTTGAGGATCGAACGGTCAACCAAGAGGGATACGCCAATGTCGGTGGATCGACAATGAAGAAGCTAACCTTAGCCATATTACGGTGATAAGAGGATGGAGAAAGCAGCTCTTCTAGGTAGCCTGGAAGAAGCTTGTTTCGGATACCTATAAGAACTGTTGTGCAAATTACTATTATTGTATATTTTTGTAAACTTGTATCGCTCATGGTATTTTAGTTCACATTCATTTAGAAAGACTTCACTGTCGTAAGCAGGACGAATATCGATGCAGACGCATGTTTTCCAAGCTTTTTTTACAACCTTAAGGATTGAGGATAGGTTAAATAATATAATTATTGGGCAAAATAATATCTATGAATGTAGAAATTAGAAAAAAAAAGAAGCAAAAAAGCACTCGAAAGCCAAACGTAAAATTAGGTTTAATCAAGGTAAGTTTGGGTGGATCTGAAGTGACATGGATTATTTCAATGCATAAATAAGGTTCTACTGATTCGGAAAATTGTCTGTCAAAATTATTTAAAAAAATTGTCCTTGCAAGTAAACCATTGTATTAAAATAATTTAACGTAGGTATTTCATTAATGGCTAGAACTTACAACAATCAAAGAAAATATGAATAATGCACCTGTGGCGGCCCTCTGCCTTTCGCAAATTAAAAGGTTGAGCACGAACCATCAAATAAATGTTGTGTTTAAGTGTGATGGCTGGATAGTGCAATGGGCTCTTCATCAAAATAAAATAATGAGATTTATATAAACAAAAAAATAACATAAAATATTCATTGCTGATTCAAAATAAATGATATCTTGTGAGAAAACCAAAAATGTAAACAATAATAATATCTCACACACACATACTAATGACAAAAAAAAAACAATACTAATGACCATAAATTGCAAAAAACATAATAATTGCAATAAATAAAAAAACATAACCAAATAATGATATTCTATACAAAAACGTGCTAATAAAAATTATATGTATTGTGAAAATAATAATAATGATAAAAACGTTTACAGTACATCACGACCAGAATCGCATTGAGTGTTCCTACGCGGAGAGATGCTGGAGCGATGAAGTGAGGACACGGTCCCAATATTATTCCACTGTGTATACTGCGAACGGAACTGCAGAACTGGGGACTCTGCACTGTGCGTTAATCCCGTCCGGCGGTGCGAGTTGCCGTAATATATAAGCAAGTTTTTTTACGCATCGGCCACTCAGCTCGTACATAAACAAACTTGTTATACTTTATACATATTAATTTATACACTATGTACAAATTTATGAGTAAAAATATTTAAATTAAATAAAAATAGTCTTATAAGAAAATAAAATAAAAAATGACTAAATAAGTCGAAACGTATTTTTAAATAAAGAAAAACAATTTTTTGACTGGAAAAAGGTATTTTACATAATGACTGATTCAAAAATAATTTATACAATTTAAAAATTTCAAAACATAATTATAAAATTTTAAAACATTCTGGCTTTGTGGCCTCAACAGCACCCAAGAAGCTTTGTGGCCTCAACAGCACCTCCAAGGCTCAAATGCAACTAATGAATCATAAGGAAGGTTGAGGATGTATTCTTCCTTATGATTCATTAGTTGCATTTGAGCCTTGGAGGTGGTGGGATGTTTCTTGGGTGCATTATTCATGTTCTGTTTTGCAGTAATTCTCTTTCTACCCTGAGGATACCAGAATAGGCGAAATATTTTGGACAGATAATTTCAATTTCTGTTTTATTTTGGAGACTTAAGGGCTTTTCGTTGGAATTTTTCCACGGTCTTAACATTTATGTAAGGTCTCTTTTTACTTTTCAATATTAATATAATTTATTCAGATATTTCGGTGAAATTAAGCATTCGTTATTTTTTACTGAGACATGTGAAAAAACACATTAATATTCTCTTAGTTCCTTAGTTATTTTAAAATGCATGAAATAAAAAATTAATGGGCTGCAGTTTTTTTCCTGTAAGGTTAGGGAGGTAGGGAGGGAGATATTCCCTGATGAAGTATCTATCCCATCGGTCTTCTTGAATAAACGATAATTTCCTCTTTAGAATCCAATTTCTAACCTGATCCTTAAGGAATCTCAAGGGAGTAGTGACTTCTCATCCTTTCGGCTAACTTACCTTTTATGAATAGATTTAGTACTTTAAATTATCAGAATATTTTTGTAGTAAACTCCATATTGATCGAGAGAGAAACACTCAAATGAACCTTTATTTGTCTGTTTGAAACGCCGTTATATAATTTACTAACTAAGACAAAACCCCCACACAAAAATTGTTTGTTTTTTAAAATAAATAAATTAAAAAAAAATAATAATGCAATCTATTGTATAAGGTGCATTTATTATTTGGTATTAACCCTACTCTTTATGGCCAAAATGTTAATTTTTCTTAGTAAAGTTGATCTGCACATCAACTTAATAATAGTTAGTAACAAATTTACAACTTCATAATAAGGTTTATAAAAATTAAATATGGAAAATCGTGTAATCAACAAACAATAAACGACGAAAATTCACTTGGGTGTAATAAAGTGGCACTTTTCTCACTTGTCAAATAAATAACTATTATTTTGTGACATGAAAGGATATGACATAAGAGTAACTAAGAGGTTAACTTGTTAAATCCAGAAAATATAATTTATACAAACAATCACTTTCCAGCCTCTTAAGATATTTTTAAGTTTTAATTATTTAAAAGTTTAACCTTCACCAGATTCTAATTAAAATTATTATTATAATTAAAATAATCCTTTGGTTACGTCATTATTGCATTATGACTCCCAGGAAAACGTTAAAGATTTCCATAAACACACTATTATTTAATAATAATATCATAATTATTCTAATATTTTCATGTTTAGCTCGTCATATCTCTAAGTTGAGGTTGAAGGATGGGGCACTTTGTTTAGAGTGTTTGATATTCCTTATATGATGTCCTATCGCTGGGAAGAAACGCCGAGGAAACCCCATTTCTTTTTCCGTCTCGTGGAAATACACCGGATAGCTACTGGTATGTATCTCAGTAAATCAAAACGAGAGTTTATATTCTGGATCGTATGGATCCTAGAGTGAAATTGATGGGCTCCCGTTGTATCCTTTTTCTCCTATCTCTATGTCGCTCAGGGGTAGTTTATATCACACTACTTTAGGGGCAAGTTCTATGCATTTGTAAAGCTAGAATTCATGCATATATGATATGTACACTTAGTTTTCTTCCATAAATATAGTAAGATGAGGTAGCCCGGCTAATTATATATAATTAACAAAATAAACCCTGCTTATAATGTTGATTATTATTTAATTGAATTGTGGTTTAAAATTAAATTAAATTTTCTGAACATTATATTTTTCTAGTCTATTATCCATCCTAGATGTTGAAAATACCAATTTCTCCTTTTTCTGTCTTTTAACTACCATGCAATAACAGTATCTTTAGAAAGTCTATTACATTTTTTTCATGAAAATTTATAAAAATTATACCATAAAATTGAAAAATAAATTAATATTTAATTAGAGATGTTGAATTTTGTGTAATCAGTAATTTGTCGATTACACTATCGTTTATTCGGTCAAATATTTGTTCTACGATAATTTATTAATCTGATATGAAAATGATTGGATCTACTGCAAATATTTGACCAACAATATGTGTTTTTAGATTAGAATTCTGGATTTTTAAATTATGTTTGGATTAAGAATATGGGAGGATTCTCAGAACCAGTAGAAGTATGGTAGTTTTCATGTAATTTTAAAAAATAAATAAATAAGAGAATATGCAAAAAGCACTTCATAAACTTTAATGTTCAGAACGATGTTGGGCTGTTTTCTATGATTTTTTAAAGACATTTCTTGAGAATGTATTTTAATTTTCAAATTTTTACATGATGAGTTTAAATGAAAAAAAATTTAATTTGCATAAATAAAACTTTCTTCCCGTATTTCATTTCTGCTTTTTCTCGAGGATTTACTTTTTTTGATTATTTGAAATATTTTAAATGTAATAATTTAAGTTTCATACTTGGACCTGTTTTGGTGTTGCATCGTTTTTCGGGTACAATATAGTTACTCTTTTACTCGAGGTACTCGATTTGGAACAGAGCCTAAAACCCATCAAAACAAATAAATAAAGAAGTAATAAAGTTGGAGTAATCGCGCCGCGGCGCCAAGAACAATTGTTGCACGAAATAGAGAACGAATGATACCAGCAAAATTATTTCAAGTTATGTGCATCAATAGCCATTTGAAGTGATTTAATTGTATTAAACTCAGTATAAATATTTCAGCATCGAAAATTGATGTACGTTCAGAGCTTATTATTATTATTATCACTGGCTCTACAACCCAGCACGGGTCCTGGCCGCATCAAGGCGTCGCCTCCACTCTTCTCTGTCCTGCGCCAAGGTCTTCCAAGCTCTGGATCCAATGATGCTGCCTGCATCACTCTCAACTTTATCTGACCATGTAAGTTGTGGACGCCCACATTTTCTTCTTCCATCAACGAATCCAAACAGCAGTCTTTTCAGGATAGTGTTGTCCTCCATTCTGGCCACATGTCCTGCCCATCTCAGCCTATTCTTATGTGCTTCACCACGTCAGGCTCCTGATAAAAAAGATACAGCTCTGCATTTTGTCTGTGTTTAAATTGCTCGCCAACTCTTACAGCTCCAAACATTCTTCTTAATGTTTTTCTTTCGAAGAGCAGTAAACTGTTGGCATCTGCCCTGGACAGAGGCCAGGTTTCCGATCCATAAGCTAAAACAGGCCTGATGATTGTTTTGTACAGCATGACCTTGGCTCTTCTTGATATCAGACGACTTCGTAAAATTTTCGCCATCCCAAAAAAAATCTATTAGCGGCCAATATTCTTCTTTGAACTTCTGGGCTGGTTAAGGTATCTGCTTTGACCAGAGAACTGAGGTAGACAAAATTGTCGACACTTTCGAATGTGTAGGCACCAAACGTGATGGTGGGATCCGATTGTCTTAAAGGGTTAGTAGCCACCATATACTTAGTCTTTACTCACGTTCAGAGCTAATAACAAATTGTGCAGTAGGAAAAATCAGATTAAACCATTTTAACATTCATGGTACAGAGCCCATAAAGTTGTTAGCTTTTAGTATCGTCATAAAATTTATCTAGGATAAATTATAAGCCATAAACATATACTACAGTCTGTGCGCTTCGTTTTTAACATATATTTTATAACCGGCATTATTCCTAAAATTAGTACTTTGAATATTAAAGTATTTTGAATAGCACATCAAAATAATGTGATTCATGATACATTTCTTGTTGTAATGTTCTAAAAAAATATAACTGAATAAGAATTGCTAGTTAGTGATCATTTTTATTAACAAACTTGAAATCTTATAAAGGAAAATACGGAATAAATTAATAACTAATCTAAATTTGCATATATCCATAAACAATTCTCACGAAAGTGAAGCAGTTTGTCGCATGTGTACTTTGAGTAAAGAGCTGTTTTGATCCGAAATATAATAAGAAATGGCTAAGAAGTTGAATGGGCTCATGTCTCATGCATGTTGCATATTACATAGTACATAATCCATATATAGATGAGTCACATTTGATGTTTTTTCTTCAAAAATAATGTTTCGAAGAACGGAATATAAATAATCTGGTTATAAACAAATAAGAGAAAACCTATTATACGCCAAGCCATTGAATATATATACATAATTAATGATTAGTTTGAATAATATTAAATCAACTCTTAATAAAGTTACTAGAATGTAATATTGAATATTTGTTTTCAAACATTTCAAAATGTATATTAATTATACGCACTTGTAATATTCCGTATTTGTATTTAATATTTTATTTCTCTACTGCATTATCAATATTAGGGACGAAAATAACCGGTTTTTATCTGTATATTTGTTAAGGAAAATAAAATATCGTATCTGATAAAGAGTAACCTATCATGGTGTAACCGTCTTGTATATATATTGTGTTGTTTATAATTGTAGCCATGTTGCTTCTGCTCTTCTGTTTGTAGGTTAAATAAAAGAAAAGTGTTCTTTTTCTTTATATATGTTGTTATTTATCTTACATTTAACAATATTTTTGCTTAATTATATTCAAAAACAGTTCTAGAAAACCTTCAAAAAATCTGCATGAACTTTTAGAAAGATGGTTTTGGTTCTCCGAAATCAACGGAGTAAAATAAAAACTATATTTTTCTACCTTATTTTAAATTTAAAATTAATTCTTAATTTTCTTATTATGTGTTATTTATAGCCTGTAAAAACTTATTAGAAAACTAATAAAACACATTCAGGATAAACTATCCTGTTATAAAATGATTAGTTGACTGAACCACCTCCACGAAGTATTTTATTTTATTTGATTGGCATGGAAATAAAAAAAGGCAATTTTACAGGAAAAGCAAAAAAACTGCTTTGACAACTAGAAATGAAAGTTTCAATTGAAAAATAGTAATTGCCACCTTTCATAGAAACTAAATCATTGCCTGTTTTGACTTACGCCTCTATTGACATGATTAATTACTACCTTTTCGGTTAAAAAACTGAAAAATTATGGCATTATTGATTTACTGCCTTTCGGATGTCAAAGCTTTAATGACGATTTTTTTCTTTCCATGATTGTCTTTCCCGATTCTGGATTACTTGAGCCTACCATACTCCAATCCTTAAAACTACCTATATTAGATGATATAAATTGACTATTATGTGATATCAAACTATCAGATCTACACTGACACCAGTTAAAAATGTATACATAAGTTGATTTTGGGCCTCTTATAGTGATACATTTTACAGTTTTTATTTTTTTTAAAGATATTTTTCCGGAATTGGTATGGAACAAGGCATTTCTAGTCTTTTAAAAATAACTGATTATAAATTATGGTCTGATATAAATACAATTAAATATTACTACACTTCTTTGGGATGGTTAATTAAGGATTTTTTTTTTTTCACGTCGAGTATAACGTAGGTTTAAAAATGAAACACACTGAGTCAAGAACATGATTTTAAGGAAACGCTGATGAAAGGGCTACAGTACTTAATGTGAGATAGTTCTACAGATATGTTTCAACATGTCACAATAGATATGTTTCAGTTCTACAAGTCATGTTTTTTTGTCAACGTTTTGTAATGCCATTACTTTAGTTTTTTTTTATCAGCGTTTTCTAAAAATCATATTTTTGAATTATATTGCACATGTAACACCAAGATAAATCACTCATCAATTAAAAGTTTATGTCATTAAAATTTCTGACTATTACTCCTCTCCATGATTCGTAAAGTGAATAATACTGCGATATTAGCTCGGCTATGGAATGAATAGTTTTTATGACCAAATAGGCTTAGAGAAAGAGAGCTAAGGGATGAGATAAAGGAGGGAGATAGGACAAGAAGTGGAGAGTTGATTTAATTTATTACTCGGTATCAGGAGCTAAGGACATCCCAACCCTCTTTTATTATTTGATCGCCGGGGGCGGTTTGTCTTTGATCGGCGGGGGAACAACCCTTGTAAAAGTACCCCTCTGTGTTTGATGACGTTACCATCGTATACTATAACTGTTAAGCTGGGACAAGCATCTGTTCCGTGTGTACAAGAGAAGTTTATTTCTATAACAATTATTTTATTTATTTTTATTATATCTATTGGAATACTAGCGTAACCAATTGAAGTCAAAATAACTGGTTTTGGATTTCATCAAAGCCATTCAATCAGTGAAACCTTCTAGAAGCTTTATTTATTTATTTAAAAATTTTTTTTTTTTTTTACACACTTTATTCAGACATTACAATCTGCCACTTGTGGGCAATAAGTAATGGTGCTATGAAGCTACAACCATTCCATAACAAAACAATGGTATAAACAAAATAAAATAAGTCTAGATAAAAATAATAAAATAAAAATAAATAAAATAATGTACACACTCAAACCCTATTTACAATTTGCCTGGGTCCCCGAACTAAGCTTCTTCCCCAGGAATGAGGGCAAAGCAGGAGTTCAGAAGGCCCTTGCCCCCTTTTCCAGTCGCGTCACTGGAATAAACTCCAATGGAAGCTGGTTAAGGGCGCTTCACACACACACACAGGTCGTGAGTGGAGAATCTGGCCAGGGCCAGTACTCCAAATAGCATTATTATAACAAGTCTCGGGGCCATTGTCGGTTTAGGCGGCGGGGTGGATTGTATGGATGTGTGGAACTGGATAATGACTGAGCCAGGGGATTGGGATGACGGACAAGGTTTTGGTGAAAGTAGAGTAGTTTTGGTGAAAGTGGTGAGAATTTAGTAGGGATGAGGTCGAGGACAAAAGGAATGTTGAGATCATTATGGAGGGTTTTGTTGGAGACATAATAAGGAGCGTTGACAATAGTTCTCAGGACTTTGGATTGAAAGGATTGAATGCGTCTGATATTCGATTTTTTTGCGGTCCCCCACAGTTCCAGTCCATAGGTCCAGATAGGTTTGATAATCGTCTTGTATATTAGTAGTTTATTGTCTATTGAAAGATGGGAGGCCCTACATAGTAATCTGTATAGTTGGCTGAAACGTCTGTTAAGTTCTTGTCTTTTGAGTCTGGTATGAGGATTCCATGTAAGCCTTTTGTCTAGGAAGAAGCCAAGGTATCGTACTGTGTCGGAAATAGGCAGGATGGTTTTGTTGAATTGGACAGAAGGACATGTTCCCCGGCGAAGTGTAAAAGTCACGTGTTTGCATTTTTCCTCGTTGACTTTGATCCGCCATTGGCTACACCAAATTTCAATGAGTGAAAGGTTCCTTTGGAGGTTAGAAGAAGCCATTTCAGGATCTGGATGAGATGATAGGATGGCTGTGTCGTCTGCGAACGTTGCAAGGAAGGTTTCAGGAGTAGTTGGGATATCAGCGGTGTACAATATGTATAGGATAGGATCCAGGACGCTGCCCTGGGGGACTCCAGCTTGAATTGGGTAAAGATTGGAGTATTTGTTACCACAGCGCACTTGGAAGTAGTGATCAGAGAGGTGGGATCGAAGGACTAGGAATAAGGATTGAGGTAACTGAGTTTTGAGCTTGAACAGCAAACCGGCGTGCCATACCCGGTCGAAAGCTTGTGCTACGTCCAGAAATGCGCCTGTGCAGTACTGTTTGCTTTCAAGAGCAGAGGATATGTGATCGACAACTCGGAGACCCTGCTGGACCGTCGAGTGCCTGGGACGGAATCCAAACTGATGTAAAGGAATATTGGATTCGATTATGGGTAGGATTCGTTTCAGGAGGATCTTTTCAAAAATTTTGGAAAGAATAGGAAGCAGGCTGATGGGTCGGTATGATGAAGTGTCATTTGGTGGTTTACCAGTTTTAGGGAATAGAGTGATGATGGAGTGTTTCCACAACAAAGGGAAGTGAGTTGTGCGAAGGATACAGTTGTATAGATAGGTAAGGAAAATAATCGCTTTTTGAGGAAGATGTTGAAGGATCTGGGTGGTTAGAAGGTCATGTCCAGGAGATTTGCGGACTTTTGATTTTTGTAAGAGGAATTTGACCTCAGAGGGGTTCACAGCGTTAGGAGGTAAGGATAGTGGAATGGGTGAAGAGAGGAATTCATTAATATTGGAAACGTGCGTAGGGTTGGTTTCAGGATGTGGAATAAATGTATTTGAAAGGTGTATGGCAAATTCTTCTGTTTTGTCCTCATCTGATGCAGCCCAAGAACCGTCTTCACGGCGGAGGGGATGGGAAATAGGGTGGTACTTAAGGATCTTTTTGGTAGCATTCCAAAGGGAATTATCAGAAGCGGATAGTGTGGAAAGATAGGCATTGTAGGTTTCGGATCTATAGGTTGTCAGGTTCTTTTTAACTAGTTTGGTGAGGTAGTTATACAGTCTCCGATCGTGAGGATGCCTAGTTCTTGACAAAGGGATCGGTAACGGCGTTTGGTAAGGATAAGATCCCTAAGATCTTGTGGTAATGGATTTTTCTTGCAGGGTTTGAAGGAAGGACGAGGTGAAGATGCAGTCCAAACTGCTTGCTGGATCTAATTGGTAAAGGAATCGACTGCATCATCTAACTCTTGGGGTGTTTTTAGGGAAACTCTGAGGTCAATGGTGTCGGATACAAGCTGGTGAAAAAGGTTCCAGTCAACTGGTCCCCTAATAAATGATGGCGGTGGAAGTTTGGGTATTGGGAATTCACAAAGCGTAAGAATCAAAGGACTGTGATCTGAGGAAAGTTCATCAAGGCTTTCTATGGAATAGTTTAGGGGACCTAAGCCAGCATGGATAAAAAAGTCGAGGAGATCAGGATTTCTGTTTGGATCAGTGGGCCAATATGTAGGAGTGCCGGGAGAAATAAAACTGGAGTTGTGGGAATTAAGTGCAGACAGTAGCATGCGGCCTCGGGAATTAGTAGTTCTTGATCCCCACTGTTGATGTTTCGCATTAAAGTCTGCACCTAAAAGGAAATGGATCCCTAGGGAATCGAGGAGAGAGCTGAATTGGGAATCGGAGATGGATTTATTAGGAGGACAGTACACCGATGCTAATGTGATAGGAAAGGAAAAGGTTTTGATTGAAACAGCTGTAGCCTGAAGGAGATCGTTTGAAGGTAGGGGAAATGACTGTTGGGAAAGGGATTGATGGACTATGACAGCAGTACCACCATGAGCTTTTCCATCAGGATGGTCAGTCCGGTAGGTTTGGTACTGTGTTATGTTGAGCTGCCGTTTACTGGTAAGTCGAGTTTCTGTAATTAAGGCTACATTAATTTTTTTGTCATACAGTAAAGATGTTAGTTCGTCAGTGTGGTTTCGAATACCATTCGCATTCCAAAGGAGAATAGATAGGGTGGATGTCATTTAAGGATGTTGTGGGACAGGAAAGAGATGGGAAACAAGATTTGTTAGGAGTGATATTAATGGTATGACCATTGATTTAAATTCAGAGAGGAATGATGTGAGAAGTGTCGTGAGATCAGTAGCATTTGAAGGAGGAGGTATACGTGGGGTAATAGGAATTTTATTCATGGAATATTGAGTTTGCTGGGGCTGGTTTTGTGCTTGTATAGGGTTGATTTGAGGTAGAGGGATGTGTTTGGAGGGTTCGGGTTGCAGCGTGGCCCCGAGATTATTCGGCTGACCACCTGACATTTCTGCATAGGAAACAGTTCTATTTACAATTTTTGAAGGTTGCCTTCTTGACGTTCTCGCTTCTTCGGTGGGCCGACGTGCTACCAGAACGCGTGATTTTATATTTTGTAGGTTTGACAACCTTTGTAATTTGCCGGATGTCCTTGAAGACATAATGCGCAGACAGCAGGAGTTTCTCGCGGCTTGATACACTCTTCGGTTTAATGCGGTTTTCCGCATTTGACGCACCTGGGAGTGTGGTGACAGTAGTGCCGGGTGTGCCCGTATGATTGACAGTTATGACATTGCACAATGTCTTTCTTAAGGTAAGGTTTTTCAACTTGAATCTGGGTATAATATAGTCTGTTTACCTCGTAGATAAAAAAAAAATTAAAATAAGTACTTTATCATAACATGACCAAGCTGATTGAGCATGATCTCCTAGTCTTTGTATGAAAAATCCTCCGTAGAATCTTCGGTTGAGTTTATCTAGATTAAACTGGCGAAGAAAAACAAACAACGAAGTCTACTCAATGTATAATGAAGCAGATGTTCTATAGCCCTTAAAGATTAGAAGACTGCGATCAATCAATCAATCAACACTGGCTCTACAACTTGATTCAAGGCGTCGCCTCTACTGTTCTCTGCCCTGTGCTAGAATTTAATCATTACTTATCAACAATAAATAATATAAGACTAGTCCCAAATTTATCGAAGACACTTGGTGTCAACGAAACAACAAACTAGTTGGTATTTCAAATTTTAAAAGCTCATAGCTTACTGTCTCAATTATAGCTCAAATTGTATCTAAATTTATTATATCATCTAGTTTATCAACAAAAAATAACATCCAAAAATAAATGGATTGAAAAATAATTAAGTACAGAAATAGATAATCAAGAGAGAAAAATATTTCAAAATGTTTTCTTAAAGTGCTGTTTTGACTTTTTCTTATATTTGCCATCCGATTATCTCATTAGTGTTATAATTAGGTCTTAGTTTCACTATTGGACTAAGCTGTGAAAAAGTCTAGCTAATTAAAATTCCCACAGCTTAAAGTTTTTTTTTAAGTAATAATATATAGGAAAATGTAATTGTTTCTAATAAAATATCATTCTTTCGAAGTTGCAGCATGAAATTATTATTACGGACCAATGCTTCTTCCTGGAATATTACTTTTATAAATTCATGATTATTAGTTTTAAATAAAGGGCTCTTTACCAGGTAGACGTATTATTTTCAGATATGTACGATTAAGTGAGAATATTACAGAGGATAAAAACTGGTACATGGACATAAACATTAAAATTGTATGGAGGGTGCAGTCATAAATTAACACCAAATAAGTCTTTACTGTTTTGGTGTTAATTTATGACTGCATCCCCAACTATTTCCATCCTCCATTAGATCTTCCAATCAACTATTTCCTCTCTAACATTAAAATTGTTTATTGGTAAAACGAGTTTGGTCAACATTAAAGAAAATCTAATACATATTGAAAGAAATACACTGTCAAAATGTATGTATTTCGTTTTCTTAACTTTGATTCAAGATGTATGCACATAAATACATGTACAAAGTATTTGATGATTATATAAAAACCAAATGTGAGTGATAACTTGGTAGCTGTGATACGCAGAGTTAGCATTGCTATCTCTCAGTCGGCTTGTTTCAAAGTTTACATATAAATTTGGAACATAAATTTCAACTCTGGACAAATATTAATGTTTGCAAGGTGCAATATAATTTATTAACGAATACAATAAGCATCAATTAGAAAGAATAAATTTGGACATTGAAACATGCCTAGCATTCAAAGATAGTAGTAAACTACAGAGGACTCTGATGTACTTAAAACACACAAAGTTAAAACAAGAAATATAAGAAGAGCAGTCGTCGCTAATGGCCTCAGCAGTCGAAGCGGCGTTAAACAAAGTAAAATGAAAATGTTTGAGTTGATTGAAAGGACCATTAAAAGGATCTTTACGGGCGTTTGAAAATACATAATATGGTATTCATTATTTAAAACGATTGATATTTTTTTATCAGTCCTCACTAATTATTTCATCACGAGTTTTAATTATTATTTCAAACCTCCTTAGAATGCGCAAAGCGGTACCATTTAAACAGATAACAGAGCATTTTCTTCTGTAATTATCGATCCGATTCACTCATAGATCATATTTATTATCCCCTAAAGTGTAGTTTCTTTAGAGAATGCCATTTTGATAATTTGGAGTTTAGTTTCTTTGAGAATATTACAGAGAATTGGGTGCACTGGTATAAACTTCAAAAATATAAAGAGTCAAAATTTAAAAAAATACATTTTATTAACAAAAAAATTAAAACAAAAGTTTTGGGTCAATTATATATTATGACATTTTCGGATTTTTGATTTATGTGAATTTGTTGCTATTGACTCCAAGTACACGTGAACAATTACTAAGACTCGATTAATATATTTAAAACCATAGGACCTTTAAGTGTGTATTACCTTTGAAAAATCGTATTAATGGTTTTTCATGTAAAATTCTATAAATATTATGAATGAATATTATTAAAATATTTCAGGCAATTTTTTAATAAACTGTTATTATTGATAAACGAATTAGTTTGTTGATTTATTTGATATATATATATATATTTGCTCTAGAGAACATCTATCTATCAAATATGATCGATTTGCATTAATTTATATGTATACATACATTTCTATTGAAGCTTAAACGATGCAATTAGGCTTTATTATAGGGGTTTAGTAGCTTAGACTGCTAACAATAATAATAATAATAGCTGTTTCATTCGCACATTGAGCTTCTGCATAATCATTACCATTATTCATGCAATGCGAATTGGAACTTAAATTTTTTTTTTTTTAATAGCCTTTTGAAAAGCTATATAAAAATAAAGAAATTTTTATTTCTATTAGGTTTATGTTTTATATTTTTAGCCTTATTTTCCCGGTTATTGTTTAGGTTTCTTTCAAAATTCAAATTCTATTGTTTATTCACATAATTAGCATTCGTAAAAATGTGTTTGAAATTATGTGTTGTATGTATTGTTATTTCTGGAAACTAAGCATACACAAATACATGTATGATTACTTTTAACATAATATTGTAAGAATAAACAGTAGCTTGCCATTTCTATAGTTCTAAGTTATTGAGCACACAGAGTTTTACTATTATTTAACATATTTTATGGGGGTGGATTGAAGTCAGAATGTATTGAGACCTCATGAGTGCTATGTATTGTATAAATCGAAATAAGAATAATGTAAATAAACAGTTTACAAAAATAATCGAGGCATTCATTTTTATACAAGACCTAAAAACATTGAATTAAAATAAATTAACTCTTAAAACAAATAATGATAAATAACTGACCAGTCGACTTCACACATATTTTGGCATCAGCACATATAAAAAAAATCTTATTAATTAAGATGAAATTCAGCTGATATCACGCTCATTGTCAAAAAAACCAATTAACCGTGGATAGTTCTTTTATACATATCGGCGACTTAGGCGCAATAGGTCGTATCCCACACAAAATGTGTTTTTGCGTTTTTGGCGCCTTTTGATTCTCACAGTCAATATTTTATCCCTACAATGCGTCGTAAACTTCATCACCCTAAAAAACATGTCTGTTTTATTATTTCAATATCTAAAAAAATATCAAATATATCTTGAATACTGTAACTGTCATGTTTTTTTCTCTCCTGTAAAATTTACTGTTAAGGGGATACGACCTATTGCGCCGTTGATATACTTGTATATTTATAAATAATTACATATACAATTTTTTCTTCTAAATTTGGGTATTAAGCACCAGCGATTACCTTGCCTGAGTAAATGCCATTTCGGCATGGACTTTTTGTTTGTGTGTTTCGATATTTTTTGATGTTTTCCCTCCCCTATCCCATCCAGATTAAGTCAAAGGTTGAAAAAATTATATTTTGTTTGTTTTGGTTATTTGTTTCGTTCATTCAACATTTTAGTATTTTATTTTTGTGTATTTGAGTACTATATTCAATCTTCATATAAGTTAAAATTCTTCGTGTAGGAGCTGTTCTTTCATTTTTATAACCAAGGAATGATTTGATTGATCAACAAGGAAAAAAAACACATCAGCGCTTAGGAAAAGGTGGTAAAACAATAAAACTCTTATAAAACTTATGATAGATTCTATTTATACGTATTCGTTACTACTTTAATCGATTTATCTTTATGCATTGCTCTACGATTAATCAAATATATACCCCCATCAGTTAGACCATTTAAATAGATTTTATTCAATTCATTTATCATGAGAGAGCATGACAGCTGTCCACAATTTTATTTATGCAGTTTAAGTATGAAAAAGCGGAGGATTCCGTTGTTTGACGGCTGATGGGCCAAAAAAAGTCCTCTCATTATTCTTCCGTTCCAAAAAAAAAATAACACAACAGTTCTTCTGACATTCCTTCAAATGATATTACCATGCAGGATCTGAAAAAAAAGGAACAGTGGAGCTTAATATTATTCCTTGAATAAATTTGAATACTAGATGAATGCGTCCCGTCCAAATTAAACAGCTCTTTTCCATGGAATTCCGTCTTTTCTGAATGGTCATCGCAAAGGACTACAAACCTTTTTAAAAATATTTATAACTGAAATTTTATATAAACCCATGAAATATTTTTAATTAACTTGTATAATTACTAGGGAGCGGAGGGGCTTAGTATTAGAGTTCTGAGTTGCCATGCCGAATGTCCTGGATCAAAATCCCGCTCGCTAGCAGACGTTTATTTAATCTGTTAGCCGGCGTAGATGGAGATTATGAGATATAGGTTCCTTCTGATTCTCCCCCAACCTCTATAAAATAGATTCCCAAAATAAATGGGGGAAATCTGGTGGTTGAGCGTAGAACAAATCAACTCCTTGCACAACCTAGACTGTACTGTTCAAGAAACAGTACAGTTTCTACCATGTACTGAACCCAAGAAAGTAGTGGTACAGGTTTTTGGTTTTAGACGATTTAAAATCTTACGAAAAAATGTCAAAAGGGCCTTAATTTCTGTTTTAACGTTAATAACTATCCTTTTAATTAAGGAAATAGTTGATTCCGACTCTACTGTACAAATACGATTGCTACAAACACCCTTGTTTGCCTCTAAGCATAGGGGAGCGTATAGATTGCAATTTTTCCCTGGTTTTAGCCAGATTTCGAACTTGTAGATCCTAATCCAAGGCTATTCGTTGAGTTTCTAAGAATCAGTTTAACTCTATTTAACTCTAATCTATTAACTCTATAGATACGTGATTATGCCAGAAAGGAAAGGTCCGGACAATTGGTTGTTTGGTTGTACCTTCCAAACTTGGGTATTATCGGGGAAGGTGGCCCTGAGGTGTTTACTGAACGTGATCTTCTGTCAGAATAATTTTTTAATGTAATGGGTTTAGCCGTGTACCGAAGTTCGAGGTTTCTTTAATATACCCTAGCCTAAAATTATGTAACATTTTCATGTAAAAGATTTTTTGACTGGGGAAATTTTAGTTTCTCGATCTCCAGAGAAGTTCTATGAGAGGCCTTTGGGGAGATTAGATGGATACATTAGGCGGGAGATTTCGCTCATATTTTTAATTATTTTGTAAATTTCAGAAGGAAGGAAATATATCTCCCACATCCTTTCCTCCGAGTTACCTTTCTTGGGTGTAATCCTGAGGCAAAATGAGGTAGCAGAGGTGATGGGCGAGAACTATAAGGGTATACTTGCTCATGCATATTTGCTATTCTTAGCACGCGCTTATGAGATATGTCAAGGTTAGAATTCTAGAGTATTGTATTATGTATGCATATTTATTATACATATGTGTGTATGATTACAGAGCCTGGTATAGTGAGGAACAGAGGGATACCGCATTGCGCCCTACCTTCTGCCTCAACTCTCTGAGGAAAAAGACTCACCTCTCACTCTATATACTTCTGTCACATCATCTCCCTCCCCCCCCCCTCTCTCTCTCACTCTCTCTCTCTCTCTCTCTCTGTCTATCTCTCTCTCTCTTCTCTCTCTCTCTCTCTCTCGCACAGATACCCTCACATTCCACTCTCTACAATTCCAATGTTCCTCCATTTCCTACGCTGTTACAGTTATAAATTTCTTTTTCAATGCACATATGAACAGGAGCGACTGTATATCCATTCAGACTATTCTCTGTTTTTCTCAGTATTTCAACAATATGGCTTGCAACTTTTGTTCTAATAAAAACAAATGAATTAAAATAGTTTAGTTTCAAAAATTAAAAATAAACATGACCTTTTTTTTGTTTGACCATTGTTTTTTCATTTACCGTCATTTTATGCTGCTATGGCTAATTGGACGATGCTACAGTGGGAGCTCTAAATGTTATCTATCCAGGTTTAATCTGCTGACATTTCTGGGGCCACTCACCCAGTCTCCCGATAAGCATAAAGTGGGTACCCTTAATGAGGAGAAAACCTGGTAGTTGAGCGTGATATTCCTCGAGCCACCTCCTTGCCCAACCATTTTTCAAATACTGTACATTTCTTCCATGTACCAAACCTAAGATTCTTTTTAGTTTATATTGCTAAAGGACTTTTTTTTTTAGTTGTTTTTTCCCAAAGCAATCGTATTAATACGATTCTCCATGACAAAGGTCAATCAGTTTTGAGATGATCTTGTAATAAATTTAAAAATAGAGAATAATTGATGTTCTGTTATAAGATTGACTAATAACCATTAATTTTAACATTAACCACATCGATATTATACATACCGCCCCTTCTGTGTTATGAGCCCTACCTTCTGCCTCAACTCTCCGAGGGAAACCACTCACCTCTCACTCTATTCTGTTCTGTCACATCATCTCCCCCCCCCCCACTCTCTCTCACTCAATATGTTATACATCAATCTGTCACTAATTCATGATCTTATGTTATCACTCTACTGTCCAACAGTGTCATCGTATCGTGGATGCAATACTGTCGCTTTTGAGAACATAGAATATTGCTCTGCGATTTTTCTTGATATTGAAAAAGAATTTGATACTGTCTGGCACAAGGGTCTTCTCTGGAAAATAAAACCTACTTATCTCCCACAAACTTTTTAATTCTACGATCTTATTTCCAAGACAGATTCTTCTGTACTTCCGTTGACACTTCGATTTCCTCATCCTTTCCTCAATATACAGTGGTGTACCGCAAGGCAGTGTTTTAAGCTTTCTATTCTATTCTATTCTCTATTCTGTTTTCCCCTCTGATATTTCGAAGCAACCTTTCACCTCCATCTATACCTTAGCTGACGAAACATCCATTATTTCTTCAGACCCAAACCTAGCTTCTATAGCTCTTCAAAATCATTTATTTGATTTAGAAAAGTGGTTGAATCAGAATAAACGCCTCAAAATCGAGCCATGTAAGCTTCTCACTACGCAAAGCTTCGTATCTCGGACTATACTTGGACAAAAAACTTACATGGAACGTACATACAAAATTAAAAAGACAAGAACTGTCTAGAAGCTACAAACAACTATCACATCATCTGGACTACAGATCTTCACTTGACTTGAGGAACAAACGATCAATAAGAGTATACTAAAACCTATTTAGACATATGGAGTAGAACTTTGTAGAATTGGAGTAGAGTTCAGCTAAACAAGTCCACATACACAAGATACAAACAACACAGTCCGAAATACTCGGAAAAATTGTTAATGCACATGTCATATTTCGAATCACACCATACACAACGACTTAAACATTCCCACTATAAAATCGTATATTCATAACAAATACATAATATTCCACTCATCGACACAAAAACACCCAATTCCACTCGTTGTTCCGCTTTCCTGCTCCCTGTTACCTGGACTTGATAAGAAAAGATAAAAAAGACATTGCCCAAGAGACCTGCTCAACTATTGTATTTTATTCCAAAACTCGATTTTCCTGTACAAGAGCAAAGAGAAAAACAATTGGATCAAATTTGCTGGATTCCCAATTGCGCAGGTGAAAATGATAATGAAATAATAAACCTCATCGATATAAATGTTTCTCATTGCTGAAATTTCCGGCTTGAAAGTATATTATATTATTTTGGAGCTCTCAAGATAAAACGTTACACGACTGAAGTGACTTAAAGTACACTGCTATATGATATATTGCTTCATAACAGCGTTCGCTCTGATCCAATCTAGCGGAGTGTGCAGCTGTAGCTCGTCTAAAAAATGAAAATAGCTCTTAGCAACGCTCTTCCCTACCTTATCCTTTTTTTTTTGTTTCGTGTTTCTTTTGGAGTATTTATAGTTACGGATATATTTCTTCTTCTTCTAAATGTGCTGTCCTCTTTGGATATTGCCGAACATAACAGCTTACCTTATTTTTCTCAACGCTAGGTGAAACAATGTCAAAGGCATATCCAGAATATGCCTGTCCATTGTAAGAGGTTCTTCAACCAGAAGTTTCGATTGCGTCTCGAACTGCTCTATCCTTCAATCTTGCCCTTTATGATTAACTTTTGTAGACGGGGATTATCATTTCATATCACTTGAAAGAATCAAGCCCTTAAATTTCTCATAATGTTATCCAGTATCCGGGTGGGTCTCTGTAATTACTTCATTCTGTAATCGTTTTCGACCTGGAACACGCTGGAAACTTTGAGTTACGGTGATTACACACCTCAAAGGCTTGTAATTGTTCTTAATCAAAGTCTCCCTAAGTGTTCAAGTCACAGATCCGTACAATAACACTGAGAACATAGCATACGAGTACTCTGATGCGAGTCGGATTAGTTGTATAACACACTCCTTAGATAGTTTTAGGATCTTATTGTTTTCTTTATACGAGACCTGATTTCATTTGATTTCATCCCATTCATCAGCTATGTTATATCGTAGATAACTAATTACGGGAAGGAGCCCGGCATATGACCTATTAATAAGCCCGGAAAGGCAAAATTTATCACTCCCACAGTAGCATCATCATATTAGCCACAGCAGCATGAATCGAGTTAAATGAATAAATGACAAACAATAATTGATATAATAGTGTAATTTGTGATCTAGAAAAGTTAATAAAAAATACTTCAATAGTGTTGAGTTTTCGACTCGGACGAGAAGGGACGAGCCGGTGGACAGCACACATATTGGTTTCTCTTTCCCCTCACGTACGCCACTGTCGTTACGCCCGCCTAGTGATTCCCCTTTTCTATCCCCACCTCCTATTTCCCGATCTTTATTATTTCCCTACTCCTGAAGGTAGGAAGGGGAGGCAAACCGCATCAAAGAAATCAATTTAAAAGTCTTTTCATGTTATAGGGGGTTTTGTTCATCGGTCACGTTCAGCCTTTAAGGTGCAATTTCGTTTCTGTCTTTAAAGAAATATTGCTACAATCGAGGAGTAAAAAATGTAAGGTTTATGAGCTTAGAGAGTATCATGAGCTTTACTTTTTTTTTGTTCCTTGTTTCAAAGCATTGTAAAGAGTTAAAAAAATTGGATGATTTTTTTTTTCTTTAAGCCTTATTACAATGCCTCGTTTACGTTAAAAAGAAAACTACATGGATAAGGTTTTTGCCCAATGTTCGTCACGTTTTGCGAATCGAAAGGATATCTGTGAGGAGAAATATCCATTAAGACTTATGCATTTTAAATACATAAATCATTTTGCTTATAAAAATAATATATAAAAAAAACAATGGAAAAATATGCAAGAAATTTAAAACTTGGTATTTTATTAAAACTGCAGAATATATTTCGGTCCATTTCCCGGTAAAGGCTTTAATTTTAAAAGATATTTTTTGTTCTATTCTGTCGAATTTCTTATTAAATGATGATGATTTTTTTTTGTTGCTTGAAAAGCGGAGTGGCTCACTGGTAGAGAGTTTAGTTGCCTTGCCGAAGATCCGGGGTTCTAATCTGGGGTGGCAGATTAATCTGGTAGCAGCCGAAGATGTATCCTAAGTGATCTAGGACACACGTGGACACACCAGCCTCTAAAAAGTGGATACTCAAAATAGGAGGAAACTTGGCGATTGAGCATGATCTAGATCAAATTGCTCCCCTCCGCAACCTTATTCCTAGAAACAATATAGTCTCTACCACGTACTGATCCCAAGACTTTTCATAAGTTATTTATATAAAGTTCTTTTTCTTCATCCGTTGATTTACCATTGTACCAGAATTATTTTTTAACAACAACAAAAGAACGTCTGTTATAGGAGGTGATTAGGTGGTGTTTTTCAGGATTGAAAAATAAAAGCAAAAGTGTGATAATTCCTATTTTTTAACAAAACATCCCAACAATTTCATATCGATGTTATTTGAGAATTTTATTCCGCTTGAACACAATTCATTTTAAATACTATTATATCAATGGTAGATTGGAAGGAGAGCGTTAGGATACTGCCATGCTGAATGAAACAATACAATTAAAGGACGTATCCATTGTTTTGCTTAGCCCTTTGTTTGCAGGTTCCATATTCTATTCCGAATGGGAGGGGAGGCAATTTTAAAAGCTAATTTCTAAGTTGAACTTTACAACACGATTCTGTTAGCTAAAGCATTTATTGCCATGAAACATTTGTTCAATGAAAATGGAATTTTAGGGTTTTTTTCTTAAACATACTTGGGATTAAGAATGGACTTCATTAAAAACATTTTAATAATTTACCAGTGACTATTAACCTTAGTTATTGTCCTTCTCCATTTTATAAATATATTTTATATTTTGGTAATAACATTTATTTATAGTTTCTGTCGTTACCCACATGAATTATGGCTACCCAAGCATTATAGTCTTAAGAAAGGCTAGCCTTTCTACCACTGACTGGTATATAAAATTCCGTAGACTGTGACGATCAGATGGATCTTAACGAAATAGGTATGGTACTAAATGCGACAAGTTCTCATGAAAGGAAGACATTAGAATCAAATTTCCATGATTAAGAAACGTTTCAAATATAGTTGTCACCTCCTCGAAGGTAAGGAATGGTCTTCTACAATTCGACGGAAACGAAATTAGAGCAATTTCTCTGCCGCTTCTCGTATGCCACCAAAATTAGGCGCTGAAGGAGAGGTATAATTCCACTGAACTCCACGTGTCGCGAAATTGCCTCCACTTTTCTGCTCGACTGGCTAATGATTCCACCGCGATTCAACTCCTGTAAACGCCGATGAGCTCCAATGAGGTTGGTATATATTGAATGAGGTTAGTCCTTTGATCTGGCCCGATTTTATTAAGTAATCCTCGTTGATCAATGAAATGATCCGATCCTTCTAAGAAGGCCTGTGTATCGAGAAATGATTTGGACCGTTGTGCTAAGACAAACCATTCTTTGTGGGTCACAGCTTTACGCCTGAGTTATTTTCTTACCATGAATATCCTGACGAAATCAAGTCCTACTATGATAGATAGTCCTTGTTGGATCCTGATAGAGTTGAATTGGCCATTCATTTGGTGGAATCATTCAAAACTAATAGCATGGGATCTTAAACGTTGATGCACTCACAATAAACGGCGATCCAAAGTCTTATCAGAAGGAATTTCAAAAGCTTGGAAATGAATGTAAATATGTCTTTTGTAATAATAAACCAACCTAATGACAAAATGAGACTTACGAGGGAGCAATATGGAATTCATCAAATCATCAGCGTTCATTTTCTCTATCTATCGCCAGCCTACAAACCTTTATTGATTTACCAGATTACATGGGAGTATCTAAGATTGAAGGGTTATTGAGTCAGATACTTCGGATTGAAAATGATAATTTTGAATGATTTTCATGGCTGTTAAGGCGCGTATCTAATTTATTCGCAAACCAACGGGGCTCCTGGCGTGTAGCTGTTCGCTGACACTCTAGAGCACCGATGGCTGTCAGTTTTTGCCCAAACTCAAAGGCGAGCGCAGTAGGTTCGTGAACGGCATCAAGTCAGCCTTAATTAAGTGTACCGCTGGTATAATGTGCAACCACATTTTGCAGAGGAGTGGACATACGTCTACCTCCAATAAGTAATGTACATTAGTAATAAGCAGTATTCGTCAAAAGTATGCAGTATTGGATAATCCTAGATTTAAATTAAAATATTAACAAAAATGAATATTAACCCTTAAGTGTTTGTTATTATTATATTCTGTTTCATTAGTACTGAAACCAAAAATGTCAAATGAGGCATTAAAATAAAAAATCAGTTAAGAAACCACGAAGGTATGATCAATGGAAAATGGAAAATGGAAAACCCGGGTACAGCCCGAAAAGAAAGGCTCACGAAAACAAAGTGCTCCGACGCAGGTAGACACCGTATGTTTTTTTCATTTAATGTTTTGTTTAAAGATTTTCGCGTAAGATACCAACAATTACGAAGATTTGACTATTAATATTCCTAATTTAGAATATCTTTGTTGCAAAAAAAAAAAAAAAAAATGGGCCAGTTTTTAGGATTTATAGCTAGTTTAAGATTTTAAATAGGATTTTTTTTGTAAATTCTTTGAGTAGGAAAAGGGTGTAATCCTGGAAAGGGTTAATTTTAGGACAGTAGTTCTCATAGTAATATCGACTGGAATTGCCCCATATCATCACCCCTTAACGGCTCCGCCACTAATTACAAGTCACCCTAAACACACACACACATATATATAATTCTTCTATTCGCGTTTATGCAACTGAACTACAACTAATCGGTTTGTCCATTTTTGATTTCTATGTTATTAACAATACTAACCCTTAAGTGTTTGTTATTATTATATTCTGTTTCATTAGTACTGAAACCAAAAATATCTGTTAAGTTTTAACAACTTCAAATAAAATTTGTATTGAATAAATACAAAAATATTACTTTTTAAATGATCTTGCATGTTATTGCCTAATAAACTTCTGGGACGAGTTTGCTGATAGCTTACTTAGAAATTTTAAACATGTACATAAAATAGTTTTTTGTTTTTTTTTTATATCAACACTTTATTGAAATATTACAATCTGCCACTTAGATAAAATAGTAAAACTGTCATTAGTGGCTAATAATTGTGGCTTTAAGTTTTCACCCAGTTCAAAAGATTTTCAAACTTCGAGGAAGATATTAATACAGAAAATTTCTTTAGTCTCTGCTTAATTCTCATGAATGTACATAAAATAGCCTTACCGGGTATATATTAACTGTAAAAATGGTATCTTTAAAACCTTATTAGAAGGTGTGTATTTATTGCTTTTAGAGAATAGAGTGCTGCTATCTTTTAGAAGAGGAAATGTCACTCGCTTAATACAAGTATGAATTCTAGAGGAACCGGAGAAGTCTGTTTATTCACTGCAAATTTATTCACTTCCTTCTTCGAGGGTTTCTATTGTTAGGCTTGATATAACTGGGAATATAAATAGCATTAGGAATGAAAGCGGCTTCGGAATGACACCTCTGACGTCTTTAAATTAAATCCCGTGAAGAGAATTCATTCCACCCCAAGCCCTTGGGAAATCAAGCCACCTGCAGTAAGGGCAGTTCTCAAGGAATATATCTCTCTCCGTGGTTAGTCACTGATTTCATAAGTCACATTCCTGCTTATCTATCTTCTTGAGTAACAGCCAACCCTGGCTATAAAATAATAGGAAATGCCTCCTCCGAGGAAATAGAAAACGAAATAGCTTTCTAAGACATTGATTTTTGGAGTGCTTATAGAATAATTAGATAAAGTAACATTTAAGATTAAAGTGAACTAAAAAAAGTAACAACTTTTTTCGTTATTGTTTGCTGTGTTTCTAATTAATCTACATCAATTTGTATCTTATGTTAATAAGGGAAGCTGGGTAGCTCAGTTGTATTGTAGAATATCCCGGGTTGAAATCTGGCTATGGCTATTTAATCCATTAAGGGTGGCCATTTAATCTGTTAACAGTCGGAAATGGGCCCTATGGGTTCTACAGGCCTTCGTGGGGTTCATCCAGACTCTATAAAAGGAGTATCCTTAATATGAGGAAAACCCCAGGCGGTCGAGCGTGATCTCGTATCTCGGAAAAAAAACTTCCCTGCACAAACTTTGTCCTCGAAACAGTAGTCTTTACGACGTACTGATCCGAAGAACCTTGTAATAATGTTATAGGTATTTTTTAAATATAAAGCACCTCGAAAACTTCAAGTGCTGCGTATGGTAGGTTTTATTGTATATTCGCAACCATTTTTTACGAATTTTAAATACTTGGACTCCAGGCTGAATGGCAAATGGGCTGAGAAAAGTTAAATAGTATCAAGAAGTAAAGACTAGTAGCTAGCTCGGAAGAAACAACAGTGCTTCATTTTGTGCTTTGGAACAGTTTGTTAAAATATAAAGAGAATCATCTACTCAGTTATCGAGGACATCCTCACGCATGGCGGGCGGGTCAAATAATAGAGTCGAAAAACATGATAAAAAAGTAATAGAAAAAGCTAGAGGAGAAATAGAGGATAAATAATAGAAAGGATTATTACAAGAAAATTTGGTGGTATAGACATATAAGAGCCATGCCCCCAGAATATGCCTCAAGCGTATTAGGGAGTTCAGTTCCTTATTAAGGAGGATTAGAAGCTGATCAGTGCAAATATGTGATGCAGAGCTTGAAGCAGTAGCAATAAGAGGACTTCGTAGCAACTACCGTAAAATATGCATCAACGAGTGAAACGATTTGTCAGGAACCCTGCAAAGGAAAAACACGGACTAAGTAGAAAAAGTAGGTTCTAAATTATGGGCTGTGAATATTTCTTGATTTTTTTAAGTTCAGTTTCGTTCTTTGTGATCTGTTTCATTTGGTTAGAAAGTTATAAATTAATTTTTATTTACTTGGCTTAAAAACTCCTATCCGTATTTTAAACTAAACAGGTTTTTGTCTGCTAGTAAAATGTTTTGTATTAATTTATTTATTTTCTTCCAGTTGAAAAAAAATTGCAGTATCCTAAAAGCGGGAGCTTGACAAAAGATATTTCAATTCATAATCTTACGACAAGAGACAATACTTGAGTATTAAGCAATGAATCTTAGCTATACTTGATAGCACGGTTCATTGCCAGATTTCGCTCTTAGTTTTATTTGTTCAATTTGAAATATAAGCAAATTAATTCAACAAATCATATACGCTTACATTTTAATGACTCTGTTATTATTCAATAACAGAATTTCTTATACAAACAGTTTAGAAATTGTTATGGTAAATGTAATTGGAAAGGAAAATATTTGGAAGGGCAAACCAAAATAGATCGAATGCGATACTTGACTCCAAAAAAAACATGCCTGGTCCCTACTCGACCAGGAGAGGACGACCAACCCTTTGCAGACTGTCCTCTCCAATTACCTCCTATCAAGGGCCTACTGTCAAGCAAAAATAAATATGGGTAGGACCAATTTGTTTCTAGTAGGGTACTATGCATGCCGAATATTCTAACATAGATTCCAATGCTTTTTGTTTAGTATTTTTTTATTAACGTTTGTGAATATATTTTACGTTTTAATATCGTTCTAAACCAAGAAGATCCAATAAGATAGTAGAAGATAAGAAATGAAATCAATATAAAGACGTTTTATTCACAGTTTTTAGTTTGACGCGTCACCTCTAACTTGGCACCACCTACTGGTTGCCCTGAAGATGGCCTACACCTTATGCCGAAATGTTAGCACGATATCAGAAGTTTTTGCTTATTTTATGTTATCTATGACTGTTCCTCTTGACCAATTCAATCCATTATAAAGTTTTTATGATAAGAATAGATAACTTTACATATATCTTTAAAAAATATATATATATATATATATATATATATATTTAGGGTGGCTTGTAATTAATGGCGGAGCCGTTAAGGGGTGGTGGTATGGGGCAATACTGTCCTAAAAGTAACCCTTTCCAAGATATTCCTACTTTTACAAAAAAAAATCCTATTTAAAATCTTAAAATAACTATAAATCCTAAAAATTGGCCCTTTTTTTTCTTTTTTTTGATGAATGTCCAATTGTGATGAAAATTTGTATGTGTGTGTTCAAATAGGTTTGAGGAAGGTTTTTATTCATGATTCGAGTTGATAGTTAATGTTTTTTTTAATAAATTAATTATTTTTATTTATTAAAAAAAACTGCCATAAAAATGATTTTTCTATTAATTAAAACAGTTGTTAGTTTATATTTAACACAGTTAATATACAGATATAATCACATGTAAATTGATAGGAGAAGTTCATCGAAGCTATTCAAAGTCTAGAATGTAATCTACTTAAAACTTAATGGAAGCCTTCCTATCGTAAAAGTTTTAATAACCAATTCTAGAAAAATGGTGTTTGTTTTCGTGCGAGTGTGGGAACTGTAGAAGAAAAACAAAAGGTTATTCGAAGCTGAAATGACTAAGTGCTTGCCCGTGGTGCAAAATAATTTTCGTAAAAATCGATTAATCATCTACCGGGAGTTTAGCCCTTTTGTTTATTGAGTTTGCGTTTCTTTACAATTTTCGTGAATACGGCCTAACGATTTTGAGGAAATTTCTTTAAAGTCTCCTCCTAAAAGCCTTTCAACCTCCGTGCAATTATAAAACCATTCAAAAAATAAAGAGAACATACTTCTTTTTACATTTGCGGATAACTCAAAAATCGTGGTTTTATGATAAATAATGTATATAATCATAATGGTACAAATAATAATTAAATAATCATATTATTTTCTAAAGTTATATTATATCAAATAATAAAAATAGGAAATTATTGTTATTAAATAATAACTAAACATTATTTAAGAATACCAATAATTGAGCTGTTATTTCTTAATCTGGTATATGTCCAGTTTTAATATTAAATATATTTAAGGTTTCCATTCAAATTATTTTGAAAATATTAGAAAATATGTGTTGTGTAACACTTAGCAAAGAATGATTTTTTAACACTATACATCTTTAAATTTAATTATGAAATAATTAAACTTATTTATAAGAAGAAAGATCCAAATGGACTTATACCACTTAAAAAAACAAACAGCTGAATTATAATAGTTTACTATGACATTAGTATATTTGAAATGTTTTTAAAAAGAATAATGCTTTTTTTTTTTTTTTTTGTACATCCAATGAAAACATTTCAGTTTTAACCGTATTCTTTATATATTATTTTCCTTCTTAAAATTGGATTAGTAAAAGTGTAGATGAAAAAAAAGTATTCATCAATAAGAACTAAATTTGTGAAACTCTTTTTTTATCTTCTGCTTTCTCTATTAATTAAACCTTCTGTTATCTTTTAAATTAAAAGTAATATAATAAAACTTTTAAAACAATTTAATTAATTAAGGCCCCACTATACTTTATGAATATTAAATTTTAAAATCTTCTATTTAAATAATATATGTAAAGAACAATATTAGCTACTTTGTAGGTTTACTTCTTTATTGAAACACCTCAGTTAATGAGTGACACGCTAAATTTTGAAAAAAAAATTCTTATTATTTCTGTTATCTTACTGATTCGGTTAAGACAGAAAGTGCTGTAATCTTACTCATTCAGTTTGTTATAAAATTCCTCCATATCTTTCTTTCTGAGCTCCCATTGCCCATTTGAACCACATCATTTAAGATTTTCTGCGAAGTTATTATAAGACTATCTAGGTTTTTCAAGACTTTCTTTTAATACAAGGAACTTAGACTAATGACAAATATTCGTTCCACATCATCAATAATCACGATCCTCTTCCTCCAACCTGAAACATATTCCGATGCAAGAATCCCCAATATTTAATTGATAATGGAAATTGTTAACGTAAATCCTACATACCGATGTTACAAAAATACAAGGCATCCCATTGTCTTATTATGATGGAAAATAAATTCAATTATCTTATTTTCCTTAATACAAACTCATATTTAATTTACGTCATTCAGATTCCTACCTACCATGCAACTTTGTAGAATACACTTAAAAGTTTGATTTATTAGCATAAATTGCAAACTCAGGTCAGTGACACTTGTTAATATTTTCAAGACTTGTTTATTATGATGTGGTAATTTGTTTAGAAATTGTAATCTCCGTTATTACTGGACTATTTACACCGGGCTATAACTTTTTATCTCAGGGCGTTAAACAGTCTGCTTTTAAAATATGCTTCGCTATAAAACTGGAATGGCCGTGGAAGTTGCTGTAGCTTCCCTTTTCTAATGAGAGATCTCTATCATCCTGAAAAAAAAGAGTATTATAGGAATTTTTTTTGTGTTCGTACGCTCTCTGTTAATGTTGAAAACACTCTCTAGTAATGCCCCTTTCTAAGACTTAAAACGTCAATTTGCTGTAAGTATTAAAAGCAAATCACTAGAAAACATTGGGATTTAGTTGTGTCTGTCTATCGAGCTGTAGAATCCAGGTTGTAATCCGGCATTGACAGATAAATATATAATTCCTTGAAAGAATTAGATCGACCTTGTAAAATCTACAAACTCAGTAGGAGCCCTACCTAGCTAAACTTCTCTGCTCAACCGTTGGATTAGATTAGAATACAGCCTCAACTATGTACTAAGCTATGGTATTGTGGCACATTTTTTTCCAGAGTTATTAAAGAATCAGTGATTTATTGGCTAAACTGAGGTCGTTCATTTTTTAAACGATTTAAATACTTTGTTCTAACTAATTTTTATATTCAAGCCATTAGGTAATAACTGAAAATTTGTCAATATCAAGGAAGCGGGGTAACTGTTTCTGAAGGTCGTCCTGGCTTCAAATTCAGTAGTGGCGAATAAATTATTTAATCTGTTAACAGACACTGATGTGCAGATTTGCAGACCCTTTTGGGGCTGACCCAATCTCTACTCTTAATCTGGAAGAAAAGCTGTCACTGATGTAATATTTTATTCTACCTTAGTCTTTACTAAGGTAGAATAAAATATAACACCGTTTATCTTTATAAACGTAACGTAACGGAGACATCTCACCTTTTATTCCCAGAATTATTTCTCCTTTGGATTATTTTGTGTTTAATTCATGTCTGCTTTACCGCAGTAAATATTATAGTTAATAATAAAGAAATCACGCCAAATTTACCTTCCAAAAAAGAAATAAGATCATAATACACTTTATAAAAATATATTTATGAGGCGTTCACGATCAAATGCCCTCATTATAATTCCAAAATTTAAAACTTGACTTTTTTTTTATTTTCTTGAACGTCGCTTCGACTGGAGGGGCCATTAGCGACGACTGCTCTTCTTAGATTTCTTGAATTAACTTCGTGTGCTTTAAGTACATCATAGTCCTCTGTAGTTCTTATTATTACGGTTGGCACGTATCAATATCCAAATATGCTTTTTGCATTCAGATAGATGCTTCATCGTAGTTTCTATATCCTCACAGCTTTGGTAGGTTTGTTGGTGTTGCCCTAATAGTAGATGGAGATGTGCCAACTTTGTATGACAGATCCTTAACCTGCTTATTACGCCGCATTCTTTTGGCGTTAGGCCGTTTGGAGAGATCCAAGCAGTATTTTTATCTTTTACTTGACGGAGGTGGTTTAGCGGAAGGCTCTCCCATTCTTGTTCCAGATTTATTTAATTTTATTGATTATCACTTTTATCCAATCAGACCAAAACGTGGACATTAACAAGGGACCCTTATTTTGCAGCTGATTTAGCCCCCGCATCAGCTCGTTCGTTGCCACTTATGCCTAAATGCGTAGGAACCCATAATAGTTTGAATGTTGATTGTAAAACTGACTTTCGATAAATTTATTTATATTATTTTTTCCCCTAGTTTATGATAAATTATTTAAATATTTTACTCATGGACATATAAAGTGTTTTGATGAAATAAAATTTATTGTTCTATAAATAATCAGAATAAAAAACAAATCTGCCTTTTTGTTGTAATAAAAGTCCATAGGGCCGTAGGTTAGGGCCGGGGCCGTAGGTTAGCAGCCAACCATCCCCCGGGATCGTCCTCCTTCCCCAAAGGTTAGTTACTGCAAAGCGCTCAGCTTTCCTCCCGATCCATCTAACCCTTCACTGTCCACGCTGTATTTCAACCCAATGGCTACTGAATATTGCCTCCATTGTTTATTTTTATGGAGTAGGATTTCCTAATAGCGTGGATATATATCGTGATTGTATATGGATAATATATAAAATTCTATATATTATTATTATTTTTAAGAACTGTTTTCGTCGTTTCATGATACTTCAACACTTACTAGAGAAACGCTCTAATCTAATAAACAAAACCAATTAATTTCAAAATACTCATATACTTGACTATTGTAAGAAATATTTAGACTTATAGAGTAAAGTATCCAATCCTTACAATCAAAAATTCTTAATGGTCCTTCCTTTGTTACGAATAAAGTCATCCTTAACGTCCCATTTGCTGATTTGGGCCGAACCCGAAGTCAGTCTTTTTATGACAAACTTTATTCCCACTCAAAACCACTAGTTTAAAACCTAGCCACCTCTTCAATTCTCGATAATCCCCCGAAGCTGTTGAAAAGAAGATGGCCTTGTGACGTCCTTGAACTTTTTATTTGAGTACTACCACTTGTATAGTTTTCCTACTTGCCTGCCATTATGTGTCATTCATTTTTTTTTACTGGTCTTATTGTTATAAGATAGTTGTAAATTTCAATAAATACATTAAAAAAAAAACAACTTTTTAGCAATATTTCTTTTCATAAAGTATTTTCCTATCTTTTTATGTTTGATTAAAATATACTATGACTCGCTGTATAAAATATATTAGGTAAAATTAAAAAAAAAATTAAATTTTACAATCAATGATTCCAATAATTAAGTTTCTTGAATATATTTTATTGTTTTCAGAGGATATAAAATAAGTTTTAAATACGTTCCCTTGTTAAAACATATAGGTGTTTTATTGTTGTACAAAGCAAAATATCGGAGTGTTATAAACAGCAGGGGTAGCGTAGAATGTAGAGCTATTTTACTATGCTCAACTTACCGGATTCAAATCCGTTTGTAACGGATAAATTCTTTGATCTGTCAACAGCCACAGATGGACCATATGGGATCTACAAACCCTTCGACATGTCACGTAACCTACACGATGTGAGTACTCCCAATTGGGAGAAAAACCATGTGGTTCACCGTGATTTCGTATCAATCACATCATTGATTGTTATTATGACAATCACATCAGTCATTGTCATAATAACAGTATAGCCTGTACTTCATAGGTTGTAGTGTTTTTGTAAGGTTTTTTTAAGTTAGTGACCTTCCCATGTACTTCATCAAGTATATATATTCCATCATACTTTCAGATTATTGACGTCCTGATACCGAAGTAATTTGAAATGTATGCTTCATTTTAAATTCAAATTTTCTACTTATCTTTATTCATGCAAGTATACACCATTCCTGCCATTTACTTGTTGTATTGTTACAATGAAGTTGTAAATTGTATGAATAATTTATAAAAAAAATCAATAAAATCCATAATTTTTTTATAGATGACAGACCGTTGTCCTACAAACAGTCAACCCAAGACCCTACATGCAGTAGTCGTACAGTATTCATCACACAATGAAGTCTCTGTTGTACAGTTACTTTTATTTATTTATTTAGTACACCCTAATTATTTATTTATTTAGTACACCCTAATTATTTATTTATTTGGTACACCCTAATTATTTATTTATTTGGTACACCCTAATTATTTGGTACTCGAAATTGAAGTAGGGTTGTAACTTCTAGGGGGTAGAAGTTGAATAACTTGGAACCTAGAAAATATTAATTTTTACTGAAATATAATATCTTTTTCATTAGGCTAACTTGGCTTACAATGCTAAAGTAAAGTCGACCATCTTAATTCAACGCAATCTGATTCAATAAACTTTTATATGGATAATAAACCTCAATATAATACAGTGTCTCCACAAACTCGATATATTGAAAGAAAACTCAGAAAAAGCGAAAACACGTTCTGTGTTGTCATTTAATTTCCCGTGTTCTATAAGCACATTTTTTCGTGATAGGTTAAATTATATTTCTTCTGAGATTTGAAAGCAATAAAATTATTAAACTATAAAAACAGAACACTTCAATTCTTTCTACTGTCATTCCCTCCTCAGAACAACTGGCCTAATGTGTTGATTGGTTGTATTAAACTTGAGGCGTAAAACTTATTGGCCTAACCTTATATGAAACAAATATATTTATTATTTATATTCGTTTTTGATTCTATTAAGATTAGGTAGGTTAAGAAACTAGTGCGTGAATTCAAAATGAAATATAATAAAGTATAAAATATTAATAAAACAAAGTATATTTAAGTAAAGAAAAAGATGGAAATAACTGTATTCGGTTTTAATTAACTCTTCTTTTGAAAGAAAGGTGACAACCTCATTAATGTATTTCTGTTCATTTCTCAAAACCAATGATGTAATGACAGATTATCCTGTTTTATATATCGTTCTTTTGCAAAAGGCACATCCCTCATAGTGATGTGGACTATAGTTAGGCCTCGTTATTAATCTCATATGACAGATTTTCTCTGGTGGATAGGTGAGCGTGGGTAAGCCTTGTATGTCCTATCCTAAGTCGTCTTAGGACCTTTTTCTCTCCTCGGTTGCTACAACATAATGTTTTCGAATTTCCAAACTAAATTTCTTGCATTATCTCCACGTTATTTAAGTCAGGAGACATTTTTTATGTTGTTATAAGTATAACAATACATATATTAGCTTACTGCTCTCATTTCGTTCTTTAAATGATTGCATTCCATGCTACTAATGCCGTAAAATTAGTTTCTGTGAACCTGAGTGTAAGGCTATTGAAATGCCGCTCAACTTCGTAATGCGATCCAAGCCTACAACTAAGCAAACTAGTTTCAACACTCCAGAGTAAAGTACCGAACTTTGTAAGTGCCAATCTTCTGTACCACTGAGGAATCTCAAAGGTCTTCCTGGCTCTGGAAATATTCCCGATAGGCATTTAAAGACGTCTGGAAGAGATTGACGGACACTTATTCCTTCTTCGATAAATTACGGATATAAAATCTAGTTCTCTTTGAGTAGTCCGGTATTTTCTTACTTAAATATTCGATTCCAGCTGATATTTATTATTATTCTTTCTTGTCCGATGAATTATTGGCCAAAATGATAGTGTTAGGTTTTATGAACTATAATGTTCCGTATGTTTACTATAATTTTAACAGGAAATATCTATCGCCGTTACTGACGATCGATTGTTAAATGGCCTGATTACTTAACTCTGTCACGCGATATTGCCTGAATGTTGCTTTTAAATGATACTTTGAATTTACCCAAGAAGATATATTTAAAATAAGTATATGGTCAATTATTTTACCATGATCATATAAGAAAGTAATCGCTCCTTCAAAAGAACAACGATATAACTAAAAAATTGGCATATTTGAGTCAATCCTTCAGTAGCATTTGTATCAGTTGAAGCTTTTTAATTCAGCAACGACATATCTGATATTCCATTCCAACTTGTTTTTTTGTTTTTTCAATAAAGTCATGTTTTGAGTTGTATCATGTATGAACTTGAAGTTTTATGAGAATAATGAAATAAGTTAAAAGCAAAAATGTTTCAAACTTTTAAAAATAGCCTAATCGTTAATAAGATAATGTCAAAACCATTATTTAAATAGGAATGCTTTGCTTTACCGATCCCCAATTTTTGTTAAAACTCACATGGAATTTTTTGAGTTACGATTATGTTCTTTTGAAGGAGCGATATAAATTATGTAATTATTTATAAACTACGCAAACATGAATAGGAATACCAATAATTTTGTTGTTTTTACATTGCCTAGCATTTTAATATTATTTTTATTTTAAAAAGGATAAATATTTATTAGAAAGTATACTTAATTAAATGTTGTAAAAATTTCCATAATAATATAAATGCTAGCTAAAGTATAATAATAATGGTCATTATTTATATATATATATATATATATATATATATATATATATATATATATATATATACAGATTTAACTTCCTCATTATTTACAATATTTATATACAACATTATGTATTTACATATAGACCTTCCCGTAAGGGAGATTAGAGTCTTTGGACGGAGAGTAGCCGAACCTTACAGGTGAAGTTTCTGGCATATACTCTTCCATAGGTCCCTGTCTCGCGCTGATCGCATCCAGAGAGAGCTACCTCATATCTTCTTGAATTCGTCGACCCATCGCTTGCGCTGCCGGCCCCTGCACCTTTTCCTATCGCGCGGGATCCACTCGGCGGCTCGCCTAGCCCAGCTGTCTTCGCCTTGTCTCATCACATGGCCTGCCCAGTTCCATTTCATTCTTCTGGCGTAGGTGACTGCATCGGTAACCATGGTGTGCTTTATTATTCGGCGTGAATTTATTTTTTCCTTCAATGAAATTATATATAATATTAGGTAAAATATGTAGTAAAAACTTAGCAAACCCTATTCATTTTTGCGAAGTATATAATATCAATGATTAAGGAATAAATAATGGAACATTCCTAAATGTTGTGTATCGTAATTTATGTAGTTTAATGTCCTAAGATACTCTGAAAGGGTTTTCAATTTTCAAGTTTAATATCTGCTTACTTATTATTATGATTGGTCACAAAACAAATGTCAACATGGAATTACAATTTTTAAAATACTTCACCGGTGCTACCTACAAAGGGGAACTGCCTCAATACTTGGAAATACTGAATTTTGACAAAATGATTCTACTATAGTATAACGTGTGCGATCGTTTGTGGTTTGTGCGATCATTGTACCTAACACAGTCAAAGGCCTAAATGCGGTTCACAACCGAATTCCAGGTTTATAATGTAAGTATCTGAAAATGCATAAAGTGTGCTTGAACTTTAGCAAACAATGGGGGGAAAATTAATTGCTTTGTTAATTCTACTCGTATATAACTGAGAGTTGTTTGTACAAAAGTCTGGAGACTTTAAGCATTAATTTTAGAGAACGACATATTATTTGAATTAGTTTGATTTTATTGCTGTTGTTTGTCAAATCATAGATCAAGCCTGTTTATATCGTTTTTAAAAAGTTTTACCTGCTGTTCCTTTTTAAAAGTACTTTTTGGTATTCGTTCTTTACAATAACATTAACATAACATAACAGTAATATGTTATTTTTCTGAACAAAATTCGTTAAACATACCCTATTAAATTCCCAAGTGTGCTGAAAGTGTGCATTAATTTTATGGGCCTTTATATTATTAAAATTATATTAATACTGTAATCATAGATATTTGGTTTGAAAAATCATTTGCCCACTAATGAATTTTTTAAAATATTAATTGTTTACAATAACAGCAATATGTTTATCTTGAAAACAAAATGTTAAAATATACCCTTTCAGTTGTATTAATACTACTTTAGCTTCTCAAGACTTCTGAGCGTTAATGGTAAGGGCCGAGATGTTGTTATAATTAGTTAAATTTTATTTCTGTTGTGTGTAAAATCTTATGCCAAGCCTATGAATATATTTTATTTATTTGACGCGAAACAGCCATGAAAGACCACGCAACTATGATACAGGTTTTTTTTCAGTTTTTTCTCGGCCCATCTTTTCCTCATGGCATCACTGAAGGTTTTTTTTCTTTCTTCTGTCCAGGTCTTAGAAGGAAACTATTTTCTTTCTGCCACTAGACCCGCATCTTTGAGGAGTTTTTGGTATTCAGTTCTGTTTTCTAACAAATCTGGTGTAATGCCGTGTTTCTGTGTTTCTTGTATTATTTGTTCTGTGCATCCTTGTTTGAATTTGTAGCCTAGAATTTTGGTGAACATTTTTTTGTTTAGTCTCTCCTCGTTCATCTTCATAATGTGACCATAAAATCTGAGTCTTCTAACCCACATTTCTGTTTCCAAGTCACTCATTTCAAAGTAAATTTCTTTGTTAGATTTCAGCCGGTATCCTTCTGGTGTTACTTTGGGCCGTGGATTCTCCTAAGAATCCTTCTCTCTATTTTAAGAAGTTTGTCTAACCTGGGAAAGCACACATAGGCTCTGTCCCGTACAATATAACTGGTTTACCACTGTATTGTAGTGCCTGATTTTTGCCTTTTTGGAGGGACATTTTTTATTATACCTACTACTCGTTAAGTAGCATAAATTCTCCGAATTTTTAATTCTGTACTCCATACTTTCCTTCTCAGACAAGTTTCTGCTTATTATATCGCCCATATATTTAAAACTTTTAACCACCTGAATTTTACAGAAATCTGTTTTCACTTCTTTCTTACTAAAGTGAGGGTATGGATTCATAAATTTGGTCTTTTGTACGGAGATTTTTAGTCCAGTTTTTTCAGCTACTTTCTTCAATGAATTTATTTGCCTAATTGTGTCTTCTTCCGACTCTATTCCCGTTTTTATCCAAATTCTTCCCAGTTTTGATCCTGAATCTTCCTTTTTTTATCCCGATTCTTCCCGGTTTTTATCCTGACTCTTCCAGATTATTCCCGTTTTATCCCGTCGTTACATTCGGTTAATTTTTTTATTTTAACTACTCAAGAGCTTAGAAAATAATTCAGCATTATTTTTATGGGGTGAAATGCTCTTAAAATTAGTTTAATTTTAATACTAGCGATTGCAAAATTATAATTTAAGCCCATGTATTCCTGTTTTGAAACATTTTTGTCCGCTTTTGTTTTTCTTATTTAATAGCTATTGCTTATAACAACAGTACTTCTTTTCATATCAAAACAAAAATCTTAAACCCTATTAAAATTTTCTATACAATTTCAACTTTCGTATACATAATTTTAAAATTCATTTATATTTTATACAGTTGTTAATTTCGGTTAAATTTTTTATTCTAAGTTCTCAAGATTTCAAAAAACAAAACAAAAAACAATTCAGCATTAATTTTATGGGGTGAAATATAGTTAGATTTAGTTTAATTTTAATCCTAACGTTAAATTATAATTTAAGCCCGTGTATTTCGTTTTTTAAACATTTCTGGCCGATAAAGTTTATTATAAATATATTCATTGTTTCTATTAAGAAGTTTCACTTGAAAATAAAGATGTTTAAATATAACTATCAACTTTTTTTTATTCTATTTTAACTTCTAAAGATTTCAAAAAATAATTCAGCATTAATTTTATGGGCGAAATGTTGTTAGAAATAGTTTAATTTTAAGCATAGCGTTTGTCAAATTGTATTTACATTTTTGTGTAACCGTGTGTAAATATTTTTGCCCGTAACTGTTTTTTGTTTGTTTTTTTTATAGTTTTTAGTATTCATTGTTTCCAGTAAAATATTTTACTCGAAAACTAAATTTTTGAAACATACCCCATAAACTTCTTAAATTCAATTTTAACTTCTCAAGAGTTCAGGAAAGAATTCAGGAAATATTGTTAGAAGTAATTAATTATTCAATTGATTTCATTTTATGTAAAGGAGATAGTTGGGGGGTGCAGTCAATAAGAACACCGAATAAGTGAAGTACTTATATTATGTGCCGACGTTTCGACCTACAGTGTAGGTCATCTTCAGGGCTAACAGAGAAACAAACAGAACAAAAATGTAAAAACATCAAAGTTGTACAGTAACAATAATAGTGACAAATAATGTAGAAAAATACAAAGTGGCAGATATGAAAATAGAAGATAAAGAACATTAAAAAGGAGTCAGATTATAATAAAATAAAGATATAGACAGATATAGACAGACTGCACCCCCCAACTATCTCCTTTACATAAGATCATCCAGTCAACCATTTTCATCTCATACATGATTTCATTTTAAGTCAAATTATAATTCAAGCCTTTTTATTTCTTTTTTGTAACATGTTTGCCCTCTTTTGATATTTTTATTTGTTAGTGTACATTGTTTACAACAACAGTAATATGTATCACTTCAAAACAAAAATCTTATTATAATAATCTTATATAATATACTATATTATTATATTATATGCTATTTTAACTTTCTTAGAATACATAATTTTATAATCCATTTATACTTTATACCGTCGTTATAAAATAAAGTCTGATAACGAGAAGTAGGAAGAAGGGAAAGATACCTCTCATTCTCCTTTTACTAATTAAAACTACTGAACCCGTTTTAATTACAGGCAAATTAAATAATAATTATAATTGGTTAACGGGAATTCGTTAATTCCGTCGTTACAGCTAGATTAAAAGAAAAAGAACAATTTTATCGAATATTTAAATTTTTTTTTTAAGAATCAGATTTTCAATCTTCTTGGACGAGTTTAGAGAGATAACTAAGCATTTAAGCGGACCCCAGGGAAAGAAAGCGAATTTACTCTGGTTAAATAATGGGAAAGATGTTTCTGAGGGATCATCTCCGATGTGCCATTTTTTTCTCAATAAAACTTTAAAACCTCGATTTCAGCTTTTTTATTCGCTGAGTTTATTACCCATGAAGTTATGATATTACTTCTGAATGGTCAGCACCAAATTCCCCCTCTTTTATTTGTCGTATATATCTCGCCTCTGATATACTACAGTAAATATTATATTTTATAGTAGAGTAAAGCATAGTACAATGAATGTACAGTGGTTAGTCCTTAGCTGATAGTCTATTTATCATTAGTTATTATAAGATTTTGAATCATTGAATAAGATCAATTTACTGCTATGGTTAATTAGACGATGTTCAATAGGAGTCCTGTTATAATATTATTGTAATGTTTGTATAATGATATATCTCTGTCGCACCTTGGTCTTGAAAGCAACATGAGGTTATTAATATAGTCCCATCCTAAATTCTAACAGAACAATACCTATCGTACTATAGACCACAGTCCTCAAATATCATACTAAATTATAAAATAATAAATGATTTTCCAGAATCATACTTTGGAGACTAAACCACCGGAGCTTCATTGTAAAACTCATGTATTAAGTTGTTTATAAGAAATCTGTGTTTGGATTGTTTATTTAATTATTCATTTAACGTCATATTGTGCTGCTATAGCTAATCGGACGCTGTTACAGTGGGATTACTAAATTTTAATATGACTTTATTAAAAAAAAAATGTGGGAAATGGAATATCAGATATGTAATTACTGAATTAAAAAACTTGAACCAATACAATTGCTACCGAATGTATCAATAAAATTGGCATTTTGGCATGTCGTTGTTCTTTTGAAGAAGTGACATATGGAATTTGATATTCTGCATATTAACAACACAGTCCATATACGTTAATTAATACAGTCGCAGTTACGAAATTTTATACTTTTGGCATTTAATCCATGTTCTACTGAAGTAAAGGTCTAAAATGGAGCTGAAAAGTCAGCGAGAAATCGAGAAATAGCTGAAGCGAATCAGTTTGAAATATTTTTTTCGTTGTACCTAGTTTTGTTACCTACTTACTTATAAATCATTACTTACCGTATTAGGAAATAGTTTCTGGTTTCTTACATTTTGATGTTAAAAGAAGTAAGACAGATAGAAATGAGAGAGAATGGTAGAGTATGAAAGGTAATTATTTTAGTAAAAAGGAGTATGAAACTGAATGATTGGAGTTAATAATGCAGATCTGACCCCAACTTTTAATTTATACTCTCATTAACTAATTTATTCCGTAGTTCTATCGGTGAAATATTTTAAAAGTTTCCTACGAAACTTTTTCAATTTTTTCCCTTAACTCATTTTTATTGTAAAGGGCAGGGATAGTTAGGCCCTTCTCCCCGGAATTAAATTTTTGTTTGTTATGCAACTCGCCTCGCCTTCATTATTACTTTTTTCTTCTCGAGTGCCAAGGCGTAGCGCTACAAAAAGTTCAGTTTCGCATCCCTATCCAAAAGTAAATTTCTTCAAAGCAATATCCGTCGAGCGAGGAACATCTAATTCATTAATTAACGCTACCTCATTCGCCATTCAGGGGATGAAGTGTGCGTTCCTTCATTCCAATTCTTATTAGTAACCCTATCTTCAAAGCCGCGTTATTTTATGAATATATAATTTTTTTCAGCCAATCCTTGTTGGCAATTGACTATTTAAATTAAAATACTCAATATATCTTCCTCTTTTCCATATTTCAGCATTGATGTTTTTATTTTGAAATATTTATGATAATATTTAATTAAGAATTAATTAAGAGTGGCAGTCCTGGTTAAACGCTCCACTACGCTGAAAGGCACCATAAGGTTGAGGCGAAAGAAGAAGAAGAAAGTAAACATATTGGAAACATACTATTCAAGCTATAGAACTGAATGAATTATATTAACATGACGCCATCCTACAACATATGTATCGTTGACTGGGGAGCATCTCATGCAGCTTTCAGGTCAATAGTGGCTTAAGACAGGGGCACCCATTATCACCTGTATTATTCAACCTTATACAATCTCACTAGAGGTAGCCATTAGGAGCATAAAGACAAACACGCTTGGCATCATTTACAATAGGCTCACACAGAACAAGATATAGCCATCTCAGGGAGAACCAAAACAGCATTGGTCGGAGCTGTAGAAGAAGAGAGCAGCGCTAAACTTGGCACTGAGAATAAATGTGGAAAAGGCTATATATATGAAAACCTCTAGGCAGAGCGGAAAGAGAAGAGATATTGTTGACTTGGATGAAAACATGTTCCACAAGTGTAATAAATCCCAGTAAAAATACCTTACTTACACCATAATACTTCAGAGTTATGGTGGAGAGCAACGGTTTACAAGTTGCTAAGCAGGATGGTAGTAGAACCAGATGTTTCCATGCCCCGCAAAAACCTCTCCTATACCAAAGTCTTTCCAGAAAAGCAAAGATTTTTTTTACATAAAAAAATAGTCAGGCCAATAATAATGTATGGCAGTGAGGCGGAGACTCTAACCATGGAAAACAGAAGACCTCTTCTGGTTTGGGAGAGAAAAGTCCTGAGATCTTTGGACCTGCCGAAGAAAAGCAGAAGCAATGCCGAATTAATGGAATTATATGGTTAGCCTGGTAACCTCTGTGTTATTAAGAATAGCAGACTAAGATTGTTGGAGAACCTGGAAAGAATGAAGCCCTACTGGCTGCCTAAATGCCTAAAACGGTGCACCGGGAGGAAAAAATAAAAAGTAGTTGACCCTATGGATGACTTAGAGAGGATGATTTGAGAAAGATAGAAATAAGAGATTGGAGAAATTTTGAATTGAAAAGATGTTTTAAAAAATAAAGCAAAAACATTTGCTTGACTAAAGAACATTTGAACATTAAATATAACGTATATTGGAATGTAGTGGAACGGAGTGAGTCGAAACAATAAATCGCTTGGAATCGGAAAGCACCATAACGCTTCGTTAGTGTCTCAGTGCTTTGAAAGGGTATCAAGTTCTGTTTGGCAATTCTACTGGAAGGAGTTATCTGGAAAGTTAGTGGATAGAAATTTATAGCTTTATATGTGTTATATTATTTACACCATAAAAGCATTTCCTAAATAAATAAAATTTAAACAAAGGGAGTTAGTAGAACGCTAGAATCATAGTTTCTTTTATGGATATTAATAATGCTGTTCATGCCGTTATAAACTATATTATGTAAATAAGATGTACCCCTTCTAGAACTACATTCAGTTATACATAATCGTTTATATGCTCGGACGCCTTCTCAATCTGAACTTTACAAACAAAAATCTATTCTTTATCAATATAATACCAATATACAGTGCTTTATTTAAAGATTAAAGGGATCTTTATGTAGAGTAATAGTCAGCCGAGTAAACTGCATATATGTACATAAGTTAGACATATATCAGTTAGCAATAACACTTACTAGTTGTAACAATATCTTACTAATCTCTTTTATTCCTGTATAATTAATTTTTGCTATAATATATTTCGCTCGTTAATTGTCTCTAATAATTTAAAATGATAAGAATTTTATAAGATAATATAATGTACGAGTACTATCCAAATATGATAATAAACTAATATGACAACGATCCTATAAACATATGGGCTAATGGCTAATAAAGCTAATGTGCCCCAAATACACCAAACACGCAATGTTGTCTGTTCATTCTGTAATACAATAATGTATTTTACAATATATATATATATATATATATATATATATATATATATATTATATGTATTCAATATATATTTATAAATCAATAAAATATGTATATGGCTCTATTTTATTGATTTATAAATATGTAATGTATGTATATTTTTATAAATCAATAAAATAGAGCCAAAAACTCCAAAAGAAACACAAATATTTACTATAGTGCAATTGGAAAAAACCCAATGCAAAGCCTTCTGTTTCAAAATTCTCCAGTAAAACACACACTTGCCGGTCGATGTTTCGCCTATTCAGGCATTATCAAGACACAAAGAAAGGTTACACAAATCTCATCTCGAAGAAGGTGCACTTGTGTACAACTCGTAAGTTGTATGTTGAACGTCTTGATGATGGGTTGCTGTCTCAGGTTTGCAGCCGGTTTGGGCTGTTGATTGTAGGATGTAGTGCACCTTCTTCGAGATGTGATTTATATAACCTTTTTTTGTGTCTTGATAATGCCTTCCATGCCTTCCATGTCTTGGGGTTTTTCCAATTGCACTGTAATATACATACATACATATATATATATATATATATATATATATATATATATATATATATATATATATATATATATTATATCTTTCCCCCCCTCTTCACGCAATATCCCTACGTGAAGGACGTTTATTGTTCTGCATGTTCCGTACATTTATAGTACATTACATACAATTGTAATTTCGTGTTTTTTCCTAGTCGTTTACATTTTTCGTTTTATTTATAAATAAAATTTAATGCTAAATTGAAAGTACAATATTAAAATAAAACTTAAACTACTAAACATTGAACATAGTAAATATTAAACCAGTTCAAACAAAAATACTATCACAGATTAAAAGAACAAATAAGAAGACTAAACTTATTAAATTAGCACAAGATTACTACCAATAAGGTAATTGAAGGAAAAAACAAAACAAAAACAACGAAATATTGTACCTTTCATACATTAAACTAGTTGAAACATAAATATTAACACATATTAAATAGCATATATTAAATAAGAAGAAAAAAAAAGAAAATAGGAAATAAGCACAATATTTCTACAAAGTAATTGAAAGAAAAACAAACCAAAAATTCGTTTTCCATCAATAATAATGATTTCGTGTAGTTATGATTAAGCCCACTGCTTCAGCAAATACCTAGAATTTCACGTAAGAATGGAGAAATGTTTATTAAAGAGCCAACGTTTCGACCCACATTGCTAATTTCTATTTATATTATTTATTTCTATATTTAAGTTACAATTGTAGATTCAATGTCGTTATAAATATTCTGCACAAAAGTTTTTGCTTTTGCATTATTGATATATTCTTTTGAAACTTTTCGTTGTCATGTAACTTCAACGAATCCTTTTCTATCCCTACAAAAGTTTGATTGAATTCTGAATCACATGAATCATTTCTCCGCTAACTCTAGTTTGATCCCTTCTGATGTTACACACATCAGATATAGGTTCAATAAATTCGCCGAAAAAGAGAAGCTAGGATATCAACTTATCTTTTTTAGACTTCTTATATTTTAGATTTAAAATGGCAAACTCTTTTTATTTCTTCTTTAAAAAAATGGTACCCACCCTTTTCATCTTACTTGTTTGATTGTAACTTACAAAAATCACAAAGCTTTAATTTAAATAAATATGATATGTATACTATGCAATCTTGTATTTATTGCTTTATTACTGATTTTCTGTTTGCTATTCATTTTAAGTGGCAGTATAAAAAATATTCCAGTATATTAAAGGACTGTTAATCAATTTCTAATATTTTCCTGTAGTATAAAGGAATGTTTTATTTTTAACAATCGATTAGGCCTTTTACCTTTATAAAATATTATATACATATTGATGTTTATTTTATAATATATTTATTATCGTTCACATTCGCACGATAACAACGATAATGAAATTTTGATCCCAATGATTACCCTGAGCTTTCGGTACCTTAAGAAAATAATTAGCCTATCAAGCAGTTTATTTATGTGGGGGATAAAAACCTATTAAAAATAAACTATAGTATATCCTGAAAAAATATAGAATATTATGACGGAGTAAATGAAAAAAAAATATTAATGGAGTGTAGATAGGTTAAAAACGTGTTCTGAATGCCTTCGAACAAAGGAAAAATTAAGGAAAGGTAAAACTGTTCTTCAATGACATGGCGAAATGACATGGATGCTTCCTAGCAACATTGATATATTCTAGCACTTATCCTAGCAATATTAATGCTGTATTAAAAATACTGTATAATACCAAACTTTATTTCCTACACCAATACAACTGATGAAAAGTCTTTTATTTAGTACATAGTTGAAATTGTACTATTTCTTGGACAACGGTTGTGCAAGTTAGTGATTTTTTCTAGGCAACTCTCAACCGCTAGGTTTCCCCACTATTTCGGTTACCCACTTTACAGTGCCTGGTTGATCCCAAGGATGGTTTCCAGATCCAACTAGGTCCGTCCTCGGCTGTTAAAATATTAAGTAAATTATCTGCCACAGCCAGATTTGAATCCGTGAGCTTCTGCAAGGCAACTCAGCTCTCTACTACTTAACCACTCTGCTCCAATCCAAAAAAATAATTCATAAAATGTACATTATAAATTAATATTGATATCTAAATTTGTATTTATTTATTTTGGGTCTAGTATGAATTTTTTGTTCGTTCTATAGGAGCATTACATTAAAATGAATAAATATTTTTCATTTATATTTTTATCCATGCTAGTTTTATATTATACGGATGTTTAATTAACATATAAAGTAACTAAGTCCCACTTATTCTCTTTAAATGCGTTATCTTGAAGATGTTACAAGGAAAGATACCGAAGGTCCCGTTCACATCCGGCTGTGGCAGATTTTATTTAATCTGTCAACTCCCGGGGATGGATCTTTTATGATCTAGGGCGCTCCTGGGGCTCACCCAGCCTCTATAAATTGTGTACTCAAATAGGGGGAAAACTCGGCGGATGAGCTTGATCTATGACAAATCACCTATCTGCACATTCATTGTCCAAGAAACAATATATGCTGTACCATGTACTGAACGTAAGGCTCTTCATGAGCTGTATTGGTTTATTTTCTTTACTAGATAAGTGTTGGAAGATATTTCATCACTAATAATGAAGTATAGTTCATTGCCTTTATAACGTATTGCTTTCAAGATGAGCAGCTATAACAATTACGAGAAAACAATTCATCATTACAAGAATAACTTCAATAATGTTTTGCGTCAGGATCTGGGAATGTCTTTGTTAGCGGAACTGGTGGGGCGACAGAGAAAAGACAAGCTTGCCTTTTAGCATAATGAAGTCTATGCCTCTACGTACCCTTCTCTCTTAGTCAACCTTTTCGGGTTTCTGCAAATTTAATTTATATAACCTATATGCTACTCCCTTTCTTGCACTGGTTTCACCATTATTCAAATAGTATTCATTATGTAAAATATGTTTTGTTTACATCTATTTGCCAGGTTTTTTATACTGGAGGACAAAGAATCCGAAGAAAAACCTTGTAAGACGTTGGAGTTGTTTTATCTGGTCCCTTTTGTATTGATAAGATGGTAAGCCCTTATCCTTATCCTTATCCTTATCCTTGTTTGTACTACAGTTGGCTATTCAAGGATTTTTTATAGCCACACAAGGGTCATACCTTATCCAATTATTATGTTAGATTTTGCTATTGTTATCCAGGGCTATCTATACATAGGATGTTTTATTTTCGCTTTTGTATTAAAATTAAAATTAATTTTTTAGCGTTAATCTAGTGGACTAATATGTAAATGTAATCTAAAAAATGACGTGATAAACTATTCTAGTTTATCATTCTTTAACAATTTTTCAGGAGTGACTTGTGGTTAGCATAAGAACCTATATTTAGGATTTTTTTCTTAGTTCAACATTTAATTAGCTGCTATTTATTCTAAAAAATACACTCTACATTTCTGCCTTTGAAATCGTTCAACTATAAATCCATGGAATATTGAACAATGTTGAATTAAACATTTAAATACATACGTAAACATAAGCCTTGTTCAAAATCATGTAGAACAATTCACTTGAACCTATTGCCATATCATCCGCACATGTAACTTATTTATTCATCCCATACAACTGGTAACAGGCTCAGAATGGTATTCACTTCATTTTAATCGATCAATATTCGCCGCTGTGAACGTGTCCATTATGTTGAACCGTGTACGGCGCTGAGGCAGGCTAAACCCTCACGACCGTTCGGTCTTGTGGGTACTGTATAGCCGACCCCTTCGTTTGGTATACCGACATCTTTTCCTTCACCAAAATAATATTATATGGTATTTTGTAATATTATTAAGCATCTTATAATATTTCTTAGTATAGTTCAAGTAATAATAATAATCTTAACATAGTATGATATATATATATATAACGTATTGTATAAAATCTAATAAATGTGTATATAATAATATATGATTTTTATAATAGATACGTTTATTGATAACTTCACTATGCGAGTTTAAACAGATGTAACAGTATATATACAATTAAGATTAATAATTAGACATTTTTTAAATAAGTAATTAGTTATGAAAATTTTTTAGATGATTTAGCTTACTAACGGAGAAATAATTCTAAATTTACGCCGAGTTCTTGAGCGGAAATGGTAGAGTTTAAAACCAATAAAATCATTTATTCTTTATAGATAAAATGTCTGATCAAAATTCTTTCTTTTTACTCGGTATTAGTTTTGGGATCTAAAGGATATGTATATATATATATGTTATTCATGATTAAAACATTGATAATCTTGTGTTTAATTTTAAACCATTTAACCTTATCCCATTTAGGTAGCGAATGCTCAGAAATATTGATTATTTTTTTTAAATCGGCAATATTTTAAAAGAAACTTAACTCAAATAATTCTTGATAACATAGTCATCAGTTCTATTGCGGATAGAAAATGACTTAATTTATAAGCGCAAAGTGATCATCCAATTTTTTTTTTAGTTATTTTTATTTGTTAGTTCTATTGCTCAATCTATATTGATAGGTTTTAAATAAACATAAAAATGATTTCAGTAGTGTTTTATTAACTTCGATATTATAGATGTCCAGTTGACTAAGAAGATTCTTAACGATTCTTTTTAGCTTGTGTTCTATTTTCGAAATAGAATAAGTTGGAATCTAAGCACCAATGAAGTATTATGTATATTGGTGACTGTTGTGCATGGAGGTGATTTTTCGAGATCACCACCGAAAACCTCCAGGTCTTCCCCCGATTTAAAGTACCCTTTGGTCAACTAGCAAGTAAAAAAAAGTTTTACTAGATTTGCGGATTAATCCCAATATTGAATAACATGATGTAGATTAAGCCCTTTGTTGTTCCTCCTATTAATGGATGAGGTGGCATCCATCTGTAGGAGAAGAACTGAGAGAAAATTTCTGGGGCGAAGAAGTCTATATCCTGTTGTGGTCCAGTTTCTTCCCTATGTGGACCATGTAGGCTGATTGCAGTGACCAGGTGGCAGGAAGAAGTTCACATATACTGCGATGAAGAGGAAATGGAAGTGGTGATTGGCTTCACTTCTCTCGGCACAGTAATAGACAGGTCTGGGAAGCTGGACGCGGAAATATCCATTAGGATTAAAAAGGCATTTACAGTCTACTACCAGATTTGTAATACTGTTGTAGGAAAATGGAAGGTAGGAAGGAACGTCAAACTCCATATCTTCAAGTCGGTGTACCTGCCGATACTGCTATATAGAGCTGAAAGCTGGGCATTGACGGAGAGAGAGGAAAGCAGAGTTATCGCGTCGGAAATGAGGTACTTGCGAAGAGTGGCGGGAAAGACAAAAAGAGACTGTCTTCGCAACGAGAGGATACGTCAGGAACAGCAGGTTGCCCCGCTAAAAGAGCTTCTGGAATCCGACAACTGAAATGGTTAGGCCACGTGGTCAGGATGAATGATCACCGGGACTCTCTCAAGACGGTTGACTACATGCCGGATGGAAAAAGACCTCGAGAACGCCCAAGGACGTCTTAACTCGAGTACATCGATCGCCACAGCAGAAAAAGAGGAAAAGATCTCCGACAGGCCAGAATCCTAGCAAGAGACCGGGATAGAGTTGGCTCCTGGCTGGCGCTCCCCTAGGCACTAAAGGGGGAAGCGAAAGAAGATATGGATTAAGATGAAGACATGCTTTTATCAATTATTACTCATTAAATCATGCAGATATAGATTGTAGTCTTATCTTCGTTACATCGATTTTTATAAATTTTATTTAGGTTAATAGAAAAGGCTTTGCTTGTTTTGTAAAAAGGCCTGAAACACAATAGTTGACTTCAATAAAGCATTTTAAAATGGTAACAGCCTTTTATGCTGAATGTTAAAATTTGCATTTTCATTTATTTTTTAACATTGTTAAATTAATCTGAATTGGTTTAATTCGATTTCGTGCATGTTCCAACGTGAGGCTTCATAGAATATTCATGAAATTCGATGCGTATACCTGACCGCTGTTTTGTACTGCCATGTTTGACTAGAAGTTAGATATCGTGATTCTACCACGATAGTTCATTATTCTCGCACGACCGCAATCTCCTTTGTGATACCAAGCCTCTAAGGCATTGCTAGATTCTGAGAGGCGTCAAGAATATTTTAAGTATGGTACCTTGATTCTGTGGGTAGTTCCTAGAGGCTCTAAAATCATCTCTTACATCTCATTTCTAAAATATGCTGTAACGAAAGTAAAGCCTAAGTACCTTAAACGATGGATAAAACCCAATTTGATAATTCGATCCATTCGAATAGTTAAAAGGAATTACTTTTTAAATATCAGTTTTGTTTTTAAATGAATGGCGGGGTAGTGAAATATTTATTGTGCTTCTTAATATATCTTGAAAATAATAAATCAAAGATTCTTATACAAAATTCATCTTTTGAAATTTATAAAACTTCTCGATGTAGTTTTCTTCTTGGAAAACTCGTTCATTTCTTTTATTCCTTTTATTTATATCCATTCATATTATTTTAGTAATTAGAGCGAGATATCAGCTATTTCAATTATTATATTAACTATAGTGTTCTGTTTCATAAAACAAAGTAAATAAATAAATAATAGACCTATTGTTAATACTATGTTGTTGCTTATTTAGCGTCTTAATTGTTTTTTGGATTAAATATTTTCCAATTTGTTTCGATAGATGGAAAGCCTGCATTAGCATTCTTCAAAGAATAAATCTCATCAACTGGAATCTGAAAGTTTTAAAGTTCGGCGAAATGAGTTGTTTTTTTTTGTATGGAGAGTTTAAAATACCCCATTAATTTAACCATATATTGTAAGTCAATATGGATAACTCAGTTTATAGAGTGCTGAATTGCTATGCTGAAGTTCCTGAAGGTTTAAATCCGGCTTGGCTTTGACTGATAAATTATTTAATTTGATATTAGGCACAAATGTACCCTGTGGGATCAGTAGACTCTTCTATAGCTTACCCAGCCTCTGTTTGGTGATGGGTATCTTTAGTGGTGAGAAAATGGGGTTTAACGGGATCACTGTCCTGCACAACCTTTGTCCTAAAAATAGTACTGTCTCTAACACGTACTGAACCGTATTTGAATTATTAGTGCGATGATGAAATGTATGTTTTCCTTCTTAAACAATCCTAACAATAATATACTAAGGATCCATGTACAAACAAATCTTTAAAATTATAGAAAATTATCATTATTACATTCTTTAAGACCGGTCTCTTGGAAGCCTGTATCTTTGGTTTTGTTTCAGATCTCCATTTATTCAAATAGATATATTTACAATACATAATAATATACATAGAATATATATATATAGCAAATTAATTACAATACTTTTTCTACCCGAAGGTATTTTGGTCTTCCCTTAATTTATTTTAATCCATAGTATTTTTCTAAATTGCGCGAGAGGTCTGTTATATCACTTATTTTAGAAACTACAGTTTTATGTTTAAAAAAGAATCTACTGTTTTAATGGTATGTTGTTGTGTAATTTTCTTAGTCTCGTTGCCGTAGTTCATTATTAGATTAAAAATGAAGAAACATGGAGATTTCTCTCTTTTAATCTTGAGCATACATTAGCATTCTTCATTATGAACATAATTAAAATCGTTAACTGGAATGTAAAGGCTTCGAAGTTATGCGAAACGAGTATATTTTTATTTCTAGAGAACTCTGAAAACAACCTTATTAATCTAACTGCATAAGCTGTTTTACATAGTAATAACTTGGAATGGCGGCGTTGATGGGGACAATAGCGCCTGGCTAATTTTGTTATCGAGCTGGGCGGTTTATTTAAAACACTTTTACAGGAGTTGGTGTAAAAGCACTTCCCTTGATTAATTTAGTTTCGGGGAAGAAGATAAACACCTTCACTTTGAGAGGATGTAATGCAATATCCTCGAGCACTGAGGTCGAGGGGTTTAACCTACTAACTCCTCAACTCGATAAAACTAATTCTTATACTATCCTTCTAAGCTTCATAAAATTGCAACTTAGTTTCCAAGATATCTCGTATGAATGAGATTAAAAGTAGTGATGAATAACGATCTTATAATGTAGTCGCATGATTCAAAAAAAAAAAAAAAGAAGAGAAAACTAAGTAATTAAGAAAAATGGGAAACAAAATCAAAAAGTGATAACGCATTTCTGTAGCCCGGAGATAAAAGATAGCATGTCCACAGAAAAGGTAGCATTTTAGGCAAATTGTCATAAATACTTCCAATTACTTATCAATGCCAATTACAGTGTGAATATTTTCCTTCAGTTGTTTCTATAATTAACCAAGGAGCGAATTATAATATTTCTAATTTACGGAAAATTGGCTCTCCTGAACAAAAAGAAAAGTACAAAAATGTGATATGGTGGTCTTTACCTCCGGGGGAATTATTATAATGTAATTGGAAAACTTCTACCAACAGATCCTTGAGGATATAAAAAAAGAAAACCTTCGTTCGAACGTGTTTGGTCTTAGGTTTAGTATAAACTAGAGAAAGTAGTATTTCTACAACAACGGTTGTGAAAATGGTTATTTTTCTGAAATATGTACAAAAATCAGTTTTCCCCCAACTAAGGGTACCCACTTTACTTGTTGGGTTAGGTCTTTCTCAGATGGAGTTGAATCCGGAACTTCCCTCACAGAAATTCAGCTCTCTGTACACTGAGATACCGAGTTCCCTAAGTTTTTAAAGTACGGAAAAATAATAACTGTTCAACATACTAAAAAAAATCCAGACTCACTTTTATGGTGTATTATAGACACACATAATTCGCTCATAAAAGTTTACTTAGTCTCTTAGTTAAGTCTTAATCTTTGAATTATAACTAGAATTATTATGTAGTGTTACGGTTATATGTTTGTATAGTGTATTTAAAAATCTCCGAAGAAAAATCAGTACTGTAAAGATTCGTTCTAATCATCTAAGAAACTAAAAAAATAACTGGCTTTAACATAATATCGGTAAACAGTATAAAAAATAGTCCTGGATAACATATTATAGTGATAACCCAAGGAAACAATTATTGCAATAAGAACCGGCTCCACTCATGGTCAATCTTCTTCTAAAATCATCTTCTCTGATTACTTTTGTTAAGGAATAGTTGGGAAAACGGCTGTGTAAGAAGTAATACATTGAGTAAGATTTTACATTTGTGTATATCTTAGTAGCCTCAACAGTACATATATACCAAGTTTGTCAAGGATGTGCAAAATGATATTTTTTATCTTTAATTGTACCTCTTTCCTAATAATTACAACTTCGAAAAGGATTCACCTTAATTTCTAAAGCCACTAATAAAAATAATAATTTCAATTTAAAACAAGATCCATCATCCATAACCATAATCCTATATGCACTAATAATAATTACAATTTAAATAAAAGATCTTCCATTTGTTTTGTGATCGAAACGCTACGATAGAAAGAAGAAAATAAAATATTTAATTGTCAGATTCGGTTGGCTCTATTAACAACTGAACTACCATTCGGCTGCACCCCAAACCTAGTCAGACTACAGACACATAGAGCATCCTACCTTGACAGCTCATATTCCTTCCGAAGGACCAGTCCTCAACTCTCACTTATGTGGGAAACCGTACTACGGGTATAAAAAGGGTCATTCGAGCTAACATAAACATTTTCACCCCCATGTCCGGAATGTGCTACCCCTTGCGGACAGAGTTGACAGGACATTCATGAAATAAAATGTCAATTAATCAATTGTTCGATTAATCTCGGTAAGAAAAAAAAAACCTGAGCAATATCCGAACTTATTACCAGAGCTGGGTTTTGAAAATGTTTAGTAAACACGTCTCGACCACAGATAAGAGCTTTATCTACTTTTCTTTTTATTTAGTTTGTTACACTATGATGGCGTGAAAAACGCTAATCTGGCAGCCAACAGGATAACAACCAAGAAAATTGAATGACTTGTCACAGAAGAATTGTGAAAGCCCCTACCAAATGTCAGATTGATATAGATTTTCCTAAGTTCCTTTTTCTCTGATTACCATCATACATATATCATATTTAGCTTGGTTTTTCCATTAGTTAGCGGAGTGGCTTAGTGTTAGAGCTCTGAGTTGTCGTTCCGGTTGAAATCCGGCTGTAGCAGATTTAATTTTATCTCTAAGCAGCCCGGAATTAATCCTTTGGGATCTGGGACGCTCCTGGGGCTCACCCAACTTCTATAAACTCACCAAAACGAGTGGCAAAATCTGGTGGTTCAGCGTGATCTTTGACAAATCAACTCCTTGCAGAACCTTTGCCCAAGAAATCGCACAGTTCCTATCAGGTACTGAACCCAGTATTTTTTTTCTTCTTTCTTTCATTGCTTCTAACTCAATATTTCACTGCTATTTTCTCTCAATATATATATATATATATATATATATATATATATTATTATTATTATTATTACTATTAAATACAGTCCACTCTATCAGAAAAGAATGTGCGATGTCCCGTAAAAAGGATAAAAAGGATTTGACCCTCGCACGAGTAGTAAACTTTTAACATCGCAGTGCTAAGAAAAGTCAGGTTCTCCACACATCTATTCTCAGCATATTTATTTAATGGCTGTATGTTTACGCTTGTTGGTTTAGTGACGACGCTCTGTCCAATTAATGCAGAAATGACATACTGTTTTAAACCTGAAATGACATCCTGTTGTAGTTTGCTATGCACACTTGTGTTAAATACAGAGAGATGTTTAATGATTGGATAGGAGACAGGGTTGACTGGGTGCGACAGAGACAGTCATGTTTGAGTAGGTTGTTGACTTAGGATGTACACATAATTGATGTCGGTACCGCGCGACTCACCTGTTAGTCCTGTCAGCGCCAATACCTTCGTTACCGCGCAGGCTCCATTGTTACCGGTTTCCTGTCTCCGCCGGTTGCCATCGCCATGCCTGTTTTAGTTTAAAAAGTAGCTGCCGAAGCCTTTGCCGATTATTTCCTACAAAAATTTTCAAATTAACTATCCGATAGAGGGAGGTTAGACGTTGAAATCGAATAGTTTTTAAAATCACCTCTATCAACACTACAATTGCCGATGGAATTCACCACTCCAAAATAAATTAACTCACTAATTAGGAAGCTCAAAACTAGGAAAAGTCACGGCCACAACTTGATACCAGCAATCGCAATAAAAAAACTACCTAGGAAAGAAGTTGCTATGATAACACCAATTTTCAACAACTGTTTAAGGATTGGATATTTTCCTGATACTTGGAAGAGAGCAGAACTGGTGGTTATAAACAAGCCAGGCAAAAATGCCAAAGAATTAAGCAACTACTGCCCCATTAGTCTACTACCAATCGTAGGAAAACTATTCCTGTATAACATATTATCGTGATAACCCGAGGAAACAATTATTGCAATAAGAACCGACTCCACTCCTGGTCAATCTTCTTGTTCTGAATCAGAATCTCTAATTACCACTATCTTTTGTTAAGGAATAGTTGGGAAAACTGCTGTGTAAGAAGTAATACATTGAGTAAGATTTTACATTTGTATAGATCTTAGTAGCCTCGACAGTACATATATACACTAATATATACCAAGTTTGTCAAGGATGTGCAAAATGATATTTTTTATCTTTAATTGTACCAGTTTCCTAATAATTACAACTTCGAAAAGGATTCACCTTAATTTCTAAAGCCACTAATAAAAATAATAATTTCAATTTAAAACAAGATCCATCATCCTTAACCATAATCCTATATGCACTAATAATAATTACAATTTAAATAAAAGATCTTCCATCTGTTTTAGTTAACTACTGCCCCATTAGTCTAATACCAATCGTAGGAAAACTATTCGAATCAAAATGCGCATCTCTTCTTATCTTCGATGGCATTAAGTTACTGAGTGGCTTAAAGGGATCAAAATCTATTAAAATTTTGATGAAAATTATACTTATATATATCATAACATTCTTTTTCTTCTTCACTCGGCACTATATTCCAAGGAGGACTATGGCCTCCACGACAATTTCCCTTCACTTTAACTAATCTTCCGAGGTTCTTCTGCATGTTCTCAACGTAAGAGCGTAAGGTCAGCTTCCACATCGTCCAGCCATCGCAGTATAGGTCTTTTTCCATCTGGACGTCCCTCTATAATCAGCTTTGGGAGCCTTTCTTAATCCATTATATGTAAGTGTCACAACCATCTTAAGTTCTTGATTCTTTTAACGCGGAAACGATTTCCTTTTCTCTAACAAGTATTCAGTAACTTCTCTTGCTGCTTGGATAGAGTCCACGCTTCCCCACAATACATGACAACAGTGCGAAGTAAATTAATAATATATACTTATTATAAATAAATAAAACCAATAGCTTTTTAATTGTTCTATTTCAGACACTTTTAGAAATGTAAATTTTAGTTATTAAAATCGATTTAAATTTAGTTTAGGCATTAGATTAAACCAATCTATTTTTACAGAATAATAATAGAGTAATGAGAATTATAATTCGGATTTATTTAAGTAATAATTGCAGTTATTAAAATTTGTAGTCACAATGATATTACTATTTTTAATTAATTAAAATATATTCTATATTATATATTTAAGGTATTCAATTTTAACTCATCTGAGGATGAATTTTATCTTTTTTAGAGTGTTGTGCTTACGTAACCGAAGCTGATGCGGTTTATTTTCCAAAGATCCTCTCTTTTTTTTTCTGAGGTTTAAAGTATTTTTCTTCCTGTTCTGTAATAAGAAACATTGAAGGGAATAAACGTCCGAAGGAGGAAGCAATTCAAGACTAGGTTTGGTACCTTGGGGGCCGAATCAGCCACGATATGTAGCTACGTGTAAAGTATGCAAAGTCACGATGGGGGAGACAGGCCGGAGAGGAATATAAAGTCGGGAAAAGCGAAGGGTCGGGTCTACAGATGGTTCTTCGACGGGGCTCAGGGACCGATAAATCTTCATCCCCCATCCTTTTAGTATTGAGAGAGAGAGGTAGGGAGAGAGAGAGACAGAGAGAGAGAGAGAGAGAGAGAGAGAGAGAGAGAGAGAGAGAGAGAGAGAGAGAGAGAGAGAGAGAGAGAGAGAGAGAGAGAGAGAGAGAGAGAGAGAGAGAGAGAGAGAGAGAGAGAGAGAGAGAGAGAGAGAGAGAGAGAGAGAGAGAGTGAGTGAGTGAGTGCGAGAGGGAGAGAGAGAGAGTGAGTGAGAGAGAAGAGAAGAGATTTTTCGAATACAGAACCATTCTTATTCTGATTAAAAATCATTAAAAACCTTATTCTGAAATAGCTAATTTTATTTATTCTTAATAATTTAGCATTATAAATTGAGAGAGAGGAAGACAGAGAGAGTTAAAGATTTTTCAATTCAGGGCCATTCTTGTAGTTATTATTTGCATGAAGTAAGAACTATAAAAATAAGAACAAAGTTAATTTATTTTTTTAATGATTGCTATATAAAATTTTGAAAATACTAATTTTAATTTTTTTTTCATATTTTAATATTATATTTTGCCTTACAAGATAACTTACAATCGTTGGATGAGTTGTGCTAACTATGGAAAATTAGACTGGACCACGAAAATTCTCAACACCTTCATACTTTGATGTGAAACGTGCCCGCCCATTTACCTTATTACCTCAACCATCCCACAGACAGACAAAGTACAATAACTTGAAATGACGTGGAATACTCATATTGAGAAAAAGCGCTAGTCATTAAATCTTAAACTCAACTTAATGTATTCTCTATTCAGAAAAAAAAAGTCCAAAGACAAAAATTAAGCATATGCACTTACTTAATAAAACCAGATTGGACATATGTATTACACATAAACGGCATTGCTAAAAAGATTCACAGAAAACGAACATAAACTTTCCAATCTAAAATACTCCGACCTGTCACAAAAATAGCTTGATTTGTCAATAATAAATAACTTTGCATAATGACAATAATACAAACGGTTGACGAACACATACGAATACACTGCATACGCTTTCAAGAAAATCTACATGGTGATTCAAACCCATTAATAGAACAAATGGCTACCACGCTCATGCCTGATGACACCAGGTGGAGACTAAGAAAAACCTTGATGAGGGATCTGTTTACATAGGAAATTAAATCAATCCACGGGAGAGGTAGTTGTTGGCTACTGTTCTTCTTCATGTCTCTCATATCATTGTTTTATTTTACTGGCAACCAATCTGCAGATTGGTCAACTTTGTATTGACAGGTATGTATACAAATATAAAGAATTATGATTTTGTAAACATACTATCATACTACTTCTTCATTAAATACAAGTGGTCACGAAAAAAAACCTAAGGGTGATCTGCGGTCTAGTGGTCAGCATAACAATCTTCGAAGCCGATTCGCAGTCCAGCTTGCGGCCCTAGAATTTCTTAAAAGGGTGTAAAAAATCCTTGATTATGTGGTCCTTCGGGAAGGAACGTACGTAAAATGGGTTTCCAAATCTGCACGATGTAAGGCATTCGTTAAAGTTCAATATCGTAATTATACTTGGATAGATAAAATTTAGGGCTCCTACCGAAGCATTAGTCTTATCAGCAATAAAGTGACTTTAATTGAATGAACAATAAAGAAAAAAAAATCGATCAAAGGTAATCATATCCATATCTGGCCAATTCAGCAGAATCTATGATTTTTTACTACATATGGAAAGGTTCACATTTATCAAAAATTCGCATAGTAATCTATACTCGTTCAACTACTTGATTCGGAAAATTAAAAAATTAACAATAATAATTGAGATAGATACAATTATTTTTTAGTGATTCAGTTCGGTCACATATAAAACAGTCTAGAACTGTCGCGAGAAGAATATCGGTTGTTAGATTAAGTGAGTTAAAAATTCAAAACCTGTGTAATTCTTTACCATATTCTGCAACGGCCTAGAGAATGCTTTCTGTATTTTTTTTTACTTGACCTTACCAGTCTGTAATTTTACATTTTGCTAAGTCCACTTAGAAGAGAGAGAGAGAGAGTATTTTTTTAAGTTTTTAGTAAATATTATAATTGTTATTATATCTCCCTCCCTTCTATTATCTCAATCTCTTTCTTTCTCCCTCCCTCTCTCTCTCTCTCCATATATTTATCTGTCCGTAGACTGTTGTTTTATATTTTAAACTTAGTAAAGCGTACCTTTATTAATTTTTTCAAAATTATTTTCACTTTTATTGTCTATATCTCTCTCTGTATCTATCTCTCCGATTTGTTCTTTCTTACCAGACTGAATCTAGATTCTTCATGCCGGGCATGAATTCAGCATGCTACCTTTGTGTTCGTGGCATAGATAGGTAATGAGGGGACCTAAGAGAGACTTTATTTACCGAGCTGAATCTTTAGTAGCTTTCTCTTCAATCTCTGTTTGTAGTACATTCACTAGAAAATCCTAAGACTGATAATGAACCGTATATTTTCTCCCAAGTAGGAATGATATCAAATTCTTCATCGACCATCGAGTGCCTTCCTGCTTTCTTTTTATCATCATTAACTTGTTCTGTATGAGAATCAGACTTAATAAGTTAATTTATGAAATGCTTTCATATATATTTTTTTAATTCTTAAAAAAAACGTTCAGGTTCAAACGTTCTCTTAACACATTGCCGCCAGGGCCTGCTACAGCCGTCCGATCTTTGGCGATATGTAAGCTATAGCTATAGCGATATGTAGGATATACACGACGGCTATACATTTTAATTAATAAAAAAAAAAAAACAGCGCTAGCACAAAAAGTACTGACGTATACACTTGTTAATTATTGAGTAATACATTGGAAAAAAAGGTGTAGCATGCCAGGCAGCATATTTATTGTACTTTTTTGCGTTTTATCATGCTTTACCGCTTCGAAACATTTGGGACGATCGTCAAATTAATAGTGTGCGGCAACGTGTAAATAACTCAAAAAATTTAAAAAATTGAGTTTTTTGCTAGTATATGAAAAATTATTTAAATTATTCCCTTATTGAAATATGCAATATTATAATAAAATATTATTTTTTTTAATAAATAATCACAATAAAATACAAATCTTCTTTTCTGTTATAATAAAGAATCCATGGGGCCTTTTGCTATATTGAGCACATGGTAGAGACTGTTCTGTTTCTAGGGCAACAGTTGCATTGGTAGGTATTTCACCGAGATCACGCTCAACCGCCAATTAAGGGTATCCACTTTTTAGGGGCTGAGTGAGCCACTTGAGGTTCTTTAAATACCAAAGAATCCATCTGTTTCTGTTAACAGATAAAGTAAATTCATCTTAATAAAATAGAGCCAAACCACAGTTGTATGTTGAACATCTTGGTGGTGGGGTGCTGTCTCAAGTTTGGAGCCTGTTTGGGCAGTTGATTGTGGGATTTTTTGTGTGTGTGTCTTGATAATACCTAAATAGCCGAAACGTCGACCGGTAAGCGTGTGTTTTGAAACATAAGGATTTGCATTGGGGTTATTCCGATTGCACTATAGTAAATTTATCTTCTACAGCCTGATTTGAACTCAGAACCCTCATTGAACACTCTATTCACTGAGTCATGCCGCTCCAAAAAAAAAAAAATACAAATATATAATTAGGACTAATTATTTAGAATCGAATTATTTTTTTGAGTATAGGAATGAAGACTTCAATGATTAAAATTCTGTATCTACTCCAATGCGACAGAATAAACTGACAGAAATTTAATTTGCCTCTATTCAATTCCTATTCAATAGCGGACCACGTTTTGAATATTAACATACCGAGGAATAATTTATTTTTATAAAAGGAATAGGTGAACGTCGCTGGTTATATTGTGTTAAATGAAATTACTGATCTACAGAATGTTATATTGAAATAGGTTTCTGAATGGCTGCTATATATTCACTTCCATCGTTCCTCTTTTGAAGAAAATTTTGTTTTATGATGGCCTATAAAAAACGGCCAAAAATCAAGTGATGAGTAAATTGGATTTAAGCCTTAAATTTATCAACCAACTGCAAAAATTCACGACAAAATAATAAATTTATGGTAGATTTGAGTATAATTAATTTGAATGTAATTAGATTAATTAGATGTAATTAGATTAATTCCTACTCCCTGTTACCTGGACTGGATAAGAAAAGGTTAAAAAGACATTGGCCTACTCAACAATTTATATTTTTTTCCCCCAAATAACTCGATGGTCATGCAGAAGCAAAGAGAAAGAAACTTCGATCAAATTTTCTGGATACGCGATTGCGCAGGTGCTAATGAAAATTAAATAATAATAAAATTTAATAAATGTTTTACCATTTTTTTTATTTTTTTTTGTTTTACCTGAAACTTCTAAATGTGATAATAAATGTGCCTTACTTGTATAACAACTTGCTTATGCATAATACAAATTCAATTTTTTAAATTACGTGTACTATGCATAGCCTCAGTTAGAGCGCTGATTAGCTATGCCGAAGGTTTCGCGTTCAAATCAGGCTGTGGCTGATAAAATTTAACCTTTCAGCAACTGTGATTGGACAATGATCTAGTAGAATTAATATAACATATTAATATAAAATATATATATATATACATTAATATAACGAATAGTGTAGTAGAAAAAAAAAATTAATATAGCTTTTGACGTGAATACGTCTTTGAAATGTCTTCAATAGGGGAGAAAATTAAAAAAAACGAATGATAACAAAATCACGGGATACAGGTTAGTGTTGCAGCTACATATCTATTATATCCATCCAAAATTCAATTGGACCACTGGATAGCTAAAGGATTAAAGAATTTATTACGATAAGTGAGGAGTGTAAAGCACCGGGAACCGCTGCCATTTTGAGGTCATTTTGCTGCGTATCGAAATTTTCATTCAGTATAACATTTGACTCGAAGAAGCTACGACGTTCGTTTAGGTTTCAATCGTCAGCTGTCGTCAAAATCTATCGATTGTATATAAACATTAACGTAAAAAAGAGGCAGTGAATATAATAAGGTGCTAATATAACACCACATGACAGAGTCAAACATACATATAATTAATAAAGTTATATTGTAGCACATAAACTATTTGTTTACTTGATTTTTTCCTGAATACATAAGTAATAGTATTTTATATAAGAAATATTGCCCGTTACGTAATCACGTAAGTATTCTCGTACAACACATACCGTGTCCATGACATAACCATAGAATAGAATAGAAAAATAATTTTATTTTGGGACCAGGTCCCTTAAGAATAACAGAAATGCACAAAACTAAATAAATGTATATCTGGCCAAAGGACTACATTATTAGAATAAAACAATATTTACTTAATAATAACTTGAAAATAAATAACTAACAGGTATGTTTTGGTAGAAAATTAGAAAATGTAATACGAAGATAAAATAAAAATTTACAGACAAATTTGCAATACAAAGAAATAGGCTTATAGAAAATTGAGTGAATAAATAATAGTATCCAATAATATAAAAAAAATGAGGAATATTTACAGTAATTCGTCAATCGATTAAGTTGAATATATCTATAAATTATTTATTGATTATAGAGCATCTGTTTGGGAATTAAGAAGATGTAGGAAAAGTTTAGATTTAAGTGAGGTTAAAGAAGACGCTTGATGGATATCGAGTGGGAGTGAGTTCCAGAGAGAGATAGAACGGCCGAGAAAGGAACGCTCAAAAGTTTTAGTTATATGGGAACGGATATAAAGATCGGAAGGGCGAGATCTTGTGCCCGGGGATTGGATAGAGGATTTGAATTGTAGGAGACTATAGGTATAAGATGGATGTTGGGAGTTGATGGTTTGATATAAGTAAGAACCTAGGAAATAGAGTCTACCAATAGAAGGGAAGAGCCACTTTAACTCCACGTAAAGACATGTCCTCTCAGCTTATATAATTTCATAAGCTCTACAAGTTACATTAAAAAACAATTATTTTGTAGTAAGGGAAGACGAAAAAATTATATGGAATGACGTGTTCGCGTGAGGACATTTATAACGTGCCGAGCCAGTCTTCTCGATTATCATGCGTGAGCGAAAAGTAAAACTGGCCAGTTCCACGGGTCAATAATAACATCAACATTAGTAAAGTGTTCAATTGTATTAATAATATATGTTAGAATGGAATATATTTATTCAAATTTTGTTGGTATCTTGTCAATTTTTTAAACATGTCGCTCCTTCAAAAGAACTTCATAAGTCAAAAAACCTAATTTTTGAATAGAGGTCGTTGGAAGGTTCATGTGAGCTAAGATAATAAAAAATTTGGTTTTATTTAAGCAAAGCAACCTTATTGTATTGCAATTATTTTACTAACCATTTGTTTTATGAATGTAAAATTAAACAATCTTTAATATCAGTTAAGGATCGTCATCTGAATTGTCTGAGAGTTGTCTGCTTGAAAAAAAGATTCTTATTGATATTGTTTATGCCAGATAGTTAATCATATCTCTTCGTGAGTAATTATGAAAAATGGATAAATATAATCTAAGAAAAATTTAAGAACTAATTAAAGAAGAATAAAGGGGAAATTTTTGAACTGAAATGATTTTCCTAAAACAAAATTATTCAATCTCCCATTGGATTTTTGAAAAAAATTACTTATCATTTAATGACTTGGAAAGCAATAAATGCATATTAAACTTAAATAAACTTTGCTATTGTTGTATTATATATTGTTATATTATATTAATAGAACTGTAAGTTTCCATGGAAATACAAAAATCTACAAAAATTAATTTTCCCACCAAATCAGATTTTAGTAACTTAATTTAAATGGTGTAAGGTTAATTAAGTCTGTTGTTTGATGCTTTATTATTACAATTGATTTGATCCATTACTAAAATAGATTGATCGAATAATTTATGTCACCCGTGCTCCAATCAATTCGCCAGTAGTTTGCTGGGAGTGAACTCAGTTAGCCCTGCCGTTCCTCGATTATAACGTATCTGTATTCATGGCTACCTCCGGCCCTTCATCAGAACAAATTGGATCCTGAATGAACCGAAAGTAAAATTCAGTATTTCATTCTCATAAATTCGGAACTCCCAATGCCCTACCTTAATTTTCAACACGACTCGAACGAAATTGAAATTTCGAATGCCTCTTTGGTAATTCGTTATAGGAACACTGATCGTCATCTGGTTTATCGCAATTTCAGATAAATACATTTTCAATCGTCAAGCTTGTTTTTATTTTACAAGAATTGGTTATTTGCACAGGCAATATGAACTTTTTGAGTGGAAAATAATTTAATGGACAATTCTAATGATGCATTGAAAAATTCAGGGGATGCAAGTAATTCAATCTATTATCAGGAAATATATTAATCTACACAAATTACATCCTTTGAATTAAAGTAGATGTGCACTTTAAATTATCTCTCTGAAATATGTAAATAAAACTGTTTCATTATAATGACTGTACAAAAAAATATAACGAACCATGAAAGGGGTCTCAGTATATAAAAGAAAAGATTCTTTACAATGCCAACGCTTATTCAAAGAGGTGATGTCATTAGGCTCAATCGTCAGGTTTCCCTCTGATTCAGCGTAGTTTATGGAGACTAGATCTGCCCTGGGCGAGTCTCTGGAACCCACGAGGTCGGTCAATGGCTGATAGCAGGATAAATAATTCGTCTGCTTACCCGTTCCCGAACCTGGGACCTATGAATCAGCCCATCCCGTAAATCAGTTCCCGCAGGTTCGGACCTTGCCCGATAACGGAATAGACACCGTATCTGATTAAACGGTATCCAATACGGGACCGATAATTAGTAGTCCAGCGTCCTACACATGGGAACAGTGATAGTGGAGAATGATTTCTGTAATATCTATTATAATCTTAATGTTTCGATAGAAACTAAACGCAATTTCCAAGGAACCTATTTGTAAACTTGTGAAAAGCGAAAGCCCGAACATTGGTAATGTTCAATCCTAAAATAAATTCTCTTTCCACGCTTCATATTTTCTATATTTATAGTTGAAAGGAAGAAACAGCTGAAAAATGTTAGGAAAAGAGTCACGTGTGGTATAGTGGTCAGCATTACAAACTTCTATGCCACTTATTACGGATTCATAGCCCAGCAGGATACCTTATGATCTTTTAAACGGAGCCAAAAATACTTAGCTATTCCATTCTTCGGAGGGACGTAATGATGTGGTCTCTCGGTGTCAGGTACTCATTAGAGATCCCTATCCTAAGAGATCAGCCATAGCATAACAAAGTTACATTAAATGAATTAACAAACAGAGCTGAAAAATTAATAATATATTTCTTTTTGGATTGGGCTTTTATATTATTTTAAGTAATTTTTATTCCCCTATACTACTGTACCTAACATCAAATAAAAAAAATGTATTTAAATGAAAATGAATACAATAAATGAATTAAATGAAATGAAACTTAATACAAGTTAGCGTTAGTGCAACTGCCATTTCCACGTATGATTATTTCCTTAACCGTTAGACATTGAAGTTTTAATGATTCATAAACATGCTTAATCTTCAAATTCATTAAGTTTTTTTTTATTAACGACGTATGGGAGCATTTTGTACTACAACATCATAATTGTGTGTCCTAAGGTGAGAACAATTCCACTCAATTAAGGAGAATGCCATTGTAGGATTTAATTTACTAGTTTAATTAAAGTCATTACATTTCTATGATTACAAAAATGCAAATGGTTTAATGAAAGGTACAAGTGAAAGCTAAATGAATTGATCGCAGAATTTAACGAGACTTAATTGCTTTATATAATTGATGTTAACGTGTCTCGACAAACAAACATCTAAATAATTCTGTAATCTTGCATCAACTTGGCCTCTATTTAATTACAATCTTAGCTTAATTAACGCCTACTTTTTAGTAATGTAGTCACTTGGGATTCCTAAGAATTTTTTATAATTCCATTTCAGGCTCCCCTCCCCCAAAAAATAAACGCTATTTCTAAATGAGCTTAAATCACGTATATTTTTAAAAAAAATGAAATACCTCATTCACGAAGTGCTTCTTTACAAGCCTGTGCATTTTAAGTTATTCTAAAAATTCGTTACGTAATTTTATGTCAAAAAGTCGTTCTACGTTACCGCATTAATTGCCAATTATATAATCGGCTTTACTCACACAACAAGATGCAGTCCATCAGGAACTTTGCTTATAATATATAAATGGGAAAAATGATTTATTCATAAGTATAGAATAATTATGATTGCCGTAGCATATTCATTGTTGTGTTTTTTTTTATGTAACTGACTTTTATGAAATGTTTGGTGTTTAGTTTTGTTTTTTTATGTAATGTCACTTTGTGCTGCTATGGCTAATTTTTCACTCCCTTTAAAAAATCCCAAGGCCACATGCCGGGCTGTAAGCCCTCCTTGCTGGGCATAGTAGGTGCTAACCAATATACCACAGGTGACCCCCTGGATTATAAAATATTAGTTACTAATTAAGGAGTATGAAAGCATATTTATATTGATAGCATATTTAAAAGTATAATGAGTTTTGAGAGAATTAATAGTGGTTGGATGAGGGATACATAAATGTCATTGTTGATATCAAAATGATTTTGATCAACAAACCGTCCCTCTTATATCTGTATTTCTATTCAACATATTTTTATTTCTACCAGTTTTTTTTTGCCTGGGTTGAGGTAAATCAATAAATAAATCAATCAGTTGATGGTTCGTTACACTTCTTTCTAAGTTTTTCTATTTCTTTTAACTTTTTTTCCAGTTGACATCTTCCCGGTCTTTCTTGTTAGGTTTTCTTTTAGAACCATTTGGATTCCGTACAAATACTGGTGTCTCTACAATCCTCCAATACTTTGTCAACGTCATTGCAATTTCGCATTATAGCGTAAAGGAGCCTCATGCAATATTATCTGTAAACTTGTTTATATTGTTTAATTTATTATGTCAATAATTTTAAAATGCAGTTTATTATTTATACAGTGTATGATATCATTGTATTTTTTAATCTTGTTCTTATTTTCTGAATATTTATTTTTAAAAAAGTGCTGATTTTTTGTTCAGATTAATGTGTGAACTTAATATGTATACATGTTAAAATATATTAACGTATATATATATATATATATATATATATATATATATATATAATCACGTATGTATATATATGTAAATAATAAACTAAATCAAAAACATTATTCTTATTATTTTATTTTGAATGGCGAAATAAAATATATAAGTGTTGTGACATGATTTTAATTTAATGGAATATGACAATGCTTTTCTAATTCTAATAATATTGTCTTTCCTATAGAGTATTAATAAGCTGTCAATCTTCTACAGAAATGGGGTAGCACAGTGTGTAGAATGCTGAATTGCTATCCTGAAGATTCTTGGTTCAAATCCGGGTGTGGAAGATAAACTATTTAATCCCTCAAGACAAGGATATATCCTGTGGGATCTGGGATCTCCTGGGCCCACCCAGCCTCTAAAGTAGGTACAATTAATTGGGGGAAACACCTGGTGGTTGAGCTGATCTCGGACAAATCTTACTTGCATAACTGCTGTCTTAGAAAAACTACAGACTCTACCCTGCTCTGAACCCAAACCCCTTAATGTCTATTGTGCTACAGACCTTTTTAATTTTCTAAATTGTTACAGGAAGACACCAGATTCGACATTCGATACAATGGATTTAAAAGAAATAACAATTTTTTATAGGGTTCCTGCTCGACTAAATACGAACGAATCATTTGAAAAAAAAATAAAGGAAAATCCATTAGCGGAAACAAAGGACTTAGGAACTCTAAAAACGATTACAAAAAAGATGGGCATGTCTCTACCAGGTACTCGGATTAATAATAGCTCGGCTGTATACATTCATTGTTAATTAATAAAGCTCTTCTGCCTCTCTCGTTTTATTTACCGGCTTATAAATTAGTCTTTTTTATTAAATGTTTGAAAACAGTATTGTTTAATTCACAATAAGTACGTAAGGACTTCATGTAGCCTTTATTTTTTTTTCTCTGTTCCACCTCTCTATATTATAACTGTTCATTTATCACGAATGACAGGGTAGTGAAAAAAATTAATAAAAACACACAACAAACCAAAACTGAAAAAAAATTAATTGTTCAGTTTGATTTATATTTGTGCATCTAACTATCATTTTCGAGGAAAATAACTGTAAACAGTTCTACATTGATGGAATTTTCTGTAATTTTTTTAAAACTAATAATATAATAAGAAAACATTTATTTATCTTTTTAAAAAATATATACTGTTATATCAAAAATAAAAGTAGAAACAGAGTATATGAATGGTAGCGAAGAAACCTCTTGAAAAATACCTGATCGAATTGAACATACCGAAAAATATAGCCTCTCCCCTCCCGATTTTGTTTATCCAAATATTCGAGTCGAACCGATGTCGCATTTAATAAATGAGTTTGCTCTATTTTGTAACGAACTTTCTAATAATTCTGGATAACCTTTGCTCTAGAAACAGTAAAGTTTCTAACATGTAATAAACAAAGACTTTATTCTCTATACGACCCTGTACCACGGTTGTAGTGGTACAGGTTTTTCTTATCATTTTTTAAAACTTCGCTTAAATAGATATTAGAATCTCCAATTTTCAACTCTTCAAATGTAAACATTTTTAATGTATAAATCCAGGAATTGAAGTTTGTTTTTTTGTATTAGTAGAGGGACGAACGTCTTAAGGTATTCGAAAATAAAGTATTGCGCGGAATTTTCGGTCCAAATAAGAATGAGGTGACAGGAGGATTTATGAGATTACACAACGCGTAATTGCGAAGCATGCACCCGGTTAATATTATTCAAGAGATAGAGTCGCGAAGATTAAGATGGGTTTGTAAAGTTGTTGGACTGAGTAACGGACAAATTCCTAAAAAGTTAATACCCGCTGTCTCGACTGGTAAACGTCTGAGGGGAAGACCGAGACATAGTTGGGAAGATTGCATTAAGAGTGATCTCAAGGATTCGGGTTTGGGTAGTGGTCCGTGGAGAAGGGCTTGTAAGCAGAGATTGGTGGTATCGATCGGCTTCGAACCATCGGGTTTGCTAAGCCTTTTTAATTATTTATTATCCATGTACGTATGAAATGAAGACACGCTAAATAAGTACAGTGGAGCGTCTATTATACGAACTCAGTTATCCGAACGTTCAGTTAACGAAACTGTTTTTTGTTTTTTTCAAATGTAATTTTAAGTAATTTGATCAGACCATCCAGTTAATTATTTGTATTGTTAAAGTTATTGTTAATTTAAATGAAATTTTAATAAAAATAAAATGATTTTTTCCATGATCGTCAATAAGGAGGCTCTAATTATTTCGCGGAAACAGCAAAAAAATGAACTTAGACTTCAATAAAATATTTGTTTACTAAGAATTGTAAACCTAATTAGGTAATTTCATTTGTTTCACTGAATACCTTCCTTTCATTTCGTTGGTATTTATTTTTTAGTGAATTTCGATTATCCGAATTTTTGATTATCCGAACTACCCCCCTGACAACATCGACGTTCCACTGTATGATAATAATAACAGACAGAAACCCTTCTATATTTATATTTGGCACTGAATAGACAGAAGCTCGAAAATACATCTTCTGATAAGTAATCTTGTAGTTTAGCGTTCATACAGCATAATTAAATTATTTCTGTTTTAGAATTATATTAATTTTCCCTTATTAATAAAATTTATAATGAACATAGTACGTGTGCTGTCAGTTTATAGCCGGAAGGACTTCAAAGTACATGCTCTAGTAAACTTAATTATCTACAGCCCCTGGCTACTGATCGCGACTCCGCCGTAGATAGGATTATCTACTGGTCTGCGGTTTGTCTCATATCTATGACAGTTAGCTCATGATCTCAAATCCAGTCTAGCTTTAGTCTATGTCACAGGAGTTTCAATATAACATATTAAAACTTGAGAGTAACCTATGGAAAATTCTAGGGTACCGTCCTAAAAATTCTGTGGTATATATGAATACGTTATTATGTGGAATCTACATACATCTAGTTAGGAAAAATATTGAGCAAGTGTATTTATTTTTATTGTGACTTATTTTAGGTTATGGCGTCATTTATTCTGATTTTCGACTCCAAGTAATCCTTGGATACAACTTTTTTAATGCTATTGAAAAAAATAAATCTTAAAACAGTGCAAAATTCTAACCAAAAAACCTCAAGTCTGTAAACTGAAAACAGGAAACAAAAATATCTGTCAATATTTCGCCTATTCGGGCATCTTTATCTATTTAGGGAGAGATATAGAATAATAGTAAATTGAAGCGAGTAATAATAATACCATATCGAATAATGGCATCCTTACCACAAAATGGAGCAAGAAACTAACCAGCGGAAACGTCGCACCACCATTGCCAAAATCCACCTGATGAATTATAGAGAAAGTTACCAGATACGCAGCTGGAAAATGTTAGAAGTGAACAGCTAACAAGAAACTGAATATGAAATTCAAAATACATCCGCCAAACTTTGAAAAGCACAAACGATAAAAAGTGATAATAAAAAATATAATATTGAAGAAAATATACCATATAAAATAGGAATGTAATGATCTTTGAAATAATATTGGTAGAGATTTTGGTTTCCTGTTTGTAGTTTAGATACGTAAGGCTTTTTGGTTGTAATTTGTCCACTGATGTCTTAACAATTATTTCATTTCTCTATTGAGCTTTTGGGTTCTGCATTGAAAGAAAATATATTTTTACGTAACTTCACGAAAATTAAATTATTTTGGATAATCCATAATTTTAATTTTTTTAATGGCTGAGCCTCTATAGACTACGTTTGTTTCAATTTTTCTTTTCTTCTATGTATCTATTTCATTCGTTCCCTGTGTTTTTGCTTTCTTCCTTCTGTCCAAATCACGTGTTTTTCTTTTTGGTCTTTCTTCATTTCACGTTTCGTACAATATCGAGTTCTTCCTTTATATTTCTTCAGGCATCATTTTCTGATCATATATTTTATTTATTCATTGTTTTGTTCATTATTGATGGTATTGTATGCATCATATTCATTTCTATAAGTACAATATTTACAATTTTATTATCAATTGAATTAGAAAATACTAAATTATAATAATTATTTTCTTAATTGTTTATATTTTTAACGTGTCAATACACTATTAACTTTTCCTATTATGCATTCTGCTCTTAAAACTCAATTCCTTTCAAAGCTTTATAAAACCGTAATTAAAGTTTTCTTGTTAAGTGAAAATTAGGGATGATGAAGTTTAGAGGCTGGAATGAAGCTTTGTATGTGCTAATCAACCTAAACGAGAATCGCGGATGGTACATTTAGTCTATTCATTTATTGGGATTGCCTTCATTAATGAGTAATCGTGCCTGCATATATTTAAAAAATAAATAATAATAATAAGGCTTAGCGATCCCGAAGGCTCGATGCCGACACGACCTATCTTTGCTCACAAACTTCCATCCTCGGTCCACTACCTAAACGCAAATCCGCAAAATCACGCTTAACACAATCCTCCCAGCTACGCATCATTTGTCATTTATTTAAGACAGCCTGTGATTCTTCTAGAAGAAAAAGTATATATGTAGAGAGTTGTATGTAGATGCGAATATAAGGAATATGAAGTTTGGTTCTTATATACTCTGTTGAAAAGTATAAAATGCACTTAACTAGTTCTAACTCTCGTAACCAGCTCGTAAGAGCTTTATTTTTTTCTGTCCATTAACTCAGAATAGTAATACTTTCAATAATTCCTAAAGTCATAAGCAACTTGAGGGAATGTTATAAAAAAAAAAGTTAAAACCGCAGCTTTTTGGTTGGAGAAACTACCATTGTATAATTACTATAATTAAATTATGAGTATAATTTGGCACTGATTAATTGCTAGAACCGTTGTTATTGAGGACGATAACAGCAAAAAAAAATACTTAGTCAGATTGTTCACATTTTTTATAATACATCTCTAAATATCACTAATGTAATTCGTATTACAGTTATAAACTGTTTTATCCGTGACAACGGTCGTGAGTCCATATCGTTAGCGATGCACGAATATGAGTCACAGCCCAAAAAAAGCAGAATCGATTCCATTTATTATCACAAAATAAATTTAATGGGAGGGATTTCACATCTAGTTTATTGAAATATTAAGACAATAGATTTCTAGTGCCAAAGACTAACGACAGTATTAAATTAGTGTATTCATAAAACATTGCACTAAATCACCAAACTGAGAGATTTTAATAAGAGCTATACCTATGGTACATATTTTCATTTATCCCTCTAGAGATTATATTGTTTAAACAATATTCCTAATAACTCCACCTTGTTCAATTTAAAAAGTAATAAACCATAATTTACAACCCCCATCCCTTCATATTTCTTGAAGATATTGGCAATATGTTGGGTCCATAAAAGAGAAATCCTCTTTATTATTAAATGAGGAATTTTCTATCAGACGTTAATATATCTACTTTTAATAAAACTAGGATTTTGACACTACTGTTTTGTTTTTTTGTTATTTTTTATCTGAAACAGCAAGGTATCCAAATATTGCATCTTGTTAACTAATAATATTATTTAAATATTCCATAAACTAATAAATCTTTACTTATTATCTGTATTGGAGGTGATATACTCCTAGATATGTAGAGATTCAAAAGAGTGTAAATCGAAATTTGAAATTTTTTCAGGAAACCTAAATTTGCGCTTAGTTCTGAAACTGGCCTACATCGCTCAAAAAACGTCCAGATATTCTTGATATATTTGTTTCCTCACAGATTTCCTGCAATCAAACAACTATAAAATCCCTGGATGACCTTTCCTCTGATCACAGTCAAGTTCTACTTCAAGTACATTCAGTTCCCATTCCTAAGCCCTCTCATCCCAGACTGATTACCGGACGAGTAGACTGGGATAAATTTCGATCTAATCTGGAAAATAATTTAAACCTCAAAATTCCGCTTAAAACAAAAGGAGACATCAATTCTGCAATAGACAAACTTACAGAATCAATACAAACCAATATAATTGATAGCTCCTTACCAAGGAAAAACCATTATCAACAGAATAACTGGCCACTTCATATTCTCGAGTTATTAAAAGAAAAACGACGGGCAAGAGCGAAGTGGCACCGCACCAGATATCCATCGGACAAGTAGACTCAGAGAGTCATTATACCAAACTGACAAACAAACTAAAATCAGAGATCAGAACATTCAAAATTCAAAATTTGTGTCACCGTACAGAAAATCTCAGTACTACTGACAAATCCTTATGGAATACCACTAGAAAACTCCTAAAATATAAAAATTTCAACCATCCACTTTTAACCGAATCCCAAACCTGGTCAAGATCTGATGAAGAAAAATCACAAATTTTCGGTCAGCACCTATTCAACACATTTAACCCTCACCCAGATATCCTTAATCCTACCCAGTCTGAATGCATTGAAGCAGAGTTAAGTATTCCTCTTCAGTTGTCTCCTCCTCCTAAAGCATTCCATCCTTCAGAAATATCAAACATTATTCACAGATTACCCGCCAACAAAGCCCCTGGGTACGACCTAATCACATCCTATATTCTAAAACGCCTTCCTCGGAAAGCGATCCTACTCCTTACATATTACAATGCACTACTACTATGTACTACTCCTTACATACAATGCCGTATTGCGTACCACATACTTTCCTGATTCCTGGAAATTATCCATAGTTAAGATGATACCAAAACCTAAAAAAACCACCAGAACTTCCATCTTCTTACCGTCCTATATCTCTCCTGCCCATAATGGGTAAAATGCTTGAAAAACTCATTCTGAAACGTCTACATCCTATAATAGAATCCAACCAAATAATCCCAGATCACCAATTTGGTTTCAGAACATCGCACTCCACAATCCAGCAATGCCATCGAGTGGTGGACGTTGTCTCATCCGCATTAGAGCGCGGAATGTACTGCACGGGAGCTTTTCTCGATGTAGAGCAGGCTTTTGATCGAGTCTGGTATCCGGGACTGTTGTACAAACTCCGTAAATTCTTACCTTCTACTTACTTCCTTATTATCAGTTCCTACCTCAGTAATAGAACCTTTAAAGTAAACCATAATTTTTCCTACTCTTGCATCTTTACCCAGTCTGCTGGAGTTCCTCAAGGTAGTATCCTTGGTCCTATCCTATACACGATATATACAGCTGACATCCCAACTCATCCAAGCACTGTCCTCACTACGTATGCTGATGACACATGTGTGTTATCAGTAAATAAGGATCCATTTGTTGCATCCCAATATCTTCAATCCCATATCTCAAACCTTCAAGAATGGTGTCAAAATTGGAGAATTAAAATAAATCCTAACAAATCCCACCAAATTACATTCACTCTTCGTCGTAAACCTACGAATTCCTGCCCTACTGTATCCTTTAATAACACTCCACTGATCCCTGTCGAACAGATACGTTACCTAGGACTCCACCTGGACAAACGTCTCACTTGGAATCCTCATACAAGACCGAAAAGACAAGAAACTGCTCGACGATTTCGCCTACTTCAACATTTACTGGACAAACGTTCAAAGCTACCAATTAATTACAAAAGACTCATTTACATGACAGTTATCAGACCTATTTGGACATACGGAGTTGAGCTTTGGGGCTCTACTAAACCATCCAATTCATCTCGCATCCAATCCTTACAATCCAAAATCCTTCGTAAAATCCTCAATTCTCCTTATTATGTCACTAACTCATCCATCATGATCTTAATATCCCATATGTTGCTGATTTGGCCCAAACTAGATACCTATCCTTCCATGAAAAGCTCCATACACACTTGAATCCGCTAGTCTCTCGACTTGCTTCCCATACTATTCCTGATAACCCTCCGAGGCGTCTGAAAAGAAGATGGCCTCGAGACCTTCTACTATAAAACTTCATTGGAGTGCTATCAATGGATAGTTTCTCCACAAGTGATTTTTTTGTTCATGTCCTTTGTTCATACAGCCAATTTACTTGATGTAATATTATTACAGTTGTAAATATCAATAAAAAAAAAAAAAAAAAAAAAAGTTCTGAAACTTATCTCCTTCTAAATCTCAATTCAAAGTTTGAACGTAAAATGAGATTGGATTCAGACCGTTTTTATAGGGTTTCAACAAAAAAAAAATAAGAAGCTAAAAAACAGTATTTTAAAACAAGGGATTTATTCCCTGTTACATCTTCACGACTCATTTTAGACTTGGCTCTTTGATACGAATCGTGTCTTAAAGATCAGTGAATAGCGGTACAATATCTTCTTTGTTACACGTATAGTAATGTTATATTCATATATCATATATCTGTATTAATATATAATTTTAATTAATATAAATAATATGTTAGTCTAATAAATATTAATTAGTATATAGTTATATGTTAATATTAATTATAATTAATATATAATTATATGGATCAGAGTGCTTAGGACTGAAGAAGAAAGACGAACTAAGAAAAATAGAAAAAAGAGAGAAAAAATACCAAGAAAAATTGTAGGGTCTGAGAAAAACAATGAAAATATATTAATTGAAAAGAGAAACGAACATCTGTCCTGTCTATTGTTAAAAACATAGAATAAAGGATGAATGATACAGGATGAGGAAGAGACGGCTAAAAATATATGGACATTCAAACAGAATTGAAGAAACACGGATTACAAAGAAGATTTTTAATTTCGTTAATAAACTAAAGAAAACAGTAGGCTGGATAGAAACAGTGAAGGAAGATGCAAACAAAATAGGTTTTATAGAAGATTAGTGACAAGAACCGTTTCAGGCTACTGATATAAAACGCTATATATGAAGAAGGCAAGCCTTGACCGAAGAGAGTGTGAACATACAATGAGATATGAGCAGTTGGAAAGATAATGAAGAAGTAATAGGAAGAGAAGAAGAAAAAGAGACATCATAAAAGTCTTGAGTTATGTGCGATCCATAGGTGGCCAAAGTCATAGATAAAAAATAATGTATATACTGAAAAGTAAAAAGAGACCTTACATAAATGTTAAGACCGTGGAAAAATTCCAATGAAAAGCCTTAAGTCTCCAAACTAAAACAGAAGTAGAAATTATCTGTCTGGGACAGATAATTTCTACTTCTGTTTTAGTTTGGAGACTTAAGGCTTTTCGTTGGAATTTTTCCACGGTCTTAACAATAATGTATTATATATATATATATGTATATATATATATATATACTAGATCTAAACCAATGAATGATCTCTCTATTAAAAGTTACTTTAATCATTAGTGTCGAAATGCAATTAAACATCCTTTTACGCTATAGCGGCTGGAGTTGAACTGAGGTTCAAAAATATTTAAAATAATTACTTATTAAAATTAAGTTAAAAAATAATATTACTATATATTATTTATATATTTATAACTATTTTCGTTTTTAATAATCGTGGTAATAGAGGTTTTCGTAGGTGAAGTTGACTGCCTTAATAATTATGTAATTTATATATATATATATATATATATATATATATATATACATATATATATATATATATATATATATATATATATATATATATATATAATGGATAATATTTGTATATAACTTATATGGGCCATAAGTGATATGCAGAAATATCAAGATAATGTTTTTTTTACATACATGTACATGAGTATCACGTCTTGTAAATTGATACATTTTCATTCACAAAATATTTTCTGAGGTAAAAGCCTGCTCGGAATTCCTAGTAGCTTCAACAGGTCAATATCAGTTTCATGATTCTCTTCTTTTTTTTTCACCTCAACTCAATTTACATATTTAGCTAACCTGTTGGGTTCTAGCAATCTCTTATCTCGAGGCTTCTTTGCAAATGATATTATCTTTCCGAACGGCAACCATTATTTATTATTCGCGTGTATAATAGTCGCATTAATATGCACGTTATTTATACTACCTACCTCCTTTATAACCGTATTCTTTTTTACCAATTTTTAATTAATCTACAAAAATGGCAGTATGATATATGTATCCGTAGCAGATCAACGCCTCTATTGATTTATCGATTGAGTAGAACAATGGTGACACGAATAACTAATAATAAGTGCCGTATAGCTATTAGACTGGAGAGCGTAGGATGAGGTATCCATGTCAGTTGCGCAACGCATAATAATCCAGTTTTAGTGTGGTATGGATTCATATCGTGTTTTGTTTTGTCTTTCCTTTACGAATAAAGTACAATGTATAATATTGCATTCATCGAAGTAATCATCAAAATACGACTAGTCTACCAGGTATCACGAAAATGGTTATCTAACGTGGAAGTAGATATAGAGAGTGAGATAGAGAGAGATTGTGATATGATTAATTATTACGATATTAAAATAACATGAATTTCTTAATATGCGGGTATTTTTTTTTAAATTCATTATTCTACAAGAACGTAGAATTATGTTTGTAGGAAGGAATGATATTTCCAACTGCGTTAAAAAGACCACATATCCAGGTTAGGACGATCACGAGGAAAATATATGAGGGGACTCGCGAAAGACTGGGGGGTTTAGTTGCGATAGCTGGATAAACATCTACGGGAAGGATAGGGATAAAGGAAAAGAAGAAGAAGGAATGGAATAGAAGCTGCAACTCTCTCTGAGGAAGGTTTATTAAACGTTGGATAGAGAACGAGATAGACATTTTTTAGCATTTACTTATGTAAATGATTTTATTCAAATTTACATAAACACATAATAATATACAAACATTACAATCCAAAAGTCTAAGAAAAATTGTTAATGCTCCTTGTTTTATTTCGAATCACGTTGTAGCTAACGACATGAAAATCCAAACTGTAAAATTATTAATTCTCATGAAATACACAACTTTCTATTCATCAACAAAAAATCTTAAAAATCCACTTGTTCTTTCTCTTTCCTATTCCCTGTTACCCAGGCTAGCTTGGAGAAGATTAAACAACTTAGAAATCTTCTCAGACAATATTACTCATTTAAAAAGCATTATATTCCTACAAATCATCTTCTTTCGCTTCCCCCTATAGTGCCTTTCAGCGTAGGAAAGCGCCAGCCAGCAGCAGCGCTTAGATTCTATGCCGAAGATTTCAGGTTTAAATCAAGCTATGGCAGATAAATTATTTATCTATTTCAAGGTTGAGCCCTTTCATACCTGCCAACCTATTCCCTTAAATTGAGAGAAAACCTAGCGGTTGAGTGCGATCTGGGACAAATCACCTCCCTGCATAACTGTAGTTCTAGAATCAGTACAGTCTCTACCATGTACTGACCCCAAGACCATTAATGGCTGTAATGTTACAGGTTTCCTTTTTTATACTATTGCCACTTTTTTTATTATATTTTAAATAAAATATCACTATTAATGCACATTAAACGCGATATTAAATTATGTCAGGTTATACAAACGTAAATTTTAAACTGAATTAAATTTAGTTGTTGCATATTTTTTTGTTCATTATCACTGTTACTTTCCTAAATTGCGCACTAGTTGGAAATCATTGATTTTAATTCATCCTTAGGAAGGGTTCGCAACCAATAGTATGCTATAACAAATACTTGACATACAATTTTCATGGAAATGTTGGCACCTGAATTCGATTACAGGCTGCACAAATATTTATTCACAACTAAACCCTAATGCAATGTAAGCTTCCTCAATACAACACAGCCATGTCACTTCCCCAATTGACATATCGCCAGTACGGTTTGTTTGTACGGGCACGTACATATAAAGCTTTTGTATCCTCTAACGATCGGGCTCGTTAGCGAGGTTAATTAATGAGCAGGTGAAGCGATTGTTGGATCAAATAATGTTCGAGCACAATAATTAAGTGTCAAATAAATAATAACTCGTATATCTCTGTAATTTTAGACGTTAAATAACATTTCGACCTGATCAAGAAGGGTCAATGAAATTCATTTATTCGAACACGAATGAAAAGATGAGTGCCTATATGGATCTTTATATATTTGCTCAATACGAATACAATTATTTAAAATGTTTTATTTAAAAAATATGTAAATTAATAGAATATGTCTTTTACAGAGCTCAATAGATAAAAAGTATATAATTAATAATAAGTTAATAATTCTAACTGAGCATAATTCGGATTAAATAGATATTTTTATTTACCACAACATTTACTTCTATTTATAGGGTCATTTGAGTGTAAAAGAGAACTTTAAAATAATGTCGTAGCGTAAATAAATACTGGAAAAGTAACTGTACCACTACGACCCGTGGACGGGTCAGGGGTTCAGTACATGGTAGAGACTGTACTGTTTCATGGACAACGGTAGTGCAGGGAGGTAATTTGTCCTAGATCACGGTCAACCGCCTGATCCCCCCTTATTTTTGGTATTCACTTTATAGAGACTGGGTGAGCCCCAGGAGTGTCTTAGATCCCATATGATCCTTCTTCGGCTGTTAAAAGACAAAATAAAAGTCTTGCCTAGAGCGGGATTTGAACCAGGATTTTCAACAGGGCAACTCAGTGCGCTACCACTGAGCGACTTAACATTTGCACCGAAGAGCTGTGTTTTATTCCTGACCATAGGATCGACTATTTATTCCTTAAAGAGAATTATAATTTTTGAAATTAATCTGACCTTATTAACTATGATTTTTCAACCTCTACCATTACAAGCAATGAAGGGTCTTAGGTTCAGTAGATGTTAGAGGTCGTTTCTAAGGGTACACCTACATTGGATCCGATGCGATACGATCAGAAGTCGGAAGCAAACCAAATGACTGAAATATATCGAGAGCGCCTACATTGGATCCGATCCATTTTTATCCGGCCAATCCGACCGATTTAGTTGCTCGCGGAATCAAAATAGTTTATTTATACGGAATTGCCTACATTGGATCCGGCGCGATACTGTACGATCAGCCACGATTTTCACATTTCAAAATCACTAGTTTTCAATCCGATAAGCCAGCCATTACCATGTATGGCAACTTAATCTTTATTGTATAAAATCTTTATTTTAAAAAATGTACATTATAATTTGATAATTAACCATTAAATAAATATCCGCCATATATCAAAATTAAGTAATGTTAATTCTCACTAAAATATTTGATTATCTTAATCTAATCTCTGAACCATTATATATAGTAGCGAAGGTTATTTTTCCGTTGAATAAAATTATATCTATCAGAAATGCACATAAAAAATATACCTACATAAAATTTTAATTCGTCAAAGAAAATTGGAAATATTAGCTATTGATAAAATTATCATCGTAATGTTTAATTTATTTATTAAACAGTTGGCAACATTGGGATGTAAGGGCTTTTCTGATTTTTTATACTCGTTTGCAAAGATGAACTACAAAATAGACAAAGAATTAATCATAGAATTAGTTCGAAACGAGCCTCGCTTGTGTGATCAAAGAAGTAAATATTATCACAATCGAGAAAATTAAATCATTACATAAAACACGAATATATACAAACAACAATAAATTCTATTTTTCTTATTGAAAAACAACTAAATTATTTATTTACAGTCAAACAGCAAGACAAAAATATTCAAATATAGTAATATTACCTCATTGCTATAACATTTGGTTCTTTAAATTTATAAAATTAAGATTATTTATTAATTATTTTATTTTATACTAGCTTATGCCCGCGGCTTCGCTCGCATGGAATTTGGTCTGCCACATAAAGTTTCGTGAAAGATCATTTTAATTAAATAATTTAATTATTTTTGTAAAATATAAGGTACTCGTACATCCAACATTTCAGATGTCTAACTTCAAAACTGACGGATTCTATACAAACTTTGAACCCCTATTATATTAAAGGAGAAACCCTTAGGGTGGAATTATCCAAATTTCTTTCATAAACTATACAAAGAACCTATCTACAAATTTCAAGATGCTAAGTTCCTGATTTGCCTTTAATTACGTACCATAAAGGGAGAGCACATGCCCCCATGGCCCCACATAATTCTGCCCTTACAGAAGCCTATGATGTATAACCTATTTTACTCAAATAGTTTCATCCAAATCCGTTCAGTAGTTTTTGCGTGAATGATTAACAAACATAAATACAAACATTGGCATTTATAATGTTTTTAGGATATCAAAATAATAGTTACACTCATGTTCTTTCTGTTATTTTAACAACTATGATCATGTGATTTGCCTGTAATTATGTACTATAATGGATTATCCACATTACCTAAGCGCTTGCTAAAGCCCATGTGTTATTCTGATGTATAACCTTTATTACTGTAAAGTTTCATCCAAATCCGTTCAGTAGTTTTTGGGTGAAAGAGAGACAAACATACAAACATTCACATTTATAATATTAGTAAGATTTATAATGTTGTTAGGATATCAAAACAATAGTTTCACTCTTTTCTTTCTGTTATTTTAACAACTATGATCATGTGAATTGCCTGTAATTATGTACTATAATGGATTATCCACATTACCTAAGAAACTGTCGGGGAGGGGGGCATGTGCCCCCCCCTAAATCAGCGCTTGCTATAGCCTATGTGTTATTCTGATGTATAACCGATATTACTGTAAAGTTTCATCCAAATCCGTTCAGTAGTTTTTGCGTGAAAGAGAGACAAACATACAAACATTCACATTTATAATATTAGTAAGATTTATAATGTTATTAGGATATCAAAACAATAGTTTCACTCATGTTCTTTCTGTTATTTTAACAACTATGATCATGTGATTTGCCTGTAATTATGTACTATAATGGATTCTCCACATTACCTAAGAAACTGTCGGGGGGGAGGGGGCATGTGCCTCCTAAATCCGCTATAGCCTATGTGTTATTCTGATGTATAACCGATATTGATGTAAAGTTTCATCCAAATCCGTTCAGTAGTTTTTGCGTGAAAGAGAGACAAACATACAAACATTCACATTTATAATATTAGTAAGATTTCCCTATAATATATATAAAATATAAGAAATAAAAGAATACAATTTATTCGGAATATTTATATTTATTATATTCGGAAGGCAGTGTCTAGTTTCACTATCGGATTGGAAAGAATAGAATCGTGTCGGATCTGATTCAGTGTAGGCACTCCCTGCGTATTTCAGTTATTTGTTTTTTCAGCCCGGCATCGTATGTGACAAAATATGATTGTGTCGCATCGGATCGGACCCAATGTAGGTACGCCCTAAAGACAAAGATTTTGGAGAGAGGATACTTGTCCGAGATAACTCTCAACAACCAGGTTCTTTTAATAAATAATGGAATAATGCCATATGAATAATGATAATTGTTAAGGCCAGATAGTTTATTTGTTTTACTAAAAGAGTATTTGTTTTAATCGTAAATAAAACAATAAGTATTTTTTAAAAGAAAAGAACATTTTCCCTTTATTTTAATATCACCTCCTTTTTGTAAATATAATAATATAAATATTTATTTTTCATGTTAGTATTATTTGTTTATTATTATGTTTTTATTATTGTTTAAATTAAATAGAATCAGTTAATTTTATTTATAAGTTTAAGAAAAAAAAAGACACATGCCGATGGTGGATTCGATCGGCTATTGTTTATTTCGTCGATGTAATCAAGCTAGGCAGTGTTAGCCCGCTGGAGTGCACATTATAAACACTAGTGCAGTTGTTTTGGTAGACTTGAACTGGACTAATTCGCTCCCCCATTGCGGGGGAATTTATGAACATTTTCTCTCGCCCTGCTGAGAAAAATTGCTTTGAGATTTCGCCCGCCCTGGCGAGGAGAATTCCTTTGACGTATCGATATCTTCGATCGCCCCGCCGTCGAAAACTACTAGTCAGATACAAAAATATACAAAAAACAAATATTATTAGTGTCTTTATAAAAATCAATTTATTGTAATATTGTTCTGTTTTTTTCTTATTTGTTGATTGTAGTTGTAGTTTTCAGTATAGGTAATTATTTTCATCGCAAACGTTCAAATTTTTAATTTAATTCAATTAGGTTTAATATCAAAATTTATTTTTATTTATATATATGTATACAATGATTTTTATTTTTAGTCTAATAAAAGGTTCCATTCATATGACATGCGATCTGGTGTTTTGAATCAGTGTTATTTTCCCACATATATTTCGGGGCTCTTATCGAGAGGTCCTACTGTCTCGCGAGAGCTCAAACAATAATGATATATTAACAATAGTGAGCTCGAACAATAATGTAATAATGCCTATAATTAATGCATATGCAACAGCATGTGTCGAACTAAGTACCTAGAGATCAGTGATCCAGCACTTCGTTCATTAATTTTTTGTAAAATCAATAAAAAAAACTACCTGTAATTCAAGATTTTTTGAAAATGTATTATTTTCTCTAGGTCGATATTTTAATAAAGCATAAACTCGTATATATTACTTTTTTTTTAAATATTTAAAGTTAAAGTCTGTTAAAAGAATGGGTATTAGTGCTAGCATATACAAGCTGTTGAGTTCCTAGATGTTTCCGGTTTACGTCAAGTATCCCTTCCAAGGCTGAGTGAGCTCCAGGAGGGTTTCCAGATCCCAGATTGTCCAATCATGGTCAATAACACATTAAATAATTTTTCTGTCACAGTCTCATTTGAACCGATCCTAGGTATTTCGACTCAGCGTTCTATCAGGTCTGCAAGTTTAAAATGTCGTTTTAATTCCAATAGAATGCGCCCTTAGCCTATTGAAGGATTTGCTTATCTCTAAACGCTATTTTGTTTGTTAGTCATTTGTTTACAAAAGTCAGTTGTTTTTAAGTCGTTTACGTGGACGTATCATACCTTTCTTTGGTGTTAAAAATGTCTAATTTTAAGCCAAATAAAGAGCATTTGCGGCATGTCATGATTTTCTTATTCAATCAAAAGAAAAAGGCATCTGAATGTCATCGAATTCTTGTTGAGACTTATGGCGATCTTGCTCCAACCGTCAAGACATGTGAACGTTGGTTTCAAAGTTTCAAACGTGGTGATTTTGATGTTACTGATAAAAAACGAGAAAATCGACCAAAAAAGTTTGAGGACGTCGAATTGCAATCTTTATTAGACGAAGACAATACCCAAACCCAACAAATGATGGCACAACAGTTGAATGTCACTAGACAAGCCATTTCCGATCGCCTGAGAGCTATGGGAAAAATTCAAAAGGTTGGAAAATGGGTTCCACATGAATTGGACGAACGACAGATGGAAAAACGAAAAATTGTGTGCGAAATGCTGCTTTTACGCCACGAAAGAAAGGGTTTTTTGCATCGAGTTGTAACTTATGTAACACCTTAAGCTACATTGTTTTTTAAGGAAACCTATACCTATATCTACTAGTATTGATATATTAATATTATTTTATTTAATTGATTAAAGAATTCATAAAATATGTAAATCTTAGTGGGAAAGAATGGTGTTTATTCTGGTAGATTTATACGATAAATCTAGATTATAAATGACTTAAGAGGAGATGGATGGATAAATCAGTGGCGTTCTAAGAAAGAAATAGCTATGATAAATGGCAGTTATCTAAGTTGTTGTGGAAGGAAAATGTCTACTTCCGAAGCAAAGAAACTAGGCCAATGTCACGCCATCCATTTATCTATATTCAATGTCAATACACTCTGTTATCTTATTTATTTACATAAAATAAATTAATATTTATGAAACATAACAAACGAACTCTTTTTTTTTTTATTACATTGCTAAAATATACTGTGTATTTTTTAACTATATATACGATATAAATGATTTTAATCTATACTAACAAAACAATTTGTACAATAACTGTCTTTAATTTTAAGAGGGTTATATTTGTAAACATATCTAGAACTTAGCTATATCACAGATATTTTAAGAGATGCAAAAAATAAAATAAAATAAATCATGTACGACAGCAAAACTCCTCATTAGAAGATGCTTAGTCGCTTCCACGTTTATATGGCTTATAAGATTATGTACATGGATATTTATTTATGCTAACTACATTTCACTGATGCATAGCAATTTATTAGCAAACATAGAAACAACAAAGAAAAGTAACAATTATTATGTATGTTATCCATTAATATAAAAAGTTATTTTTTTTAGAGTGAAGCTATGGGAAGTTGGCGTGTAATGTTGGTGAAGGCGTGTAATCTTCTTCTCCTTTCATTTAGCGTAGAGGAGCCTCAATCCATTGGGGCCAATCTTCCCGGTCCCGACAACTACTCTTCATTTGAGCTAGTGTTTTTCCTCTTTGACCTCCTATTCTTTGGATATAATCCTCATAGAGGATTCTCAGGCGACCACGGGGTCTTCTGTCTATCGGGCGGGCTTCCATAACCTTTCTAGGAAGCCATTCTTTGTCCATGCGACAGACGTGGCCGAACCACTTGATCTGTCTTTTTTCGATGGAGGTCTTCAGTTCTGCCACCTGCAGCTGATCCCTTATGTTTATATTCCGCACTCGGCCCCTCCTTGATCTTCCGACCACTCTGCGAAGGTATTTCATTTCAGCTCCTGTTGTCCGGCTGATGTGTTTGTCAAGCATGGCCCAACTTTCACTCCCATATGTAAGTGTTGGGAGGTATACTGCTTTGAATATGTGAAGTTTCGTCGCTTTCCCTACATTTCGGTGGCCATAGCATAATTTTCTATTGTTTATTATTCATTCATTCAGTTAAATTGATAATGTATTGTATGATAGCACATAACATATGTAATGATAATTTAAATAAATAAGTAATGGCAATTTAAATGTTTTAAAATAGTTTCTTATTCTCGTTATTTTATGACTGACGTTTTTATCTGAAATCAGAGTTGTTGTTTTTTTTCGTTAACGGACATATGTTGTGTGATTTTATGACATCTGAATATTCTACAAATATTTTTTTGGTAATAAATGTTATCTTGTTTCTTAAATAAACGACAATATCATGCTGGATAATTAAATATTTTAATTATCCTTATCCGTATTTGTTTATTTATTTAACGTTACTTTATGATACTATGGCTATTCGGATGCTACAGTGAATCATATCCATGTATAATTAGGTTAGGGATCATTAATAAGTATCTGACACCGCACAGGCTCGGGTTCGATATTTTACGTCCCCTTCGAAGGACGGTATAACTAAACATTGTTTACTCCCTTTATAAATTCGATTGGCAACGTGCTGGTTAACATTATCCCTGAACCAAGATCTACAGTAGAGTGTAAGTATACTTTACATTTTATTAACAGGTAGTGAAGTGATGTATTTAACATAAAGATAAGAATACATTAAATAAAGAAGAATTTATAAATATTGGTTGGGGGATATTATAATTATACAATCTTAGAAGTATATTATTTAATTTACGTCGATGTTTGATTTATTACTATTTTATCTACGACGTATATAAATTAAAAGGGAGTGGAGTGGCTCAGTGGTAGAGCACTGAGTTGTCATGTCGAATGTTTCCAATGCCGCTGCTGACAAGACTTTTATTTAATCTATTTGTGGCCGAAGATGGGTGCTATGAGATCTAGGACCCTCCTGGGGCTCACCCGACTTCAGTGAAGTGGGTACCCAAAATGAGGGGGGAAAATCAGGCAGGTGAAGCTAGGAAAAATCAAACATCAAACAAGGCCAAAACTGTATTTCTTGTGAAATTGTTGTACTGGGAGGGCTTTAGAATTATGGAAACGAGGAAATAATTTTAATAGAAATTGTAATTTCCTAAGAATAACAATTACTCATTATTCTTGCGAAATTATTATTCTTAGAATAACAATTTTCCCTTTCCAAGGCATTTTCATGATCAAAGCTCTCGTCCTAAGGTTTTTTTAATTAATTAATAACTGGCCCACTTGAGTACGAGTGAAGTATACGCCTCGGAAAAAAATCCCCTTGACTCCTATCAAAGAGTATTATTTATATTTTAAGTTTTTTATTTTTAATTATTTTATTATTAAAATTTATCAGACCTGGCTGTGCCTATGTGAGGGAGCAACGAGGCGTGGCATATGAGACTATTCATATTGATTAGGTGAGCCTGTGCTTGGTGTTGTGGTGTAGGGCGCTACGGTAATGGCTCTGACCACCTTCGTTAACAAAACAAACAAATTATTTAAAGTAATTTATTCAATAATTCATTTTTAACACTATTAGGACTTTCGTAAATGATTCGCAATGATTTTCCTGTACACGTAATTAATTATCCTTCAGGAAAATTGATAAAATTAGCACAATCCAAGGTGACCAAATCAGGAATGGAACTTTTTTAAGTTACGAGTATACGAAGAGACAGTAAAGAAAAAGAAAGAGACAGAAGGAATAAATATTACTTTTTTTTTTAATTTTACATTTTTAATCATTAAGAAAAGAAAAAAATGGTAATATTCATATTTCAAAACATTTTCAAAATATTCTTCGATAATATCCATAACCCATAACGGGTTTTGGGTTCAGTACATGCTAGAGATTGTACTATTTCTATGACAATGGTTGTGCAAGGAGATGATTTGTCCGAGGTCACGATTATAAGCTAGGTTTTTCAGCCAATTAAGGGCTCCCCTTTATATATGCATAGTCTACCCTAGGAAGGTCTGCATATCCCTCAGTGCCCATCCGTATCTTTTTTTATAAAGAATTTATCTGCTTCAGCCGGATTTGAAATCAGTATTTGCAGTATGCCTCAAGGCTGCAACTCAGCATTCTACACACTTAGCTACCTTCGTACTTAAAAAAGGATTACTGATTTATTATACAAACAAAAAAATTAATGCAAAGGAATATGGCAACATTGAAAACTTAATAAATGAAAGATAGTAAATACGAATGTGTATTAAATATAAATACATTTCACTTTATATTTTCATGAATCGAAGGATGGTGTGAGATAGTACTTAAAAGCAAAAATATGCTTTTTATTAAAAAAAAAGTTGTTTTTCTATAATTCCACGCTCAATTTAATCAGGAATGCATTTTTTTAGGTTCTAAGCACAGCCCTAAAAAATGAACAAGAGAAAGAGGGTGATACACTTTTTAATGATATATTTTTTTAATGCGAATAACATTAAATTTGTAATCAGTAAAAAACAAACATAATAATATTCGTATTTAATCAGAGTAGCTTACTCATGGAAAATACAAAGATATATGAAAATAATAAAAATACAATAAATAAGAAACAATAAATACGAAGATGTATATATACATATCATAAAACAAACTCCTCGGCCGCGGCTGTCTGTTTGTTGGCGGTAAACTCAAAAACTACTGCACGTACTTTCAAGCGGCTTCCAATAGATAGACAGATTCACGAGAAAGGTTTCGGTATATAATTCTTCAAGGTTTTGTGCATATTAGTTGGAGTATAACATTAATGTTGGAAGTGCAGGAAAAAGTATATTTTTGCATATAGCCTCCAGGGAGGTTTCATTGTTAATACTGCCCAATCCCTTTGTCATATAACGGAAAAATGGATGGCGGTGTATCTTTTATAGATCTGCAAAAAAGTCCGGGATAGCATATATCTTTCTTTTAAGGATAGCTTACTATACCTATTTTATCTTTTAACAAATTCATAGCGTACTATACATTCATTGCGGTATTTGGAAAATTATTTAGACGAGTTCAGTATTAATCCTTATCAACTTATATACTTAAGTTACCTTAAGCATTTTATGCGCATTATTAGAATATTTTATACCATATAATTTAAATGAATATCTTATGGATTATAGCAAAACGCATGAAAATAAATATACAGAAATATTTGGTTTTGTTTTATGTTTTTGTTTTTTCCCACCAAGAGGCCTTAGAGACCACGCGAATATCATAACTAATGCTTCTTCTTCATCTGTTTCCTCTTTTCCCATATGTTCTTCATGAGCTTTAGTGCCTCTAAGACAAAACATGTTGACATAATATGTCTTACTACCCGAGCAAATCCGGGGCGGGTCGTTAGTTAAAACTAAATCTGTGAACCTCTTAACTTGCACGCTCGAGTTAATTCGAGCGCGCTAAACAGGCCAAACTGTGCACACTCGAGATAATTCGAGCGGCGTTGTATTTGATGCTGCTATAATTTTTCACACTCGAATATATTCGAGAATTGAAAATAACAATGTGAAAGTTAAGAAAAAGAATCGTGTTATTGATATTTATCATTTACATAGGATTGTAAGCTATAATACCTTCATAATACCTTGCATTCTTGCATTTCTGTACTCGTGACGACTGACTGCGATCCGTCGTAGTATTTTCGTGAATTTATATAAAGGCCATTGTATCTTTTATTTTACTATTTAGACGTGAAATATCAAACACTTGTTTCTGTTGTTTTATAGTTTAGGTCAATAGTTACCTAAGTGTTGTAAACTTGCAAAGATAAGTGTATCTTTATAGACAGTCAGTTATTTTGTGATTACAGAAAATAAAATTGGGTATATTGGATATTTATACAATTGGTATGTTTTTTTCATTTTCAAATTATTATTATTATTATTATATTTTATTACATTTTATTTTATATTATATTTTAGTAAAATATATATTGAAAAATGAGCGATTCAGAATATGAATATGAATACGCAAATTTGTCGGAAAGCGGCTCAGAACTGTGCGTTAAGGGGTTAATAAATTATAATATGACGCGAGACACTTTTCACATTCGAAAATATGCTTCTTTTTTTTAAAAAAATGAGTAAACTATTCGTCAACACCACGCTCATTTTAGTCGTTTCTAAAAACTTTTAATAGTTGCGAATAATTGTTTCTTCAGTCAGAACTTTATGTACTTTAAAGCAAGAAAAATGATGACTGATCACCTCACAAATATTTTAACTCTTAGAAACTGCGAGATACTTTTCGATTTGTTCTTAAAACTGTTTCATCTTTGACTTTCAGATTTCATCAGATGATGGACATTCTACTACTACTACTACTAATAATAATACATGGAAAATAATAAAAATAAATATTTCTGCTTTTGAAGAAAGTAAACTAAAAACCTGATATTTAACAGTAAGAAGGAGAGAAATACCAGTATAAAAATCAAGTAAATAAAAAATAATAAAATTTAAAAACCGTCTTTCAAACTTCAGTTATTGACGTCCTTCTGCTTTAATCGTCAGAAATTAACCTACCATAACCAATCGGCCCACGATCAGAAATGACGTATATGCAAGCATGTGCTATTTTGGAATCATCTTGCATATTAATGGATTATTTCCTATTCCCACAGCAATGCCTCACATACCTTACTGAATATGTTATCTCAGTAATTAATGATTCAATATAAGCCCGGCATAATTAGTAAAGTAGTTAATATTTCCGCAATCATAATTGAAACTCAAAGTTCTCAGTAACATAAAAGGTTAAATGGCCTAACCAAGGTTAGAACTAAACCTATATGGAGTTACGAATTACTATATGGATTTTTTTTTTAATACACTTTCTAATACCATAGATAGAAATTTCAAATATAAGTCAAATTTAGCATGCTGTATGAATTATTGTTATCTCAATGTAATTCTGTTAAATGTTCCCGAGGGATCTGAAAAAAGGAATAATTCATCAATGATGAGTTTTATCTTTTTTTTTTTTTTTATAGGCCGGACTGTGCCCAGACCAGCTGGCGAAGCTACACGCGGAAGTAAGCCAGAACACAGTTAAGAATGAGGCACCTTTTTTTCCCCTTATAGTCCAGGATCCACGGTCCATTTTTGCACTTGATTACTATCAAGCTGAATCTTCGTGAATAGCTTTGTTTTGATGAGACGCCCAACAATTTCCTTTGCAAAAATTCTCGATTGTGGTAACTAACAGAGGTAGCAAGGATAAAATATGTCGATTTGATGATTCTCAAGAATTTATTACTAACTGGATTTTTTTTGTCAAGTCTCAAGATAATTATCTAAATTATTTGAAAAAATATCTGTCCTACAAAATGTATGGTTTGATCAAAGAGTCCCCTCCTTCCAATATGTATCAATAACGAGGTCATCAAAAATGATTACTAACCAGCTGATTTTTTTTTTTAGTTAGTTAATATGTATATAATTTAACAGTCACATTGTTCTACAAATTGCGTGGTACGTTATCGCGGTGCTTCAATTGAATATATATTTGAAATATGTGAATTTAAAAATCAGTTTATTTTCTGTATTTTGCTACTAAGTCACAACGATACCCATGCGCAGAGCATTGCTTACTGCGAATTAGGTATCCCACGTTAGTGTCCATAAGCGTGCAAACTTTTTTCAGTTGACCACGCGTTTTATTTTGTCTCTCTAGAAATAATTTCAAGAAATATTGTTTGTGCTGCAAAATAATTATGTTTTTTTTTGTGAAATCGCTTTGCGAAAACCCTATTTTTCGAGAGAAAAAAGAAGAAGTGAAGAAATTTAATAAAGACATTTGGCTTCCTTGCAAAACTTTTCTATCTGCAAAAGCATAATCAACATAAATATTGAGATGTATAAAAAATATGTTTTCACCGTATCTTATGTTACAAATAGGAAAACGAAAAAATGACAATTCTTGTCGGACTAGTGATACATACCTGTTTTCTTGTAGGTCATTGTTTCATATGGGCAGAGAACACACTAACCTATTAAGTAATATTTTTTTCCTACAGTTAGTAATGAGAAAACTGGTCTTGTGGTAGTAACAATTTCTGAGGGCAGGACTGGGATAACGTATCACGCAATTTGTTGGACAATATGACTGTTAAATTATATAAATACTAGCTTTTGCCCGCGGCTTCGCTCGCATAGAATTTGGACTACCACATAAAGTTTCTTGACAGTGTTTTTTAACTATAATTTAAAAAAATAAATAATTTAATTGAATTTTTTTAACTATAGGTTACTCCTACGAAATTTGAGATATCTAACTTCAAAACTGACGGATTCCATACAAGCTTTGAACCCTTATTATATTAAGGGGAAAACACTTAGGGGTAGAATTATCCTAATTTCTTTCTTAAATCATACAAAGAACCTATGTGCAAATTTCAAGATGCTAAATTCCTGATTTGCCTTTAATTATATACTACAATGGATTCTCCAAAGTACCTATAAAACTGTCGGGGAGGCACGTGCCCCCTAAATCCGCGCTTGCTATAGCCTATGTGTTATTTTGATGTATAACCTATATTACTGTAAAGTTTCATCCAAATCCATTCAGTAGTTTTTGCGTGAAAGAGAGACAAACATGCAAACTTTCACATTTATAATATTAGCAAGATTAGTAGGATATCAAAACAAATAGTTTCACTATTGTTCTTTCTGGTATTTTAACAACTGTGATCATGTGATATGCCTTTAATTATGTACTATAATGGATTCTCCTAAGTAGCTATAAAACTGACGGGGGCCTCGTGCCCCCATGCGCCCCCCTAAATCCGCGCTTGCTAAAGCCCATGTGTTATTCTGATGTATAACCTTTATTACTGTAAATTTTCATCCAAATCCGTTCAGTAGTTTTTGCGTGAAAGAGAGACAAACATACAAACTTTCACATCTATAATATTAGTAAGATTAGTAGGATATCAAAACAAATAGTTTCATTCATGTTCTTTCTGGTATTTTAACTACTGTGATAATGTGATTTGCCATTAATTATGTACTATAATGGATTCTCCATAGTACCTATAAAACCGTCGGGGAGGAGGGGGGTACGTGCCCCCGTGCGCCCCCCCCTAAATCCACGCTTGCTATAGCCTATGTGTTATTCAGAAGTATAACATACATTACTGTAAAGTTTCATCCAAATCTGTGCAGTAGTTTTTGCGTGAAAGAGAGACAAACATACAAACATTCACATTTATAATATTAGTAAGATTAGTAGGACATCAAAACAAATAGTTTCACTCATCATCTTTCTGTTACTTTATCATCTATTATCATATGATTTGCCTTTATTTATGTCCTATAATGGATTCTCCACAGTTCCTAAATAACAGTTGAGGGGGGCCCGTGTCCCCGTGCGCCTCCGCCCTAAATCCGCGCTTGCTATAGCCCATGTGTTATTCTGATGTATAACCTATATTATGTCAAGTTTCATCCAAATCCGTTCAGTAGTTTTTGCGTGAAAGAGAGACAAACATACAAACTTTCACATTTATAATATTAGTAAGATTAGTAGGACATCAAAACAAATAGATTCACTCATCTTCTTTCTGTTACTTTAACATCTATTATCATGTGATTTGCCTTTATTTATGTCCTATAATGGATTCTCCACAGTTCCTAAATAACAGTCGAGGGGGGGCCCGTGTCCCCGTGCGCCTCAGCCCTAAATCCGCGCTTGCTATAGCCCATGTGTTATTCTGATGTATAACCTATATTATGTCAAGTTTCATCCAAATCCGTTCAGTAGTTTTTGCGTGAAAGAGAGACAAACATACAAACATTCACATTTATAATATTAGTAAGATTAGTAGGACATCAAAACAAATAGTTTCACTCATGTTCTTTCTGTTACTTTAACATCTATTATCATGTGATTTGCCTTTATTTATGTCCTATAATGGATTCTCCACAGTTCCTAAATAACAGTCAAGGGGGGGGGGGCCGTGTCCCCGTGCCCGCCCCCTAAATCCGCGCTTGCTATAACCTATGTGTTATTGTGATGTATATCCTATATTACTGTCTAGTTTCATCCAAATCCGTGCAGTAGTTTTTGCGTGATAGAGAGACAAACATACAAACATTCACATTTATAATATTAGTAAGATTAGTAGGACATCAAAACAAATAGTTTCACTCATGTTCTTTCTGTTACTTTAACATCTATTATCATGTGATTTGCCTTTATTTATGTCCTATAATGGATTCTCCACAGTTCCTAAATAACAGTCAAGGGGGGGGGCCGTGTCCCCGTGCCCGCCCCCTAAATCCGCGCTTGCTATAACCTATGTGTTATTGTGATGTATATCCTATATTACTGTCTAGTTTCATCCAAATCCGTGCAGTAGTTTTTGCGTGATAGAGAGACAAACATACAAACATTCACATTTATAATATTAGTAAGATTAGTAGGACATCAAAACAAATAGTTTCACTCATCATCTTTCTGTTACTTTAACATCTATTATCATGTGATTTGCCTTCATTTATGTCCTATAATGGATTCTCCACAGTTCCTAAATAACAGTCGAGGGGGGGGGGCCTGTGTCCCCGTGCGCCCCCTCCCTAAATCCGCGCTTGCTATAGCCTATGTGTTATTCTGATGTATAACCTATATTACTGTCAAGTTTTATCCAAATCCGTGCAGTAGTTTTTGCGTGAAAGAGAGACAAGCATACGAACATTCACATTTATAATATTAGTAAGATTAGTAGGACATCAAAACAAATAGTTTCACTCATCATCTTTCTGTTACTTTAACATCTATTATCATGTGATTTGCCTTCATTTATGTCCTATAATGGATTCTCCACAGTTCCTAAATAACAGTCGAGGGGGGGGGCCTGTGTCCCCGTGCGCCCCCTCCCTAAATCCGCGCTTGCTATAGCCTATGTGTTATTCTGATGTATAACCTATATTACTGTCAAGTTTTATCCAAATCCGTGCAGTAGTTTTTGCGTGAAAGAGAGACAAACATACGAACATTCACATTTATAATATTAGTAAGATTAGCTAAGTAAAAAAAAAAAACAGCTGGTTAGTAATCATTTTTTATGACCTCGTTATTGAAACGTGTTGAAAAGAGGAGACTTTTTGATCAAACAATACATTTTTTAGGACAAATATTTTTTCAAATAATTTAGATAATTATCTTGAGACTACCAAAAAAATCCAGTTAATAATAAATTTTTGAGAATCATCAAATCGAGATATTTTATCCTTGCTACCTCTGTTACCTACCACAATCGAGAATTTTAGCACAGGAAATGGTTGGGCGTCTCATCAAAACCAAGCTATTCACGAAGATTCAGCTTATTAGTAATCAAGTGCAAAAATGGGCTATGGATCCTGGACTATTACTGCCATCTCTGGCATACGGGGTTCGGCAGTGGCGGGTTAATACGTTGGGTTTACGTACGCCCACCACTGCCAAAAATCAACACTATTTATTTATAATCTCTTATTATACATTACTTCGGGGGGGGGGGGGTATAGTATAATTCGAGGTGACAATTTTATTAAAATAAAATTATTCTGTGGTGCTGCCCGCTGCACGGAGCTCAGGGACTTCACAGGCAGTGCACCAGGGGTCGATCTCTCTCCTATGCTCTCTGAGCTTTCCCCGGAACCCGCTGTGTCCTGTCAGGATGCGAGACCCAGTAGTCCGAGAGGACCCAAGTCGCTACTAATCTCGACTGGACGGTGGGGAAGAACTTCCTCAACGTGGAGCCCTTTTGGCTGTCTGCCCACCGTCTGTTCCACTCCTCTTTGGAGTCCTGCCTCACTATCCTCTTCGACCGGTTCGGGATCTCGCCGATCACCTCTCGGAGTCCCTCCGAGAGCACCGCTAGCACCTGCCTCTTCACCTCATATTTCAAGGCATCCTCCTTCATGACGAGGTCCAGAGGCATCGCTCCTGTCAACACCTGCGCCGCCTCATGAGACACCATCCTATAGGCCTTCGAGACTCCCTGCATAGCCAGTCTCTGAATGGTCGCCAGTCTCCCCTTCTGCTGCTGCGTGAGGTTTCGGCTCCACGTCGAAAACTGTATACTGAGGCATATAGTAAGGCACACTTCTCTACTAAGGACGAAATCAGACATAATACACAATACCCTCGGACTCCCAACGGTAACGGACTTCATCAAATGGAGGCATAAATTCTTTGATGGCCTCCAACACTGCACAACCCCACTATTCAGCGCATTTACACCGACAGGCCGACCTCAGCGCTGGCAAACACATGTACAGACACTCAACATGGAATTAGTTAATTACTAACTCCAATCAGAAAGAACTAGTGAGCCCCATCACTAGATCCCTCACTCCTATCATCTAATAATTCTTAAGAAAATTCAAGGTACAATCCTCTCTTAAAATGCACCTGGTGCAGTAAAAGAGATACCATGTATCATTATTAATATTAATATGTTATAGTCAAACACTAATAAAAGCCAAGGGGTTAAGAAAGGAAAAAAAATCTTTTTTTATCAGTTTGAATGGTAATATAATGCAAAATAAAATCTAGTTATCATTTTTTATAATTATTGGTCAATTTTTTTATTTTTAAATATTTTTATTTTTTTAATTTAATTTCACGGAAAGACAGAGGATCCTGGTTCGAATTCCGGCCGAGGGCATATCTTTTCTCTTTAAAAATAAAAATAAAATCTAGTTATTACATCTGGTTACATGCATTAACTATGATTTGATCCGCTTTTGAAGCAGTATATCACTAATATCCATAATCATATGTTATTTTATTTTAAGTTATAGTTGCAACATATAACTAAGAAATTCTTAAGTTTCGTCCCAACTGTATTTGGGACGATTAGAATGGATGTGTTTGTCATTGGAAATGTTTAGTATTCTTTCTTCTTCACGAACAATCGCAGAAATTCTCAAAGCATTTATTATCCTTATTTACAAAAAAAAAAAAGACAAAGAGCAAAGTTGAGTATTAAATTACTACGTAATTATTATTGACATAGCAAATTAAATAATGAAACTAAACTTATGATTTGAGCGGGGAAATAATTTATTGGTTCAGTGAAATCTACTCGAAGAAGGAAAAGGGAATATCCGGCCGGAATCGGGAAGGAAATCCCAGGAGGAACAAACCTTGATTTCTTCAGTCAAAACCTCAAGGGAAAACGGCTTCTGGAAAGATTTATTGAGGGCAGATTTTATTGTGTTTTTTTTTAATAAAAAGTTTCTAACGATTATTTTTTATATAAATCCGTGAACAATAGGGGTGTAAATATCAATATATATATATATATATATATATATATATATATATATATATATGTATTTGTATCAGTACTTTTGTAATATATTTCTATTTTCTATAAGATATAATATAAGATGTCGAAATCCAATTTTTTGTGCAATATTTTTTATTAGAGATATCAATAAATTTAATTATATGATACCAATAATTATTTTAAGAATGAATTAAAATTAAAAAATTTGTAATTGATAGGTTATATGAAAATTAATTTATCTGTGATCTTGTTCCATCATAATATTATCATTTTTTTTTTAATTTAAAAAGTTAGTTCAATTTTCTTAGTAGGGTCTTCATACTTAATATGTACTTTGTTTTTTTTTAATTTAACATTTTTTAGTAATTATTTCCATACGAATTCCCTTTAGTATAATTTTCTGTTTACTCATTAACGATTTCTGTATTCAGTTTACAATACGTGCATATTCCACTTTATTGTTTAATATAGAATAGAATAGAATATAAAAATAATTTTACTCTGGAACCAAGCTCCTTAAGAATAACAGAAGTGTACATAATTTAATAAAAATATATAAGGCCAAGTAGCTACATTATTAAAATACTACAATATTTACATAATAACATGAAATTAAATATGAAGTAAAATGTATGTTCATAAATATAAATAAAGAAATTAAGAAAATAAAACTAAGTAATACAAAAAATAACATACAAATTTACAATAAAAAGAAACAGGCTTATGGAAAAATAAATAAGTAAATAAGAACATCTAATAATATAAAACATAATATCATAATGAGTGAGGAATATTTACAGTATTTCATCAATCAATTGTATTGATTATAGCCATTAATTTTTATTGATTATAGAGCATCTATCTTGGAGATATAGGAATAGTTTGGATTTAAATGTGGATAAAGAAGACACATGACGGATATCAGGTGGGAGTGAATTCCAAAGAGAGGTAGACCGAGCGAGAAAGGACCGCTCAAAAGTTTTGGTTTTGTAAGAACGGATATATAGTAGATCGGAAAGGTGAGATCTTGTGCCCTGGGATTGGATAGGATTGAATTGTAGGAGATTATAGATATAAGATGGATGTTGTGAGTTGATGGTTTGGAAGGGACGAGCCACTTCAACTCATCATAGAGATGGTACACATGAGACTTCCTCGGGGCGTCGAAGACAAACCGAAATGAGCAGTTCATAATTCGCCTCGAGCTTGTTCGAGAGCACACCACAAGCCACACAGCCGTAGTCAAAGTTTTGAAAGATGAAAGAAGTGATGAGAAGCCTTAAGGATAGGTAGTGTTAGAAGATGCCGGGAACGATGGAATATCTTTAAGGAGCTTATTGTCGACGGGAAATTTGGACAATGTGGAAAGGGTTTGGTCGAAAACTATTATCTCAGATGGAGGAAAGGGGAAATAGATTTGGTAGTCGTTGGCGTATAGATAGTGGGAAAAAAAGTGGTGGAATGATTTAAGAAGGTCATTAATGTAACAATTAAAAAGGAGTGGTGAAATACTATAGACCTGTGCCACTCCTGTGTTCAGAGGAAGGAACGAAGAGAGGATAGGGATTGATTTGCGATGGAGACCACTTGGGTCCTATCCGAGAGAAAAGAATGGAACTTGGACCCAGAGAATGGAACTGTTGGAAAAGGAAAGATATTTTAATTTAGAGAAAAGGATGGAATGGTTCAGCGAATGTAACAGCTATAATGCAAATATTTATTATTTGCTAAAGACCAATGCTTTATAAATTAATTTTGTTTTTGTTTATAAGCTATTTATTAATATTTGAAATTATTACATATCCAATAATTGACATTTATTTAACTCTCTCCTTCAATTCAATAGAGAATGTACTCTTTTTCTTCAAAAATCATATTACTCTTATTGATTTTATTTCATTAATCTTCCTTAAACATATTATTACGTTTAAAAAAATGGTATATACCAAAATATAAATTTCATATTTTAGGTCTAAGTTTCGCGAAGTTGTAAGAAACATTGTTCTAGGGGTAACATTTTACATATCACCGTAAGTTTGATGTACCCAGACGCTGAATGTAATCGTGTAAGTCTTTGACGTCTCTTTTATCCGCTTTTACGACCCAGTAAACCGGAAACCATTGGAAGTTGTCCGACCTTGGTTGTATTTTAAGAGACCTTGGTTGTACAAATTTGTCTTATATATATATTTACTATTTCATTTTCTGGATGCCAGAGAGAAAAAAAAACTTTAATAACAGGGGTCCGCGGTGGAAGCAAAGAGTTAGGATCTTAATATTCCCTCTAAGGATAAAAATATCTTTGGCAATGTCACTGAGATAAAAAAGTTTAAAACTTTGTCTTCAGGAGAGTCACAAATCCGGGCCCAAGGGAAATAAAAATAAAGGGCCAAAGAAAAAACAATTTATTAAACCTATTTAACCAAAAGTGATAAATTAATTGTAGATAGAGATGGATGAATATTTAATATATATATATATATATATATATATATATATATATATGTGTGTGTTTTTTTTTTTTTTTTTTACGGGGGTAGGTGGAAATCTTCAAAAGACACGAATAGGCCCGTACCTATCCGTAGTGTGGGATTTTTACCCACTAAAACCACCTCCCTACACCTGTTTCCCACCCTCCACGGGACCACCGTTAGGCATTACTTCATGGAGGGGGAGAGGCTGTGTGCCGCCTCATTGTGCTAGGCTACCTCTGCTCTAGGCACGCCTCTCCTTCTCTTCCTTCCTCAGCTTCTTGATGACCTCTACGGCCAGGCGCTGGCCAGCTGTCCAGTACTCCTGTGAAAGCAGCATCAGGCTAACAATATTGTCGGCTGTCGCTGCTGAGCCACAGACTCCTTTAAAATCATTCCGTTCTTCTTGAAAACGGGGACAGCTGAAGAATACATGTTCCGCCGTCTCCTCTATTGTTGGGCAGCTTGGACATTCTGCTGTATTGTCCAGCTTAAACCGCAATTGGTATGCTCTGAAGCAGCCATGTCCTGTAAGCATCTGGGTTAGGTAGTAGTCTACTTCCCCGTGGCTCCTATCCATCCAGGGTTCGATGCGAGGAACCAGCCTATGGGTCCACCTCCCGTTCTTGGCCATATCCCAGCGTTGTTGCCACTTCTCGATTGTCATCTTCCTTTCCTCAGTTCTGGGGATGCGAGCAACTCTTTTATACCAACGCTGTCTCTCTTCTGCGATCAGTTCTATTGGTGGCATCCTGGCCACTACACATGCAGCTTCGTAAGAGACAGTGCGAAACGCGCTGATTACCCTCAGGGCACTTCGACGATAAATGGACACCATTGGTCTCCTGTAAGCCAGTGTGTCCAAGGCACCATTCCATATCGGGGCTGCGTAGAGAAGGACGGATGAGATGACGCTCGATAATAATAGTCTTCGACTGTTTCTAGGCCCGCCTACGTTGGGCATCAGTCGAGCCATTGCTGTGGTCACTCTTGCTGCTTTATCACATACTCGCTGGATATGCTCCTTGAACCGCAGCCTTTCATCGATTATTACTCCGAGATATCTCAGCGAGGGCTGGGACTGGATCTCTTGTCTGCCCACTCTCAGGGTTATTTCTTCCCTCCTTTTCCGGCTACTAATAAGAAGAACCTCTGTTTTCTTGTCTGCAAGCTGAAGCCCCACCGAAGCCAGCCAATCACGGATTAGTGAGATACTCTGGTTGGCCTTCAGGGCCACTTCATCTTTGTATTTGGCCTCAATTACCACTGCAACGTCGTCACACATATGTGTGTGTGTGTGTGTGTTTGTATGTGTGTGCTGCGTGTGTGATCAATTGGGGCAAAAGATACGTTAATAATTATTGACACTGAATCTCATGAACTCAATAAATAGATCCATTAAGTACGAATAAATATAAAAATTGTTGAGGGAGGTAGCTTAGTGATAGAATGCTGAATTCCCGTGCCGAAGGGCTCGGATTCAAATGCGGCTGTGGCAGATAATTTATTTAATCTGTTAACAGGCGTTGATGGACCCTGTGGGATCTGAAGACCCTCTTGGGGCTCATCCAAGCTCTATAAAGTGGGCAACCTTCAATGGGGAAATGTAAGTATCGATTGTACAGTATTGTACAGTCTCTACCACGTACTGAACCCAAGCCCCTTCATGGGTTGTGATGGTAGGTTTTTTTTTTAAATATAAAAACTATCTGCACATAACTGTGTATACTATAAACTTACATAAGTGATAGATGAATTTGGACAAGGCTTCATTTTCCGGTATGCCTGTGAGGAAAAGACGAAGTAGGCACAGAATTGGGTTTCTCGTTTCAAATGGATTCGATACCTAATCTTAGTTCGCTGTTTTGTGGCAACTTTGTCGACACTATGACACGCCCTGTTATTACATAGATAATATAGTAACAACTTCTGAAAGGGGATGTCACATTGTGTCGTTATATTACATTTTGGGTAATGTATAAATAGTTTATGTAAATAGTCATATATTATATAACTTAAAGGTGCTATGGTATCCTTACCTGCCCAAACAATGATCTCCGGGAAAATCAAGATCCATTGATATAAGTAATTTTTAAACATTAATATGTGACGCCACTCTGAGGTAATGGGCATATTTACATTGCAGCAACTTATAACAGTAGTAATTATTGATTAAAATATTATATATGTCCCTTCTTCTGCATAGGTATGCGTGAGTGATTGGCTGGGAGTGGTTTTAATAAATAAATGCCTATTTACTAAATGACCTTTTTTGTTATATTTGAGAGTTATACATCTGACAATTCCCTCATGATATTCCCCGGCATTTTCACCCTCCTCCACCCCGCCTACAACTATCCATCCTCTACCTTTAACAAGTACAGACCCGATGAAGTCTTTCTCTAACTGTCCAATAAGCCTTCACATGCTTACGCTAGTAAATGTTATTTTGAGCTGAGGGGACATCTAAGGAGCTCAATTTTATCACGGCAAACAAAAATTATGCTTTACCTAAGACCAAGGAAAAATAAATAGCTGTTTTCGAAAGTATGCTGCTCCATAGAATTTTCGAATCTATTAATGTTAATGGTCAATGGAGAAGACGAAAAAAACGTTAAACGTACGAGATATTTGAGGAGCCCGACATCATTACTTGGGTAAAAATTAGTAGACTAAGTTGTGCCAGCCATGTGAGGAGTGAGGAGGATCCCGAAGAAGCTACTGGAGTCGGACCGTGCAAGAGGAAGACCAAGATGCCTGGCGCATCTTAAACGTCCTTAACTGGGGGGTAACTGCATTGGGTAGAGTCCCTTTGGAAATAAAGGCGAAATTAAGGCTCCTTCAGGAGGTTGTCATACGCTTGAATGTTCGGTATTTGTAGCGAACGATTTATTTTTGTGTCCTTTGATTGATGGTTATACATTGCAGCATTGTTATTAGGCTATGGATTTCGGTATTGTTTAAGATTCCCTGTCATACCGTTTGATCAAGGCGATTGACACAGCCCTGGGAAAAAACTCCATTTTCTCCGCAAACCTTAGACCAGCGCCTTCAAGCTATTATGGCTAAAAGCATCTGTCGGAAATAAGAACACCCTAGTTTCAGGCGAACAACGTCACTCGGTCACGCAAACACCATTTAGATCGAATGTCATTCCACAGCGTGTGCCAACGGTGTCTGCATTGAAACAGTCTTGGCTGGGAAAGTCGTCGCTGTGATCTACGTATAGTAGAATATTTTTTATTTTTGTTTATATAAATAAAAAAATGATCAACTCTCATATTATCGATTTAATTTCTTTAGTAACAGTTTAAAATCTATGTAATCAAATTTTATTATTTAAAATATTACATAAGTTACTAATAAACATGCTGTCGACAGAAAAGAAATGAAAGGAGCAACACAGTCTACGAATTAAAGAGAATTGTCAAAGATGAATGCTAAGAAAAGGCAGTTGAAATGACTTGCTTCTCATTTCCCAATATGAATAGCCGTATGTCCACTGAGTTCTTGATGATATACGTTTTCTCTTAGATTTTTAATTTTCTTTTAAAATATTGTCTTCGGTTTTTCTGCTTTTTATTATTACTTTGTTATTCATTTGTGCTATTTGAAGTTTGGCGAGTTTATTTTGCATTTTCTATTTAGTTTTTCATCAGCTCTTTTTTTCTAACTTGTCCGGTAACTTTCTATGATTAAGCAGTTGTATTTTGGTTTTGAAGGTTGTGTCTTGCTGCGTTTTGGGGTTGGGGTGTGCTATATTATTTTTTTCCTTAGCTATGCATACACACATGCACGAAGGTGGGGTGGGATCGTGGTCAAGGTGTAATTTAAGTTAAGCAACTTCATGGATGAGCGACCGCAGGAATTGGGTGACCGCCTACAAAATGGGGAAAACCACAAAGTGGGACCTGTAAATGCTTATCCTTCCTCCAAGGGTATGAGAATTACATCAACATATTGGACGGAACATAAAAATAACTCCAGCGTAAGGTGTACATTTTTAAAATGTTTAAATATGCTATTTGGGGTCTACTAAGGTATAGTGGTTAGCACAACTACCTACTATACCCAAGATCGCATTTTCACTGCCCGGTAGGTAGCCTTTGAATTTTCTAGTAAGGGAGTAAAAAATCCTTAGCTGTACCATCCTTCGCAAGAGCCGTAAGATGGAGGTCCCGAGCCTTTACTTTGTGAGGTACTCGTTGAAGGGTTCATATCCTAACCATATCTGGATAGGCAACATTAAGGACTCCCACTGTAGCATCGTCCAATTAGCGACAGCAGCGTCAAGTGACGTTGAATTAACAGAAAACTAAGGGTCATGTTCATAGTTTTTCCGTAACAGACCTATTTACGTGTGACCTTTGTGCGAAAGTTCAACTCATTAATAGTTCACTAACACATCCTGCGGAGCCACACATCTTGTTGCAATAGATGAAACTGTTGATAAATAAACCAGTCCGTTTGTCACATTGCATTTGTAGAGTAGGCAATCCACCGAGCTTTTCATAATTTGTAGGGCGAATGATTTGCGTTCAAAATGCATCACGTTACTCTGAAAACGTCTAAAATTACCCCTCTGTTTAATTGTGGAGTCATTATTTTCATTCAACAATACTCTCTGAAATACATGTTAGGCATCTGCATATTTTAGTTCACCAATCATTTATTTTTAGTTACGTAGATCAGACAATGTATGAAAAATTAAGACCAATTTTAAACTCAAATAATTAATTATTAAATAAAAATTAATTTACAGTCTTTTAGGACATATTTATATAACTGTTGTATTTATTGTATCATTGTTGTTTTTATATTATTTTTGTTGTTAAATTACAGAATTGGTAGAATGACAATTCTAATATGGATTTGTAAGCGGTAAAAGTAATGCTTTTGAAAAAGAAGGAAAAATTGAAAATTACTATGTAGTCGAAACGTTTTTTGAAATAAAAAAAATTGACTGGAAAGTGGTATTACCAAATTTATGAAATAACTCAAATAAAAATGGTAAAGTTTTCTAATTTAAATAAATTAATTCTGTTCCGTTTTGAAAATAAATATGAGATTGGTCAGATAGTATTATTCATATATTATATGAATACATATTATATGAAATAAATTTAAAATTCTATCTTTTAACAATATCAAGAGTTTTATTTATTCCGAGTATTACTTTTATTAAGCAGAATTAAGTATTAATTTTATTCATAAATGTTATATATACACATAACATTTATGAATATATGTACCTAATCTTTTTTTTGTTTTTTTTTTGGAAGAGATTGGGTAAACTTTATAATTCATGCATGTAAATTTAAATTGTTTTTTCAGCCATATTAGAGCTTTAATTATTCTAAATATTACCATTTCTTTTAGCTAGATACCACTGCTTTGCATATAGACCACTTTCCACGACTTTCATGGTCATTAAATTAATGGAAAATATTTTAATTTTTTATTTTGTAAAAATGTTTAATAGTTAAGTAGTTTTTAAACAAATTATCATTTAATTAAAACTAAATGCGTTAATAGTTTAATAGTTAAATATGTTTATCATAATAACCTAATATCCCCAAGATCGCGAGTTTTCAGATCGGTAGGAGTCCTTAGGACTTATTAAAAGGAGTAAAAAATGCTTGGCTATGCCGTCCTTAAGAATAGGCATAGAATGGGGGTCCTGAGCTTGTATGGTGGTTAAAGATCCGTTTCCTAATTAGTAGATTTTAGGGTTCCCCCTGTGCCATCTTCCGATCAGGCTAAGCAGCAAAGTCACATTAAAGGAATAAACAAGAAAAAACTCATGTTAGAGAAGAATTGGTCGACTGTATCTTCTAATTTAAGGAAGAAATAGTTGGGGGTGCAGTCAAAGAAAACACCAAAATAAGAAAAACTTATTTATTATGTGCCGACGTTTCGGCCTACAATGTAGGCCATCTTCAGGGCTAAGAGAGAGAAACAAACAAAAATATATAAAAACGTAGCAGTAACAAGAATGTATAAAAAGTGGTACAGGAGTGAAAAAATAAAAATAGTGACTAGATATGATGAAATAGTGAAAAGATAAAATAGTGAATAGATAAAATTAGTGACTAGATATGATGAAATGGTGAATATATATATGATAAATAAGAAAGAATATAAGACTGGTTACAGAATATAAGAAAGAATAAAGAATAAAAAAGAAAGAATATAAGACTGGTTACAGAATATAATAAACTTAAAAAAGTGATAGATAAAAATAAAATTGTAGATGATGAAAAGAAATTATAATGGTGACAGATATAAAAAACAAGAATACGAATATAAAATATAAAAAATACATGTCAAGAAAGGATAAAATGTAAACAATAATATAAAGGGAAAGAAAAATGAGGAGGTAAATGGAAAGATACAAGAAGAAAAGATTAAAATTATAGAAAAAGGGGGTTACATAGGTATGAGGGGTTACATAAGTAAAGTGTAACAATATAAGTATATATAGAAATAAAAGCTAGATAAATTTCAAAAATGAAACATTGAACATAGTGGTATTTATAACTATGCACTATGAGGAATGAAAAGAAAAAGAAAATATAAGTAATGGAAGTTAATATGTAACTGTATACAGTAGGAAGCAGTGGCATTAATGCAAAATAAGATGTGAATATAACATAAACATGTAGAAAATAGGTAAAGAAATACAGAGGATGAAAAATATGAGGCTAAATTATTATTTAGCCTTATAACATTATAACTAAATAAGAGTTCATTATTATTTAGCCTCATATTTTTCATCCTCTGTATTTCTTTACCTATTTTCTACATGTTTATGTTATATTCACATCTTATTTTGCATTAATGCCACTGCTTCCTACTGTATACAGTTACATATTAACTTCCATTACTTATATTTTCTTTTTCTTTTCATTCCTCATAGTGCATAGTTATAAATACCACTATGTTCAATGTTTCATTTTTGAAATTTATCTAGCTTTTATTTCTATATATACTTATATTGTTACACTTTACTTATGTAACCCCTCATACCTATGTAACCCCCTTTTTCTATAATTTTAATCTTTTCTTCTTGTATCTTTCCATTTACCTCCTCATTTTTCTTTCCCTTTATATTATTGTTTACATTTTATCCTTTCTTGACATGTATTTTTTATATTTTATATTCGTATTCTTGTTTTTTATATCTGTCACCATTATAATTTCTTTTCATCATCTACAATTTTATTTTTATCTATCACTTTTTTAAGTTTATTATATTCTGTAACCAGTCTTATATTCTTTCTTTTTTATTCTTTATTCTTTCTTATATTCTGTAACCAGTCTTATATTCTTTCTTATTTATCATATATATATTCACCATTTCATCATATCTAGTCACTAATTTTATCTATTCACTATTTTATCTTTTCACTATTTCATCATATCTAGTCACTATTTTTATTTTTTCACTCCTGTACCACTTTTTATACATTCTTGTTACTGCTACGTTTTTATATATTTTTGTTTGTTTCTCTCTCTTAGCCCTGAAGATGGCCTACATTGTAGGCCGAAACGTCGGCACATAATAAATAAGTTTTTCTTATTTTGGTGTTTTCTTTGACTGCACCCCCAACTATTTCTTCCTTAAAATAAAGAAAAAACTCAGTTTAATACATCCTCAAAACTTTACACACACGCATATATAAGTAAAATAATAATAATAGTTATAAATGTAATTAGGGGATAAGGAATTGAGATTTTTTTTTATTTTTTTATCACTTTACATTGAAGAAAATAATATAATCTGAACCAAAAAATACAAATAAATATAGTTATGCAGTTTGAGCTACTCGTTATTAATTAATGTACAATTGTATGTACAGTCCATATACTCGTACATACCTTATTTAATGGGTTCACACTGGTAGAATTAATATACTGTCAGTTATTACTAGGTTTAATAATACCTATTTGTTAACAACCAATCACAAACTACAACGTATACATATAATTAATACAATACAGTATTTATGAACAGTGTACTTCATCTGTAATCTGAATACAGTACTTACATACTACATCAGAACTTAATGTAAGGAAAAATGAAGGTAACTTTATTTTTTTTTATTATTCATGTGTTGTATTGTTTATTCATTTCTATCTAAATTATATATGATAAATCAAGTTTGGTTTGCGCACTATGCCCGTAGCATTAGCTGTATTAGACCACCAGCACTGACTAATGACCCATTCAATAGAACGCTTCGTTGAGGCCGAATCCCTTTTGTCGAGAAGCACTCCTGCGTTAGTCTTGCGTGACCTATCCTTTAGCCAACTCAGGACTCTCCATCTCTTCTCTGGATTGTTGTCGGTTTGTCCTGTCAGAAAGGACACAAGGATCGATAACTCTTAACTTTCTATCTGTTGCTTGATGTCAAATATTTCGTATACGTCCTTCTTTTTTTTTTTTATCATTGTAATGATTTTTATAAACTATTATAATTAGGGGCAACTCATTTTTTCTTTGCAATTAAAAAATTAAATTAGATTTACTCAAATCCTGATTCCACTTCAAATGCTGATATCTTCTCTCCCTATTAAAATTAAACTTAAAACCAAAGCAAGTGTTGCATTGAAAACTTTCAAGAAATCGAAAAATCATCCGAAGCCAATAAAAAAAATATAATTTTTTTATGTTACTTATTAGTAATCTAAGTTCTATACTTGGATAGGAAAAATTTAAGATTCCCGCTGCGGCATCATCCGACCAACCATAGTCTCATATAACGACGTTAAAATACTAAAGAAACTGACATAAGTCTAATGATCTTAAATATAAAAAATAGAACAAAAAATATTCTTTCCACCGATTGTCTACAATCTCTTTTCTTTGAATTAGTTGGGCATTAATGGCACATAAACTAGGCTAATTTCACTTTCAAATAGGAATGGGCTCTTAAACCCTCCGAGTAGACAAAATTGGGATTTTTTTTATTTCAATTGCCGTTCTTACAGTGATCTTTAATTTATGTATCGTCCCTGCCATTTCCATCTATCGAATGTGGAAATCGGTACTTTTGTGGAGAATTAAAAAAAAGCAGTTTCAAGGTTCAATAAAAATTAGAGCCTATAGTCAAACCAATGACATTCGTTTTTCATTGTTTTTGTGACAGGTAGATGCCTCTTTATGAATTTCATATTAATTATTAATACTAAAGCAACTGCTATAAGTCGAAAACGAAAACTGTCTTCTTTTCACATTCGATACTTTGCGATGGTAGGGACGATATGACAGTGATTATTAAATTGTGAGAAATTGTTACAGTTTATTTATGGTACACTTCATCAATATTAAATATAATATTGATTGAATATAAGTCCACTTATCGCTTGGTATTTAATTACACATTATTTATTATTATTTTCCAATCTGCATATACAGCGGCAATACGCGGATGGGATATAAATATAATGTAACTGGCATGAGAGAGACAAACATTCATTAACATAAAATTAGTGATATAATTACACTCATCTCTCTTTTGGTCACCTTTGTTTTCTATTAAAAGTATAAAAAAAATTGTGGAAGTTTTAATAATATAGCATGAGGTAGGAATAAAGTCTTGATCTGTAGTTATGCGATCTTTGTGTTTTGTTACACACAACAAGGGCGAAAACCAAATGTAATCCATGAAAAACTCTTGTTTTTTTTGGATGTGTAAATGTTTTTTGTCCCTAAAATTTGTGAAGCTTAGCTAATTTTGTCCCTAAAATTAGTTGTCGCTTATAAATACGAAAAGTCAATAATATCACCTTACTTTTTCGAATTTATGTTCAAACAATATGGAAATCGTCACTTTTATTAAGTTAGCAAAACCCTTAATCGGTTGCAACTCGTTGTTGGTTTACTATCATAAAATAAATTAATAACAAACTCTATTCGATTACGTTTTAAAAATCAAAACAGCCAAACTCGAATCATTCTCCCATCATAAGAAGAGATAACGAAGCCTAGTAGGGAGTCCTGTGATATCTGCTATCGAAAAATGTAGTGATCATTCAAGATCCTATATTTGCTCTCAGAAATGTTATAGAACAGACGTGGGATAAAAATCGAAGTTCATATATCCATTTCCTAGATCTGAAAGCAGCCTTCGATTTAGTACCCTATTGTGAAATATGGAGAGCATTTAGAGGAAAGGAGACTTTTGGCAGTAATTAAATCATAGTAGCAAAACCCTAAAATACTATTTCGTATAAATGACCGAGATTTCAAGCCATGGAAAGAGGTGTAAAACAGGGATATGGATAGCTTGAGCCCATTACGGTCTATTCTCTTTATGGATGAAGTCAACAAAATATGCAGAAGAAGAACTGCACGGACTCCAGTCGCTTCATATATTATAAGTTCTAGTGCAGGAATTCCTACACACTGATGATAACGTGCTGGTGACCGATTCTAAACAAAAATGGCAGCAGGCCATTATAGAATGGTAAGAAGAACCCGCACGTAAAGGAATGAGTACCATTAGCCACAAGAGCAAGAGATGAAGGGGGAGGGAGATATGTAGGAGCGATGGCAGGAGACCACGAGGTCGGAATAGAAGACCGTCATGCACATCCAAGGACAGAACAGAGGGAAGGAACTGAAGAGAGACCGAGATGTGTGGACGGAGTGTCAGGAGGTTCCTCCACGCTGAAGGCACAGATGGACGGATATAAAGGAAAAAGAGAAAAAAATATAACCCAATTCAACCTTCTTATTTAGAAATTAAGAAAAAATATCAATGCTGTTTCAAGAACCAGGCGAGCGAAAAAATAAACCTACCGGAATAATGAGCTTATTTTTTAAAGAAAAATTAATTTATCAATGAAGGAGAAATGGTTTGAGTTGGACTTGTGGAGCTTCATCGGCTCGTGAAATCTAAAATAATGAAGAAGGTTCATGGAACGGGTTTTTAAGTAAAAGTGAATAAAAATTATCTTTTAGCTAAGAGCTTTTCTCCTCGAACGCTTCCATGAATTAATTAACGGACTACAGAATATTAAATAAGCGATTTGAAAATATTACTTTTAGTCTTTGTTTTTGTTTATACCTCATTAAGAATTTTCCTCCTTCAGGGATAAAAAAAATAAATTACAAAAGCCTTGCTTTAAAATAAATTATAATTCTGTACTACTACAACCCATGAAGGGTCTTGGGTTTAGTACATGGTAGAGACTGTATTTTTTCTAGAGGTGATTTCGTAGAGATTTTCTTTCCAACAAGGGTATTCACGCTGGGTGAGCGTCTAGAGGGTCTGTGGATTCCAGTGTCCGCCCGGAGCTTTTAGCAGATTAAATATTTTAACTGCCACAGCCGCATTAAACCCGGAATCTTTATCATAACAGCTCAGTGCTCTATCCTGTTCCCAGTCTATTTTATAAGCCCATCATTATTAAAAAAAACCTACTAACCAGAAATTTCTTTTCGTTTCATACATAATCCTATACATTTAAAAAAAAACTATAATCTTTTCATGAACCCGTACTGTTAAAGGTCTCAGCAATTCTTTTTGGCTATGTTTTTTCAGTATGGTTGTCTTACCAAATTTGTTTATTGTCTATTAAATTTAATTTGATGTTTTTTTCTTATTGGTTTTGTTATTTTCTATTTAAAATGAACAGGATAACACTTAGAGAACAGCCGTCACGACTGCGAAATACTTCTAGAAGTTCGGAATAATTCAACATATGTGAAATAATTCTATAATTACCATTTTAGTATTACTACATTTTGTATATTTCAATTTCCATGAACATGAATAGGGATTATCTGTATCAGAATTATCAGTGTTCAGGTTATAAACAATGGTGGATTACAGTCTATGGCGACCTGCTAAATCACAAGTACCGGAGCTTTTTCAAACACAAAATAACAGAACGCTACTTCGACTAAATAAAAAAGTGGAGAGAGTAGAGATTGAGAGATTATCCTCGTGAGCCGTGAACTTATTAATTATTTGGGCTCGGTAGTGGCAGGCTGAGCTGAGCTAGGAGCGGAGTGCCTGGGTTTATAGCCCCCCTCCATAGCAACAGGTCTCCTAATACTCGGTTTCACACCTCCAAGATTCGACTGTCTAGGGATTATGTATAATTCAAAGTATGCCAAAACACATTTGTAAAATTAAGGAAAAGTTTAATGCCTTTCTTAGTGATCGTTTTGAAGTGTGAATTATGTTATATTATTCTTTTGTGTAAGATTTAACCTCAGGTTTGCTGCATTACTAAAAAAAAATGAAACGAACGATGTGCTTCAAGAAAGATTAGTTAATTTAAAAAATTTTAATTAATCACTAGAAGAATGGTTTCAAAAGTGGAGGATAAAAATAAATTTTCGCAAACCTCTGAACAAATCTGATACTTAGGATTGCATCTTGACAAACTTGGGAATCCTATACTAGACTGGAAAGACAAGATTGCTCTCCATTTCAGGCTACTTCAAAACTTACAAACACTCTAAGCTTCCGATTGATTACAAAAGACTCATAAATGACTATTAAAAGACATATTTGGAATTGCGGAGTAGAGCTTTGAGGCTCCACTAAGCCATCGAATTATCCAATCATACATATTCAATCCAAACAACCCAAAATCCCTTTTGCTCCTTATTCTTTTGCGAATATCAATAATGACCTTAATGTCACAAATGTTACTGATTTGGCTTGAACCCTATATCAATCCTTTCATAAAAACTTTATTCCCACTCAAGCCCACTAGTTTCAAACCAAGCTACTTTTTTAACTTTCCATAATCCCTCGATGCGTCTCAGAAAAAAAACTTTTCGTTGAATTTGTTATTCGAGTACTATCACTGGATAGTTTCTCTACTTGTCCATAAAATTTACTTGTTGTATTATTATAATACAATTGTAAATTTCGATAAACAATTATAAAAAAAACCCATTAATATTTAAAAGTTTTATGAAAAAAAAAATTAAGGAAGTTATGATTAAGCTATATAAGTTATAATTAAGCTATAATTATTGATTTTAAAATAATAATACTGGATGTGTGAACAGAAAAATGAAAAAAAAAAAGTAATAAAATAAAATGTAAATATATTATAACGCGTCATCCATCAATTAACAAGTTTTAATCAAAAAACAATTTCCCAACATTTTGGGAATCGTAAGAACATGAGGTAATTAAATATACTTAATTTACGAAGGTCGGAAAATTATTTAAACGAAGAATGGAAGAATGTATAGAGTTCCATAAGGACAAGGATCGGATAAGGAAAGCTATGTCAAAAGCTGCTTTCGGTGGGATGCTATATATAGATCTGAGAGCCGGAAAGGCTGTTCCGAAATCAACCATTTTCTAAAAATTATTATGTTAAAAAAATGTTTTTGTTTTTTTTTTCTATTAAAACCGTGCGTAAAAAAACAGAAAAAAAAACATTCGGTATTAAAATCAGATGAGAACAGAAATAAACAAATTTAGTTGCTTATGGCAACAATAGCCAAAACATTTTATTTTTTTCACCAGCTTTTGTAATCCTTACACGAAATACTAGGTTGTGGCATGTCCTTCACCACTGTTTGCTGATATGGCGGCCCATCAAAAAGTAGCTAAACTCTCCGGTATCAATTTTCCATCATTTCGTTGGAGCGTTGAATAATTACTGAGCTGGATGTTCTGTCATTGATTTCCCTAACAGTTACTGTCATCCACGTGTTTAGCCATAGTTTAGTCATCACTCGTATTGTTCGTAGGTCGTTAATAAGTTAGAATGTAAACCTGTATCCCGCACTTCACTGGCAAGTTCTAACAAATCGATAACAAATAAATTGGAAATGTTGATTTATATATTGTATGCATGCGCAGATCGGTTTTTTTAAAATTAAAATTAAAATATTGGAGAGTTGACCGAGGTTAGGTTGATTATTTATGGACACTTAACGTCTAAGGTCTTCAGTGTCCTTATTCTATAATGTTTGGTCTATTAGGTTTTATGAAATATACCTTCTTTTTTGAGGAATTCAATTATTGTTTTAAAATTTGTGCCATTATCACCCAGCATCGTTTGAATGTCTCTCTCCATTCCTAAGTTTCTAAAATAGCTTTCATGTTGTGTGCACTCTTCAAGGATATGGCGTATTGTCAGTTGTGAGTGGCAGATCCTACAGTTCGGAGGCGTTGTTTTTTCCATAAGGAAACCATGCGTAACTCGCGTGTGGACGATTATCAGTCTTGTGATAACGACTTCCTTTCTTCTGCATATGCCGTGGGAGCTTTTCCAGGCCTTGGTGTTTCTTTTAATGCATTTTAGTTTATTTGATTCGTCGGTGGAGTGCCAAAGTTATTTCCAAATCTCCAGAGCTTGCTGTTTCAAAAGGCTGCATACATATGTTGTTGTATGTACGCTTGTAATCTCTATCGATGATAATGCTGCTTCTTTTGCCGTTTGATCTGCCACTTCATTTCCTTTAATGCCTACGTATGATGGTACCCAGGCAATAACTAAATTCTTATTAAGGTTTCTTATTATCGAGGAGTACGTAAGTAGACTTGAGCTTTCTTTATAACGGGATCTTTGGAGTATATGTTTGTTAACGCCCTTATTGCGGAAAGAGAGTCCGTACATAAAACAAAATCTTTTTGTTCTTGCTGCATAATACTGTACAGTGCTGAACTAATGGCAAAGCATTCTGTAGTAAAGTTGCTGGTGGAAAGTGGTAATTTATGTTTCATGATATTAGATCCCGTCACGATGGAGCAACCGGCATTACTATTTAGTTTTGAGCCATCTGTGTATATGTACGTGCTGCTGTTATATCTTTCTTTCATTTTTTGAAATTCTGTTTGATATGTAAATTCTGAGGTGTTATTCTTTTTGTACTTTTTGAGCGTCAAATCAGTTGTAGGTAGTTTCAGTGTCCATGGTGGGTAGCTGCAGTCTTCAGTCTCCTCAATGTGTCTTCTTACTCTGATTCCTAATGGCGCGGGTAGTTTTTGGTTTGCTGAGAGTCTTAGGGTTTTTGGTTCGATTATAGGCTTCCATGCTGGTTCTCTTCGTTGAATTTCAGCCCTCCAATATATCCACCGGCAAGTTGGTGTCTTCTTACATTTAGTAGAGCCAGACCGGCTTCTACACACATTACATTTAGAGTGGACCGATATATTTTATATATATTATACTTATTTTTTCTATCATAATAAATTTGGAATGATCAATGATTCGACTGGTTATCTAATACCGGCATTTCCTGTCCGAAATCAACCATTTTCTAAAAATTATTATGTTAAAAAAATGTTTTTGTTTTTTCTTTCTATAAAAACCGTGCGTAAAAAAACAGAAAAAAAAACATTCGGTATTAAAATCAGATGAGAACAGAAATAAACAAATTTAGTTGCTTATGGCAACAATAGCCAAAACATTTTATTTTTTTCACCAGCTTTTGTAATCCTTACACGAAATCCCGCACTTCACTGGCAAGTTCTAACAAATCGATAACAAATAAATTGGAAATGTTGATTTATATATTGTATGCATGCGCAGATCGGTTTTTTTTTTAGTTAAAATTAAAATATTGGATTTTCTGTATATTCAATAATTCACAGTATTAATAATCAAAGAGAAGAAGCTGGCTTTCCAGTAGAACGTAAAAAAAGATGTAATAAAAAATTATTAAATCTTAATAATTAAAGATGTATTTGAATTATGGTTGACAAAGAATAGTAAAAAAGGAAAAGTAAAAGTAAAATGTTCATTGATGACAGTTAATTTGAAACCAACCTAAAAGGCGCGAAAAGTACCTTGGCCAAAAGTAACAAAATGATGAAAAATCTATATTTATCCAAAGGAATCAGTTTATTTATAGTTTATTATAAATAATGAGTTATAATACATTTACATATACAGGCATTCGGGTTCAAAATCGCATAACTTCGAAATTTGATAAATTGGAATTTTTTTCATATTCTTCGCAAGATTAGTCCAGCAATATCATATTACACGACACTTTTCCGCCTTATTTCTCATTGTTTTAGTCAGGTTCTGAAGCTGAAGTTTCCTAAGCATAAAGCATTGCTTGAAAAACTAGTGAAAAAGTCAATTTTGGAAATCCGCTTCTTTCTCTTTTTTCCTTTTTTAAAAATTAAAATGGAAAAAAATGGAATGCATCAATTTAAAAAATAATCTTAGACATTTCGATTATTGAACTATTTTTTAATGCTGATAATGCAGTGGGATAAGATTGGGATAGTTTTCTGATATAACGTACACATTTTTTTTTACAAAACAAGTCTAAAATAAATATTAACAAAATCATTATTTTATTTGAGGGAAAATTCTGAATATCTTAAAACAATACTAAGTGGACCATCGTATTTTCATAAGTTAACTTTGGGTTAAGTATTGAACTTAACTTCAATTTCTACAATATCTTATTACTTCTCCTAAAACGTTAAGTACAATACTTACTGTAGTTCAATTAAATGAACAGTTATATAAATTGTAAAAAAAGGTTGGTCCGCATTATGATGTTCAGGAGTTATACTAAGTAAACTAAAAATAATTATCTTTTTAGCTTTCTGTGATACTGTAAAATGTACAGTTTCAAAGAAAAAATATATTTATTGATATAATAAAGCATATTCTTTAATAATTTAATTTTCATTGAATGGGCCCGTAAATTTTATTTTTAGAATGGAACTCGATTTTTGAAACCGCATTGTATTATATAATTCAACTTTTTGTATTATATATGTATTTCCTTTCTGAGCGGTCCTAAGAGCTATTAAGTTGTTTAAAGAAACTAATTTAATGTATTTGTGGTTCCTTTGTATCAGGAAATCGAACATTTACCTGCCTAAGTAAACGAAATCAAGTAATTAGGAAATCCACTGCCGACCTTATGGGCGATCAAGTTGCCTATTTATTTCCTATTTTATATCGACCGTGTGCAATAAATTGCTGAAGCAATCTCCTGATGGCCCACTCAAGCAAATAACTTCCTTCCATGTCCTTATCTCTTTTTACTGAAATGATTGTCTTTTTAACTTTATTTGTCAATGGAAATTTAATAGTTCCATGGAAGAAATAAATTTAATAATTTGTTAAACAATGATAGTGCTTTACCAATTTAATTTTTGATAAGTAAAACTTCATAAAATGAAGTTTGATAAAGTAGATATAAGTTAAGCAAGCGGCAAACTTCAACTAATTTTCTGAATGTTTCTTTATTTTCTTATTTTATTTTTGGTATCTGTTCCGCAGGTTGCCACTTCGAGTTGAGTTTTAATGTTTATTCGTTTGATTTTTAACGTTATCCAAGAATGCAAGTTATCGTGATCTTAAATACGGAAAAGAGGAATGAGTAATGAGTAGATTTCTGTAAACATTTTATCAAAAAATAAAAGTTTCAACTAAAATTTCGACGTAAAGATGACACATGTTTGTTGAAACTTTCATATCTAGATGAAATGATTACCGACGTATACACATTTCCCATAATTACAACCTCTTTTTTATAATAAAGCACAGGATAACTTGTATTTTTGGAAAACATTGATAGGAAAACGAATGAAAAATTAAGACTGGTTCCGACTCAACTCGAAGCGACAACATACGGAATAATTACCTTTTTAAATCCCATTTATCCCTATTGTCGTACTAAACATGATTTAATTACCATAGACCAATGTTGCGTGGTTTAGGAGCTCAATAGAACGTTTACTTTTGCCAAACGCAAGTAATATGTTATATCCGGTTAGTGCAAATAATAAAATGAGACTTTATAGCAAAACAAATAACATAAACTATTTATTTTAGAAAGTAAATAGGCTCTGCACGCGTGATAAGCCCGTGAGTCGAAGTGTTGCCGTTTTATATTTGCATTTTTAATCAACTTAGTTACACTTTTTAAGCATAACAATGGATTAACGTCCGTTTCCACACTCAAACTCAATTAACACTGAAACATTTAATACTGCACTTAAACTGAGTAAAAAAATGGCAATCAATCGTCTCTTATTAAACAAATGTTTCCAAAATTATGCACAATACTTTTTTAAATATTAAATTATTAATTCGTCATGCCTTCCATGTTATTTTGTATTATTTTCTAGTCAGCCAATCCGCTGATTGTCAATTACTTGTATTTCACAGGTGTGGATGAAACTATCAAAAAAAAAAATTATTAATTAAAAATATTTTATTTTTTAGAATAGTATAATTTATTGATATTTACAACTGTAATTATATTACAGCAAGTAAATCTGCTTTATGAACATAGGACATGAAAAAAAAACTGTAGCACTCCAATAAAGTTCTATAGTAGAAGATCTCGAGACCATCTTCTTTTCAGACGCCTCGGAGGGTTATCAGGAATATTATGGGAAGCAAGTTGAGAGATTAGCGGATTCAAGTGTGTATGGAGCTTTTCATTGAAGGATAGGTATCTAGTTTGGGCCAAATCAGCAATATATGGGATATTAAAGATTATGATGGATGAGTTTGTTTGTGACATAATAAGGAGCATTGATGATTTTACGATGGATTTTGGATTGTAAGGATTGGATATGAGATGAATTGGATGGTTTAGTAGATCCCCAAAGCTCAACTCCCTATGTCCAAATAGGTCTGATAACTCTCATGTAAATGAGTCTTTTGTTATTAATTGGGAGCTTTGAACATTTGTCCAGTAAATGTTGAAGTAGGCGAAAACATCGAACAGTTTCTTGTCTTTTCAGTCTTGTATGAATTAAAAATATAAAAATTAAATTAACAATATGAGAGGAAAATAGTTGACTGGATGATACAATGGAGAATGGAGATGTTGGGGGTGCAGTAAAAAAAAAAAAAACTTTTTTGACTGCACCCCCACCCAACTATCTCCAGTCTCCATTAAATTAACATTAATATTTTATGCAGCCATAACAGCCAAAATAAAAAGTGCATTAAGAATAGAATTTTCTTGCGCTTTAAATAATAATACCTCATGAAATAATAGTAAAACTAGTTATTTGTATCATTTATGATGTTCCAATATGCATGATGTGTCTGATGATCATAGATTAAGCTATCGTGTTTTCATAGATATTTCAATATTTTTTTTTTAAATATTCTTTATTTAACTTCTAGGCACAATGGTTTCTTATTCTAGTCCGCCTTTTTTTATGATGAATCCAAAGTATTGTAGTTCTTAATACTGTTGTAGAGTTTTTCCAATCCAGTCAAATAGACTTTGACGGGGACCGTGGAATAATACAGAACTTTAGCACTAATCTTCCCAAAGATGTTAGTAAACCTTGCTAAAATAAAAATATTGTATATATGAGATTTTATTTTTGAAAGTCCCTTTTACATGTTCGCAACATTAAAGGTTTCTGTTTGAATTTCTTCAAAAACATGAGCAAGTGTCTCTAGCCCTTAACAAAGAGTAATGTTTTAAACCCTAAACATCTTTTAAATTTTATTATGATATAATAATTATTAAAATCAGTTAAAAGAATAAACGATTTTTTTAGATCCAAATGGACTTATACCACTTTCAAAATATCAGCTCATGTGTATAATTGATGGTTTGAATTAAAAATGAAGTTTGCTCTCTTCCAAAAATGGATAACGCTAGCAGTTTTGATAGCAATGTTAAAAACTGAACATAAATGTAGCCAGTTTTCTGACTAAAACCTTTTTTTTTTTTGTTTAGTTTTTGGCCTGAAAGATGGTCGTCTTCATTTGTAGGCTCGGTGTATGAAGTTCAGGTAAACTCTGCTACAAAACCCCCAAGCATGAATTTTTGTTTTGCGGGGTCAGCACTATATATTTTTCGGGAAAATTACAAAAGTTTTAAGTCCTCTGAATACCAATAAACAAATGCAATCAGGGATCAAAAACGTTCCGAAACTTCATATTCAAAACCGGACTAAAACCATGAGAAATAAGAAGGCGAAGTGTCGAGTGGCAAAGTAATGTACATTAGACGATTTATTTTTACTAAACTAGTGAAAAATGTAAAAAAGTAAATTTTTAAAATTTTAGAGTTTACTTATCTTCCTGAACGTCTCGAAGAACTGGTAGGTTAATTCGAGAATCAACAGGGCAGGGGAAAAATCAGAGACATAGCATCTCACATCAACCGTCTAATTAGGGTTAATAGGAGTGATAACACATTCAAAGATTTATTGGTTCAACTCAATTACACTGTCGATGCGCCATTATGAATACAGGCTGACTGGTTAACTATTTCATGGCATTTGGTTGAGTTGAGGCTTTATTCCGGGATAAGCCAATTACACACCTACATTTTTGTTCTTATAAATCAATAAATTTATCTCATATTTATTTGTTTTTCTTCATCTTCTTCCAGCAAGTCTGGATTACAGGGACTAGGAAAGAGAAATAACAAGTGGATGTTGGTGATTCTGTAGTGATGAATGGAATTTTTTGTGCTTGCTGTGATTAAATAATTTTATAGTGGGAATGTTCTTGTCGTTATGTACTGTGGTGATCTGTATGAATTATTATTAAATTATTAAAGATTTATTGTGAACTTTTAACTTATAAGAATTATTATAGATTGACAATTGTAGTTTGACGCACGAGTCTTCTTTCATTGTACTCTGCAACATAGCTCGAACAATGTTGTCTATCTGTAAATTAAACTTTGATAATTTCTATCATTTGACAACATAAGATGCCTGCCAACATCTTTAATTACATTGTACATAATCATCATAATTATAATATTAATCAATTAATTTGCACATAATCATATCATTAAATTAATTAAACCTTTTCCTATACCAAAATATAATCAAATGGTCAATAATCATATCATATCTCAATCAATTAATTAAAATGTTTCTATACCAAACATAATCATAATTCATAAGTTCATACTAATAATATCATATATTACATAACCATAACATACTCAAATAAAATATTTCGAAGAAACTTGGCCATTATTATTTTTGTTTTCTTCGTTGCCCATTACAAATTTACAACATTTTACAAACATAAATCACAAATTCCTTTCATACAACATATACATACAAGATAACATATTATATCTTTCAATCAATTATATATATAGATAATCCATAAAATAAATCAAGGTTACAAAAAATAAAAATCTATAAAATACTTCTCTGAAATCAAACCAAAATAAAGTATCTCTCATCTTGTATCATTATCTTCTTACAATATCATATATATCAATATATTACTCCATTCCTACCAGTGATAAAATTTTATTTTGTTAATTAATACTCATTACTTCCACTTATCTAAGGTATTTACGGGTTTAAATGGGCTTATTTTAATTACCTGTCTTCACTGATAAGAACTGGAATAAATTACTAAAGCTAAATTTAAAATCTTACCTTGAATTGATTAATTACTTTTGTTAACTATTAATAAACCTTTTATAAACTCTTTGAATATAAATATGGATAAACATCAGGCAATCAATAGATAAGGCAAAATACATTTCACTAACATTAATTTATTATTAACCACAGTTAAAAACAATAATATATACAAATTGATTTTAATATAAAATAATATAATGGACAAATCCATCTCAATAGAAAAATTATATAATAAACAGATTAATATAATATAGCGCTTTGAATTTTATTTAATTTAAATTTTATGAGCTCTAAAAATTGTGTAGCTATCGATGTATTCTGCAGAATAATGATCTATTAGTACTTGCATTTACAGACGATATGATACTTCCAGCCGCGATGGTCAATCTTCTTCTATAGCTTAAGGTCTTGATGTAAGGGTTGAAAATGAAGTCTCCTATCTTACTCGCTGGAAGGGTTGAACGGAAGTGGCTTCTTATGTTGATAGGTCGAAGGGCCCCAGTGATCTGTTACTTGGGGGGATTTTTTAACTGAAGTCCCTTTTATCTATGGAGGGGATAGGTTTAGCTGCCGGCCCCTACCGGCATTTTATTTAAACTCTTCAATGCTCTTATAGGAATGATTATATTTCTTGATTATACGATAACTGCGTCATGTATCAATCGCCCTCACTTGTTTCAAAAAAAAAATTCAAACAAATTTTTTTTTTAAATATATTTATCCTATTATTTAAACAATATTACAAACTATCATAGTTACATACTAATAATAAATAAGTAGTACACAAGTCTTGTAATAACGACAAAGAAATTATATTATATTTTTTTTTTTTTAAATATATTTATCCTACTATTTAAACAATATTACAAACTATCAAAGTTACATACTAATAATAAACAAGTAGTAAACAAGTCTTATAATAACTACAAAGAGATTATATTATTTTTTTCTTTTTTTTTTTTTTTTTTATAAACAATACCTATTCGACATATTTTTTATTTACAATTTTAATTAACGTTTTATTTTGAGTGCTTATTAAAACATATTTGTGTCATTTTATTGATGTCATGTTAATATCATTTGCCAGAATTGGGTTATATGAAAGCAAAGTATTTTATGCCCCCGGTATGGGCTGTAATTATTAGGCCTTGCCATTTCTTATACATTTACATAGAAATGATTATCCTTTTGTTATATTCTCGAGATGTTCGAAGGAGTTGTTGGGAATACGCATTAAAAAAAATTTGTATGAAACCTTTTATCTCACTTTTTTACTTCTTGGGATCTGATACCTAACAAAAAAAAATTCTATACTCTTCCAATAATTTAGTTACCTATTCTATTGTTATCTTCACGAGATATTCTATTGAATTTACTGAGTTAGTGTTATAGGATTAGGAGACTAATTCGACTGAATTGGTTGGGAACACGCATAAAAAAAAAACTGGTACAAAACCTTTATCTTCCTCTCTTTTACTTCTTGGGATCTGATACTTAACAAAAAAAAAGGATTCTTACCCTTTCATTATTCAATAAGCAGGAATATATTAGATCACTAGTTTTTTCTCAACGACCTAGTCATTCAATTATTATTTTCCCCTTATTCTACTTACTATCTCTCCTTTTTTTCAAAATATCTTTTTTTTTTTTACAAATTCCCTTACAAAAAAATATATCTATTTACTTCTCCTATTTATTTTTTCTCCTTTTCAAAACTTCAAAATTCAAAACATCTTTCCCACGAATTCTTTTTTTTTTTTTTTTTTAAATTATATCTATTTACTTCTCCTTTTTCAAAATATCCTTTTTCCACAAACTCCCTTCAACTTAAGTAAAAAATAAACGTTCCCAACACTCATTCCCTTTTTCTCTTATAAAATATAAAATAGTATTTGCTTACTTATATTTAAATTATTTTAATTTGTAACTCTATTTTTTTTTTTTTTTCGCTTTTAATACTGAACGTTCCGTTTAGTCCATGCGATTGTCCTTATCCGTTCCATGTTGTAACCTATTGTTGACCGAATTAACTAAGGTACGTGCAGTCGTTAATTGCAACAAGTGTTCAACTATACTTGCCCTGCGTATGTAATTCAAACTTACTTCATACGGCCCTTCCCAAAATGTTAGAAATTTTAAAATTTCTTTTTGATGCCGTGATATTCTCAATGAGGCAACTAAAAATCGCTCCCCAACTTCTAACTCGTTTATTTTGTGGTTATTGTAGTGTTGTTTAAATTTTTTAGCTTTTCGTTTTATTTTTTCAAAAGTATTCTTTTTTAATTTTGCCGAACTAATATTTTTTTCTTTTTCGTCCGGTAAATTCAATGTTTCGTTTATCGGTTCATACAAAAGATTTTGTGCCTTAGTATTAAAATGGATTTCAATAGGGTATCCTGCAATTCCTTGTACTTCTCCCCGATTATCCATTATCTGTATTGCCCTTTCGGTTACAGCCAGGATTTGTGACATATTTTCTTGCTTCGATGTTACTTTATTACCAGTGTCGGTTTGAAAATAATTATTTCGGTTATTTATTTCTGTTTCTTCGTTATCGAATTTCCCTTCTAAATTTACGACCGATGTTTGGATTTTGTCCAATTCCCGATCCTTCCTATCATTTTTGTCGGTCAATTTTGACTGAATTAAAATACTTTCTTTAATGATTTTTTCTTCGCAAATATGTGATTGATGTTCTACTTTATTATTAATGTCTGCGTTATATTTATCAAATTTAATTGACATTTCCTTTAATTTTTCACTATTACTATTTATAGTGTCATTTATTTGCTGCAACATCGCAAATAAGGTTAACGATGAGATCTCTCCTGATGGGAGTTTGGTTCCGGCCGCATGACACTTGGTGTCGTCAGAAACTGTTTCTTGAGTAAGGGGAAGTGGTTGAATGGTGACCGTACTTGAATCGCTACCTGACATTTTGTTAAAATTCCATTGAATTTTTAATTATTATTATGAGTAAGTTATTTGCAAATATATATTTTAAGTTAGTCAAATTTACTTTTTGAAATCGCGAATACAGTTTTGTTTACCATAAATAAATAAATATTGATAGTGCATGCAACATATAAAATTGTCATAATTTATCCTTTAATTTTCTGGTGTTTATCCATATAAGATCAATTAAAAAACCCATTAAAAATCAAAATCATATCCCGTTAAAAATCAAAAATCATATCCCGGAGCGGCCCCCATTCTACTCCATTCCTACCAGTGATAAAATTTTATTTTGTTAATTAATACTCATTACTTCCGCTTATCTAAGGTATTTACGGGTTTAAATGGGCTTATTTTAATTACCTATATTCACTGATAAGAACTGGAATAAATTACTAAAGCTAAATTTAAAATCTTACCTTGAATTGATTAATTACTTTTGTTAACTATTAATAAACCTTTTATAAACTCTTTGAATATAAATATGGATAAACATCAGGCAATCAATAGATAAGGCAAAATACATTTCACTAACATTAATTTATTATTAACCACAGTCAAAAACAATAATATATACAAATTGATTTTAATATAAAATAATATAATGGACAAATCCATCTCAATAGAAAAATTATATAATAAACAGATTAATATAATATAGCGCTTTGAATTTTATTTAATTTAAATTTTATGAGCTCTAAAAATTGTGTAGCTATCGATGTATTCTGCAGAATAATGATCTATTAGTACTTGCATTTACAGACGATATGATACTTCCAGCCGCGATGGTCAATCTTCTTCTATAGCTTAAGGTCTTGATGTAAGGGTTGAAAATGAAGTCTCCTATCTTACTCGCTGGAAGGGTTGAACGGAAGTGGCTTCTTATGTTGATAGGTCGAAGGGCCCCAGTGATCTGTTACTTGGGGGGATTTTTTAACTGAAGTCCCTTTTATCTACGGAGGGGATAGGTTTAGCTGCCGGCCCCTACCGGCATTTTATTTAAACTCTTCAATGCTCTTATAGGAATGATTATATTTCTTGATTATACGATAGCTGCGTCATGTATCAATATATATATTAAAAAAAAATCTGAAACTTAAAAAAACAGATCAATTTCACATTACACCTTCATTAGAATATGTTTTTAACATGATACTGCTATAATAACAAACAAACAGTTGTGGGCCAAGTTCAAGATTATCTCTTATCTCTCTCTAGAGTTCACTTAAGTAACAACATCCTTTATTTTACAACAATATACTTGCTCTCTCAGTGCTACATTAGGATACACAAAGGCATCAGGCTTGTATGAGACTCTTTCAGTTATTTACTCTAAATTTACTTATTTAAATTTATAATTCCTTTCCTTAAATTTTCTTTTTTTAAAAATTTTTTATTCTCACCTCAAAAAAATTTTATGTATATATATATATATATATATATATATATATATATATATATATCCTATTAATCTTTAATTTTCTTTAACTGGGACACATGGGCAGTTTCAACATTACTCTCAAATTGGGACCTCAATTTGGGACCTACGGGCAATATCAATATAACTCAAAAATTGGGACCTTAGGGACACTAATCGGGACACATCTACTTTAATATCAAATTCAATTAGACTCAAAGGTCAAAAATCAATTAGAAAACGTCGTCGGTGATCAATCTTGGGACTCAAATGGGGACTGAATATTTATAAGATAATTCATAACACAATGATTATTATTAATCCGAAGTAATACATCAATTCTCATAAATTTATTCTTCACTAATATTTAACGACGACACAAATTTTTTTATTATCAACATATAACGACGACACTTTATTTTTTATTATTATTAATATTAATATAGTCCCATTTAAATATTAATTAATTTTTATAATAATTCATAATTTACGAAGATAAAATTTCTTATTATTAATAGCGTCCCATATAAATCTTGATTATTATTCATAATAATTCATAATTCATGACGACAAAAAAAAATTTTTATTTATTAATATAGTCCCTTTTAAATATTAATTATTTTTCTAAATCTTTATCAATAATTACACGAAGATATTTTATTTTTCATTATTATTATTATATTCCCTTTTAAATATCAATTATTTTTTATAATCATTCATAATTTACGAAGACCAAAATTCGTTATTATTAATAGCGTCCCATATAAATCTTAATTATTTTTCAAAACTTAACGACGACATTATTTTTAATTATTATTATTAATAATTTTATAGTCCCTTTTAACATTAATTATATTTTTCATAAACGACGATAAATTTTATTATTATTATTATATTTATAGTCCCTTTAAACATTAATTAAATTCTTTTATAATCGACGACAAAAAATTTTCTTATTATTAATAATTTTAAAGTCCCTTTTAACATTAATTAAATTTTTTTTTTTTTTATACATAAACATTAATTAGGCCCGGTTCTTTTTCTTTTTTTTTTTTTACCAAGACGTAGATTAATTATTTAAAGCCGTATTCGCCGCAGGAATCGCCGTGATTAGTTTATCGGGCAAATTTACATAGTGAGGGGGGGGCGCCGCTTTAGACTTTTTGTCAGCCCAGAATTTAAACATTTTCTCCTTCCACGGGTTCCTATTATTATTATAATGATTTTTAAGACGTCCCCTCTTATAATTATAGTGGTTATTATTATGCCCCATATTATAATTACGATTATTTTTTATATTACGCCCGTAGTTATAGTTTCTATTATTACGCCCTTTAATATAATTTTTATTATTATGCCCCATGTTAGATTTATGACTATTGATCGTAGTTAGCCCGAATCGATGATTATCATTATTATTATAATTTCTTTTAATTTTATAATTTTTATAATTATTAATATTTTTTTCATAAATGCCGCTTCTTTTATTTTTATAATTCTTCCCGTAAGTTACGTTTCTTTTAATTTTATTCAAGTTATTTTTATGTCGTCGTCGTAATGATCTAGGCTTATTATGCTTTAACGCATTTAACCGTTTCCTAGTATTGACTCTTATAGGATTACTTTTAGGATTAAGCGGGCTAAGTTTATCTTTATCATTTAAACATTTATTTGACGGGCAATTCTCTACTTTAAATTTAACATCATCAAATTCATTGGGCAATTTTATAGTGGTGTTTAACAGGCTTGTATTATTTTCTTTTAATTCAGTATTATTATCCTCTCTCTCTCAGTTATATTAATATTTATTTCTACAGAGTCACAAGATTCATTACCGACGATTTGGGGTTCCATAGATTTATTTAATATTTCTAACATATTCGCAAATTTCGTATTCCTCAATTCTAATGCGGCTAAACGTTTTTTTAATTCATAATTTTCCTCCCGCAACCCCTCATTATCCTGCTGGATCGCGTCTAATTTTTTTTAAAGTTCCTCCATTTTATTAATTATTTAAAATATTGCCCACAAAATAATTCTCACAAATTTAATCACCTCTATTAAAATATTTAATCACCTAATTATTATATTTAACACCACGTTAATTAATTTTTCCAGAACCACGCTCTGCTACCAATAAAATAAGCTAATTTGAAAATATACTTTATTTTTGGGTCCCTTAATTTTGTACTGGCTTATTTCTCCTACTTCGGTCCACGAGCCTATTTTTTTAGCCCATTTTATATATCTAGGGAGAAGGGCCAATACATTTGTCAGGACACGATTTGTCCGAAATAAACCAAGGAGCATTACAATTTTTCTTAGAATTTTGGATTGTGTTGTTTGTATCTCGTGTATATGGACATATTTACTAAACCCCAAAGTTTTTCTGAATATCGCTCCTTTAAAAGAACAACGTCATAACTCAAGAAAAAACTATTTTTTCAATAGAGCTATATTCCATGTGAGTTGATAAAATAAAAAAATTGGGTATTGGTAAAGGAAAGCATTCCTATTGTAATGTTGTTTTTTTTTTTGTTTTTTTTAATTTTTATATTAACCATATAGGTACCGCATTAATTTCTTACTGTTACCGCATGTATATATTTTTCCGCATGTATATATTTATTTATTTTATTTTGTTTATATTATTGTTTTGTTATGGAATGACTGTAAGCTACACAGCGCTATTACTTATTGCCCACAAGTGGCAGATTGTAATATTTCAATAAAGTGTTAATATATAATTATATTTATTTATATTAACCATTAGAAAATGTTTAAAAGCTTGAAACTTTTTTTCATTTTAGATTATATCATTATTCCCATAAATCTTCAAATTCAAACACGATACAACTAAAAATATATTTAGGTTTAAGAAGAAGTTTAAGAGCTGACTGAAACTTCAGAATCATAAGTATATATCTATAACAGTCGAGAAACATAGAAACCGATAACAAAAAAAATAAAGACTTTATTAAAAATAAAAAAAATGTTGTAAATGGAATATCAGATATATCGTTCCTGAATTAAAAATCATCAACCTATACAATTGCAACTGAAGGCTTAACTTAAAAATTCCAAATTTTGAGTTATGTCCTTCTTTTGAAGGAGCGATATGTCTCAGTATAGAATTTGTTTGTTTCGTAATTCAAGTGAAGATCTGTAGTCTAGGAGTAGTTTGTAGCGTCATTTCTTGTCTTTTTAATTTTGTATGTATGAATAATGATGAGATTCTGTATGTTGGTCTGTTGGTTTCCCCCCTTGAATAATAGTTCCTGCTGAAAAAAAATATCTCTCACTCCGATGTATAGGAAGGCGAATTTGATTATGAATTTTCCTTTTTTTTATTTTAGGGATGCATAGCTCCTGGGGGATTTCTGCTCTTAATCAAAATGAAAAAAAGGATGAAACCTATGGGGATTTCTGGGCAGGTTGTTGGGGGTAGATTAGGACCGCCCCCCTCCCCAAGGGAATATAGGGGAGGGGGTAGATAGGGAAGCTCGTTAACCTCACACCCTCTTTATCATCGTTTAGCTTCCTCTCCTTCCTGTTCCGAATCAGAGCAATAACGGTTCCAGTAACGTTAACGCCCTCCGGTAACTGTTATCGAACTTCGTTACTTCTGCTAACTTCGGCAGTTACAGGATACGCTTTTATCATTATTTAACTTCATAATCATTAATTCAATGATATAGTAGCAACGGTGTATGTATTATTCTCGAAATTGGATACCATACGTGTTTCAAACATATTAGTATTAAAAGAAGAGTGTGAACTGATCAAAAAAATCTAGAAGATAATAAAACAGTAAAATTACAAGAGCAATGATTTTGTTTCAGAATAAAATGTTACCATGTTATTAGTGAAAACAGTGAGTTTGAGATTGGGTACTATTAAAAAGTTAATAAAACATAGATAAAAATTATGATAAAAAATAGTAAAATTACCAGAGAAATTATTTTATTCAATTATTTCATTCAAATATTGTTGGTTGTTGGTTGCCATATTGTTGGTGAAAGACAAACTTTTCAAGCTGGCAAAAATTCAAACTGATTTTGTCTTTCACAAATAATATCATATCATTCCTCACGTGTGTACGAATAAAAATAGTTGCACTTATTTTGTTTAAAATGTATTCATTGCACCCTCCGAGATTTCTCATTCTTCTATGATATATGTAGTCAACTATTTCCACATCAGTTAGTTTTAATTGTTCAAGGGGTGCCAGATTATTCAATGGAGTTCAAAAGGAACAAAGATTTCTGAGAGCATGGTTAGCAAAAAGGTGTTAAACACATTCTAAAGTAGTATTCTCCATTCCCCCCTCCAAAAAAAAATTTAATTTCTTAAGTTGACCAATAGAGACTTACTTAATAATAAACTGTAGCATTACAACCCATGAAGGGTCTTGGGTCCCGTACATGGTAGAGACTACTGTTTCAAAGCCAACTGTTGTGCAGGGAGTTGATTAAGCCTGGATCAATCACAACCTCAATGATTTTCCTCAAATTAAGGGTACTCACTTTATAGAGGCTTGGCGAACTGCAGTTCGGTCTGCAAATCCCACAGGATCCTTTTAAGGCTGTTAAATTCAATTATTTGCCTGCAATGATATACTCTACCATTCTGGCTGATCTGCTCCTATACTTCCTCTCTAAATTCTCTGCCCCTTCTCTATATTAAAATACTTTAGAGCCAGAATATTAATATGTAAAAAAGGAAACGAGGTTATGGGAGTTTACAGCGCTGACTATAAGGAAGTAATGTCGTAACTTCCTGGGTTGTAAACATGTTTTAAAAAATAATGTTTAACATAAACATATTTCTGTCATGAACCCATGTGGATTACCATTTCAAAGCTCTTAATAAAATTCTTGTGGGCATATAGGGTTTGTCAATCAATTTTTAAAAAAACTGTATCACTCTACTCATGAAAGGTATTGGGCTCAGTATGTGGTTTGATATACCAACAGTTATGCAGGGAGCTATTAAATATTTTTATTAACATTTCCTTCCTTCATATTTTTTTATTATTTAAGCCTACAAAACTTTACCACTAGAACCCTTGTAGGGTATTGGGCTAAATGTAAACATGAGTTTACTATTTTTATAAGCCAATGATTTTTATAGCTGATGTTGCCGAGATCATGCTCGGTATCAGTGCGTTTGAGCTATTAAATGTACTGTAGAAACAGTTCGCCAGTTCAGGATACTTCAACATTTACCAGACAAAGGCTCTAAGCTCCCGATTAACTACAAAAGACTCAAATTCATATACATGACAATCACTAGACCATCTGGACATACGGAATAGAGCTTTGGGGCTCCACTAAGCCATCGGATTCCTCTCGTATTCAATCCTTACAATCCAAAATCCTTCGTAAAATTCTCATTACTCCTTACTTTGTTACTAACAAAGTAATCCATAATGACCTTAATGTCTCTTTTGTTACTGCTTTAGTCCGAATCCGATATTTATCATTCATAACAAACTTTATTTCCATTCAAACTCACTAGTCTCAAACCTCGCAACCTCTTCAAGTCCTAATAATCCTCCGAGGCGTCTTAAAAGAAGATGGCCTCGTGACCTTCTAAGTTGAACTTTTTATTTGAGTACTACCACCGGGTAGTTTCTCTACTTGCCTTTATGTCGGGACATGATTTATCTTTCATTATATTTACTGGATGTATTCTGTATACAGTTGTGAATTTCAATAAATATATATTTTTTTTTTAATTTACCGTACTGAGTTTATGTTGATGTTTACAAACGAGACTGTTGTGCAGAGAATCGGGAAGAAAAAAAGAAGTGATAACTATAAAGAAACTCAAACTGCAATACCTGGGGCATATAATGCGTGGAGTTAAATATGTCTTATTGGATTTGATAATTCAGATAAAAAGTAGGTTGAAGCGTAGAAAGGAGAGGAATGGAAACCTAAGAAGGTGGTTCATATGCTCCACAAAACGTGAGAGATCTGTCGTATCTTAAGTTCCAATAGCCCTGATTGACGATCTTCGGAACGAAAGAACCGACTTTACAAAGGCAGGGTGGGCCCCAGGAGGATCCGCAGATCCCACAAGGTCGATTAAATAATTTATCACAACAGGATTAGGTCCGATACTCTTCAGCTCAGCAACGCAGCACTACACTGAGCTGATATATAAATAATTTTAACAAATTCTTCCATATTTTAGACTAAATCTAGTCCGTTTGTAGCGGTATACTCAGGAGTTTAAATTATGACGGAGAATGAACGTTGTAATGAAAAGTAAGCATTAATATGGAACATAAATAGTTAGTAAAGCGTTCTCCGCCGTGATACTAATTCTCTCAGTCCACATTTATCTTAGTAATAGCGCGCCCTCTAGCTCTTAATATTTCAACGCGTTTAATTAACACTTCCATTTTGCGGTTTGTATCTAAATTTGATTTAAACTCGGTTTTAAGCATAGTAACGGTTATTACGTGTTTAAAACTGAACTTATTAGAAAATTAATTCCTTGTTTATATTCTTACAAGCAGTAGCTAAGTGAGATTTACAGCGATTTTTGTGCAACTATAAGCGTTCTTTATTACTTCGTAGTACGGCAGGACTTCTTCCATTCTTAATAATAGTGCGGGTGTTTCGGGGATATTTATGACGGCCTCTAGCCCGCGATCACACTTATGCCATATACGATATGCGATACATATGAAATCTAAAGGGAGAAATAATATTTGCAAAATACCATAATTGACATAATACAATAGTATCAGTTTTCTGTCGCCTCAGCAATATGTATCGTCCGATATTCCGAGCTCTATATGGCGGGAAGAAGAGAAGTGCATTCGCTAAGGAGACAGACAGATGGTACAATGAGAGATATGTCAATCGTGTACATGAATGCACAATCGCGCGAGTATGAACCTTTTTTATTGTCTCCCTTAAAATTTCATGGATTTGCCAGTGCGTGTCGCGTATCCGATATCGCTTACGATATATTGCTTAGGTTATACCGCCTAAGTGTGACCGCTGCATAAGGGTAGTGATAAATATCCCCGAAACACCTACACTACTTAATTAATCTAGTGAAAACTCATGAGTGCATCTAAAACTATTCCATTGCCGCATACGGAATATTAATTATTTTCTTTTCTGGATGTACACAGTGTTTTCTTTTTCTTCCCATCTTACATCTGAACCAGTAAACCACTACAACGTCTTCCTAACTTAAGCTCAAGTAAAAATTGTTATTTACTCACGTGAATGAATGACTAAGTAAAAATTGTTTAAAAGCTAGAGCGGTGAAAAGTGTGTACTCACCAAAATTTTACAGTCTAGGTTGCGTCGATTTATCGACTGCTGTTATTGAACCTTCCTAGCTATAAATCGTTGCTATACATTACATTATTTCGCCTTAGTGTGTACGTACGTATCTTAGGTTCACGTATTCACTTAAAATGTTTGAATAATAATCTGTATAAAACATATTTTAAACACTTGTAGTATCGAAAATAATCAAATCTTTATACCTTTAGGCATTGAAAAAATATGTGATTGACTCATTGGAAGGTGCTCGAAGAAATTTACACACATTTATCAAATATTGGACGTTATGCATTAAACTAGTTCTTTAGCCATATGTCAAAATAGTTACATTGATTGCATATTTTTTCTTTCTTTCTTTATCGGGCGCTACAGTCTAGTATGAACCTTGGCCTCCCTCACAATCCTTCTCCAGCCGTGTAGATACTTCCCGAGCCGTCTCCACGCGGTCCCTCCAAGTTTGTAGAGATCCTGTTCCACACCTTTCATCCAGATTATTCTTATACGCTCTCTTCTTCTTTTCTTTAGAAAATTTTCCATCATCCTCCTAGCCATATGTGCCTCCGGCAACCTTATATGCCCAAGCCAACTTAACCCTCTTAGTTTTCATGAGGTTATCAAGCTCCCTATTCTTTCTGATTCGCCAGATGCCTTGAGAGTATACTGGGCCCAAAATATGCCTCAATATTTTCTTCTAGAAGACCCTTTGGGCCAACTGGTCTGAAACTTTCAGCTTCCGGGTTTAATTACACAACATTGAAATTTAAAAAAAGTAAAAGCATAGTTCCTTTAGTTGAGTCAAATTTTCACTAAAATGTAAAGAAAGTTTTTTTCACTAAAAGCTGGTTTATAAGAAGGTAGATATATTTAGATTATATTTAACCTTTAATATCTTTTGAGATCTACAAAGGATGGCAATTATTAAAAAATTAAGTTATTTTATATACAATGTAAGAAAACTTCTCAGCTTTTGGCTGCTTTTAAATTTAAAAGGAAAAAAAAACGTTTTAAGTAACTAGGCCCTTATTAATTCAAAGAGGAAACTCCACGAAGCCGTTTTCAGATACTTTTCTTGAATGTAGGTATTAAGTACTGGGGAAATATCCTAAGTTTGGTTGAATATGATGCATACTTGATTCACACGCAACCTGAAATATGTAAGGCAGTGTCAGCAAGTTCAACCCTCTACCAAAATGGCTTCGGAGAAAATTAGTTCTGAAAAAATAATGAAGTGACAATGTAGCGTTTTCAGCCCTTCCAATCGAACCAGGCCATCGCGAGTCATTTGTTGTTTAATTATCTCTATTGCTATTTTAGCCGTTTTTATGTCAAGACAAATATTTATTACTCATATCCTTAGGTATTTAAATGTGTTAAATTACTGCAAATTGGCGAAATCGAAGGATCATGAAAAGTTTTCGTTTCTCTGCTCTGGCGTCAGTATTCCATATCATTTGGTTGACTGTAGTAAAGGTTTTTACTCTTTCGCTTGTAAACTACTAAGATATTTTAGATAAAATATCTCACCAGCATTCCACCATAACATATCAAGTTTAATTTAACCGAAGTATTGAAAAATAATGAACAAATTATCAATATTTACGATTTACGATTACGATTACTCAAACAAGACTGAAAATACAAGAAACTGCTCGATGTTTTCGCCTACTTCAACATTTACTGGACGAACGCTCTAAGCTCCCAATTAATTACAAAAGACTCATTTACATGACAGTTATCAGACTTATTTGGACCTCGAAGGTTTGGGGCACTACTAAACCACCCAATTCATCTCGTATCCAATCCTTACAATCCAAAATCCTTCGTAAAATCCTCAATGATCCTTATTATGTCACAAACAAACTCATTCATCATGATCTTAATATCCCATATGTTGCTGATTTGGCCCAAACTAGATACCTATCCTTCCATAAAAAGCTCCATACACACTTGAATCCGCTAGTCTCTCAACTTGCTTCCCATACTATTTCTGATAACCCTCCGAGGCGTCTGAAAAGAAGATGGCCTCGAGACCTTCTACTATAGAACTTTATTGGAGTGCTACCGATGGGTAGTTTCTCCACAATTTTTTTTTCATGTCATTTGTTCATATTAGCAAATTTACTTGATGATATATTATTATGATGATATTATTAAAGTTGTATATATCAGTAAATTAATCTAAAAAAACCGATTACCATTACCTGGTACATTTTTTTTTTTTGTAAAACGTGTTACATTATTTCTGCTGGCCCGATTAATAAGTGGTTAAACCGAAGTTTGTTCAAAGAGTGTTAACTATATTGAGGGAAGTGGATCGTAATCGTTTAATTTTCGTTGTTTTTTTCTTGAAATTGATGTTTAAACTCCTTATAACTCCTTTTCAACCCTCGACAATTTTCAAGCAATAATTCTTGATTTAGCCACTACGACCAGATCACGATTCCGCATCCCAAGGTATAAGAAAATTCGACCTAACCACTTATTCACCCGGGATATAGATTTATGTCCACGAACCTCCTTCTATATAACTTAAATAATAATAAATTTTATTTATTTTTTTCGTCAAAGCGTTGAAAAACTTTAAATTGATGAGTGACATGGACGAATTAACTGCTCGTGAACTTATTGTAAACTCACCTAATTTTTCGGTTCAAAAAATTAAAACAATGAGAGAAAGGACAATAACTGCACATGTAAGTACTGTTTGTTATACGCACCAATTTTTTCATTAAATCAGTTGAACAACTTTAAAATAATAAGGGATATTGACAAATAAACCAACTACTAAGTCTATGGCGCTACAGAACTGCGAGGGCCTGGGATACTCTCTTTCCCCATGCTTGGGCATGTCTCCTCCATCCTCTGATCCTCATTTCTCATAATATTCTCTCCATGTCAGACCATCTTAATCCTGGACGTCTTCTCAAACTTTCTCCTCCAGGCTGGTTTTTTAGCAGCTTTTTGCTTATCCTACTCGTTGGTTTAATAGACGAATTAACGATGATGATGGCATTGATTATATTTCTGTCGATATTATTGGATACATTTTGGCATTAAATTTATACCTGTTCTAAGGTTTTTGTTGTTTGTTCATTTAATTTCACTTTATACTGCTATGGCTAATAGGACGATGCTACAGTGGGAGCTCTAACTGTTGCCTATCCAGGTTTAATTTGGATAGGGATTTTTAACGAGTACCTGACATTGTACAGGCTTGGGACCCCCGTTTAACGTCCCTTCCGAAGGACGGCGTAACTAAGGGTTTTTTACTCCCTTAAAAAATCCTAGTCACCTGTCGGGCCACGAACCCGCTACCTCGGGCTTAGTAGTCTGTCACGCTAACCACTAAACCACAGGTGACCGTATTCTAAGATTTAGTTTATGTTGTCAGTTATCGTCAGACGTTTCTTCTTTTTGCAATGTTAATAGGATTTGAATACCTAACCTATACCTCGAACAATGACTCTTAATTCTTCAAAGCGAACTTCAATGTTGCTCGTTCCTATTAATTTTGGAACCTGAACAAAATGGACAGATCGCGTGCGAAATTGATGGACGTACTATTCCATCAACAATTTGACCTGATAAAGAAGCATGAGGTCAAAACAATAGAGGCCGGACTGGGTCAACTTGAGGGGATGTTGATGGAACCGGGACTGAAAGGAGGTAGCAGAGCAGGGCGGGGGACTTCCATTGTGCTGAGGTATATTAGCCAACATTGACCCCTTTCATAAAGGCCTGCCTGGCCATCAGCTCAGTTAAATGGGATCTGAGCGTAATGGCATCGCAGCGCCAATGATAATGCAACGATCCATCAACTTCCCTCCTCCTTTGTCATATAAAAGAAGTTCATAATAACTACTATATCACTTCTCTTCGGTGCCATTTATTGGAAATAGTACATCGAAACCGTCAACCTTATAAAACCACCGAGCGTAACATGGCATCATTGGCCTTTCTCGTTTCAGAACATCTCGAAGAATCCAATAATAAAACTAACAGTCCTTCCAGGATCTAGGCCTTCTAGACGAGCTTCCTCCACTCCTTTCGGTCCGTCGCCATCTCCCTCCACCGTGAACGTAGTCTTCCTAGTTTCCTCCTGGTCTTCCATAGAGCATTTTCTTGGGGAATCTGCTTGGCTCCATCCTGTCCACCCGCCCAAACCATCTCAGCCTTCCCTGCTTTATTGTACTGGCATTGTTGGGTTCCGGTTACATGTTCTGGAGTTTTATACTTCCCTTATCCATCATTATCCATTTGCCTATATTGGATCAATTATTTTTCTTAGGAACTTTCTTTTCCAACTGATGATCTCGTTCTCTGCTTACCTGCTGATACTGCAAGTTTCTTAAGTTCTCTGCTGGTTCTTTCATCAAGGATAACTTCCTAAGAGTTCTTGGCTCCTCAATTATTTCATGTTGGTTTCTCCAAACAAATTCCTCTGCCTATCTTTTCAATATCTCAAAATCTCAACTAATGTTCTACTTTTGCTTAGATTAAATTTATTTTATTGTTACTAATTACTTTAATTTTTTTAGGTGAAGCCTGTCATCCCTACGAACCATTTAAGTGCCCTGGTGACGGAGCTTGCATATCAATCCAGTACTTGTGTGACGGTGCTCCAGACTGTTTAGACGGTTACGATGAGGATTCTAGGTTGTGCACAGCAGGTATAGTTGATGCGCACTTTCTCAATTAACAAATTTAAGGAAATTGTTCTAAGCATGCATAAAAGATTCTTAAGTGCATTTTATTTCATGAATAAAAATTGCAAAGATATATATAAGTAGTAATATCAAGTCTATTTTGTGCCAGAGAAATCATGTTATAATATATTTAAGTCTGATTTATCGCTTTAAGACTTGAATGGTTCCTTGTCTAAAATATACTTAATGAAAGTAACGCTCCAACATGATAATATAGTGGTTTGTAATTTTCGAGTAGTAAGTTTCAGAAAATTTTCCTGAGGAAAATACCTCTGCTATGTGATGTATTAGTTTTCACTGAGTACTAGGTAATGAATAGCAATGAATTTCTCTAAATGCTGGGTAATAAAATCATTCAAAAGCTGGGTAGCTAAAGAGGACATAAAAATAGCTGGAGGGAGTATCATTACCCTTTTACCAAGGAGTGGTTTTTAGGAGTGGTAAACTCAGTATTACTTTATAATTTATTGAAAAATTACTTACGAAAGGATTGATTGGTTGCTAGACTAGCTATGGGAGAGAAATCTTGCATCTACTGTTGGCTCAGCATATAATATATAAAGTTGTTATTCTTTATCCATAAGTTTGTATTTACTTCTTTAATCTTGGTATAGTCTATAAATGGCCCAGATGGAATAGATTCATGGTCGTAGTTAAAAATGCATTGCAAAATTAAAGATTTTTAAAGTTTTCATTATAGCGGCATAATTCAGTACGTAATATTCTGGATAACAGGTATTTAAGTCCCGAGTCGTGACAAGTATTTTATTTATTCTGTTAACTGCTGTGTCCACCTTGTGGTATCACTTAATTGGGAAAAACCCTAGCAAAAACTTTCATTATTTTTCCCATTGCTGATTTCTTCTATTAGGATCTGATCTACAAAGATTCTTCTTAATACTAATATGTCACCAAAAATGGTCATTTGCAATTTTACATACTTTATGTTAAAATCATATAATACTTTAGTGCACTTAAGAATCCAGTTTGACTAACAAATTAATTTAAGAAACATTCTAGGCATGGATACTTGTATCTTTTTTTACAGCTCAAGAGATGAATTTTCAGCTATTGGACAACAGGTTGAATATATGCTAAAACTTTTAATGTCTATGTGATTTATTATTTCCTTTATAGTAGTTTTATAAGTTTTAAACTATAACACATTATTTTCAACAGAGGACTGCTTTTCAATGTTATATTTTTCCAAAAGGTAAAGTATTGTGATGTAACTTATAAATATGTAGGTATTTTTAATAATGTCCTTGAGCATAGTTAAAAGCAGAAATAAATATCGTCTGATGCAGCAAAACGACCACCGGTGGAGGAAACATCTTCATTTCTCCAATCACTGATCGCTAGCCACGGACCTAATTATTTGGAGAAGTTATTTGGAAGTAAAGCTCGTGATGCTCTTGCACCTCTTGGAGGAGTTGAAAAAGTTGCAATTACACTTTCAGGTATTATAAATATTTTCAGTTCTGTTTTTATTTAATTTATATAGTTCTGAGATAATTACCTGCCTTCCTTTAAAAAATGAAAAAAAAAATTAAACAACATTGTGATATGTTTTAAATTTAATCTGCAAGCCTCCCTTATCAAAGCATTTTTAATATTATTTTAAAAAAATCTATAAGTTGAAGATATAAATTGAACCTGAATAATAAGAATAAAATAATAAGTTATTAAATAATTACTTAATCGATTTTAAAAATAAAACATATTTTGAACTTAAATTTATTTTTATATGACTAATGTTTTCATTATTTAATTTATAGCTTGAAATTTTGGTATTTATGTTTTAATGTTTTAGTTTTGATTGTGAAATCTATTTTTTTATTCATAAATAAGACATTAATATTATAAATAAATTAAGTTCCCTCATGATTCAATAGCATAATGAAGACAAACTGAGGCAGAACTAAGTTAAATTTTTTTTTATCCATTTGTTGCGATTATACTCACAAATAAAATATGTAAAAACTACTTGAAGTTATTGAAATTGTGGAATGTATAAATATAAATTTGCAAATATTAATCTATATTTAAGCTATTTAAAAACAAGTGCTTTGCTTGAGAACTGTTTCATACAAAAATAATAATAATTATTTTATATTGAATTTACTAACAAAAAATGTTTGATAAAAATATAACGAAAACAAATTATTTCATATAATAATTCAAACTAATAATATTTACATAATAATAAGCTCAACTAGTAGTTCTGAGTTGTTGAAAATAAATTATGAAATTATTTAATTTCAAAAAGAGCTACCGAACAAAAATCTATAGAAATTTAAAAAACCGACATCCGAGGATATATATAGAATAATGGAAAATAGATAAAAACATTTGAAATATGTTTAAAAAAAGCATTATAATATTTCAAAAAAGAAACAATTTTAAGCAATTTTTTTTAATTGCTGCTTAGAAAAGTAACAATTTTCCTAAGCTATACTAATCTATAGCTAATGTATAAGCTAGTACACTAAGAGCATAGGCATTATGAATTCTTTAGATAATGTAAGAGATAATAAAAATTCTTCATAAATTAATTAACCTGAAATTGTGAATGATCTTCTCTCTAAGCCCTGATTTCTTCAATTTTTATTTAAAGTACATACTAAATGATGTAAGTCGAAAATAAATCTTTAATATTCTAATATTAACCTTTTATGTTTTATAGAGTCACAAACAATTGAAGATTTTGGAGCAGCACTTCATCTTATGAGGTCAGATTTGGAGCACCTGCGTTCGGTATTCATGGCTGTCGAGAATGGAGATTTGGGAATGTTAAAGAGCCTTGGTATTAAAGACTCAGAGCTGGGAGATGTTAAATTCTTTCTTGAAAAACTAGTCAACACTGGTTTTCTTGATTAAGCAGTATTTTTAGATCAAAGACCCTCTGGAATCTCTGATCAGTTTAACAAATCAACGATACTTTTCTCTTAAAATTTATTTATAAAAATTATTCTGAAAGTTGTAAATATTTCCTGCCATCTTTCTTCCAAAAAATCGTAAAAAAAAAAATATCTTCTAATTCTTTATGTTATGTTACATAAGGTAGGCATAGGATGTGTTAAATATCTAAAATTTACAAACATATCTTGAAAGAAACATATCAATGTAATCGATACATATCAAACAAAGTGATGTTATATTAAATATTTTTAAAGACTTTGATCCCTTGTGCTAGGTTTCATCAGCTAATACAGCTTTGTGTAAAGTGCTTTTAGAATAGCTTATAAGAAATTACTTTTTAAACATTCATTACCAGATTTAGGGAACCGTATTTAACCTCTACTTTAATTTCACACAGTCACAATGATAATAGAAATCATTTGCTTATTTTGTTGATGATCACTAAAGGAAATAATATAAGATTGATATATCATTGGAAAATTACTTCCTTAGAACGGAGTAAAATTTAAATGCTTTATCCAGCATAAATATGGAATAATAAAAAAAATAGTACTTAGTGTTTATTGGAATTAATTGGCTTTATCTTAATACTTTAAAATGCATTGGTAAAACTAACATATCAACTCCGTCCTAAAAAAAAAAAAATGTTTATTTTAGAAATGTCTTTAAAATATGACTATTACACCTATGAACATTATTACCTCAAAGGAGTCTCATTCTAACAACAAATTCAAAATTAGATTAGTATAATGAAACTAATATGTATATTCCTGTTAGTTGATATAATTGGATGATTTCTTGAATTTAAAAAAATACCTTTTGGAAAACTTTTTTTTTAATAATGTAAATAGGTAAATCAATACCATGTGCGTATACCTATTGAACATTTATCAGGCTGTGGTCCTAATAAATAGTGAGATAGAAATAACATTAATATAACTTCTGCATGGTAATATATATATATAATGTCTAACAATTAAAATATTTGTACTGTTTATTAGTCCGTTACAATTATTGTACCCATTAAGTTAAAAATATAAAATTAAACACTTTGTCAATTTGTAATATAAATAATGTTCAGCTATTATATACGTATATATATATATATATATATATATATATATATATATATATATATTTAGAAACCAAACACCAGTAATGAAAGAAAATGTTTAGTATTTAATCTGATTGTTGTATGATAAAATTTATATATAGAACTTAATAATATCCTTTACTTCATTATGCTTTCTTTGTGCTTCATAAAATAGCTTTTAGCATAACTGTTTTAGAATTAATTAATTAAGAAATAAATACTTAGCTCAAGGGATCCCTGAGGATAATTCCATTTCTATTTGACTGTAATCAATAATTTATAATAAAACATATCTTTTTATTACATATCAACCAATGGAGAAGAAACACAGCAAGCAGAGAAAAAAAATCTAGATAACGGCCTGACACTGAATGATATCTTAAACAGTGCTTACTGTGTTTTTTCAAAAATATATATATGATATATTGTTGATTTATTATATATACATATATAAATATATTGTTTTCTTCAAGTGTATTTTAAATATAATAACTAAAATCTCTGTATTTTCGCACTAAATTAATTTATTTTCCATTCCATACCTTATTAAACTATCAAGAAATTGAAGAATTGATGTAGCCCCTTATTATTCTGTAATAATTAGTTACTTCAAATTCAATTAATAGTAAAATTTTTGTGAAGAAATAATAGCCCACAAGTGCTGTATCTTTAGAAGTACTTGTTAAAATTAATGAGTTTTTATAATATTTAGAATGAAAACAGAAGCATTCTATTCCTCCCAACATAACATTGTTTTTAAAAAATATATAGAATTCATCCATCATTAATTGAGTTGTATCATTAGAATTAAAGATATATGTGTTATCTTGTGTTCTGTTATTAGTTGTAATAAAGAAGCAATTTTGAACACAAATAAAAGTTTCATTAATTGAATGAATATGTACATGAAACAAATAAATAAATAATATAAATTTTGATTATATTCTCAAAAATAAAATTAGAAATTAGAAAAGTGTATGACAGGAAACTAGAATAATATGAAAATCAAACGCATTCTTGGTGACATTTTTTTAATACCAAACCTTAGCATCCATGAAAGCTATTCAGATTGATGGTTGAACATTTTATATTTTGTTACATACATAGTACTAACCAAAAAATTTTTTTGTTATTGTATCGATTTTGATGGAGCGACCTGTGGCCTAGCATAACAAATAACTAAGCTAAAGATCACGGGTTCCCAGCCCAGCAGGTGGCCCTAGGACTTTTTAAAGGGAGTAAAACATCCTTTGTTATGCAGTTTTTCGGAAGGGACGTTAAATGAGGGTTCCAAGCCTCAAGTACTAGCAACTAGTACCTACCTTGTAAGTAACATCAGACTTAGAGATCAGACATAGTATACTCGGCAGAATAAAAACAGCAAAGAAAAATAAATAGATAAAGATATAATCCAAAAGAAAAAATGAGCACAATTTACAAATATAAATTATTAAATACAAGAAAATTTCCAGTAAAATAATTGATATGTTTAGTTAAAAAAAATAATAAAGTCCACTGTAATTGCTTTATTTTATAACTTAGTTCACTTCAGCAAAATATTTATAGTTTTATAGACTCATTGAAGGAAAAACAAACCTTTAAAAATAATTTATATTGGTTCAGATAAAATTAAACTTTTTTCCTAATAACATTTTTTTTAACTTATTAGGTAAACTAGCTGTGCAGATTTTTTTCATTCAAAAATTGATCGATTTTGATTCAGCACAAAACACAGTGTTAAAAAAATCTTAAAAAAAAAAGGAATTTTTTCAGTTCTAACTGTGTTGAATTTTTTAATGTCCCAAAATTACATTTTGGTTTGAAACTCTGTATCTTGTCTTCAATTTATTGGTTATAGAGCGTCTTAGGCTTGTGAAAAAAAAAAAAAAGTTTCTTCTACTCTTGCAAATAAACAATTATTGAATTACCAATACGAAATAAAAACAGTGTTGAGGTATTTTACAGCAATATTGGTTATAAAACAAGAGCCCCAGGTTTAAAGCAAATAAAGGAGTTTAATGGCTAACCGATGCCCCAAATTTGGTTTGAATGATTCAAAGGGTTACTGATTTATAAGAATTTTTAATTCACCTGAAACTTAGAATCTAGAATTTTTTTAAGTATTATACTAAAATCAAATCTGAAGAAATTCTGCTAATAAATATACTTCACACTATAGAATAATATTGTTTTTGTAACATATAATTCAATAGGCCTATCAGATCATTCAAAAATTTATTAATCATGGGCCAGGAAAGTATCTGAGGAACTACATCCCTATGATAAAGAAAGGAAGTAAATAATACTTATATTTTTAGTGGAATAGGCATGGATGGATAGGCAAAATTTAGAGCTCCCAATGTAGTATCGTCCGATTAGCCATAGCAGCAAAAAGTGACGTTAAATTAACAAACAAACTTATATTTTTGTATAATTCAAATCTGCTCATTTTATGTTTAGAATACAGAATATTTATGGTTTTATCAGCAAAGCATTTTTTTTTCCTATTGTAATTGTAGCAATGGAAAATAAATTCATATAAAGATTTGTACCCATCTCCTCTTTCATTACATTTGATATTTTGACGTTGATCTGAGTGCCGGCTCTGCACAAAATAATGGAAGAAAAATGTTACAATTTCTTTATTAAATAAAATTACAAATAAATTTTTTTTTTTACGGAATGGCCTTGGAGACCACGCGAACACCATTATTTTCACTTCTCCATACCCCTTCTTTCCTTTCTTCTTTCTTCCCACCTTTTCCTCATTCTTTCCGATTGATCTTTCCTCGGTCCACACTACTCCTTATCTCATATCTCTCTTTCCCACAAGGATGTTAATTTCTTTCAGTCTTTTCCCATAGTCATCCCCAACGTAACAGTCTTGGTTGATCATTGAATTTGCAGTCTCTCAGTTTCTTCCTTCATCTGTTTGATGTACTCCCCAGCACTCATGTATACAAATAATTATATCTTTACAAAATTATAATTTTTATAATTTTTTAACAATTAATTAATAGTTCAAATATTTTATTTTGAAGAGAAAAGATTTGATTATGGCCGGGGTGCTCTAACCAACTGATCTAACCTGGCTTGTAGCACAGCCAGACAATCCATTCTCTTCACCGATCCTAGAGAATGGAGAGAAGAGAATGGAATTTTCTGGCCGTGTTACGAGCCAGGTAAGCTCAGTTGGTTAGAGCACCACGACAGAGGCGTGGGGGACCCGAGTTCAAATCCTGGCTCTGAACAAATCTTTTCTCTTAAAAATAAAATATATAATTTTTTTGTTTAGCATATCTGCTTAGTTATCAATCACAAACTTATATATTGGTTCATTTTTTAGCTCACTGATTAATTTTAAAATGACAATATACTTAGTGGGTCAATACTTATCGGAATATTACAATACATGCCTGTCGTTGTACTACTTAGCTCATGAACCACATTTGTATCTCATTTAAACAAAAAATCTTCTATTATTATATCTATGATGTATTCACTTTCAGCTTTGAGAGACAATTCTAAGTTAGGATGTTTTATTGACAATAATCAAAAGAGGGTAAGGTAGCAAAGATGTAAAAATGTGATTATTTAATGATGATTTATTTGCAGTTCACAAAGAGCTCCACATCCCTTAATACTAATGTCAATATTCTCAAAAAGAAGGAGAGTGAAAAAGTTAATACTTCAGAAAAATTACAATATTTGTTAATCTATTTATTCTGTCAGTATAGTCTCTAAAAGTTGACTCGGGAGACCCTGAGGTCCAGTTCTGGACTTGGATGTCACTAGAGTCCAGAAACTTTTGATTATTTTTTAATAATCAGGAAATCGTTTGTTCAAAAGGTAAAGCCTCTAATCTTATTGGATATGTTTATCCAGTTGGAAAACTCATAAAGTTCTTCAGCACTAAACTTTCCATTCATATAAAGGTCTGAAAATTCTCCAAAGAACCCTTCCCCCAAATGTCAAAAGTTTCCGTTTGTATACCTTGAAGGTAGCTCAAGCTTCTCAGTAATTGGTCAGTATAGAATTTATTGGTGAGTTAGATAGAAATTAACTTTGTAGATTTTTAAATAATACAAAGATAAATCGGTTAGAAGCTGATATTCTTCCAAATTCTCGACTGCAGTCATACTTTAATAAGAAATATCTGATTGCAGATGGGTTTGATGCTTCATCTTGTTATATAAGTACCTAACTTAAGGTCATCATAAAAAATTATATTAAAATACAAAGCAAAACTTCTCAAATAAAGGAATATTAGATGTATTCGGTCGACTAAAATATAAAATAACATAGATAATAGATAAATAATAAAAGTAAATTAAAGATAACAGTGATAAAAATATGATGAAAGTTTATAAAATGTAAAAACATTATATTATGGATCTAAATCAAATAGATACACTAAAACAATAGAGCCTGATTGCTTAAGACAAACTTCAAGAACTAAGGTGCTGGAGGATATGGAGGGAGTCTAATTGCCAAAGAATTTTGTATTTGGCCGTAGAAATAACGGGAAATGGAGAACCCAAGAAATATCCCTAAAAATTTTCATAAAAATCAAAGACAGACAGATCACTCACTTCGGTGTTGAATGTGATAAGATAATAAATAAGAGTGAATAATTTCAGAAACACTAATTAAAACAATACATTTATTTGACCAACATAATGCACTTTAAACATATAAATGTGAGTGTTTACATAAATAAAATAACAATTTCAAACATATATTAATAATTTATGTAGGCAATAGGCAACAACTTCCAAGCCGTTATAACTTCAACAAACAATACATTATCAATAATTTATATACAAAACGATATCTTACACTAAAGGGATATTCACAATGTTTTTTTTTATTTCTTAATCATTCTCTTTTTTTTTTCTGCATCTAATCTTACATTTTATTATTGTTATAATTTATCCACTGCATAAATAAAAATGAAAGATTTTGTAATATTTATAAAAAATAAATTAAACAAAAAATCTATTTACAAAAATGTCAATAAACTTTCCACTTCAAAAGATAAGAGACATAATTAAGAATGGATGAAAAATGTTCAAATTTTCCTTTTTGAGGATTAAATTAACCAAGAAACTGGGCATTCATTTTAGCCTCTTTTAATCACTCAAGAATTATGGCATAATTGCTGGTTTGATGAAAACAGTAAAAAAAATAATTAAAAAGCAAACTGATATCATAAATTTTCTATTTAACACAGTTAAAATAAAATTATATGAATAACTTCAATACGCTGCAATAATAAAGATTTTAAAATACAAAAATACATTTCAAAAGAATTGATGACAAGTTAAATTAAAACAATAACCATATTTCTGCTTTTAAAAACTGTCCTGCTTTTATATGTATTGCCTTATTAATTTTTTTTTTAACATACGAAAATTTCAATGTGCTAACAATCAAGAATCAAAAACATTAGAATAAATATCAAGAGAATTTCAACTTAATTTTAAATAGATTTAATATTTTTCCATTCTGAACTATTTAAATACAAACTTATTTTTATTATATCAACATCAACTTTCAAGGTGTCACAAAGTTAGTATAATTTTTTTCATTATTCATTAGTAAGCATTTAAAAAAAAAATTAAAAGGAGCTTGAACTTGTTGATTTATTTAAACAATAATTATGAATGCATTATCACATACCACATATGTATATATGCCCCCATACCACTGTTAAAAAAAATTATATTTAATTAAGCACATATAGAAGCAGGTCAATACAACACAAAAAAAAAATCAACAGAGACCATTCAAATGTAAGTATTTTAAAAGTCTTGTTCAAACAAATGTATTCTAAACTTCAATCCTACAAATAAGTCATTTTTGTATGAGTAGGGTGTGAGTGTAGTTAAGGTAATTAGTATTCTTAGACATTAACACCTGTGTATATGAAACTTGGTACAATTATAAGACTATATGAAGTGTTTAGATAACCCACAATTTATATAAATCTTACATATTTAGGTAACAAGCCCGATAAATAAATTAATAGCTACTTTTACATTAAGAAAATTAGTACAAATTTAAGAAAACATCATTTATTTAGACAGCCCCATTATAAAACACATTATCATAAGAGCGTAGGTGTCAAGTTTACACATGATATACCGAATCAAAAGCCGGAGAATATTTACCAGCTTCAATTATACATTACAAAATGTCCGCTCAAGGAAAAAAATTCCTTTATGTACTTTAATAGGAATGTGAGTGTTCTTTACTATCAGAAGTTTGCCTATTTATAATATCTTAAATATATTTTAATCACATTAAGTAAATTTAAAAAAAAAAAATCAAAATAATGAATTTGAACTACAAATTAAAAATAAAGAAATAAATATTTAAAAGAAAATAAAACAGCCTTAAGATACGCTAACATAAAATTTTAAGGAATCAGTCAACAGTAAACAAAACAAAAATATATATATACAGGGTAAACCTGAGATTAAATGAGAAACGTGAGCGATTAAATGATAATTTTAATACAACGCTATAGTATCTAAATTTATTAAAGGAAGAACAATATATAAATTCTGTATATACATAAACTAAGACAAAGCCTGATTTAATTACATTATTCACTTACTTGAAAAATAAGTGAGAAAAAACATACCCAACCAACTTTAATATGAAATAAGGCATTATTTCTAAATATTGCATGCAATTTGCTAGGTGGGCAAATGGAGACAATTTGAAAAGTTTTGGAGGCAGATTTGATTGATATTTTGGTGTAATTCAACGCAGATCGGGGTTATCATTCACTTGTTTTTTTATACGTAGCAGAATGGTTGTATACCACTGATCCAGTCGTGAAATAGAATCATAATCTTTTACCGCTTCCGTGAAGCCATCAGCATTTTGTTCTTCTATGTGATCAATAAGAACCTGGAAACGAAATCTCAGTTAGATAAATTGTTATATCCTGGTAAAATAACGCTCCTTGGAAAGAGCAGTGTCATAATTCAAAAAACCTAATTTTTCAAAAGAGGTATTTGAAAGTTCCATGAGATGGGTAAATGTAAAAAAATTTTGGTATTAGTAAAGCAAAGCATACTATTGTAGTGATGATATCGGAATTATTTTATTAACCATTAGAAAAAATTCAAAAGCTTGAAAATTGTTTATTTTAACTTAGGCCATTATTGCCATAAAATTTCAAATTAAAACATGGTACAACTCAAAATAAAACCTGTAACCACTATGACCCGTAACGAGTCTGGGGTTCAGTACATGGCAGAGACTGTACTGTTTCATGGACAACGGTTTGAACTCAAAATAAGATGTTATAAAAAAAAAAAGTTGGAAATGTAATATCAGATATGTCGTTCCTGAATTAAAATGCTCCATCAACCAATACAATTGCTACTGACGTCTTAGCTCAAAAATTGTTCTTTTGTAGGAGCGGTAAGGTGTTAACAGTGACATAATAATACATTATCTTAAGACAATTAAGATTATGCTCCTATCTTTGTCCTGACTTCTATTAATGAACTTCCTGTTGTCTATTCAGTCTACAAACTGATTCCAATTCAATTTTGGTATCAATTGGCAACAGCAATCGCTTTGATTCCATAGAAAATTATAAATGTATAATAGATCCTACTACCACAATACAGGATATTATTCTAATTAAAGAGACTTTCTTTCTATTTTAATATTTACATTTTTTACTACATTTCAAAATGTAAAAAAAAAATTATTAATTAGCCAAAAAATCTTTTAAAACAAAAATGGCAAAGAATGATTATATCAATTTGTAAAGGAGGTTATTGAGGATCTCTCCACTCCAAATGGAATCTGAAAAGACTATCAGTTTAATCCCAAATCGAGTTTTTTTGATGATGAAAGTGGCTGGAATCCTGTTGGTCCTAAACTCAACAATGATATAATGAAATCACTCCAACTGTTTTGTGGGTAGGTGAATGATGGGCTGAACAATTTTTAGGCTATGCCATTATAATAATTTTTAGTCCTTAGAAAACAAAATATGGTAACTAATTGTTTTTAATTATATATAACATAACATGTAACCCAAGAAGAATTGTTTACTTTTTTTTAGCATTAAATATGTTAAAAATTGAAAGGAAACAAACATTTTTAGTGGATTTACATTGTACAGTATGAGATATACAATAATAATGCTTAGTACTGTATCAACGAAATTTAGATTGTTAAAAAAGTTAATATCATAAAGATGAGAAGGGGGAAGGAATAAAAGCAACCAACAAATACTTTCAAAGCCCTATAAAGAAAGAGGCCATATAAATGTGAGGGAATAAATACATTATAATAGCACAATAGGCATAGCTTTTAACCGCACAACTTTTTTTATTTAATTGATATTTGTTATATAATAAAAATTAAATCAATAATAACTTACTCCATTACTTTTTTAATGAAGTACTATTACAAGAGTATTTAGTATTAACTACTAAGAGTATTTATTAAGTATTTATTATTAAGAGAGTATTTAATATAACAACATTAATGATTTTTTATACCAATGGATCTTGAACAGTGAAACCTTACTAAAACAAAAACACTTCCTATGGACATATTTTCAATGCCTCAATCTTAATGTATAGAAATTTATATGCCTCTGCAAAGAACAAACTGAAACCACAGCACTGTCACCCCATAAAATATATATATATATTTTAGGAACAGCAGTTTATTTAATTGTTGAATCATATTAGATTATTGTTATTTTTATATATTATGAATTGATTAAATTTGCATAGCACGAGCTAAGACCTTGAACATCCGATTTTTTGTTTACAGCGCGATTTTTATATTTCTCTATAGTTATCATTTCTTTTATATTCCGTTTGAAACTATTTTTCTCCTGGTGTATTATTTTAGGTTTATCAAATTTAAAGGTATGTTGTGTATTTCTAAAATGTGTAGTGAGAGCTGTTTGATCTGGTTTATTGGTTTTTTTTATTATTGAATCACAACTATATTTGTGTTGGTACACTCTACGTTTTAAGTATTGTTCCGATGTTCCGAAATAGGATTTACCACATTTATCTTCACATTGTATTTCGTACACGACATTTGATTTTAGCTCTAATTTATCCGAATCTTTGGTTTTTGTAAATAGTCTTGACACAGTGGCTGTGTTTTTGAAAGTAATTGCGGAGTATATAATAAAAGTAAAAAAGACGTAGAGTGTACCAACACAAATATAGTTGTGATTCAAATATAAAAACACCCAATAAACCAGATCAAACAGCTCTCACTACACATTTTAGAAATACACAACATACCTTTAAATTTGATAAACCTAAAATAATACACCAGGAGAAAAATAGTTTCAAACGGAATATAAAAGAAATTATAACTATAGAGAAATATAAAAATCGCGCTGTAAACAAAAAATCGGATGTTCAAGATCTTAGCTCGTGTTATGCAAATTTAATCAATTCATAATATATAAAAATAACAATAATCTAATATGATTCAACAATTAAATACACTGCTGTTCCTAAAAAATGGATTACTTGTTCATTGATCACAGCAATTACAATACAAACAATTTATGCTGTTTTACGAGGCAACAGATTAATGAAAAACTGATTCATTCTTTAGAACTTGTAAGTACACCCTATCTTACACAATTCATTTTACATCTATTTTAGTGTGCTGTTTGATGTTTTTTACTAAAAAGCTCATTTGTTCACTGTCAGGGCATGAATATGAGACTAACCTAGTCTCGAAATGTCGCCTGAGAAATTAATAAAGAAATAAAAGACTGAAACTCAAGATCTAAATATTATATTATTTCCATAACAGTCAAGAAAAGTAAAAACCAATATATATTTATATATATATATATATATATATATATATATATATATACATATATATATATATATATTTATATGTATGTATGTATAATATATGTATATGTAGAAAAAAATTTATGTTTAGAAATAGATATGAAATTCTAATAATATTATGGATATGTGGCATGGAATTGCTCTTAGGAGGTTGATACCTCCTATTAATATACTGATAACCTAATATATACTGATGTATCAGGTATCAGACATAATTAGTAAGTAGAAAGGCATTAATAGTTTATATTAAAGCAACTTTTAATAAGTAGTTTAATCATAAATCCTAAAATTAGAGAACAGAAATTTATTAATCCAACTTCGAAAGAACAGGGCATAGCTCTGATTATTGAAAAATTCAGATTATTGGAATAATGTCCAGAAATTAAACAAAATGTTAATTAAACAATATACCTAATATTTTAGGAAGATATATATAAAATCCGTGCAGCAGGTAAATCACTCTATCTATTGGTGAAAACCGCATGAAAATCCGTGCAGTAGTTATTGAGATTACAACAAAACACGGCTGAGGACTTTGTTTTAAAATATGTATAGAAGTATATATTTTAATTATTTCATTCGATAAAATAAAATAATACCCATACTAAAAGAATAAAAAATTATTTATGATAGAAACTGTGATATCAATTTTAAACATAAATTGATTTAAGAGATATATATAAAAAAGGCTATATGAATGATTTTAACTCGTTTCACAAATTCCAATACTTTTTTTAATTGATGAATCTCAAATGGGTGAATAATTTTGGACATTTTATCATTTGAAATCTCTTTGACTGCTTGCCTTACCAATGTTTTATACAGTGATCCTACTCTTCTAAGAAATTATTAAATTTTGAAACAAATTCACTGAAAAAACTCTCTTTATGTACATTTGTGAGAAGATTTTAGTTTTTCAAAATTTAGGATTCGTAGATCTTACAATTTTACCAATGAGAATACATTTCGTCGGCTAAGTGTGTAAACCTGCTAACTCCACTTTTGGTCCAAAATTACATTTTTATACCATCTGTTAGAGAAAAATTGGCCACATATACTGTAAAACTAGCTAAACTCAGTCTAAACGTAAAATTGGCAAAAAAGTGTGATGCGTAAAACTGTCAAATCCATTTTATTCAAATCGCGCGTGTAACTCCATGATTGATGCCACTTATATCTTATAACTTATTAACGATCAAATTTTAGTATTTTATTAGTTTCTAATAATGTAGAACATCCAATAATACACCAACCGTTTTTTTGGTTTTAACCTAAAACTGTAAAATTAAAATTTGTTGTTTTATTCATATCATTTAAATTTATGTCAAAGTGAGTTAGCAGGTTTACACACTTAGCCGACGATTTGGCTCTATAAATTCATTTTACAAAACAGAACATTTATTATCTAATCTCCTAACATATTTTTAATGGCCAGGAGCTGAGGAGCATTCTATATTAGAAACGTACATAAAAAGATTAGGGATAATGAGAAAACCTTAACCAACTCTAAATAAGAGTGTATAGTTTAAAATAATTCAAAAATAAATTATAAATAATTTTCAAATTTCAATACCTTCAAAAGTTTATATTCTCTGGAATCTTGAAATGTAGGGTAAAGATCTATGTATCGCTCCATAGCTTGTTGGGCATTAAGTACATCAACACACAAATGGCATAGAGCAGCTCTGAAGAAATATTCTTTAGCACTGTACTTGAGTAGAGAACTGTCCAAGGAAGATGATGCAATCTAAAACAAAATATACAAAACGTAATAAATAAACAAAGCTAAAGTCCATTTATAACAACGCTCACTTATCTTAGAAGTATATATTTTAATTATTTCATTCGATAAAATAGAATAATACCCACACTAAAAGAATAAAAAATTATTTATGATAGAAACTGTGATATCAATTTTATATATAAATTTAATGAATTTCATCAAGTCAAGAAATGATCTTTTGAATGTAGTAGATGCTTTTTTTTCTATTGCTTTGAATGCAATAGAAAGATAAAATATTTGTTAGCTATAGTCTTAAGTTGTATTTTATTACAATTTTTTAGGAAAAAATGGATAGAATATGGCATACGAAATCCATAGCAAGAATAATCTTTTATATTTTAAGGAAATTTCAGCTATTTGAGTCCTTTGTCTGCTATCTTTCAAAGTTTAAAACATAAATTACTACTTTATACGTCTATTTCTACAATCATAAGCCAAGAATATTGTAAGTATGACTTTATTAACTTTTCTTAAACCATTACCATTTAGTAGCACTTATATTTACAATCATGTGGTACATACATAGTGAAAAGCAGATTTTTGAAAGACATACCAGTCATTTTTTTTCTCTCTCTTTTATTAATATTAAGACATGTTTCATGTGTATTTATTTATATTATTTATTTATAATTATTTATTTATGTATTTATTTATGCATATTAAGACCGTTTCTTAATAGTAGGACATGCTCCATGCTTAAATAAGCATATTACATCTGATTTTAATAACTACAGATCAGTTTATAGAATTACATTAGAATACATTTTAGTAAAAGTTAACATTATAAGAAATTAAAAATTTCAGATTGACTAAATTGATAATTTACATGTGAGAATAAAACTAAAATTAAATTTGTAATCATAAATTATAAAATAAAATAAAATTTAACAAATATAAAAATAAACAAAATTAGTATTTTAAGCACAGCAAGAAGGTTTTATAATATTATTTATATAATTGAAAATATCAATGAATAAGTTATAAATATAATACTCTGTGGTTAGAGACAGTAATAAATAATAATTTATACACAAAAAGTTACAATTAATAAAATGAAAAACTATGTAACAAGTGAATTGCCCTTCTTAAGTCTTAGAGTTGATCAAAATCAATGTCTTTCATAAATGATATCAAGTCTATTTTAAATTTAGAGAAAATGAAGTGTTCAGTCTCAGGCCAAGTCCCTCGTTTGAGTATTATGTTTTTTATCAATTTAATTCCTTGTCGGTCGTATCGAGAACAGTCATGCAGTATGTGTCTGAAAGTGTGGGTCTGTCCATCTTCATCACCCGCGTCTCTTCTTATAATGTTAAACCGTATCAAATACGGTTTTGTGTTTCCGTGTTCTTCAAAATTGAATTGATTTGCAGTCTGAACTGTGTAATTGTTAGTAATTTTCGAGTGTTATGCAAGGAATGTATCTGTGTAGGCTGGGTGATTTTGTCGATGAAGTCCATGTAGTGTTCCATTTTTTAATTGTCTCTTCTGTTAGCTGTTTCGTGAGGTAAGATATTGGGAACTTACTGTAACAAAACAAGAGCTCACTGTTGGCTGCCTCTTTGGCTAAACGGTCTGCTCTTTCGTAGCCCTCATCCCCTGCATGTGCTTTAGCCCATTCTATCATTACCCTCTTTCCTATCGCCGTCAATTTTATCAAAGTTAATTTAATGTCATCTGTTAAAGGGTCGTGTATGTTAGTGTTTTTAATGGAATGAATGATGTACATGTTGTCAGTGTGTAAGTTACTGTGCGTGTAAGTCTGTGACGGATGTTCATTTAGAAATTCTACAGCCTTTAAAACAGCGTATTTCTCGGCTTACTTGTTTGAGCACCAGGAGCTCAATTCCCCATGTTCAATATCCCACGTTGTCGTCATCTTTGCTTCCGTCTGTGTATATGTGATACCAGTCATATAACATTGTAAATCAAATTATATAGTTTAATTAAATGGCATTGTTATAAACCAGTATTTTTTGATAAAATATGAGAAATAAAAAAAAAACTGGATGTTCTGATGGTAGAAATAAGATCCAGAAATATAAAAAATGTTATGTCATGCTAGGATTGATAAGTAAAACAATAAATAAAAAAATCCTTTTCCCTAATAATGCAAAAAAATCAAAACTAGAAATAAATTTATTATGATGATGATTCAATAAAATAAAATAAAATAATTATTTAACATTTTAGCCAATACAAAATGTCACAACTGCTAAATCATTTTGAACTTTATACAACAATAATTGATTCTATTGATTAAGAACTGTCTAAAAATAATCCATGAACATTAAACACCATTACAATTACAGTGACTCATATCCTTCATTACAGATTCTATCATAATTGTTATGGATTAGTTTTAGACAAAATAAATATCCTATTTGATTCTTCAAATAGGTCTTCTATAAAACACAACTTAAAAATTCAAAAACTTAGAATGTATATATCATAATTTATAAATATATTTATTGATTTTAATTAATCAAGAAACGATAAATGTTGGGAGACAACAGGGAGAAAAAGAAGACTTTTATGATAATAATTTACCGTCAGTATTTAAATAAACTCAAATATCAATTTATGAATAAAATAAATATAACCTATAGCAATTGATAACACTTTATCATTCATAAGCAATCTGTTAAAAAAAAATATTTTATAAAGAAATAAAATAATCTGACAAATAATACGTTTAAAACATAACAAAAGAGTTTTTCAAATGGCTGAAGAATGCCTTACATGAGCAGAAAAAGAGTAGTATCTAGAAACTCAGCATGTAAAAACTAACAAAGACTATTTGACATAAATACGCATTAAACAATTATTAAATCATATGACCATCATTATTTCAAATCTAATCATTTTCAGGTATATTCCTAGGAGCATTATGTTATTTAATGAATATTATAATACCTAATATTAAAATATTTCTTGTGAAGCATAACCTTACTCAATAAATGTGTTACTTTACATACCTGCTCATAAATTTGAATAGCTTTGTCATAGTTTTCTAACTGTGCAGCATACTGAGCCACTTTCAGCATGCATTTATTAGCAGCAGAATTACTTTCTTCACCTTTGAAATAATCCGCTGCCTGTTCGTAATGTTGAACAGCTCTTTCAAGATCAACTAATTCTGTCTCATACATTTCCGCAATAGTTTGATGATGCTTTGCAGCCATTGTGAACCTTCCCATGTCAGTATAAATTTCTATGGCCTTAAGAAGGCAATTTACACCCTCTAGAAGAACAAATAAAACATTACAACCAACGAAAATTTAATATATATTTTAGCAAGCAAAGGTGGTATCAACACCTACCATTGGGATCAGATTTTTTATAACAATTGGCAGCATCAACAAAGTTGGTAGCAGCATCATGTCTGCTCCCTAATTTTGAATAGAGATTAGCAGCTTCACAGAAAGCATTGCCAGCAGATCCCCATTTCTTAGCCATTTTAAACATATTTGCTGCCCTTTGATAACATTCAATAGCTTCTTCAACTTTTGATGAAGTACCTCTATAAAAGAAGAAATTAAATACAAATTACTTTACAAAAAAAATTATTTATAGAAGTGCTAAACAAAATAAATTCATAAAATGACTTGTCATCTATGTACATTCCATTCTTACCCAAAAAGCGAACCGAAGAAACTTTTATTGGAAGTCAACTTCTTTTCAGCCTCTGCAAGAAATTGCAGGGCTTTTTGTTCGTTGTCCGCCATTATCTTTAAACGATTTCAATAATAATAATAATAATAACGAGACACGACACCCCTGCTTATTGACAAAATGTTTACAACACAGGACGAAAGATGGCAAAATTATCGGAGAATATGATACGCATGCGCTCCCCCCTGAAGTTTGCCCTGTCACAACAACCAATCCTCAAATTTTTTAAACCAACGATATAAAACTATTTTATTAAGCTAATGTTATTAAACCTAAATTACTTAATGATTATTATAAAAACGATTATTCATAAATAAAACTACAACAGATGTTATTTATCGAGAAGTCAATGGCACAATTCAATGAGCTAACAAAATTTATATCTATATTGTCATAACTAATCATTTTCTTCAACTGCTTATATAGGTTCTATAGATTTGTCAATTACTACTTAAAATATGGCTTTATTAGATTAATGTCGATTACTATTTACAAAGATATGGCATAAATAGTTTCCTGTTTCGGATTAGCAGTTTTTGACATAAAACAAATTTGTGGCTTGAGACACGTGTACAGAATTGGCCACGTTCGGTTCTACAGTACTTTTTACTGACATCTTCTATTTAAAATAACTCTATCGTTAAAATGTAATGGTCTTAAGAATCCGCTAAAATGCAGAAAATACTGTTTTTATTTTTTTTCCAGAATGTATATATCATATAAGTCTTCACAATCTTAGCCAATCTGCTTAATTTGTGTAAAGGATATAATTTTCAACAGCATTAAGTCCTTTGTTTTTGCTAATATTTTCTTAATACATTTAGATTAGACTATTTCTCAAAATATGCAATGTTCTAGTTCTATTGTAAGTTACGTAATTTAAACTTTCCACCATTAATTCCACATGATTCTTTCTCCTCTACACATACAAACATAATGTTCCGAATTTCTGGACTAAAAAAACAAAACAAAAACCTCAAACAAGCACAGAGATTAAGTGGTAAGGACCAAATCAAATGCGCTTTTCAGGAATAATAAGAAAAAAAGGATACACATCCAGCTCCCAGTTCCAAGTTTTTTCTACTGTTTTTCTTAAAGAGGAACAACAGTTTATAAACAAGTCGTGAGAGGTTAATTGGGCAATAGTTTTCACACTCATTCTGGTTGCTTTTCTTATGAATTTGTCAATGGGACAATTCTAGTCTCCATTCAGCCGTAATTTCCTTTTCATAGGGATCTGTTGATAAAGCCGTATAATGTTTCCTACATGCCCTCTTTCCTCCCAACTACTTAAATTGAGGAGATATCATCTCTCATGTACGCCAGTGCTTCCTTTATTTCTGGATACTGTCTTCCATATATTCTTTTGGTTCTTCCAAGCTTATCCCCCTTGATCCGGGAGGTATTACTCGTTAAAGTTGATTATCATTGTGGTAAATAAATACCTTTAAAATCCTATCAATTGTTTTGATTATAACCCCTGCTGAATCCTCTATATTCGTGACTGGCTTTATTTTCACATTACGCGTTCAAAAAACACAAGAATTTTCTTCTTTTTCACAAGACTCGTTACTTCCCTTACTGTTTTCTTTTTTTTCCTTAAAACTTATTTTCAATTTGCTTTCCAAAGTCTTTCCAGAGTTTTGCCTTGTCATTTCTTACAATCGTATTAGCTCCATTTGCGTACATTAAATATTATTCCAATCCCTAGGGTTTCTTTTTGATGATTTCTCTATTGGCAGAAGTGGACCGAGGTTCGATTTCCACGCTATTAGATAACAAGAGCAATAAAAAAGTAAAGATAAGAGATGATGAAATGTACACAAGAATAAAAATGGAACACTGGTTCTAGGATTTTTATAAAATACGTATTCCAAATGTCCGACCAAGCATTTCCAAAAACTGATCATCATCCATCGATTCTCCATTAATTCTGACTATTATTAACTGTTTGGTGCTTCAATATAATCAGTCATTACTTTTTGGAGGAGGGGTTTGTTTTGATGACCGTGATCTCCGACCGATACATACGCATGCTGGAGACTAATTTACTCCCTAAATTTTATGGAATCAATATAAAGGATGTTTCGTTCCAATAAAAAGAAGGTCACAACTTAACTTTTCAAATTTGACATTTGATTGGAATTTCGAGCGAATTGTTCCCTCAATGATTGATTTCTGTGAAGAGTGACTTGGGATTGCCGGCATGCCTCTTGTTATACTTCGGGGCTTTACAATCCTTGAAGAACCATATCAACTAATAATTAATGTCTTCTTAGGTATAAAGCGCCTCCTGTGGTCTTAGGTCGCCTTACAGCGTAATCTGTTTTTTATGCCCGTTCAAAATTTTACCTAATTCTGAATTGCCTAAGCAGAGTCTATATTTGACTATAATAGGCCATTTATGTTTTAAGCGTTCAATTAAATATAAATTTGACGTTTCTTTGGATTTAGAGTATGATTATGCATAAAACATTCAAAGCTTTTTGATGGATGAGAATAAAGCACTCGAGTTTCGTCATCAACATATCCCTCTTATTTTAAGGAACTTATATTCTATCCATTCATCTATAACAAACAGTTTTATTATGATTTAGATGAACATATATAAATTTTGTATCTATGCTAGCGTTTCCTCGTGTGTTTGAATCTTAATATTGTTTTTCTTGGCAAAGTACATAGCTGGAACTATAATTATCTTAAAGGCTTTATTAAATATGTGCTTTCAAGAAATTTAAACGCAAATAATAATATTTTATTTTCAAGACAAATATTCGGACCTTACAGTTTCAATATTAGTGCTGTAAGATAAGTGCCACGCTGTAAGATAACAGGGCAAAATGTTTCACCCGGATTCTCGATTTAAAATCGAATTGAACTCAATAGTAAGTTTGTTAAAAATTCAGTCAATCTTCTTATCAATGTAACGACGTTGTTAAAGATATTAATCAAGTCGATCTTTGATGGCTTGATTGTCAGTAATGTGTATTTTTTTATATATTATTGTAAATCCTAATGTGCTTTCTGTTTTCGTGCTACGATGCTTACATGTCAGCTGTAAGAGTATGACGTGGTTTTAATCAAACATTTTCATTAACTGGGACGATACATGTATTTGAATTACAGTTCTATTGAGCCTGGTTAGAATAATCAAAAAATAAATATGACATTTTACAATGAAAATCCTGTCCCGAAAGGGCCACCAGATTTATGTTTTGATACAAGTTCATTTATTAGGGTATGTATTCTTTATAATATATAAATTCAATGTTTTTGTTATATTCTTAATCCTTACTTGTATTACTTTTCCTTTCGAAGGATTCTTTCTCAGTTGACCAATTTCTACAAGATCATAGGAATAAAGCTACATTGGAAATTATGAGAGATGATCTGGGATTATATTTGAAGGTTCTCAGATCAGCAATGATTGATCTTATCAATAAGGATTATGCCGATTTTGTAAATTTATCGAGCAATTTAATCGGTTTAGATAAAGCAATAAATGATATACAGTTACCCTTGGGGCAGTTACGTGAGGAATTATTGGTAATAGTCCATGAACAATCCTTTTGTTAATTTAACTATCATAATTATGTCTTACATAATTAAATATGATTAAATTTTAGGAAATTCGTCAGAGTTTAGATGGTGCTGCTGAAGAAATTTCTTCCCAACTTTCGTATAGGAGAGAATTGAGAGAACATAAAAGGAGTCTCAGAAGTTTAAGTCGTGTACACACTTCTTTAAAAAAACTACGTCTGATTTTATCTTCTGTAGAAGAGAATGGAAAAATTGAAATTCAGTTATTAGAACGTGTCATTTCAGAATACAGCCATATTCAATTTCATATAAACCGATGCAAGAAAGACCTCTCAGATCAAGACAACCAGGTACTATTTAGAGCACCTAGTTGAAGATTATTATTAATGTTAGGATTTTATGATGTTTTCATATTTTAACATTGTTTACTAGGTCAGATATCTGATGCCTACTATTTACTAACAAAGCTATTTACTAATAAGATCACTTTATTTTTTTAAATTTTCGTTTGAATGGACTTTGTTAAGTTTGAAATATTTTAGTTTTGGATTATACCAAACCATTATATAGTTTCTATTTTTATTTCAGGTATTTGATAAGGTTGGAAGAACATTGGTCCAGTGGGTAGATAATCTTTTTCTTGAAGCTTTGTATAACGGTGAAAAAGGAAAAAATGAACTGCTCTGTGCATTATCACTTTATCAGGCATTAGACAAACTAAGTTCTGCTGAAAGGTAACTATTTGTCTTATAAATTCACTATTTTTTAAATGTTTCAATTTTTATTGAAGTTCGAAATTGTTACGATAAAATCCTGTGATTCATCTGGTGCCCTTACTGGCTTACTTCATTTGGAATACTTGCTACAAAGATTTTATTGCTATATATTGTATTATTATATATCAATATCTATTTTTCTAGACTCTACCGTAAACAGGTTTCTTCAGCAATGGAAAATCTAATCTCAGAAGAAGCACTTCGTTCTTCTTCTACTGGTTTACCGGGTCTCTACAATAGAATATTGTCTTTTCTAGACACAGAAATGAAATGTTTATGTGAAATTTCTGCAATTTTTAACAAGTAAGTTCGTTAATCTGTGGATGTGATTTCGTGCATGAGGAAAATTAGAATTGCAAGGTAATAATGTACTAAAAAGTAAAACTAACTTTTAAATAAAGGCTCATATTATGTTAGAAGAAATTGGAAGTAGAAAGTAAATAATTATTGTTTACAAACCAAATGCTCACTATTTTAGTTGTTCGTTATTCAAACAATGTATAAAAACAAAATTAATGAACTTATATTTTATTTTATTTCTTTAAACATAAATGCAACTCGAGGCTACGCCACCTAGACAATGGGCAGAAAATGACTTGTCTAGAATTACTATATTTATGGAGACTTAGCTTTGCTACTGAATATGTTCTTTTAAACAATTTTCATGATTATTTTAATTATAAAAATGATTTAATCAAGAATAAAAGTTTTATCCTATTAAGGAAAAATTAAGTAAATAATTTATTGGTTTCTCTTAAAAATAACATGAATGATTTAATTGCAGGAATTCTAGAAAAAACAAATGTGATTTCTTTTTGAGAAGTTTTTGGCCTGAAGTTGAAGAAAGGCTGGAAACAAATTTGACTTCTATTTATTCACCAGGAGATCCTGATATATTTTATCAAGTTGGTGTTAATTTATAGACTATGTTTACTTTAGTACAATTTAGGTGTTAAAATAGTTTCAGTATACTAACAAAGTTTCTATTTTACTATTTAGAAATATACTGAAACATTAGCATTTTTGGAAAAATTGTTAAATCGCAGTGATTCTTCCCATTCAATACAAGAACTACAAGCACATCCTAACTTTCTTCATTTTATGGAACGATGGGATTTACATTTACCTGTGTACTTCCAGATCAGGTAAATATATTGTTATTTGACGTATTTTACATTCACAATAATCTAATGGTAATAGGAAATATTAGTCCTTTGGAAATACTAGCAAGACATAGAAATAAGGAGTGGGATTACTCATTACTCTCATCCCCCTATGTTCATGACCTTGAGTACTTCCCATTGTATGCTGTATGATATTCTTCATTGTTGTAATCAATTTTCTATTGTTATATCTTACATAAATTAAACTTTACAGGTTTCAAGAGATTGTAAGGGATTTAGAAATGTCTTTTCAAAGCGAAGATTGGTTGTCTAAATCAGGTAAATGGAAATTAGTCGCCACTGAAACTGTTTGGAGATCATTAAACAAATGTTGGGAAGAAGGTATTTTTCTCAGACCAATAGCTCACAAGTTTTGGAAACTGAGTTTACAAATAATATCAAGATTCACTAGATGGACGAAGAGTTTTGCTCATAATCCAGTTAGTAGTTTTGTGCTGTTTCCATATTTTTTGTTTGTTTATTTCTATTTTCCTCTCATAATTTTTAATGACTTTCAGGATACCCCGAAAACAGCTGATGTCGATTTTTTGGTATTTTTATATAGTGATATACAACAGCTTCTCTCTTTGTTACCAGAATTAAAAAAAACTGTCATTGATAAGTTATTCAAAGTCAGTGAGCACACTCTGCAACTGCTAGCACGTAATTATGTTTTATTATCTTTTTAGACTGCTGATTTCTCATTTGCTACAATTATGTTGTATTTTTAAATTACCATCGTCTTATATATCATATATTTACCATCATATAGTATTATACATGTCTTCTGGATTAAATTGTTGGTTTGTTCATTTAAGTTCACTTTATGCTGCTATGGCTAATCGAGTGATGCTACATTGGGAGCTCTGAAGTTTGCCTATCCAGGTTTAATAAGGATAGGGATTTTTAACGAGTACCTGACATTGTACAGGCTCGGGACACCCGTTTAATGTCCCTTCTGAAGGACTGCGTTACTAAGAATTTTTTACTCCCTTTAAAAAATCCTAGGGCCACCTGTTGGGTTATGAACCAGCGATCTTGGGCTTAGTAGGGATTAAATTGAATTACAAATATAAAAACTAATATGTTTTACTTACTAGTATACCACTGTAAAATGTAGCCATCCTGTAATTATACAGGAAGATAGAATTAGCATTCATTTATGTGATTTTCCTTCAACATAAATATTAGCAATGATTTAAGTTCAAAATACAAGGAATTACTGTACTTTATTGATCTTTTGATTGAAGTTAAATACCCTATTTATTCCTTAAAATTAGTATGATTGAAATGATTTTTTTGATTTATAGGTAGGAGATTTAACTAGCTTTTGAACAGATATGAAATACATATCTTTTTCGACTCAGGGGGTTCTCAATCATATATCGGTTGAAAAACTGCATATCAATATTTTTACTCAACTTCTTTTCCTAGTAGTAGAAAATAAAACATGGCTTCTATGTCTTGTATCCTAGATCTTTGTTATTAAAGTTCGATTTAGCTGTAGTTTTTTTTTTTATAATGATTTAATTGCACTGCAAATAATTAAGAAGAAAAATGGGTACTTTTTGAGTTATGTACAAACAAAATATACGGAGGACGACTGCCAGGACCGGGAAAAGTGGAAGAAATCATTGTCACCTTACGACATATGACAATTGTTGTAATAAACTCGTAAATAAAAAAAAAGAAATCTTTTCAACATAATTTTGTTTTCCCCCATTTTCTGAAGGATTTAATTGATGTATGAATAGTAAAAGGCTTTATATAGAAGACTTGGTAAGTGTCTTTTAAATCATTTTCATGCTGAAGTCCATAAAAAAACTCATATTTCGGATATCGCACACAGGATGTCCAATTGAATGACTCTTTGTGATGAAAATCACATCACTCACAAACCAATGAATATAAAAAAATATTTTGGACTCAGAGGGTTCTAAAACAGATCTGTTGAAAATTGCATATTAGAACTTTGACCTGGTAATAATAATAATTAAATAAACACTAGGTTATGTTGTATTATGGCGTGTATCCTAGCCTTCTTTATTTAATAAAAGATCCAATGTGTTTTTATTTTTTTCTTAAATATTCACCATTTATGTCATTATTGATAATTTTAGGAAACTGTTAAATAATTAAACAATTTAATGTTTCAGAAAGTTTAGAAGAAAGCGGCTGTGAACTGGAAAGCCAATTAGAATTATTAAATGAAGCTATCATCAAAGCATTAAGTGGAAACAGTATGTTACTCATCAGGCAGGTTAATGACATTCCTAGATTGTTCAGACGGACGAACAGAGAGCCACCAACAAAGCCTTGTACCTATGTTGTTAACATATTAGAAACTCCTGGACAGTTTTATGAGAAACATAAAAATCATTTGAAGACTTCCTTTTGGCTGACTACAATGTTTTCTATCATTACTAAACAGTAAGATATTTTAATTTATTTTTTTCACTTTTTTAATAACACATTGAGGCCGGCCATACATGTAGAGGTGTAATGAAAAGGTATACCTCATGAAAATCAGGTCAAACAGCACAAATTTGTCAACTTAGCTACTAGTTTTGTATATGCATCTCCATTCACGCAGAGATTAGGTCACCTCAGATTTAGAAAATATAATTTCTCCATACTGTGAGTTTACCTCCAGAGGTCTGTCTGTTCATGTCTGGAGTTTTATTGCACGTAGTGGCACACAACAAGGTTTACCTCTTGAGGCAGACAGTACAGGTAAATGTCTGTGGTACACTCCTACATGTATAGCTGGCCTGAAAGTGCTAGTAAAATTTTGGGGTATGGATGTGATCCTCGTTGAAAGGAATCCAATACAGCATTAAAAGGATTATTGTGATTTATAGGGAGTGAGATACCTCAGTACGTAGGGTACTGAGTTATTAATCCCAAGATTCCATTTTTGAGACAGGCAGTGGCCGATAGACTGTGGATCTGAAGACCCTTCTGGGAATTACTCCATCTTAAATCTGGGAAAAATCTGATGGTTGAGAATGATGTTAATAAATCACTTCCCTGCTGAGCCATTGACATAGAACAAGTCCCTACTATATGAACTGAATACCCTTCATGGGTTGAAGTTTATAATATGAATAATATTATAAAAAACATTGCTTTCCTATGGAAGAAGATGGTAATTCAAAAAATGTCAACAAGAAGGCTGGTCACTGGAATCATTCTGCCTTGAAGTTTTGTCTGAAAACCCCATCACAAGTTCCTTAAGGTAGAAACACAGATATGAGGGTTGCCCTCCAGGACCGCTAACCATTTATAATTACTTAATTAAGACAATTATTTAAAATATCACTCCCTAGTTTTATTTGTAATAATCAAGATAGCACTATGTAGTGCTTTTGGCAAGCATCATAATGGTAATAAGATTTGCCTTAGAATCACAACTGAGGTGGTTCCAGTGTCTCCTAAATAAGTTGTATGGATTAAGTTTTTGTATGTCTAAAAAATTAGTTTTACAAAGTACTAACTTACATAAATTTTATTCTTTTTATAGGTATTACTCTTCTGTTTCTGATGTACTCGATTCAGTGCAAAAGACAGAAGAGAGCTTGCGTAGATTAAAAAAGGCAAGAGACAGATCAAGTAATCTTGTTCCAAATGACAGAAGAGTCGAAGATGATAACAAGATAAGATTACAGTTGCTTTTAGATATTAACGCTTATGTTAAAGGGGTAATTTTTATTTATTTATTAGTCTTGTTTAGTTTATATTTACGTCACATAAAATGTGAGCTTTTATGCTAGAATAAACATGGGTGTCCAACATCCTTGAAGACTCATAAGAGTCATGTTTGAAAAACACCCGGTCACGGGAATTCGCAGTTGTTCATTCAATTCAATTTTAGATGGTTGATATAAGTTGGCCATAACTTTCCTATCCATGAGCAAAAGCAAATAAAATAAAGACATACTTGTAGCTTTAATTTTATTCAGAATTCTATCCAGGCGAAATCTTTAAACTATGCTTTGATTTTGTATGCTGAGTTGCTGGACACCCTGATAAATAGAGTAGGTATTAATCCAATAACAATTTATGAGAATATATGAATCAGTTAGCAGAATAAAACTTTAATTTTGAAGTTTTTTCAGGCTTACAGTCCTTGACTATAAACTATTCTCAACATCCAAAGCTTAAAAGGAGCTAATTTAAAATATACCATTTTTAAAATGAAACTTCCTCAATGAAATTGCATTCAGAAATGTCTAGAAGCATGTTTTGATAACTTCATCAAATCATTTTTATTACCGAAATATGACATTTCATGTTAAATTACCAGAAAATGTTCTATGAAGTAATATTAATTACCAACAATTGTATTTTTTAGATAGAGGCATTTGGAATCAATAAAATGGACATTGAAAAGCTTACAGATTTGCTGCTTTTAGTCGAGGCCACACAGAAACCATAGTATAAACTAAAAAATATTGTTACAAGTTTGTCTATGAGCCATTTTAAGTGCATTATTTGTATATATATTATATATTCAATATAGTTTTGAAATAAATATGTTCATACTTATTTTCCCAGCATTACCTTATTATTTTTAGTTTAACAACCAAACTGGTATCGGATAATGGCCTCCACCAGGAGCTTTCAAATGACTGTCTCTTGGAGCTATGTCATTGGCCTAGAATGTTGCTCCGTCAACCCTCTTCTCCTATCTGTTTGGGGATTGATTTTCTTCCAAAATCTAAGAGTTTTTGCTCATGTAGTATTCTAGGTTTCACAACCAAACAGAAGACTGGGTGTATTGTCCTCTGGTACAGATGCTGCTTCTGGAGCTCCTCTGCAGAACTTCCTTTTCCATAGATAGAAAGCATCAACTCCTATTATCCTAAAATCTTGTTCAGAGGCATTGTCTAGTCACTAAAGAGCAAAGATAGACTAAGTCCTTAGTATTCTCAATTTGATAACTAACGCTTGATGGCTTCTCCTGAAACCGAATATGTGATTTGACTTCAAAGCCAAGTCCTTCTTGTAATGAACTAAAATTTTTATTTAATAAGAAACTTATTTCATTATTGACCACTTACAATAATGAAATTACTTATTACAATCAACTAAGTTTTTTGTCGTAATAGGTTTGATTGATCATTTTAATTTATTAATCTTATTTGTATGTGATTTATTCCCCTTAGATATGTGTTTGTATACTTATTTAGTTCAAAATATAATTTTTCTTAAATCAATACATTTTTAAAAGTGTCAATAAGTTTTAAGCTTGTACTCGAAGGAAAATCCACCTTACAAAAAATTAAAAATGGCTCTCAGAATGGAGGCTAAAGTAACAATAAAGATATCTTTCTCCTTGAGTAAGTAGAAGATGGCACACCTACTAATCGTTTTTACAGTTGGAATCTGCAATTAAAATATAAGAATATCATATATACTATATCTGCAGCCCCAGTGAATAAGTAGTTAAGTCGAACTTAGTTCAAAATGAGTGTCTTATATTTAAGGAAGCGGAATCGTGTTCTCATACAGCATAAATCAGGCTTAGCTTGAAATGGAGTTATTGCTTACATTAAAACTCCATTTCAAGAAAAAACTACGAGAATGACACGATCCTGCTTGCCGCAATATAATATACTCTCTAGACAAAATTCGACATAACCACTTATTCACAGCGGCTACACATATAAAGCTTTAATGGTTTTGTTTATTTTCTTAAATGTTAAATAAAACTAAAATGAACAAATTTGTTAGCTCCTTGCCTGAAAAAATGGCTAAAATAAAAAATACTATATTTATTTATTTACAAATTATCATAAATTTAGAATAAATAACTGGAGGTATAACAATCAACAAATTCTAATCATTAATACATATGTTATTCATTCATCTCTGCAGCCTTTCTTTTACTTTCTTCAGCCTCTCTCATCTTTTTTAGCACCATCAATTCGAAATATGCATCGGCATCGTCTTGATCATAATTTTTAGCCTAAAAAACAAAATTTTATTTAAGTTTATAACTGGCAGTCATTGAAATTTCAAAAAATTTTAGAACAAATTAGAAAAGGGGGTTCTTGATTACATTTCATGATTTGAGTAGCTTTTAGGAAAAAAGTGAGTACTTACTCAACATATTTCAAGCACTTTCTAAAATTAAGCAGATTTTGTCAAAACATGAGTTGATTAAAAAAGTACTTAAATTAGTGAAATTCTTTTCTCTATGGTAAAAAATAAAGGAATATTTTTCATAACATATTTCTCCAAAATTCAGGTCTATTACCAAAAAGGGCTTCACTTTTTGAAATATCGATATTAAAGTCATGTAATCAAGTATTGATTTATTTCAACAGATAAATATCTTTGGTATTAAGCTAATTATTATAATATAGTAATTATTATTATTTTTATTACTTCTTACATAGTATTTCACCTACAAGTTTCAAAAACTATTTTTAAAATAAGATACAAGCCCTTACAACATATAGATTTATTTTAAAATAATAAAAAAGTCAGTTGATATTTAGTAGGTTATCGATCAAAGTTGTTGATAATAAAAATAACTATTGTGCAAATATATATTTGTTTATTTTAATATTTCATGTATCCCTGATCCTGAGATCAATTATTAGGTCAACAAAGGTGCTAATCTATATGAAAATATTATTGATTTCATGATAGCTCACTCAGCTATCTATTTATTTTAAAAAATTCAGCTATCTTCAATATTGAGCCACTAAATTCATTTTTGTTTATTTGTATATTTGTTAAATTTATTTATTTTTTCATTACATAATTTAGGATTACAAGTTTAATTTTGATTTTATTCTCAGAAATTATCAATTTAGTCAAACTATAAATTTTGAATTTCTTGTATTGTTAAATTATACTAAAATGTATTCTGTAATTATGATACCAAATTGATCTGTAATAATTAAAATCACATGTAATGACATGTAATATGCTTACTTAAGTATGAAGCATGTCCTAATATTAATAAACGGTCCCTCCATGGGGTTACCATGGGGGGAACAAAAAAAAAAAAAAAAAAAAAAATATATATATATATATATATATTGATCTTAACATTGCTATTACCTTACAATTTAAAAAGTAATAACATATAGCACCGGAGCTAATTAAAAAACTAAATATCATACAACTCTTTTATATATAAATTTTTTTTTAAATTAATACCTTTGGAAGATTGTAGATAGGCCTGTGGCTATTGCTGTTAGATGTTTCAGCTGAAGGAAAAAGTCTACTTTGAATTCCTTCAAAATTAATAAATGGCTGACGGTATGTCAAATTTGTCTCCATCATTTTTCTTTTCAACTGAGTGGGCGGTTCACCTGTTAGCCAAGTCAAAGTCAAAGGATTGTTTATTAAACCTTTCTCGAGCTGCAATGCTTTTATCTGTTGCACAAAAGAGGCATGGTAATGAAATAAAAGTTGAGTATTAAATAAAAACAATAAGAGCTACTTTTTTTCCTATCTTTTAATAACAAATTCAATACTTATCAGCATAATTAAACAATGAAATGCAAGCTATAGTTAATATCTTTACACCATACTTGTCCTTCAAAGTTCTTTTAAGTAGGCCAACAAATATTAAAACTATATAATAATGAGATGTAATTAATGTGTAGATATAAATGTTAATGATTATAAAATTCAGATTAGATTAAAACCAATTAAATATTTAACTCACAGCAGCATCTGCTTTGACGAATTCCACAAGTGCACTTCCTTTCTTTTTTTGAGAAACAACAATTGTTTCTACATCCCCATACTAAAAAACAAAACAAATATTTTTAAACATTAATATCTTTATTCAATCAATATTCACTCATCGTGATTTATTAATTAGTAAATAAGTGATTTGTTCTGGTAAAATCTTCAAATCAAACAGTACTGGACCTTCATTCAGTTCTTATCAGTATCTTGGATTATTTCCTTAAAAGTCAACTGCTAAAAATAATTAATTTTTTTTTTAGGCTTTTCTGAAGAGGCAATCGAAAGCTGTGTAAGTCACCACTATATATGTCATGGAGCTGATGTTTAACTTACATGTTCAATATATAAGTTATGTATGCTCAGGACAAGGAGTGGGTTCACGCAGAATGAGGTGGAAACCTTGAGGGAGTTGGCCGATAGTCACTTTCTGGGATGTAGCGTGCGAAGTTGCTCCAGTTGACCACATTGTTGGCACGGACGGACATTGTTGGAGGCATCTATGGGCCAAGGCTAAGATCATAAATATGAACTCCCTCAAATGGGCAATTGACTCCTTCAAGCCCTACTGAAGCAAGAATTTCCGGGGACTAGGACCTACCTGCTTGAACTTCTAAGAGGCAGCCTAGTGTAGGGAAATCCTGTGAGGTTGCACTTTTTTAACATGACAAGTCTGGAGAAATCCATGAAACAGGGCAAAAGTAAAATAGACATCTTTGTGGACATAGAAGGTGCCTTCAACAGAACACCCTACAGTACCATAGGTAGGGCTTTGAGGTAGGAGATTGAGCCAGTTGTGTGCAGATGGATTAACTCCATGCTGGAACACAGAACTCTAATCTCTGAACTTGGTGACAACAAACCGTGGATAAAGCCCACTGGAGGCTGTCTGCAGGGAGGTGTTCTATCTGATGCTTGGTGGCGGATTCTCTTCTGTCAACAATCAACGGAACAGGCATCTATGCACAGGGGTATGCGGATAGTGTAACTATTCTTATAGGTGGCAAACATCACTGTGTAATCGCTGATCTATTTAAGAGAGTAACCAACATTTTGTCGTGCTGGTACTTGGACAATGGTTTGAGCATCAACCCGCGCAAGATAAATGTTCTGGCATTTACGAGAAAGCGGAATGTGGGGATAAGATCACCAATGCTCATTGGAATCCAGTTACGTTGGAACAGCAAAGTCAAATACCTAGGCTTGACACTGGATGACAAACTGAAATGGAAACAACACGTGGTTAACACGACTAACAGATGTCTGTGGCCTTACAAAAGTGCGGTGGGAAATTCTTGGGGCTTCACGCCGAGAATGATCTATTGGCTATATCACTGCCATTAGACCCATTGTGACTTATGCAGCCCATTGGCCTGTCTAATGATGACGGGTGCTATGAGGACGACTCTGATTGCTACATTGCCCATTGGAGATGGTGCTTGGACTCCGGCGATTAACATTGGAACTTGAGTATCAAGCCAGGGTCTCTATAGTTGAGGTTCAAAAAATGTGTTAAAAATAAATCAAAAACTATCGATGTTTAGCATATCAATCGGATCACCGCAAAGTTAACGTAGATTTCTGAGCAGTTTATTTAGGTAAATGAGAATAATTCTGAAGCTTGTTAAATATTTTTTTATTAGTTTAATCTTCGGTTTGTTCAATTAAAACAGTTTTTGTAAGTATACTTGATTTAAATATTATACAAATGGCATTGCCGCCCCCAAATGGCGTCTCCCGCCATATTTTATCACTAGTGACAGAGGCATCCAGGGAAGAGGACTTCCTAAGTATTCTACTCTACTTATGGATGTGCCAGAGAGAGCATCTCCATATTTCATCTTCTCGAGTACGAGGCGTCCAGAAGACAGGACCTCTCCAGTTAATATTACTCGCTATAAATACGTCTAGGGAAGAGGATCTCCCAAATTATTCTATTCTACCAGTGGCAGCTTGGGTGCAAGGATCTTCAAATTGTCAAGAAGAACTGTTCAAGACAGAGATTATATGATATACCTGTAAGTGTTTATTTGAGTCATTGTACTGTAAAAATTGTGTTGTCATTTAAGATTTGTTATAGTTCTCACGAATTTAAAATAATTATCATTGACCCACAGAGATTTCATTTTAATCAAATATTGTTTTGTTTTATTTTTGTAATAACTTAAATTTTGTAATAAAAAAAAAAATTAACATTGATTTTTAATTAACTATCCATAATATTATATATCTAAAAGATTAAATTCTTAACATATTTCATCTCAAATACCTAGGCTTGACGCTGGACGACAAACTGAAATGGAAACAACACGTGGTTAACACAACTAACAGATGTCTGTGGGCTTACAAAAGTGCGGTGAGAAATTCTTGGGGCTTCAAGCCGAGAATGATCTATTGGCTGTATATCACTGCCATTAGGGCCATTGTAACTTATGCAGCCCATTGGCCTGTCTAATGATGATGGGTGCTATGAGGACGACTCTGACTGCTACAATGGAGATGGTACTTGATGGTGGAGATGGTGCTCCGGCCATTAACATTTGAACTTGAGTATCAAGGATCCATCCAGGGTCTCTATGTACATGCTGCTTAAACAGAACATAATCCCAGCAGTCTCGGTTCTCTGCATCTCGAGGGAATTGTCCACTAAAATTGAGGCAGACTGCATCCTAGCTAAGCAATCTGATTTTCAGATTTGTGACTCAATGTCACCCAATTATATGGTCAAAATTGGCACATCAAAAAGGCACAGGTCCTGCAACGGCATCAATTGCTACACAAATGGATCTCTTACAGCTACTCTTCAGTAATCTGAAGTACTTGCCATAAACTACTGTGCACAGTCACTGCGGATGAGCGGATGTCACTTTGAAGGATTACGTTCTTCACCGACAGTCAAGCTACCATATGTGCACTAAGTGGGCATAGCACAAACTCACACTGTACTGCTATGCAGCTCTTAACAAACTAGCGGAGAACATCAGGGTTAGCATTGAGTGGGTTCCTGGACACTATGGTATCCCTGACAATGAAGAAGCTGATAGACTGGCCAGGCTAGGATCAGACAAAATTCTGTGCACTTCCAAACCAGTATGTGGCATCAGTATCAGCTACACTAAGCGTAGAATAAAATACATCTACCTCAGGAAAATGAACCAACATTGGTGCAGACAAAGAGGCTTAAGACATTCCAAATTATTCCTTGATAGCTTCAATGAGAAGATGTGTAAAGCTCTTCTGGATCTGGACAGTGTAGCACTAAAAACAATCATAGCGGCAATCACAGGGCATTGCAGACTCAACGCTCACATGCTCAGGGTGGGACTGGTGGATGTCCCCATATGCCGCTTTTGTCGTACAGCGAACGAATCACCCTTTCATGTCATCTGCCTATGTGATAGGTTTGCAACCTTTGGTCAGTATAGAGTCACCAACCCTAGGCAGTTCGAATTAATTAACCCAGCAAGCATACTTAACACATTAACGCCATGTGCGGCACCGGTGCGCACGACCTGAGTACTCGCTTGGGCCGCGTGTTCACATATCCACAGGCAACCTTAATTAAAAATTACTTAAAATTACTTACTGGAGCCGCGCGATCACTGGTGCACACACGGAAAATTAAGGTTGCCTGTGGATATGTGAACACGCGGCCCAAACGAGTACTCAGGTCGTGCGCACCGGTGCCGCACATGGCGTTAATGTGTTAAATTAGTGGGTCTGGCTACTTTGAGATTGTAATAATCGCATACAAATGGGGCGCACGATAGATCAACTAATGGTCGCAGTGCAACTTCATGCCCACCCAAAAAAAAAAAACATGTTCAATTAATAGTTTTATTAGATACTTTGATAACAATGAATAAATGAAAAAACAAATTCATAATGTTCAATTTATTTAAAACAATCAACTAACAAATTAATGTAAACAATTGATAACAACTATATTTTACTACCTCCGCAGGAACTAGTCCAGTGTCCAGTCTAGTACATGTGCCAGGCTAGTGGGGATTAACAAACCCCCGGAATCCCGAGTTCAGTACATGGCTACACAAAACAGAACAGTAAACACAACAATTATTCTGACATAAGGTCATGTACAATACACATCACAGGGCCACTTACCCCTTTCTTTACAAGTAGTTTCATAAACTATCTTTGTAACCATGATCAGCATCAATAAATATGTTATTCAATAATTATTCTTATTTAATAAACAACTCCTGGTCAGTAGCTATGTTTACTTTTGGAGAAGAGAGGGAAATGTCTCTAGTTCAATAATGATATAAAATTACTAAATATTAAGTACAACAATCTCAGAGTAGCATCCCATTTTAGTATTTTAATATATTAAGATCAAAGGATCTGATTTTTCATTTAGATCATAGTTTGGGCAGTGAAGCCATTATAGCACGACTATTTTAAAAATATGAAAGGATTAATAATTCAACTTGCTTATTCTATAGTAAATTTATCAGAAATAATGTAATCACACCATCACAAAATGGTTAAACAACAGAGAAACCGTTTAAGATAAGCCAAGTTCTAGAAATTACATTATATGATGACTGCATAATTAATGCCATTGGAGCGAGGTATCTCAGTACAAAGGGTGCTGAGTTACTGATCTCTATGTCCTGATGTCGAGACCCACTGTGAAGAATAAATTATTCTGTGAACAATTCTTCAATTCAACCAAAGGAGGAAAAGGGCATGGGAGAGTAAGCAGATGGAACATATAGAGGAAAGGCAGCAATTCTTCCGGAAAACATATGAAGGGAAAAACACATATTCAAATCCAAGGCAACCTGCTGCAAGAATGAAGACGGAACCCTCCTTACCCAAAGAGATGAGGTCCTTGAGAGATGGGTGAGATTCTTCAAAAAATCACTGAGTAGAGAAGAACCCGTATTCGAACAGAATGAGGGGGAGCCTGTGGAGGATGCAGAACCCCCAGATGACGATGAGCTCGATGACGCTATTGCCTAACTAAAAAGTAATAAAACCCCTGGAATGGATAGTATCCAGTCAGAGCTCTTGAAGTATGGTGGAGAAGAATTAAAGAAAGCACTAAAGAACCTCATCCTCGACATATGGAAAGAGGGGCGGATGCCTATTGAATGGAGTAAGGCACTCATTTATCCGATCCATAAAAAGGGAGACAAGACAGAATGTGAAAACTACCGAGGAATCACACTGTTATCTTGCGCATATAAGGCTCTTTTGAACATTTTATTTGCAAGGCTCTCACCACATGCAGAGAAAGAGCTGGGGAACTATCAAGGAGGTTTTAGAAGAGGGCAGTCTACGGTGGACCAGATATTCTCACTAAGGATGATTCTGGAGAAATGCAAAGAGTACAATGTGATCACACACCACCTATTTGTAGATTTTAAAGCAGCCTACGATAGCATTGACCGCAATGAATTATATCGAGCCTAAAAGATCTGAATATACCCCAGAAGATTATTCGTCTTGTGAAAATTACTATGCAAGGGTCAAAATGTCTTGTAAAAGTCGAATCAGATCTTTCACAAGAATTCCATACAGATGCGGGAGTGAGACAGGGAGATGGCCTCGCCTGCCTACTCTTCAACCTTGGAGCAGAAATGGCCATAAGAAATTCTGGAATTCAGGTAGATGGAACCCTGTTCAATAGACTAGTCCAAATCCTAGGGTATGCCGATGACTTTGACATTATGGAAAGATCTAAAAAGGCGCTGAGGGAAGCTTTCTTAGCACTGGAAGAGGCCGCCAAGAAACTTGGGCTTAATGTCAACATACAGAAGACCAAGTATATGCGAATAGGAGGAACCTAGGAATAAGAGGATTACTTCGAAGTTGGTCAGTACCAAATCAATTGTGTGGACAGCTTTGTCTACTTAGGCGAAGACAGAAATTAACTCACAAAATGACATGTCTCAGGAGGTAAGAAGAAGAATTAATTCTGCTAATAAATGCTATTACAGCGTATGGAAGCAACTAACTAGCAAGTTCCTTTCTGAGCCGACAAAGCTGCTGATCTACAAAACCCTGATTCGCCTGGTACTCACATATGGCTCAGAGGCCTGGGCTCTAACTAAGGCAAAGAGAAAATGCTCTTAATCTTCGAGAGGACAATCCTTAGGAAGATCTTCGGTCCAATAAAAGTGGGAGGAATATGGAGAAGGCGATACAATAGGGAGATATATGACCTCTATAAGACCTCAGATATTGCCAGAACAATCAAACTTGGCTGACTACGATGGGCAGGACACGTGGCACGGATGGAGGACACTCGGATTCCCAAGAAGATTCTCAATGAGGGAATCCATGGCACACGGAGAGTTGGTAGGCCAAATGTGAGGTGGATGGAAGCTGTGGCAGAGGATGCACGTACCCTTCTTAATGCTAGAAACTGGAGGGACGCTGCGCAGGATAGAGCTGATTGGCGGAGAATGCTGGAGGCGGCCCAGACTTGGTGACGAGTTGTTGCGCCGGATATTATTATTAACGTTTGTCCAAATAAAAAGGGTCAGCATTTTACATTATGGCTACCAACGGGAAAGGCAGAGATCACATTAATAGATTTAGATAAAATTTCTTCTTCATAACCTTTCACTGGTTTTGTAATAAACAAACATATAGGAGAATAGATAAACATTCTCCTTATAAATTATAAAATGTTTAAAGATTAAATACATACCTTCGAAAACATTTTGACGAGATTCTCTGTATTGTAACCACCATTAGTCTCATCATTTTTTTCACATTTCCATTTGACCTTCAACCTGAATAATGAAGGATCTACATTTCCCGTCATTAGCTCCCTCTCTTCTAAAATTTTTTTCTTTATAAATTCCATTTCTTCTTTCAACTGCCTGGAACCTTCTTTCCTGAGTCTTTCGATTTCTGCCTGAAATTTTTTATTTATGATATTATTTGATAAATGAACTTTATAAGCTAAATCCGTGGAATATAGTTTTTAAACTATGACAAAAAATAGGAAAATCATTCCAAAAAGAAAAATTTACATTAACTTCTGTCAGTAAATACATTTTTCTCAGCTAAAAATTATATTATGTTCTGATCAAGTTTGATATTAACCAATAGTAATTGCAATTTTTATCAAATTTAATTTATCTAATAATACATACAACAAATTAAGTTATAAGTAGTAAACAATATTATATGTCAGAGTAAAAATATATCATATTTAAATAAATTTATTTGTTAAGAATATGATAATTACTACTAATTTTTCTTCAGCAGTTTTATTCCCAAATCGCATGAACGAATCCTGAGCAGCCTGCCTTTCTCTAGCTTCCAATTCTTCTTTGAGCTTTTTCCTGTGAGAATCAAGCTCTTGATTCCTGATTTTGGCTGCTTTTTTGGCATTATATAATTTATCATAAGCTAACTGAAAAATATAAATATTTATAAAAATTTGGAAAATTTACAGATATAAAACATTTAAATATTAATCTTACTAACATTATAAGATCTAATTATGTTACCCACTCAATTGACTGGAGTGGTAAAAAAAAATAATCAAGAATTCACTTTCAGCATCGTCACAACAAGAAGTGAACTGTAAAATAAATAAGTGAAAAGACTAAATTTAAATTAATCCTTTAAACATTTTATTAAAATTAAATAAATAAATAAATTAGAAAGTACCTAACAAAACAGCAGAAAGTTATCAAATGTGAGCTTATTCAAAATTTATAAAAATAAATAATAAAGAGAGCCATTCTGGTTGTATTTATCTGCAAAATTCAAGGATAATCAACAGCTGATTAGTTATGATGTCAGGCTAAAAAAAAACAGTTATAATGGGATGAGTGTTATAATTAGTTAAAGTGGATTCACTTAGGATATAACTTTGTAAGTTCGACCACTATCGTTCCCTAACGCAAATTGCAGTAACCTTATTTTGTTTAATTCTGTCTAATGTCTAGCTTTATCACTCAGGATACTCTGACTAAAAGTGATCTAAAGCTTTCCTCCTCTCTTAAAAATTATAAGCTTGATTAGAGGAGTCCTGACATCCTCCTATCTGAACCTATCTGGGAATTTCAAGATGCTAAGTTCAGTGGCTTCTGCTGTGCGTTGACCGCTGGATGTGTTAGTCAATCAGGTTACAGCATTATATAAACTTCGCCTGTGTGGTGTGTTGATAAAAAGTAGCCTAGGTCCTTCTCCAGGCTTGAGATTATCCATATCAAATTTCATCACATAAGTGAAACATACATTGACACTGATTAACAAATGGGACTGACATAAGTTTACTGTTGTTCATGCCAGTAAAGGATTAGTATGTAATGTTATTGAATTTATTGAAAAGGATTACTTAGTACAACGGTTTCATTTGTCGCATGGCAGCAGCGAGAAGTGAACTATTTTACTTGATTTGTTTTGTTCAGTGAAAATATGTAGATTTTGCGAGTAAGAAACACGTGAGCAAGCATACAAACTTTGCCCCCCTTTTTCACACCCCCTTAGGGATAGAATTTCGGAAAATCCTTTCTTATCGGATGCCGTCATACAAAGAACACACCCTCCAATTTTCAGGTCTACAATCAGCGGTTTAGGCTGTGCGTTGATCCATCAGTCAGTCAGTCATTCAGTAAAAAGCATTTTAAATGTACAGATATACTTAATACAATACAAGCTTCAAAGACTAATTTAATACTGATCAAGTTCTTCAGTAATATAAGTTGTAGGTATATTTTATTATGATAGGTATATCTTTCTTTGTGTACTTTATTGCTATACAACATTATAATTTTAGAATTCCTCATTAACACAAGTTCGTGGAATGTTTCAGGTGAAATTATGATCTGTGACTTCACACCAATTCATAAACATTCAAGTCAAACAAAATCTAATATACCAACAAATATTCAGCACTAACTTACCCGAGCTTTTTCATCAAGTAACACTTCCAGTGCATTTGAAAGCTGTAAGAACAGTTCAGTAGCATTGGCATTATCTGGGTTTTTGTCAGGATGGTATTTCAAAGCTTTTTTCCTGTAAGCTTTCTTGATCTAAAAAAAAAAAACAATGTTTATCAAGATAAATATTTTTGAAATGTTGCAACTCAAAACAGATAAATAGTTTAATTACTTCTTGAACAGTGGAAGTTGATTCTATTTCCAAAATAGCATACAAATCAAGGTCGGTAATATTGGATTGAGCCATAATGTACAGTTATACCTTAAAAAACACTAATTAATACTGAATTCAGAATGTTTACTGTTTTGGAACAGTTACCTGTTTAAAAACAGTCCGACATTAAGATCAAAAGATGTGTGTAAGTCCTAAAGGACTTGTTCAATAGAGCTACACAAGGTGTAAAGACTAGACAAAGTTGCGTTTTAACTTTCGACCTATTCTGATTACTCGCCCAACTTCTCATTTAAAATCTTGTTTTAATTTTATTTAACGTCCCTTAAAACACCTCTAGCCCATAGTGGCATACCATACCATAATGGTATTGTTCAGAAACAGGAAAGAAAAAAGTTTGTCGAAATTTCAGCACTTTTAGCTATTTTTACAATCTTGGTTATTTTGATAAAATTCTCAAAAAGATTCGGTAATAATGGAATGGCATCTAGATTTTCGTGAATTATTATTTCTTAGAAAGTAGCGTCCACTTCGGCTGTAACGACTTCATCTCGCGATATTATTTATCCAATCTTCTAAATTTTATCGATGTAATGTTTGACCCAATATTTCTGCGTAAATGTGTGCACTTACGTTTGAAAATCCAGCAATCGCGAATACTACAACCGCAGTTTAACATGGGCAGTTCCTTCATTCGTAAATTTAAATTTCAGATTGTTGACACTTTTTTTTTACAATACCTAGCTTAAAGAAAAACTACTATTCCAAATTATTTATAAAATAAATTATACTCAGTTTTTATCGTACCTATTTTCCAAAGAAGGCGTTGTTTTGTTCAGTAACGGGGAATTGAGGGATCTGTAGATTTTTTCTGGAAAACTGAGATGTTGCTTCACTGTGTGTTGCGGCTTAGCAGTCGAATTGCCTCTCCCTATCTATATAGTAGCTCAAATAGTTACCTAAACTGAACATAATTTTAATTAAATATCTCATTTTACAGTTGTAGCTAATACCATTTAGTTTGAAGGTCCATCAATTTTACTTTGATTACTTACTCTATTTCCATAGCATAACTTCTTTTTTTTTTCATTCTTCCCGTAGATTGCTAGGTCCGGGATTAAAATGAGAAATTCAGTGATCCTCCTGAGTTAGGGCCACACTAACTTTCTTTGCTCACAGAAGATGTGATCTGTATTTTGTTCACCTCCATCGCACTCACAGAGGAAACAGGAGCCAATGTGAAATTTCTTGAAGAGCTGAGCTCTGAGCCTATTGTGTCCCGTTAGTAAGCGGAAGATGAGGATCTGCTCTTTGGAAAGGATTTCCCGGAATGAATTTGGCTATAGAATTGAGATGTAGGAGTTTCACATCTCTCTTGTCTTCTATTGAAGTAAGGTTCGTAAGGGTCTCCATTTTTAAATTGGTGTGGATTTCATTCCTCCTGTCATAATCCTAAGCCCCCGATTTTACACGCTTGAGGCTTTCTGAAGGTGCAAGGCTGCAGCGGTCTCCCAGCTAGCTATTTCAACGAGGGCCTGACATTAAATTATAACGATCTCCGTGTTCTCAGCTCAGCAACCCAGTTAGACCCGGCTATTTTCTTCATTAATTTAAGCGATTATCATCATTCCCTTACGGGTAGATTGCTTGATATGAGGTTTTCCTGTGAGTCTTGGATCAAACTTAATCCCGAGGTACGTGGCGTTTTCATCTTTTGCCATATTTTCAATTATACTTCATATTTGCTATACATAAATTACTTTTTTTTTTAAAGGAAATTCATGACGAGTCAGTGATTTCAAAAACCAATAACCAATGGGCTCTGTTCCAGACGGAGTAAATGTCGACTTCTTCTGTTTAACTTGAATAGAGGTGATCGGCCACCAAAAGCAGTCTTGAGCGCAGCTTAGGTTCGGAAACGGAATCAAAGGTTTTGGAAGCTGACTCAGCTACGATCAAACCCGCTTTGTTGCCAGGTTACACTAAGTTTGTAACCAATATGATCAAGAGCGGATCCAGGATTTTTTTTCTGGGGGGCACAAAGGCAGATGGGCAAAAACAACAATAACTTAGAAATAAACTTATAGTCTTTATAGAAAGGTTTCAAAGGTTTATTAAAATATCTAAATAATAGATTCACTCATGTTATTTCTGTTATTTTATTCATATATTTTAACAACTACCATCTTCTTATTTGTCTATAAGTATGTACCGTAATGGATCCTCCTCAGTACAAAACACCGTCTGGTGGCACGTGCCAACCCTTCAGCCTCAATTTGTATTTGACCTGGTTTTATAACCGTTTATAGATTATAATTGTTGGTGAATAATAATTACAATGAGTTTTAAGGTAAATATTTATTTAGCTTTCCTAAAATAACTGAACTTTTCTAAATCGATGATTTTGACATTGGTTGCTGAATTTCGGTAGTGAACGCTCCGTCATGGGTTAAATGGATGGAATCCTCCCTGCTTTTAAATTGTTTTTAACTTAGTTGAATATTGTAGCATAAGCCGCTTATTTTACTAAAGTCTGATTGTCTGTATTATTTTCAATAATTGGTTTTAGGTTTTATTCCTATTTTAACTTTTCTGCCAAGCTGTGTGGTATTATAGTTCATTAAAATCATTCAAATGTTTTGTGAATCTAAATTTATAATATATAATAGAATACTTACTATTATAAAATATATTTATGTATAGCTTATATTGTCTGGTTTATATAGTTACGTGATCATTATTTCCTGAAAAAGTTTTATATACCCTGTTAAGGGCTGTACCAATGAGTTCAGAAAAAGGGAACATTAGAAGAAACCGTGCTCAAAAACATCAAAACAGTAGGGCCTTTAAAAATGACCTACATGATAAGACACCTAAAACAAAATTTTTGAACACCTTAGAGATATCTGATGTTTGCTTACACTGCAAAGGGATTTTGGAATGGAGGATCAAGTTTAAAAAATATAAACTTCTGAAAAATCCAAAGACTTGTACTAAGTGCAGCAAAAAGACAGTGACTTTGTCTTATAGAGTGATGTGTGCAAACTGTGCTAGTACTTTGAAAGTATGCCCTAAGTGTGGGAAAAATGAAACAGAAATCGCTCAAGGAAATCCACAAAACGTTGATGATGAATGTAAGTTTAAATGTAATTTATTGATTTGGTATCAGTTCTGCAGGTTGTCGCTTCGAGTTAAGTCACAAGTTTCAACTTTTGATTCATTTCATTTTTCATTTTCTCGAAAATAAAAATAATTATGAGACTTAGTATGGAAAAACAATGTAATTATGGGCAATAAGTAGATTTGGGAACCATTTCATCAAGAAATAAAAAGTTTTAACGAACATTTGAAGTATAGATGATATATGTTTATTGAAATGTTCATTTCTTGATGAAATGATTACCAAAGTATATATATTTCCCAAAATAACATTCTCTTAGTTCATGATAAATTGTATTTTTGAAAAATAATAAAAGGGAAACAAATGAAAAGTTAAAACTTGTTGTGGTACAACTCGAAGCGACAACTTGCAGAATAATTGATTCATTTTAATAATCTATTCATGCCAACTTTTGTTTAAATTTGGAAAGCAAGGATGGTTCAGTAGGTTTGGCTGTCGACTTCCAATTTTTTTGTCTTTAGAGTTTGGAGACCATGCGGCATCCATTTATGCAATATTGCTGCCCATAAGTTGTGGTTGAGATTAATTCTGGTGGTTGAGAATGGGTAATATATCCTGTATAACTTGGCTTTGATACAGCACTTTTTTACCAAGCACTGAATCTAAGACCCTTCATAGACTGTTGAAGGGTTTAGGTCTATTATTACATTCTGTTCTATGTTTAACTGATTTGGTCGCTGACAAGAAAATATTGATTTTATTTGCTAGTTTATTAATTTCTTTTAATTGATGATCTTTTCATCTATAGGTTTTAAATTAGATATGTACGAGATGTTTTGGTAATTATTTTGCAGGTTGTCGCTTCGAGTTAAGCCACAACAAGTTTTAACTTTTCATTTGTTTCCTTTTAGCATTTTCCAAAAATACAAGCTTTAGGATGGAAAAGAGAATGTAAATATGGAAAATATTTATACATAGGTAATCATATCATCTAGAAATAAACGCTTCAACAAATATATATCGTCTATACTTTAAAATGTTAGTTGAAACTTTTATTTCTCGACCGACAATTTTCTTACGATTTACTTTCCGAAATCTACATTCTCTTTTCCATACTCATGATAACTTGTATGTTTGGAAAATATTAAAAATTAACAGTTAAAACTTGTAACTCAAATCAAATCTCCTGCAGAACAGATAAAAATTATTCATTTTATTTGCTAGTTTATTCATTCCTTCTAATTCAGGATTTTTTCACATCTATCTTTTAAATTAGATATTTACAAGATTTTTTTTCTGAAATTTAAATAATCTATTTTAAGTTTTTACAAAAATCTTTGATTAAAAATAATGTTGAATCAATATTAATTTTGCCACTAGAATAGTTCTCATTATTCTATTGTTCACATAGCTCGGTTCACTTCCAGTCAGTGTTATGATGAACTTTTAAATGAATAGAGTTATCTTATTCCTTTTATGTTTGTTACAGGTGAATCTAGTGACGATGCTTAAAAAAGTAAAGAAACATTTACTTCTTCAGAACTTTGTACATCCGATATCTACAAATAGATCATAATATACATTCTCACAATAGTTATTTTAATAATGAACTTCATTCAAACAAAACTGAAATGTAGAACTGTTTCGATGACAATTTTATTCTCTTATCTCAAATTTAGCATTCAGCAAAATTATAAATGAATTTTAGTCATCTAAGTATAACAAAAATAATCTATTTTAAAAAGTCTATTTTTGTATTTGTTATGCTGAATGTTGTTATTTTTATTCATAATTTTTTTTGTTTCAAGAAATTGAAGAATGTCAGCAAGAAATTGAATGATGACTAGAAATTTATTACTGTAAGATTTTTTAAAAACAACTCCAGTTATTTAATTTCATTCAAAAGAAAATTTTTGAATTATTTACTAAAGCTGTATTTTTATTTTACTGAATTATTTTCCAATGAACTTTCTGAAGATTATCAGAATTTAATGAACCGGAATATATTTATTTGTTTATGCGATAGATTGTTTATTTATTGATTAATTTGGTGTCTGTATTTTAAATTTATAGACTACAGAATTTTGTAAAATGCAATACTATATAATGTTACAACCATTAGTTGAATTTTTTAAATTAAAATTTGAATAAAAATCAGAAAAAAAAATTTACATCTGTGCTTATCCCATTTTGTTCTACCCCAAGCTATTTAACTAGTGTCACAATGGAACAGACAACACAACAATATAATATACAATAATAATCTTTGTTGATTCTCTAATTATTGTTCAGACACTCCTTATTTCAAAATTATTTTATAGGTGTACCAGTTTTACCAATTTGATTCTGCTGTCTAAATTTTTAATTTAATTTTTTAGTCAACTTTTTTCATTTAAAAGCTGTTCAATTAATTTTTCTTGTTACAAGCAGTCTCTGCAGTCTCACAACTTTTGAAGGCGATATATGATGCCAAATCTTATTATGAATAAAATTTCCATGGAAACTAAATTTGACAATTTATTTAAAGTAGCAAGTTTAGTAAAAAGTTGTATGATGAGAGAGGAGATTTTTAATAAATAAAAAATATTGATAAATTGCCCAAAGATAGTGGGATTTCATTGACTTAAAATATATATAAACATATATATAAAATAAAATGATAATTCTAATCAATTATCTTGAGCCTCTTTAGCTTTTATCTGTATGCATATGTACAATATGATAATTATTAAGCAATTATAGTCATAATCATTGCCTTGATTACAATCTCGAATTGGTAATAAAGTAATTGCATTATTTGTTTATTATAATTAAAACTGGTTTAATAGTTTTTAATTTAATTCCATCTCATCGAAAAGCAAAAGCGATGAAAATAACCGAGGCAAAATTTTTTTATTTATTTGATTTTATTGTCACTTCAACTGCTGAGGCCATTAGCGACGACTACTCTTATTATATTTCTTTGATTAAGTTTATTCGTTTTAGGTACATCAGAGTCCTCTGCAGTCCAATATCATTTTTGAAAGGTTGGCACGTTTCAATTTCCAAATTTGTTCTTATTATTTCATACTTCTTGTATTCAAATAGATGCTTGATGTCAATTTGTACATTGTTGCATCTTTGGCAGGTTGGTTGGTACTGCCCTAAAAGTAGGTGGAGATGTGTCAGCTTAGTGTGACCAATTCTTAACCTGCTTATAATACTGCCCTCTTTTGGCATTAGGTCGTTATATATATCATATGGAGGGATCCAAGCAGTGTTTTTTTCTTTTATTCGACGGAGGTGGTTTTGCGGAATGCTATCCCAATTTTCTTTAATTTTATTTTTTATCACTGCCAGCCATTCGGATAAAAAAATGGATCTTAACAAGGGAACATCACTTGTTGCAGCTGCTTTAGCCCCTGCATCAGCTCTTTGGTTGCCACTTATGCCTACATGAGAAGGGACCCATAACAGTGAAACTGTTTTATTGTTTTCCTTTAAGGCCATATTCATGCTCTGAATTTTCTGTAAATTTAAGTTTCCTGTCCAAAGCTGTTCTAATGCGATTATCACTGATAGTGAGTCAGTTACTATGACCGATTTCTCAATGCCATTATTTGTTATGTGTTCTTATGCTTTTTAATATTGCCCATGCTTCACACGAAAAGATTTTAGTTCGTTAGATTTTAGCAAGAGTTTAGCTCGTTCATTCGCCATTGGTATGTGCTTGCTTCCGTCACTATACAACAGCCTGTTCTCATATTTAGATCCGTCTGTGAAAATTAATTTGTGATTAGGGAATTGGTTGAATATGATTTCACTGTACCTATATTTTATCATTTCTGGTATAGAGTTCTTCGAAATTGGTAGTGGCTTTTTGTAATTTACTATAAGTGGCATTGTCCATGGTGGTGAATGCCCGATCGCCAGGGGTTCAATGTCCGCTTGTACGGAAATTTTAAAGTCATAGAGATAGGCTGCGACACGGTGGCAAAGTTCTTCTTTATTTGAAACACTATTTCTATTATTTGGGGTTTCACGGTTTAGTGCAACAAAATGATTTATGCCCTTACGCAGAGTATCCCTGTAACAGTGATCTGGCATTTGTAAATGTGCAAACAAAATTATACAAAAAATGATTCAATAATAAGTAAAAATTGTATGCAATAAAAATGGACAAATTCAAATTTTTAATTATATATATTTTTCTTGTGCCATAATTTAAATTGAATTAATAAAAAGTCTGTTCAATAATTCTAAAACAATGGTAAATATGCTGAGAGAACAAAATTTACATAATCAATTTCACACAGATTTTCTTAAATTTGTTAAAAGTAGATAGTTCAACTCATTGGCCAGAGATGGGTAGAAGTGTAGGTAATTCTTTTTTGTATTAATAATGTGAATAAATGCAATGTGGAATTTATAAAAATGCATGGTTCAGGTATTTATCCAAACTTTAAATGTGACATTAAATTGGATTTAGTACCTACCTACCAAAAGCATCCAAGTGCTACCTTTTTGAGATAGATACAGATATCAAGACACCTATCTTAAAGAGGATGCTTAAGGCTCATTTCGCACTTATACGGTTTGGTTCGTTCGGTTCGGTAGTCGCCAAAAACGAATGAAAACTCTTCACACACACACTCCGTTTGTATCAGGTTTGATTTAACAACCGAATCAAGGAATACGCAGTCGTCCACAATGCTCACTATGGAAAAAAGACAAATTATAGCTGTTGTTTCTCTATAGAAGAAAGAAAAAATGAATGAGGAATAATCGAGTTCGCTGGGTGCACCCTGTCCTCAACAAATGGGTGGAGTTTGGTGCATTTTATACCATTTTTCCCAAGTTAAGGGAGTACGAAGACAAATTTTCCAATTATTTCAGGATGTCTACGACATCATTTGATGAATTACATATAAAGTTGAAGAATTGTCTTCAACGCCAATATACATTTATGCAGGAATGTATTCAACCAGTTCAGATGTATACTATAACTTTGAGGTAAGTCAATAAGATCAATAATTAGAATGAACAACTGTACAGAATGACATTTATTTTGAGTTTAACAAATTAAATAAATAATGAAATAGAATATTATAATTATACAATATATTCTTACATAATTCAATTAGATTTAAAAAATAATCTGAGCTGTCATCGGAAACCGAAGGAGAGCTGTAGCTATGGTCTGCGCGTGAAAAATATTGGGCAGTTTTTTATATTATTGACCAGCGGATATCTGCGGTTCTGTTTGTTGCTGGGAAGCTGAACTACTACACAAAGGTGGACGCCGGTTGTGGACCGGTTGAGTTTGATGATGACACTTCCGCTGCCTTATGTTCTTAACGATTTTCAATTCCTCCACTTGAAAATCGATTGTGTCAAATTCGTTAAAATCTTCAAGAGAAGAGAGTAATCCTTTGAAAAATGAAAGGTGCCGATTTGGTGGTTCCCTCAGGGCCGAAATCACCGCTAATTCAACAGAATCCATTTTTCGTTTCTTTGTGACGTTTTTTGAGTAAGGTTCTTTGAAAAACCATTTAGGTTTTTCAGCTGATCCATCACTCGATGTACTTGGAACTTGTTTCACAGGGTCCTCTCCAATTTCGAACGTGACATCCTCATCACCATAATCGTAAATATTTTGAGACAGCGTGTCTTCTGTGTTTCTTTCTTGGAATATTTTGTTGAGGAATTGCAACTGAGATGAATAAACGTAGGTTTTTAATTTTGACGTCCCAGATTCAGATTTCTTAGCAGCCTTAGTTTTTCCTAGTGATTTTCGGTACGAGTCTCTCACTTGCGTCCACTTTTTTATAACGCGTTTACCTATAAAAAATATTTTATTATTAAATGGAAGAAAAATTATTATTTGAATGTTCACGTAGGCTTCCACGGTCTGCGGTATTGTCCATATGTTCTTTTTCCGGGATGGACCGTGTGATGTTGGTTTTGTTTGGCAAGCTTTCGCTCATCGTGTTGTGAGCTTCCTCAGGGCTAGTCAGTAAATGAAGAGCGGATGGTAGAGTCAGGGTGTATATACCTTAGGGGTGGGGGGTGGTCTCGGTCGAAGTCTGCCTTCCCATTGGCTCGCTTGTGTCGAGTCCGTGGGCTGTGTTGTGTTCGGGTGGGTTCGTGTGTGTTCGGTATTGTCGTATGTGTATGGATGATAGGTTGATGTGTTGGTCTTTTGTTTTATGGCAGGATACCAGTTTTTGCTAAGTTTGTAACCGTCTTCCTTATTGAAATTATTGGGTTCTTTAATAATTTCAATGGCCTCTCTTATGGTGCGGAGGTGATAATTATTTTCTTTAACCAGTGTGGTTGTGTTTTCGAAAGGTATGTGGTGGTTGGTGTTGTAGAAGTGTTCTGCTACAGCCGATTTTTCCGTCTTGAAGTTTTTGACACTAGCTATGTGTTCTTTTAACCGTCTTTCGATGGTCCTACCGGTTTGTCCAATGTAGACCTTGTCACAGGAACAGGGTATGCTATTGATGCCTGGGGTACGTAGTCCTAATTTGTCTTTGGGTTTCGGTAGGATGTGAGCTATTGTTTTGTCTGTGGAGAATGTGGTCTTGATGTCATGGTTGTTTAGAATCCTGGCGATCTTTTCTGAGGTACCTTTGATGTAAGGGATGGTTGTCTGGGTTTTGGGTTCGTTGTCGGTTTCTTTATTGTCTTGTTTTTTTGAGTTTTCTCTTGCGTTCTACCCGTTTAATAGTTTCTTTGTCGTATCCGTTTTTCAGGAAGGCTGTTCTCAAGTGCCTCTTCTCTTTAGGGAGCTGTGACGGTTCAGCTATCATTTCAGCTCTGTTGAGTAGAGTGTTGATGATTCCTTCCTTCTGAGACGGATGGTGGTGTGATGTGGCATGAAGGTATCTGTCTGTATGTGTAGGTTTACGGTAGACGGTGTGTCCAAGATGGCTTCCTTTCTTCTCGACCAGGACATCCAGGAAGGGAAGTTTCCCATCCTTCTCCAGCTCCATGGTGAATTGTATGTTAGGGTGGATGCTGTTTAGGTGAAGTAAGAATCTGTCCAGTGCATCTTTTCCGTGCTTCCAGATGGCGAAGGTGTCGTCCACGTATCTGAACCAATATTCAGGTTTTTGGGTTGCGGTGGAGAGCGCCTTCTGTTCGAAGTGTTCCATGTACAGGTCCGCTGCCGGTGAGCTCAATGAAGATCCCATGGCTGTGCCTTCCATTTGTTTATAGTACTGTCCATTGAACAGGAAATATGTTTCCTTCATGCATATCTCCGTCAGTCGGTACTCTTCTTCGCTCAGAAGATTTTTCATAAGGTTCAGGGCTTCATCGGCAGGGACCTTGGTGAAGAGCGACTTGACGTCGAAGCTTACTAGGATGTCTTCTTCGTTTATATGAATGGTTTTGATTATGTCTACGAATTGTTTGAAGTTGCGGATGTTGTGTTGTGTTTTGCCAGTGTGGGTTTTAATTATGTCGGAGATGTATTTGGATAGGTGGTATGTAGGTGAGCCAATGGTACTGACTATGGGTCTCATAGGGATACCGTCTTTGTGTATTTTGGGTTGTCCGTATAGTCTTGGTGGGATTGGGTCAGATATTATGAGGTGTTTGGTTTTCAGGGTCTGGCTAGTGTTGATGATGGTCTGGATTTTCTTGTTAATGTCAATAGTGGGGTCTTTGTCCAGTTTCTTGTATGTTCCATCGTTGAGGATTTCTGTCATTTTGTTTAGATATTGATCTGTCTTCATAATGACGGTGGCGTTTCCTTTGTCAGCAGGGATTACAAGAAGGTCGTCTCGTTTCTTTAGTGTAGTGAGTGATTTGTATTGCGTCTTAGAGAGGTTAGATAACCACTTGCTCCTAGCAAACCAAATAGCAAATGACGATTGGGAGAAGATTGACCGTCTCACCTGGGAACAAGCGGATAACACCTACCGTAAACACTCCGCCATCCAAAAACGAAAATATCAGAAACTATCAATGAAGAATACGAGCTGCACCGACTACAAGGACGCACTAAAGAAGACTGTTATAAATCTCACCAACGAAGAATTCCCACAAGAAACCATAAGCGTCCTCCAGAAAGGATTCAACTTCGCCATCGCACCTAGACATGTACCTACAGAGAAGATTATAACCAACATAGAAGCATGTATTAAGAATATTGACCAAAACGCCGCCGAAACCATCCGGCAAGACATTAGCCACATTTTACGTAAAGCCAAGCCACCAAGACCTAACCTCTCTAAGACGCAATACAAATCACTCACTACACTAAAGAAACGAGACGACCTTCTTGTAATCCCTGCTGACAAAGGAAACGCCACCGACATTATGAAGACAGACCAATATCTAAACAACAACATACAATTCACTCTAACATACAATAAACTCTAACATACAATTCACCATGGAGCTGGAGAAGGATGGGAAACTTCCCTTCCTGGATGTCCTGGTCGAGAAGAAAGGAAGCCATCTTGGACACACCGTCTACCGTAAACCTACACATACAGACAGATACCTTCATGCCACATCACACCACCATCCGTCTCAGAAGGAAGGAATCATCAACACTCTACTCAACAGAGCTGAAATGATAGCTGAACCGTCACAGCTTCCTAAAGAGAAGAGGCACTTGAGAACAGCCTTCCTGAAAAACGGATACGACAAAGAAACTATTAAACGGGTAGAACGCAAGAGAAAACTCAAAAAACAAGACAATAAAGAAACCGACAACGAACCCAAAACCCAGACAACCATCCTTTACATCAAAGGTACCTCAGAAAAGATCGCCAGGATTCTAAACAACCATGACATCAAGACCACATTCTCCACAGACAAAACAATAGCTCACATCCTACCGAAACCCAAAGACAAATTAGGACTACGTACCCCAGGCATCTATAGCATACCCTGTTCCTGTGGCAAGGTCTACATTGGACAAACCGGTAGGACCATCGAAAGACGGTTAAAAGAACACATAGCTAGTGTCAAAAACTTCAAGACGGAAAAATCGGCTGTAGCAGAACACTTCTACAACACCAACCACCACATACCTTTCGAAAACACAACCACACTGGTTAAAGAAAATAATTATCACCTCCGCACCATAAGAGAGGCCATTGAAATTATTAAAGAACCCAATAATTTCAATAAGGAAGACGGTTACAAACTTAGCAAAAACTGGTATCCTGCCATAAAACAAAAGACCAACACATCAACCTATCATCCATACACATACGACAATACCGAACACACACGAACCCACCCGAACACAACACAGCCCACGGACTCGACACAAGCGAGCCAATGGGAAGGCAGACTTCGACCGAGACCACCCCCCACCCCTAAGGTATATACACCCTGACTCTACCATCCGCTCTTCATTTACTGACTAGCCCTGAGGAAGCTCACAACACGATGAGCGAAAGCTTGCCAAACAAAACCAACATCACACGGTCCATCCCGGAAAAAGAACATATGGATATTATTTGAATGTTCAGTTTGAACATTGAAATATGAAAAAGGATTTATATGAATAAATGAAAACTCAAATATTTAAATAAGAAAAATTATATTGTATTCATTAATTTAAGTTTTCAAAGAAAAGCCAGAGGATTAAAACTTTGACTTAAAAAATAAATTATAAATTATAATTTTATTTTTAAATTATTAATTTTAATATAAAATTTAAATAAATAGAATTAAATAGAATTTAAAATGTAATAATTTTTATTTTTCAAAAACTGGAAAATAATTTCTTTTCTTTTTTCTTTTTCTAATTTTAGATTTTTCCTTTTATCTATTTTAGATACTTAGCTAGTGGTTGCTCTTTCATGGATTTGCATTATACTTTTCTCCTCGGGTTTTCTACTATCAGCAAGATCGTCAGAGAGGTTTGCTGTGATATCTGGTCTGTGCTACGATTAGAATGCATTCCAGAGCTAGATATAGACAAATGGAAATCAATTGCCCAGAAATTCGAAACTCGTGCTAACTTCCCTAATTGTATTGGAGCAGTTGACGGTAAACACGCCAGAATAGTCCATCCCTTCAATTCCTTGCATATCAATCATAAAGGATATTCATCTATAGTTCTGATGGCTGTAGCCGATGTAGATTACCGATTTGTTTAGGCAAATGTTGGAGCGTATGGGAAGGACTGCGATTCTAACGTTTTTCAAAAATGTCAATTGTGGAGATCTATTGTCAACGGTACCATGGATATACCTGAAGAAAAGTGCCTTCCAGGCTCGCAGGACCCAAAAAATCCCTTATTATCTCGTAGGTGATACTTTTGGTTTACATGAGCATCTCCAAAAACCGTACGATGGACATAGTTTGACACTCAAGAGAGGATATTCAACTATCGGTTATCCAGAGCTCGTAGATGTGTGGAGTGTACTTTTGGAATACTGAGTAACAAAGGATAATCTTCCATCGCGCAATTAACTTAAATCCTGACTTTGCTACGGATATAGTGAAAGCTTGTGTAGGTTTACACAATTTCGTACGCGACAGAGATGGCTTTGAAACAGAAGACATGTAGTCCATTGCAGGACTTACAAGTGTCCCAGGAAATCCCCCGATAAAAGGTGAAATGAGGAGAAACAGACAGCAGCCTCAGCCAAAAATGTAAGAGATGTACTCAGTAATTACTTCATGGCTGAGAATGGTTCAGTCAGTTGACAGTTTTAAAAAATCTGAATATGTTTAATTATATTTTAATCAAAATATAATGATATCAAATATAATATTGTATTTATTTATTTCACTATTAATGCCATTATTTTTCGTATGAATAGGCTATATTAATTCGGGTTAATAGGTTAAAAACAACCTTTCATTTAGTATTAAGATATTAGTTTTAAAGATTACCCATGTAATATTTTTGTCAGAAAATCAGATAAAAATATAAAAGAATTGTTTATAATGTACAGTGGAACGTTGGTTATCCGAACTAATGTTGTCAGGGGTGGTTCGGATAATCAAAAGTTCCGATAATCGAAATTCACTAAAAATATATATACCAACCAAATGAATAGGAAGGGATTCAGAGAAACAAATGAAACTACCCAATTACATAGCTACAAAGTAGGTAGAAACGTCGGCACAAATAAAAAATAAGTCTTGACTTATTTGGTGTTTTTTGACTGCACCCCCAACTATCTCCATCCTCCAAAATATAATTACATTTGAAACAAAAAAAAGTTCGGGTAATTGACGCTCCACTGTACCTACATTATATTATCGGGGGGGGGGATCATTAATACCTACTTAAACTACAATCAAATCAAAATTATAAATATGGAAAGTACTCATAATATATGTATTATAAAAAATCTTAATCAGCTTCACTTCGTTCGACAGAAATAAAATGTTCAATACCTACGTACCGATATAATTTTTTTTGGAGTCATCAAAATCTTCGTAGCCGTTTATGATTTCAGTACAAACAGCTTTCCACGCTTCCAGCGTTTTAAATTTATCTTTGTACTTTTTGTTTTGTCCCACAGCACTGCACGTTGTTGAAGTATATACATTATTTATTGTAAAATCCCCGCCTTGTAACCGGGATGTAACCTCTAGTTGTTGTGTTCCGGTACTGAGTTACAGCGGACATGTGCTCCTTTGTTGTTTTCTTGTATGTTATGTTAATAAACATTTAACAGTGTATCAGTGATTTATTTACTTCAAATTACATAAACAGGTTATGGGACCAGCATGAGATTGAAAGGAAGAAGTAAATAAATGAAGATTTACAGTTTTGTTTTGTCAGTGTTCTGAGGTACGTTTTTTTTTTGTGTGTGATATGGAGTCCAAATCAATCATGATTCCTCAGATTGCTCTGTTAGAAGGGAAGAGCAACTGGGAAAACTGGAAGGTGAGAATAAGAATGGGATTGAAAATGATACCTCGGGCAATAGAAATAATAGATGGAACTTACAAGTGTCCTTCAGACCCTGCTGATACAACTGATAAAGAAGCTGTGAAAGTTTATAATACAGATTTAGCTACATTTAATAAAATTGACAACCAAGCATTGCTGGTTTTGTCTAATAACATGACAGAGGAGATGTTTGAAAAGGTGAGATGCCATGAGTCTGGTAGAGATATGTGGTTGGGACTTTGCCAACTTTTTGATACATTTTTCAGAAGACAGAATTTTTGATTTGTATAATAAATTTTTTGAAAGTAAGTGGATGCCAGATGATGACGCTAGAATTTCCAATGCATGGAAACAGTTGCGAGAGGAAATTGATAAGCAATCTACTGATAACAAAGATATTTTACTAATATGTAAAATTTTAAAATCCCTTCCTGATAAGTTCAAACCCTTTACTGCTGGATGGAGACTCATAAATGAAGAGAACAGGAGTTTAAATAATCTTACCCAAAAATTATGTACTTTTGAGAGTAACCTGGGTGATAGCTGTTCAGAAGAAGTTTTGGTTGCTAAGGGGTCTACATCTCAATTTCATAAGCATGTTCGGGATAAAAATGCTAATTTTTATAAAACCTCAATAATTTGCCACTACTGCGATAAAAGGGGTCACACAGTTAAGAAATGTCGGTTTTGGCTTGCCGATGGCAAACCACCTAAGCCTGCTAAAGCTAAATTTGCTCTAAATAATTCAAGCCAAGGTGCAACTCTGTTAACAGTTACCTCAGAAGTTTTTGCTTCGGAGACTAACAGTGAGACTTGGTATGTGGACAATGGAGCAACACATCATATATGTAGCAGAAAGGAATGGTTCACAAGTTTTGAATCATTTAAAGATGATCATGTAATTATTACGGCTGATGGCTCTCAAGTCAAGGCGCTTGGCAAGGGATCTATTTTAATTGAAGCTGCGTCTAATGACCATTGGAGAAGATTTGAACTCACTAATGTCTGGCTAGTTCCAGGTATTTCTAAGAACCTTTTTTCGCTTTTAGCAGCTCAAGATCATAGACCAAAGAGTAAATTTGAATCCACTGCCGTTAGCTGTAAATTATTTGAAGGTAAAGAAACTCTTGTGTCAGGGAATCGTCAAATTGGAGGTGGTCTCTATAATCTAGCCATTAGGGTAGTACCCACAGCAGATAGCTGTAAGTCAGAAAATAACTATCTATCTGCTCCTATCAAAGACCATAATTTATTACAGCTTCACCATGAAAGGATGGGTCATCAAAATAAACGGCATGTGAAGGAAGTAATTAAAAGAGAACTCAATTTAGACTTGACTCTTGATGGTGAACTCTGTGAGGGCTGCATAAAAGGAAAAGCTCATAGACTCAAGTTTGGACGTCGGAAAAGAGCTGAGAAGACTGGTCAGGTTATAAACACTGATCTATGTGGTCCTTTTATCCCTTCGAAAAGTGGTTTCAAATATTTTCTGTTATTTAAGGACGATTTTTCAAAATTTAGAAAAATTTATTTTATTAAAACCAAAGCTGAAGTCTTTCAAAAATTGAAGGAATTTTTAGCAGAGGTAACTCAATTAGGTCATAAAGTAATGTGCATTCAATGTGACAATGGCAGAGAGTTTAAAAATGAAAGAGTAGAAAACTTCCTAAAATCAAAAGGTATTGAAATCAGATATACTATGCCATACACGCCACAGCAAAATGGATGTGCTGAGAGAGAAAACCGGACCATTGTAGAAACTGCAAGAGCCCTCATGCACTCAGGAGAAGAATCTCTTCCTAAGGAGCTATGGGCAGAAATGATCAATGCTTCAGCCTATATATTAAATCGAACAGGTCCATCATCAGAAAAAGGTAAATCTCCATTTGAACATTGGATAGGTACAAAACCGGGAATCAAAAATCTTCGTGTAATAGGATCCAAATGTTGGGTCCATGTACCTAAAGAAAATAGAAGAAAATTTGATAAAAAGGCTACTCAAGGAGTACTTGTTGGATATGATGGGGACAATGGATACCGAGTCTTCTCAAATAATAAACTAATTAGATCAAGAGACGTCATATTTCAGGAGTCACTCAAAGCACCGATATGTGAAAAATCTTCATCTTATCCCATTGAAGAAAAAGGTATTGAAATGTATTATGAAGAGAACCCGGAAGATCATAAGGAAAATGAAGGAGAATCTCAAGAAATGCCTATGAATGAAGAAGAAAATTCAGAAGAATATGAGGAAGATCAAGGAGAATTCCTAGAAGAAGAAAATGAGGAAGATCAAGAATCCCTAGAAGAAGAAAATGAAGACCTAGAAATAGAAGATGTAGTGTGGAAAAGAGGCGTGAATCTGAGGAGTCAGGGTAAACTTAATAAACCTAAATCTATGAATGATTATGTCAACATCGTCAAAGGGAGTGAAATTGTGCCGTTGGATTTTCACAGTGCTATGAACAGTGAGGAAGCTGGGGAATGGCGAAAAGCCATGGAAGAAGAAATGACTTCTCTTAAAGAGAACAAAACGTGGACTATCTGTGATTTGCCTCATAATAAAAGGGCTATTCCATCAAAATGGGTTTTCAACAAGAAATATAAACCCGATGGAAATTTAGAAAGATATAAAGCCAGGCTAGTGGTAAAAGGATTTGCACAAAAGAAAGGTCAAGATTTTGGAGAAACCTTCAGTCCAGTTGCTCGTCAAACCACTGTCAGAACAGTAATAAGTATTGCTGCCAATGAAGATATGAGTCTTCATCAGTTTGATGTATCGACTGCATTTTTAAATGGTGAACTCAAGGAGGAGATCTACATTCAACAACCAGAAGGCTTCAATGACAACTCAGGGAAGGTTTGCAGATTACATAAAAGCCTATACGGACTCAAACAGGCTCCACGTTGTTGGAACGAGAAGATAAAGAACTTCCTAGTTAGCATTGGTTTTCAAATTAGCTCAGCAGATCCTTGCTTGTTTATCAAAGAGGTAAATGGTAAAAGGATTTTGTTATGTTTATATGTTGACGATGGATTAATCGCTACTTCGGATGAAAGAGAAGCAATGGAGCTCTTAGACAAATTAAAACAGGAGTTCAAAATCAAGATTAAACTAGCTGATTTCTATCTTGGATTGGAGATTAAGAGAAGCAAGGAAGGTATCAAAATAAGCCAATCTTCTTACATTAGGAGGCTTCTCAAAACATTCCAGATGGATGAGTGTCGACCTGTTAGTACTCCGATTTTAAAGGATGATTTAGACAATGAAAATGAACACCAAAACATCAAGACAACAAATTTTCAATATAGAGAAGCTGTGGGTTCGCTTATGTATTTGATGGTATGTACAAGACCAGATATTGCTTATTCCATTAACATAGCTTCAAGAATGCTTGATAATCCTTCCGATAGTGACATAGCCAGAGTCAAACGAATATTCCGTTATTTAAAAGGCACTCCTGAACTTGGAATATTGTACAAGAAAAACCATAGAAGGGGAGTCCTTCAATGCTACTCAGATGCAGATCTTGGTGGTGACAAATTAACTGGCAGGTCTACTACTGGCATTGCTTGTATGTATTCAGGTGGTGTCATATCATGGTCTAGTAAAAGACAGAGTTCAGTTTCCATCTCTACCACTGAAGCAGAGGTCATTGCTGCAAGTGAGGGTACAAGAGAGATGGTTTGGCTCAAAAGGCTTTTTCAAGAGATGACTGATTTCAAAGAAGGTACGCTTTTTGTCGATAATAACGCTGCCATTAAATTAGCAGAGAACCCTGTGTGGCACAAACGTACAAAACATATATCCATTCGCCACTTCTTTGTCAGAGAAAAGGTTCAAGAAGGAGAAATTCATATTCGGAGAGTGGATACCCAAAATCAACTTGCTGATGGTTTAACGAAACCTGTGCTAAGTCCAAGACTTAAGAAACTAAACCAAGATTTGGGACTTTGTTGAACATTCTACTTATGTTAAATTTATTAGTTTTAATTATTTTACAAGTAAATTATGAAGGAAGGTGTTGAAGTATATACATTATTTATTGTAAAATCCCCGCCTTGTAACCGGGATGTAACCTCTAGTTGTTGTGTTCTGGTACTGAGTTACAGCGGACATGTGCTCCTTTGTTGTTTTCTTGTATGTTATGTTAATAAACATTTAACAGTGTATCAGTGATTTATTTACTTCAAATTACATAAACACACGTGATTGAACTGATGAAATCAGACGATCAATATCAACATCAAATGAATCTCTCATTTTTCAACAAAATTTAAAAAACGTGAAACTGAAATAATATTTTCGCTTGCCGAAAATGTAACCGAACCGAAACTAAAACGTATAGTGGGTCCAAAAAGTATTGGCACACCCTAATTTTTTTCATTTTTTCGGTGATATTGTAAATTATTTTCAAGTTGGAATTTTATAGTAAAAATAGAACCCAAAACAATCTCTTTGAAGGCAATTAAAAGCTAGACTATTAATTGTTAAGAAAAAAAAGCTGGAAATTCGTCGGTCAAAAAAGTATTGGCACAGTTGTCCATAGTTAACATTTATAGAAAAACATCTCATTTAATCCCTTAAATATTTTTGTATTAAGTCCCTGTTATTTATAAACAATTAGTTCCTCAGTCTAGATTCATTTCTCACCCAAATTGGTGCATTGAAAATGACAAAAACCGAAGAGCACAGAGTGCAAACCAGAAATCAGGTAGTGAAATTACATTCTCGCGGACTAAGTTACTGTCAAATTGGCCAAAAAGTATGGATGAGTTTTAGCACAGGTTCAGTTTTAAATAAAGTGCGTTCTGAGCGGCCTCAAAAGTTTTCTGCAAGAGAAATAGAATAAAATATTATAGAAAATAGAAGAATCGTTAAACATAATCCAACATTCTCGGCCCCCTGCATGGCAACAACTTCCAAAACAACCTTCTACCTCCAGACAGTTAGAAATGCAATACACAGTTTTAATTATTATGGGAGAGCTCAAAGAAAAAAGCCATTTATCAGTGAGGTAAATCGCATTAAAAGACTTGAGTTTGCCGAAATCCACATAAATAAGTCAATTGAATATTGGAAAACAATTATTTTCTCTGATGAGAGTAAATTTAGTATTTCCGGATCTGATGGTCGCAAATAAGAGTGGAGGAAACCAAACACCAATTTGCAGCAGCAAAATATCAGACCGACAGTGAAACACGGTGGTGGAAGTGTCCTAGTTTAGACTGTATCTCTTCGAATGGGGTTGGAAATTTGAGTTTCATTGAGGGGATTATGAATGCTGAAAAGTATGTCGATAATTTGCGCCATAACTTGAAGAGCAGTGCTGAAAAATTGGGAATTCAGGATACATTCGTGTTCCAGGTAAGCATACCGCCAATAAAAGAAAAGAATGAATGCTGTAAAATGTTAGAAGACAGCTTGAAACACCACCGCAGTCCCCAGATATAAATCCAATCTAACATTTCTGGTATTTACTTGACTTGAAAGTGCGAAAGAATAAAATTTCATCAAAAAATGACCACAGATAGGTTTTAGCTGAGGAGTGGATTAAGATAAGACCGGAAATCACCCAAAATCTTGTCTTATCAATGCTATCAAAACTGCAGGCTATTATAGAAGCAAAAGGGATAATAACAAAATGTTAAGATTTTTGCATAGCGCAAAAGCAGAAGGGCGTGCCAATACTTTTTTGACTTATCATTTTTGTTATTTTCCATGCTAATTAAATAAATGATTTGTTTTAAGAAATATTTCTGTTAATTTACTTTTACTTTCTATTTATACATTTAATAAAATTGTTGTGACAGTTATATCAGGCTTTTTCTATCCATAATTTAGGAAAATGAGGGTGTGCCAATACTTTTTGACCCACTGTATATGTGTGAACGGCCAATTGTTTTTGTGAACCTTGGACCCGAATAGACACCGAATAGAAACCGATTCGTGTCGAGGGGGCTTTCGGTTTTATCAGGTTTCTATTAGGTACCGAACACAAACTGTATCGCCGTTTCATATTATCCAGCGGCTACCGAAAACGAACCAAATAGGCACCGAACCGAACCCAACCGTATAAGTGTGAAATGAGTCTAACGGTATGGAAAATATTATAATATTAAATTATAACCATTATATTTAATACTAATATTAAAACTATAAAACATAAATTTATACCCTTTTACATTTTCACTCTTCATCACGAAGGTTGTTTGGAAGAAGATTGTCACAATACGAGAAAGTGCAATTTTATGAGAGAACTGTTTTAAGTATTTATAATTAGCCTTTTTTTTTTTCAATACTAATTACATTTATTTTTTTTGTTATAGAAATAAAATTGATCTTCTTGATTTTTTAATCATATTTTTCTATAAGAAATATAAATGACTGGCAGCTTTCCAAGAAAAAAAAAATTTCTACATATTGCTTTTCAAAGCCAACAATATATATTATATATTAATGCTGGCGAGAAATTTACCTACACGGTCATATATTATATATACATATATTATATATGTTTTTATAACTATTTTTTTATGTCAGCTAGATAGTATTTTCTGCTAAATACTTTTTTAACTGATCGGATGAATGTTTAAACAATTATAATCATGTAGTTATATCATTGTGTTAATGTCTGCTTATGTATGCTTCCTCCCTATAGTGTTTATGTTGAGTTACAACCTGCAGAAAATGTTTGAAAATTCAATCACAACCATGAAATGTTTTATTTAATAATTTTTAAGTTCAAAAGTTCATCGCTATGAAGGCGTAACCAATATGTACCTATGACTCGATGATTGTTGCCATTCATATTATACAACTAAGATCTTTATTGATATTATTAGACTTCCTTTCGGTGTAAAATTAGCTTATAATTAAGTAATAGAAATATAACCCAACAATTTTATCATCATAAAATTGTACCTCAGTTACTGATAGCAACATATTTGTCATTTTCCTAACTTTATTCATGGTTCGAGTCTTAATTAACTGCAATTCATCCTCTGTGATATCCTCCTGGAATAACTAATGTTAAATCTTCTCACTGTAACACATATGGTTTAGGCATATATTATATTGGGCATAGGGTATATACTATATTTGGGAAAAGCTGAACAAACGAATTGAACGCAATGAAAACTCAGGCATTGTTCTAGGTTCCAACTCCCTCCTTACAGCTATCCCCACCCTCCCAACATTAATTCTAAATGACCACCCCATCAGTTTCAACTCCTCCGTCAAAAACCTAGGCATTACTATGGACCAAAACGTTTCCTGGAAACTACATATTACCCAAATATCCCTACGGTCAATTAGTTCCCTGAAATTATTCCATCGATCTCGGCGTCTCATTACACAATCTACTCTTAAGCTTCTCTCATCTTCCCTCACTTTGACAACTGTAGTGTGGCATACGGAGGCCTTTCAAAAATGTGATTAAAGCGAATAATGAACTGTGCTCTAACATTTGTCCTTGGTACTTTGAGGCGATCCAGGTTGTCAAATCACTATGATGAGTTAAAGTGGCTCTTACCTCCCATTCGTGGACAATATTTCCTTAGTGCCTTTTTATACCAATCTATTAATTCGCAACACTCATCATATATCTACAGTCTCTTCCAATTCAAATTCTCTGTCAAGCACCACAAAAGAAGATCCCGCCTTTCCGATCACTACACTCGTTCCCAATGCATTCCTTGCCTGCTCCACCACTGTGTGGAACTCAATCCCTCCTTTCATCCGCCATGTTTCTTCACTGGCTTCATTTAAATCCTTGCTTTTCCAACATCTCTTGACATCCCAAAAAGATGCTCTCCAAGCCGTTCAATCTTCCTCTTAAATAAATTAGTATTGAATAATTGATTTCGTTGACTATGTGTTATGTTTATTTTTCCCAAAGATAATACAGACTATGCAATTACTTTATTGCATGCTATACCATTCATATATTTTATTTAGAATTTTGTTATTAACTATTTTATTAATTTCGCTTATAATTGTTTTGTTGGTATTAATATGTTTATTTTCGACAATTAGGTAAAATCCTGTCAAGTTTCGTACATCTTAGTTATTTCATTTCTATTTTTATTTTTATTCTATTTTTATTATTATGTAGCCTTCTGGCCAGATACATATTATGTTTATTATTTTTTTGTTCATGATTGTTATTCTTAAGGGACTTGGTCCCAGAATAAAGTTTGTTTTCTATTCTATATGATTAAAAAACTCATACATGGCAAGAACCTGATTTAAAAATCACAGCTTATTATTCATATTGTAGACAATTATTTCTATAAAATTTGCTATATACAAGCAGTGTATATAATATTATAAAGAAAATACTAATTATTTATAAAGGCCAAAATAAAGGTTAATAATGTAGATTTTCAAATTAAACAGTTATTGCTAAATGTTTCGTCTAATAAAAAAATTCCTGCAGCTTATAAAGGATCTTCATAAAACTTGAAGTTTAAATTAATATTTAAAACAATTATCACATGGTCTATATTTTAAGTATAACTGATTTTATTTTTCTTAAATGAGCTATTAGCTTTAAAATAACTTACACTTGCTTTAATTTTTGAATGTATGCTAAACATCATCACTAATATAAATAAATTGCAAATACAATTTTGTCAATTTAAAGAACAATAAAATCAAAGCTTATATGTTACACCAAACTCATTGGAACAGATAATGAATAAAGGTTGAAAAGAATGAACCAAAGATGAGGAAAGGGCCGATTTGATAAAAAATTAAACACTAGACATTTGAGGAATGTTAAAAATAAATTTATATTCAATCTCATATATGTTATATAATGTAATAAGCCATATAAAGGAATAACAAATTATTACTTTAATTACATGTTTTGTTGTTCTGCTATTATCAAGCTCATTGGTTAAGGTATTTGGTAATTTCAAAAGTAGAGATAATTGATGAATTTTACAATTATTGACAACCAGGTAAATAATTTGGATTTGGTAAATTTTTATAATATTTATAACCTGTGGTAAAGCTATGCTTAATTTGTGATTGAAAGTTTCTCTTAATATTACAATTAAAATACTTATTACAAGTTGAAGTATGATGGCCTTGAGGCACAAATTATTTCAAATACAGTGAATGAGAGATAATTACGTCAACTGTATTTATTATAATGGAAATGGAAAGTGTATATAAGTATTCAGTTTCTACGTAAACAGTACAGTATTTAGTGTGCTGTTATCATCTGAACATATTAACATTCACAGAGCATTTAGGAGAAAGACTGATTCCATAATTCAACAGATGAACTGTGATATATTTACATGTGTATTTATTTTTACTATATACATTTGTTATTTGCCGACTAGGCACTAAATTGGCCAGCTTTTGAAGTAAATCATTCGAACTAAATTATTTTTGCTAATAGGTAGTTAGTATTAGTTAACAAAGTTAAATTCTTATAAAAACTATACATTACCAACAATATAAACACACTCTATATAATTATTTAGGTCCATCAATAATGGCAGTGGCAAGCGTTTGCCCTTAATGAATTTATGAATATTTGTCTAGTTAAATGACTATTAAATATATATTTGAAATATATGTATACATAAGTTCGTATGTATACATGCACTCCCATACATATCTATGTATTTATAAAACTTAAAATATGAAGTAATTTGAATAAAACTAATACAAGACCAGTCTGCAGATAAGTAACATTGAAAAAATTAAGAAATAGAAAAATGAAGAATTATGGTGCCAGTCTTAACAGAGAATAAATGGATTATATTAAATCTTGGTACCATTTTAATCGATATTTTGGAGTTATTATTGCAATTTCAATTATAAAATGGAACATCATTCAAAAGTGGTAAAAACAGCGAAAAGGTACCTGAAAAGAACATAAAAACTGTAATGTGCACAGTTGTGTATTATTTACAAGTATACAAAATTGATTGGTAGTACTGATTTTCAGCATAGTACTGAATAATAACAACATTTCAATAAAAATAATATATGTTTACCAACACATACATATTTACAAATACCTACTAGGTATACGATGTTGAATTGGCAAAATTTTAAATTTTTTTAAAATTTACATAGATAGAAAAGTATTTTTTTCACATAATAATTATTTATAAATAATCTCAAGCCTGACCAAAGTAATTGAGGTTAATTTTTACAATTGTTACAAACTCCACTGGACAGATGAAGCCGTTCGAATTGCAATAACCAATGCAACAATAGTACTTAATTTTAACTATATGCATACATTACAGGAGATTGTAAAGAATGCAGTCTCTTACAATCAGTCATGAGTATAAAACTTGAAACTGTTGCTATTAAAGTAGTACAGTTAAAAACAAAACGAACTCACCAACAGTAATAAGGCAACTTGTCATGATTACTAATAATTTAATACAAGTAAGTCTGGGAAAAATCCCCATGAACCGAGCAACAGGGTATTGCCACTTAGGTTGTAAAAAAGAAGTCAAATCAACTATACAGTTGTCTAAGAAAATAGCTTTGAAGAAATGTTTCCAAATCAGACAAATTGACAATGAAAAATAGATTAACACAGAACCAGCAGCAAAAATATAGAGAAAAAAACTATTTTAATCTACATCTTCCCTGAGGGAAAAAGAATTATAATAATAGTCGCTCCAACACACATCACTCACATGCTTAATTATAACTATATAAAGTCAGCTAGTTGAGACCGTAGAGTCCACGGCCAATCGGCATAACTGAGCACCAATAAAAGTACACGAGTTCTCATTTGTCATCGAATAATGTCTTACTAGATATATATCACAGAAAATGAAACAAAATAACCCAATCACTGTGTAAAGCACTTGAGGGGAAGTCAGAGATGACTGTGGCAGTACTGAGAGCTAGGCTCTGTGGGCCCTCATCCACCATAAACCAGCCTCCAACAAGTTACTGAAACATCATAAAATAAAATAGTCTAACAGAAATAATTTAATAAAAGAAAATCTTATTTACTGAATAACAATACTAAAATTATTTTTATTTTTTATCTTAACAAAACAAAACAGATTCCTTAAATAAATAAAAGCATTTGAAAATATCTATGAGGTCAATTCAGATCTGAATAATTATTTATAAATATAGAAACCAACATAATTTATGAGTGATAAAGTTAATTAATTTACATTATATTTTGAATTAGTATATGGAAAATATAAATAAATAATTGAACTGATGGCTAACAATGGAAAAAATTAATAAAAAATGAAATTACCTGTTAGGGGCTGGCTTGTAGCAAAGGCTAGCACCAATCATCATCATCTGAATCTGAATGCCTATCACAGGGCTGGGGTGGTTTATAGCCATTAGGTACAGGGGAAGGGAGGATCCGACCGCCTCGCCCTATCGCTACGGCCTGCTCAAAGCTCATTGGCCCAGGGTAACCAGTTCTTGTTGGCGAGGCGTTGAGCTTAGGGAAGTTTATTGAGGCAGGCCTTAGTTGAAGGGTGCTCGGTTTTGAAGGAGTAGGCGGGAGTCGGCGACCGTGTCCCCTCCGGGCAACCAGCACTGGGTAACTGTGCTGGTGGTGATGGTGATGGTGATGGTGGTGATGATGGGCTGGTCTTGGTGATGGAGATCTAGACCTTTGCTCCAAGCTAGTTGTACCGTATTGTGCTCCCACACGACGTGGTTGGTGCTCATACCGACCGGGGCTAGGCGACCGTGCTGGACTTGTTGAAGCTGACCATGATCCTTTTTTAACAAAAACAATCAGACATTAATATATACAAACTTTTAAAAAATGACATATTTTATTACAATAATAATATTTTAGTCTTTTTTTTTTCTTTTCAAGGAAAAGGTTACTTTCAAACTTTATTTATATAAGAAATTTTGATAGTTTCTAATCATCCAATGAACAAAAATCTTAAATTATTACTATTATTCTAATTATTTTCAATAATAAAGAAAAAAAAACTTTAGACCTGAAGTAATCAAAGCTAATAAGCAGTATTTATTTACTAAATAGGCCAGGAACTTGATATTAGAGAGAGCTATACTTAGTCATTCTTAATGACTAATTTATACTCATTCACATTCATATATTAATAATTTTTACTATAATTAGGCATACAAATAATTTAGATTTAGATTTTATAAAGAACCAATTTACCGACATTTTAAAGAAGTGAATAGAGATTTTAATGGATATTTGAAAAAAAAATATGAGAAAAAAAATTATGCTAATATTAATTTTTCTCATGAAAAACCTAACTCAAACTAAAATAGCTGAGCTAGATACATGTTTGATTAGATAATGTTGAATTTTCTGAGATAAAGTAGGAGGCTAATTAGATTAATCTGACATAGATGAATTCTGTGAACTGTTTTCAACACCTGCCTAATACAGAAATCATGAAAATGGCTTCTTGTTCATGGTATAAATAAAAAAAAAATATATTATTTTAAAACATTCAGGGAAACATAAAACTAGCCATTACTTAAGTTAAAAATAGTACAAGTACGTTCTACACAATGGAATAAATATTTTAAAAGGACGGTTTTACATATAAACTAATTTTACAAAATTAACAAACAAACAGAAATATTTATGTGGAAAAAATTGAAAAATATTAAACCCAAAACATAAACACTATAATTCAATTTTTACGGAGACAAAAAAAAATATCCTCTATAAAATGAGACTCATATCAACTAATAATTATTAGCAAAATGGTTTGGGGATAATTATAAGTTTCTTACTACACACCTTTTTACATTAAACAATTGTTTATATTAATAAAATTATGAATATAATTATTGTTAATGGATTTGACTGTTATTGAAAACTATGAAAATTCAACTGTTAAAAAAACATTTTAACAGTTATTTTGAGATTTATTGATTTAACAGGTATTTTAATAAAACATAGCTTTTAGATAATAGTAATTAGATTATATATTGAGCATACAAAATTTGGCATTTATTAAATATTTTTCTATAGAAATTAATAAATTGTTGAATGTTTTCATACTCTTTCATTAGAACAACCCATATTAATTTTTGAACAAATTATGATACTCAGGGTTCAATTGAAAATTCATATTGAAGACACTACTTATGGTTTAAATACAAACTGAACCATTCTCGACATTGGACAGAAACGTTTTACATAAATTTGGAAAGAATAGCAAAAACATTAATGCTGGCCAATTTTTTATTTCTCATTGTGGTTTATAACATTTTATTACGTGTTATTTAAGCATTGTAACAAGATTATGGGCAAAAGAAAATTTCCATCAAATGATTCTCATTTACTGATACATCATAGAGTACATTACTCAAAACAGAACTTCATTAAACTATTAACGAAAAATAAAATCATAAGTTGCTTGGTAATCAAAGGGTTGCAAAATATGAGAAACATTATGTATACGGTCTATCTAAATAAAAAAATCAAAATACTTATAAGTGATTAAGTGATAAAAACTTCATACCAATATAAAAAAGGATTCTTTTAAATAATCATCAAAAGTTAAAAGTAACCTTGAATTAACTAAACTAAAAATGTACAATAGAAAGATGAAATGAAATCATGCAACAAGACAGGACTAAAGATAATAAATTAAAAAGGTTATTATAATAATTAAATTCATTATAAGTAATTGAATTTTGTTCAACAGGAAATCTAAAATGAAAATATCTGCATAGTTGTTGTAACTGATCACATTATCATCAATATTGCTTAAACTAATTTTATATATAGAATATAATTAGATACCATCTTCACCATTTTATTTATTTACAACAATATTTATATCTTAGATTAACATCACATATCTTGCAGTTTTGTCTTTTATTAATTTATTTTATAGAACATGAAAACTAATTGTATAAAAAGAACCTAGTTAATCTAAGTCTAAAATAATCATTTTTCATGCTGAGATAGAAGCATATTTGCAGAAATTCAATAAAAAGAAACTCAGCAGGCAATCCAATAAACAAAACAATTTGATCGAAAAATGGGATTAGCTATTGGAGAAGACAAAAAACAAAAACAAAAAAAAACAATTAAAGATATTGAAACTAGGTCAGAAATATAAATATATTTGTAGGTGTATGTGTTTGTGTCAATTATTATTAATGTATATAAATAAAAACATTAAAAGGAACGGGAAACAGGAAGGACATTCTTTATTGCTTCAAAAACTAGCAAATATTTTGGAATTGACCGTATTAACATAATAAAACTTAATCATTCAACTTGATTGTAATAAAGCGCTTATATAATATAAATGTATTAAAACATCCAAGGCCTTCATACATGCTAGATATTATTTGCAAAAAGTTTATAATAATAAGTATAAATGCTCTAGACCCTTCTGTCTCCATGAATTTTATGAAATTTTATTTGCCTGTCACTCTGTTTGATTGTGATGCCAAAAAACAGAAAATTCTATTGTGTGAATTTCATTTTTGTGTTCATATTTGATTCTTGATGATGGAGCTTGCGATTAAAATTTTTATCCCTTAAAATTTTTTCTTTCTTAAATTTCACTTCATTCAATATTCAAAAATAAAATTAGGCAAAGGGCATCTTAGGGTACTATTGGAAGATTTTGGGAATTCTAGACTAAACAAACCATGAAATTTCTAAAATAGCAGAAAATAACTGCTACCATTCAACATTTTGTCGATGTTATAAGGCATCGATAGAACAAACATACAATACCACATAAATGTAGATCAGAGATTGCCCAACATTCTTCAATAACCTAAGTCTTTGAAATATTTTTGAAACCAATGCAATTTTGTCATAAAAATATTAGCATGTAGGAAGGCCTTATTGATTTGTCTGCCACTAAACCCTCACAACTTTAGTGCATTGTGGACACTATATAACCTTCCTGGTGCTTTTAAGAAGTTGTATCACTAAAACGTTAGTAAATATACAGAAAAGTAGGCTACTTAAAAATAGGAAGGCTATAAAAATCAATAATAATTAAACTAATACTAAATACATATTTGGTTATATATTTTTTCCAAGTCATTAGAATACTAGTGCAAAATGTTGGGAATGTTTTTATTATTTCCAGACATTTGAAAAAAAAAATTCAATACATATAATATAGAAATGAAATCTAACTGTCCAATTTATTTAATTATAGTTTTTGGTTTTGTGTGTTTATCTATCTTGTAGGATGACAACAAAGTAATTGGCCAAACTTAGCTACTTAAAAGGAAATTTAATGAAATTAAAAATGTAAAAATATGTTAGTGTAAACAATTCAATATGATTAAAGAACTAAATAGCTAAAAAAAAATATGATTCGACTCTAGTTTATAAAATAATCTGAAAAATCTGTTCACTTGAAGTTTTTATTATAAATATATACATAGATTGAGATGTTAAAAATTTGTTATTTATTAACATACATAAGAAAATTTATTTTACAACAGGAAGAGAATTGTAAATATCAAATAAATGGAATTAATAAAATAAAGTAAAAAAATGATTTATATATATAATAAATTTATTACCACCATAAACACATTTTTTTCATAATATAGAATACCAGAGTATAAAGTATTATTATCGAATTTCAAAATTGCAAAATAGTTTGGCCAAATAATTGTAGCTATCTCAAATAAAATAATGCTAAGATAAAAAGTTAAACCTTTGTTATTAAAAGAAAAAGCTATGAGAATAGCAAACATTTCAGCAGCAATAAACATACAAATGTCTTTCTGACAAAAGTAATGCCAAAATACAAGAAAACTAATTTTGATCATTAAGTTGAAAAGTATATGTATTTACTAAAATAGAGCCAAAAACTCAAAAAGAAACACTATTATTTATTATAATGCAATTGGGAAAAACCACAATGCAAAGCCTTATGTTTCAAAAAATACACCTACTTACCAGTCGACGTTTCGCCTATTCAGGCATTATCAAGACACCAAAATCAAAAAGGGTTATGTGAATCGCATCTCAAAGAAAAAAGTGCAATACATCCCAACGATCAACAGCCCAAACAGGCTCCAAACATGAGACAGCACCCTACCACCAAGACGTTCAACATACAACTGTGAGTTGTATGTTGAACGTCTTGGTGGTAGGGTGCTGTCTCATGTTTGGAGCCTGTTTGGGCTGTTGATCGTTGGGATGTATTGCACTTTTTTCTTTGAGATGCGATTCACATAACCCTTTTTGATTTTGGTGTCTTGATAATGCCTGAATAGGCGAAACGTCGACTGGTAAGTAGGTGTATTTTTTGAAACATAAGGCTTTGCATTGTGGTTTTTCCCAATTGCATTATAATATATGTATTTACATTTTACTAGGATTTGTATAAAAATTACATTAACTAACTAAAATTGATTTCATTTTATATGAAATGCTTTTATTTAGCTTGATACAATTTAAGAAAGATTTAACTGAGGTAAGGATACAAAAGTAATTAAAGTAGGTACAGTCATGCATAAATTTGTGTTAAGTATCATTATGTTTTTAATAATTATCAATTTCGAATTAATAACGTACACTTAAAAGAAAAAAAGTTTCATTGAGCATCAGAAAAAAAAATCTGTAATAATATGTACACATAGTGAAATAAAATTTATCAGGAAAAAATAAAATAAACAAAAAATAAAGGATTAAATGTTTCTACTGAAGAGGAGTTTATGTTTTGTTTTGTCCATGCAGGTATTAAATTAATTTTCGAACCAGTAAAAGCAAAAACTTTCTAAATTCCGGATTACTTACTATCATACATGTTAGCTGCTCCCATGTAGACTGGAAGATGATGGTCACCACACGGACAATACCTCCCATCTGAAAGTGTTTTACCTTACTGGTTTCGAAAATCAACTGTTTGAAGCATAATTTACTTTTTAATCTATTTGAATTATTGGTTTTGTGAGCTCAAGCATGACTGTACAAAACAATACATATTATACTTTTAAAGTATAATATAGAATGGATAGTCATAAATTTTATTTCTTTTAAATGAACGATTATAAAAAAAAATTAAAAATCATCAAAAATTTAAAGCATACAATATGTGTTCAATTTTAAATTCCAATTAAGGTATCTAAAATAATATATATTAAGAATAATATAACAAAATTCAGATATTTAATACATTTGTTTCATTAATAACATTTATAAAAAGGTTAGCCTCATCATCATGATGTTAGTTACTGAAGCTTAAGCTATGTTAAGCATTCTTTCCTAACAAATAAATTGCAATTATAATGGATAAAATAAAAAGTAATGAACATTATCCATTTTAACTCAGTGAACTTTAGAGTAAATAAGTTGTTGAGCATTTTGAAATGCTGATTCGCAAAAAAAAAAACCATCAAAAATTTACTGTAAAAAATTAATTTTGAAAACTCAACAAATAGGAACACTTATGCAAATTATAACCATAATTATGTACTTGATCATTCTTATGATATATCATTGTTTTAGAAAATCCATACCTATTTTACGGTGAAATAGTTTCTTTTACCAATGTTCTGAAGAAAGTTTATTTAGATCTCTGGGTAATTTAAAATATTTAATTGTAACTATAAAATACTTGTTATTAAAGGAAAGATAAATTATATAATTATTGAGAAAACGGTCTAATGTTCATCTCAGTATTTTAATAAGGCTAATCAGATAATGTGTTGGAGATAAACTGAAATATATTACTACCTTAGAAGAAGAACAATATATCTCAAAAATTAGTTATTTTTCTATTATTTTGTAATTATAATCAACAAGATTATGATTATCATGAAGAGCAAAAAAAAAAAAAAAAAATCATTCAGTGACTTATGAATGTCAGTGATGATTTTAATTATAATTATTTAAACAAAGATATAAGTCAAAAATTTAGACCAAAAATTATATTTTGACTAAATAAAAAAAAAAATGTCCTTACTTTTTTGGATTCAAGTAACTATTTATAAAATTATAAGTCAAGCAGCCTGCAATGATCAGTAGATATTAAATATTAAGTTCATGCTTTCTTGAAAATATGGCTTTAGAAGACACTGGTCTTCTTCATAGGTAGATTTATATTGTGCAATTTTTCTCAATTACGAGGCGTGTTTTTTAAGTAAGAACCGTTTTGCCACACCGCGACCGCAGCGCTGCGGTCGGCGTCCTGCGCATGCGCACTGGTACCTACATCTCTTGCCTACGCACTGACGCCATTACAGTCTGATTCTTCCTTGTTTACTGAGTGTTTAAAATACCTCCGATAATCGCGAGTCCCGCCGACTGTGAAGTACGGGCTGTTATAAGATTTCTTTGTGCTAAAGGCCTAAAACCGATCGATATTCATCGTGAGATTTGTGCAGTTTACGGACAAAACATTATGAGTGATGGAATGGTAAGAAAGTGGGTGAGAGCATTTAAAGATGGCCGCACAAATGTGCATGATGAACAACGGAGTGGGCGTCCTTCGGTTGCGAGACATTGAAAAATCTGCGCCGTTCAATCCAGAACAAAAGACATGGCAAGCTGAGCAAGGGCATCGTTTTGCTGCATGACAATGCCCGTCCACATGTGGCTAATCAGACCAAAGATCTGATCACATCTTTTAAATGGGAAACTCTAGATCATCCTCCGTACAGCCCTGATCTGGCGCCCAGTGACTACCATCTGTTTCTGCACTTGAAAAAACACCTGGGCGGCCAGCGTCTTCAAGACGATGACGAAGTCAAAACAGTTGTGATGTAGTGGTTAACAAGTCAGGCGGCAGACTTCTATGAGGAGGGTATTCATAAACTAGTACAACGTTATGACAAGTGCCTCAATAATGAAGGAAATTATGTAGAAAAGTAGATTAAGGTACTGGCTTTCATGTAAAAATAAAATTATTGAGATATCTTAGCACGTATTTTTTTTATTTCAAAACGGTACTTCAAAAACACGCCTCGTATTATATCAACAATTTTTTGGAACTGAGTATCATCATGGGTACCTTTTACACAGCTATATAATAACAGTTTTACTTTAGTTTTACTAGATGCATGAGATTTATTTGTAATCTTAACCAGAATTTTGATTGCAGTCGTTTTTAGATAAATATGATGAATCATCTGGTGCCTTACTACTTTAATAATAAAGCCCTCAATTCAAAGAGGGGGTAAGCAACTTGAAGGGAAAAGATTTTAATGCTTACAGCCACCTTAACCTTCCACTCACTGAACATACTAATGGAGAACCATATTCTATAATGGTGCCTTTTTAAAACTCTTTAGTTATTTCATTTTAGGTCACCTTTGGATTTCACTATAAACTGGTTTAAATCTGTAACTAAATTCAATAAGGCAATATCTTGGTATACATTTGCAGATATGTTAATCCCAGCCAAATGGATATTCTTTGTTCAATTATGGAATCCCCTCAATCAAAAAATCAATCAATTATTTTTACTCTATTTCCCAGGAATTGTAACAAAAATACAATACTCTCTTATCACTTAAGAGTCAATAATGAATCTTAAATTTTAGTTTGATGTCAGAAATATACCTTGCTTAATTTGCACTGCAGAAACTGAACAAAAACTAAAAATTTCTAATTTGTTTTCTTACTTGTAAAAATGCTGTAAAACTCACAAGGTAGCCAATAAAGGTTTATGTTGCCAATATGACAGATGTTGGTTGGCTGAAGAGGTGAGGAGGTTACAAGGGGATTGTTGATGGTTTTTTATTATAATGTCTCTAATGTAGACCCTCCCTTTGTCAGTTTGCAACAGAATTAAAGGTTGTCAGAGCTTTTTTTTAAGCGTAAATATTATTTATGATAAATAAAACAGTTTTATTCTCTCATAAATTTCAAGATCATGAAAAGCATCAGCATAAATAAATATATATTTATTATTTACAATAATATCTATAGACCATGACTAATTTTTTTTCCCATAACAGACCATCCAAAGGTCCAGCTTCTATCATAAACTATGAAGGACTTAAAATAAATTGGTACTAAATTTATCTCATTGTAACAGCATTACACCAATAATTGAATAAAGGTATATAATACTAGATATTGTAACTTATGAAATAAATTATATATTAATAAAAAGAAAATACATCGAAGTGATCAACAACTATCTCATTAATATTGATTTTTAGATAGAAAGAACGTTAACGCTATTAGGTTTCTCCAATTGAAAAAGAATAACACATGTTACACAACAGATAGACATAAAAATTAGATGATCCTGCATGAAAAATATTAAATGAAAAAAGTTCTTGAAAGTGTGGAGGCAATTATGAAATTTCCAAAAGTGTTACTTTTCAGTTTTCCATGAAAATTATTAAATTATTAAAAGTATTAAACTTTCAAAAAGTAGAATTTAGAGAGATCAATCTCAACAAAGATTTTATAAAAATATATGGACGATTTGTAAAAACACAGTCCACACTTTCAGTAATCAATAGAAAGGTATTTAAAGGATAAACCCAGAAATACAATGAGTGCAAATGTGCACTAGAACATATTAACACAGAGGAAAAATATCTAATGTGATTTAAATAAGATAAAGCTGTGGAAGAATTGGAAAGATATTGAAAATGGGCTGCTTCTGCCTATCCAAGAAGGGGGGTCATTGACTGACTCACATCAGAATCCTCATCACCAATCAATCGAGAGGAATGGATAATTATTCGAATACCTAGCTTCAATATGCTAGGAGAAGAACGAAAACTAATTTCAATATTATAACATTGCTCGTTTTACAATATTTCCCCCTTTCCTCTAAGGAACTATAATGTGGTGCTTTCATATTAAAAGAGATTTAAGTTCAAGATTTTAAAGATTCTGAAAATTACTCATCAGGATAAAAAAAAAAAGTTAAAGGGTTCAAGGCAAGTTAGAATCAAGAAAGCAGGTCTTGGGACTCAAGATACTACAGATAATTTAGGTGTACACAGACTCAATAGAAGATATAAGACTCATAAAGGGAACCAAAGTTTTCTAGGATCATAATGCAATAGAAATAATTAACAAAACAATTAAATTAATTATCATTTTATTTTCGTGAACTACCTGGGATATTGTCAATCCCAGCAACAACAAAAAGACTTTTCTTATTCAAGTGTGCTCGTTAGATAATTAATTTAATTTGATTGATGAAAAAAATAGGATCCAAATTTAAAGACATAATGTCCATACCAATCCACATAGCTCTATTAATATTGTTCAGTTTTTGGAGTGAAAAAATTTTCAAAAGGACAATTAAATTTGAAAAAATGTTATCGCCCAAAGATAAGAAATTGTAAAGAAACAAGGTTGGGAAATTTCTAATTACAGGGTATAGCATACCTGCATAGATACTGACCTTAGTTATTTTAACAACCTATGTGTACCACAGATTACTAATTTAACAAAAATTAAAAAAATAAATAAATACTGATGAAAAAAATAACTCCTTTAATAGTAACGAAAAATCATGATGTAACTACCTCGAATGTGGGGGTATCGTCGTATATGAGAGTGCTCATGTTTGACGATTTCCACAACATTGGATACTGTATCGCTGAATCCAATATCATGATGGTAGACCCTACGAGGTGAAGGACTTCTTCCAACATCTCCAGGCGAACGGGCCCTCCTAATAACAATATACATATTTTTATTAAAAAACAAAGCATAAACTAATGATTACATCTTCGAGAAAAAAAAAATCTGCTTCCAGTCAATTATTTTATTGTTTTATAAAACAAAACGTTTCGACACTATGGTGTCATTTTTAATTATTTCTTTTTCTGCATTCCTTAACTTTAAATAAAATAACAATAATTACAATACTATAAAATTTTTTAACATAAATGTCCAAAAAGATAACATACTATAAGTACAAATACCTGGAAAGTCAATACTTTTAAAAATAATTTTTAAAGAGATCTCTAGTCCTCCATAGTCAAATTATATTGCATTACAAAACCAAACCTTGATCTTTGAACCATCTGATCCTTTTTCTTATTTCTATTAGTCATTAGACTTTAGTATAAATATAACCAATTATGTTCTAAAAACGTACATCAACAAAGTAAAATTTAAATTTTTTTTTTTTTTATAAATTTACAATAAATCCAGTTTAAAAAAAAGGAAAAAAAATTATAAGAATGTACTAATGATTACTAAAAATTTAAAAAAATAATTGTAGCTACACAGTTTTGTTAAAAATAGTTGGATATCAATAAATTAGTTTAATTCAGAAGGTAATTATTGTTCTAAAAATTAGGGCTGATCTATCAAAAATGGAAATATAAAAAGTCAAATAAAATAAAAAATAAATTCGACACCATTATCTTTTTGACATAGAAATTGTTTGTAATTATATCAGGAACATAAAAAAAATTTAAGTAAATTCAAACAAACTCTGGTTGATAAAGATAAAACATATTTATGCTTAAAGGTTATACAAATAATCATATAAAATAGTGTGAATCATATAATTTGTAAAATTTATTTGTGGAAAAAATGATTATACCAGATTAAATAGTAATTAGTTTTGTTGACAAATATATCTTATTTTGATAAGATATATTTGTATATATATATATATATATATATATATATATATATATATATATAAGGTTCTAAGCTTGTCCCCTAAGTAAAACTGTCTTTTTAAATTTAATATCCTCTGAAATCTCAAAAATATCAACTTTTTTTTATTAAGAACATACTTTAACATTAGTGGATCTCTATTAGATAAGAGACCATCTAATATTTTGTCAGAGCAAGCAATCTAAGAGGAATGATATCTAAATAATCTTGAAGCCATTCTGAGCTAGATAAAGAACAAACTAAATTTTAAAACGGACCACTTTACCTGATGCTGGGAGACCTTGACCTTGGCCTATGCTGTCTGTAGCTGGATGACGGGTGGAGATGAGTATCTTGCGTCGATTCGACTGATGGCCTCCTGCTGGGTATCACGACATCTTGAGTCTCCATTCCCTAAAAAGAAAACGAGCAGAATAAGATTTTACAGAAAATAAAAAGCAGAAACAAATTTGATTAATAAATTATTTTAACAGAAGTTATTCATTCTAAACCTACTATATTGGAACTTTTAATAAAAAAAAAATAATTTTATAAATATTTACTGTGATTAAAATAATTTGGAAAAAAGTGAAATAAAGACAATTACTCTAAACGAAATGCTAAAATTAAGATTTAGAATAGATGAATAAGATTAAAGTATCATGCAAGAGAAGGAAATACTATATCATGCATCATGCAACCTTAGTAACGCTACTCAGCACTAATTGAGGAATCTTTAAAGTAAAATGTAGAATAGTTAGTTAATTGTTTAGTTTTGTGTCCCTTAAAACATATGTTGATGTTAATGTAAATGTAATATGACAGTTCCCTCAGATCTATTATTATTTTTATTCTAAAGCTATCATAATATTTTATTCTATAGCTACTTCTTTCTTTTCCTCTATAAATTTTTCCTTAATTTTTTTGTGCTACTTACTTTTATGAAACACTATCCTAAATCTAGGCGATTGATTTAACACTATTATGAAGTAGTACGGAACAATTATAAAAAATAAAACAAAAAACTATTTAATAATTGATTAATAATGATAACAATAATCTATATATTTATGTATATAAATAAATATGTATATATTTTTAAGATTATACTAAAATAATATATATTTTCAATTTTCCTATCTAATACTAATTGTAAATGGTCTATTACTATATTATCAACTGTCTATAATGACATCTAATTATTTATTAATTTTACGTCACAACATTTAACTTCACCAGTTAATAGTAACCCCTTCACCTTTTTCGATCTGAAACAAAAAATAAAAAAAAATAATGAAACATCAGGGAAGAAATAAAATAATTTAAATAATCTTAACTTAAAATAATAAAAATTTTAAAGGGTACAACCCTCAAAATGGAAATCTTAAAAGAGATGCAAACAAAACTTTAATTTTTTTTTCCTGAAATTTTCACGAACTAATTTTAAAGATTTAAGCAATTAAAAATATTTTGGGTCCATAGAATAGAGGAATTCGGCAGAAAATATTTTGTATTGAATTTTGAGGAAATATCACACTCGTTAACCTTTTTACTGTCTAAGTATAAAGCCATGTAATCCCATATTCTTTAATGACAAAATCTTATTTTTCCAATAGATTTTGTTTATTTGGAAAACATTTTACTAATATTCTGATAATACTAAAGATTGAACATTGGTAACCATTTTTTTTTAAAGATGAATTTCTACTCCCTCCGCTAACTATGGTTGAAGAATTATAGCTATTGATCAAAATATGGTTTTCCAAATCCCATTAAATTTATATTTTTTGTTTAACTGCTATAAGAGCAAAAAAAGTTGTTCATTTTAATTCTTATCTTGTTTATGAAAGAATAAAATAAATTGACTGGAAGCTGGTTTTTTTCGAAGATGAAATTTAAAAAGTTGTTTTAAAATAATATTCTATGATTGTTAATACTTTCTGTGGACTTCTTATTCTCCTAAATTATTGAAACAATTTTTATCTAACTTGAGAGATACTTAGTTTTAAACTTGGAAAACAATAGATTCGGGTGAAACTAGAGGCAGTCAACAATAGCTAACAAATATCTACCTAAATTGCACTGTACTGCGTTTTACTAAATGTATAAAGCAAAACTGAGTGAAAATGACTTTCGCGGTTTCATTTGTTGAAGTAAGAATCAGTATTACGGTAATAGTAATGATATAGTAATACTAAGTAGGTGCCATTTTCAAAGATCTGCCTCATTTCAGTCAACACTCTTTATAGCCCTCTTTATCATTTTCTGAAATTTTCTCACATTTAATTTGGCATGCCCTCCCCTATCATGATATTACAATACATGTTCACAATTCCGTCAGGCACTGGCTTTTCTTGAATCATAAACAGACATACACTTTGGATGTAATAACTTTTATTATCTATGCTCACTATAAGAAAAGTCTCAAAAGCAAACTGAATATCATTATAGCATTTCAAAGATTATATCTCAAAGCAAAGCTTTCAATAAAAATTTCATCCTTAAGCTGATAAAACTGTAGGTACAATAAAATAGGACATATTGTGTATTTCCTATTTGTCTGTATCAAAATGATAGATAAATTAATTTACAAAAACTGACAAAAGGAAATCATGAAAGGAACTGGATATATTGAAGAAATAGGCAAAATAGACAATGGCTTTATATTAGTGATTTTGAATACAGATACAGAATTTGACTTTTTTCATTTTTTTTTAACTGATAGATTTGAGAAAAATCATATAATATCTGTGAAATTAACATGATAACAAATGGACATTAACAATCTCACTTATACCCCAATATCATTCCCCATTAATTAATATTGAAACTGTTACGAACAATAGAAAACCATTGAAGTTTATTATTCTTGTAGATCTCTTCTTTTCAATGACAAAATAAATAAAAGTGTGTAGAGTATGAGTGTATGAACAACTAAATCTTTTACTTCCTTTTTTTTATATTACAATGTTTCTGCCCACTAGTTGGAGGAGAAGAGATTTAGCTAATTTTTAAATATGAAAAATCTACATAGAAATTAGTTTATTCTGACTTTATTACATATATCATAACTTTTGTTTATGACAAATTTTATTCTTATTAAAATTTAATTATCTTTTTGATATCCCCACAGGTTCACACAGTTTCAGCATAACACATAACCCCACAAACATAACAGTTTCAATAAGTGCCACAAGAAACGGAAGTTTAAGAAATTTCAGCGACACTTGAGATGGACATTCAATATGTTCAAAATCTAATATCTATTGGATAAAATTTGGCCAAGGCAGCCTATTAATATTGTGCTTATTACTGTCAAATTATAAGATCAAGCTTTTGACAAATTTTTAGAATTATTTTTCAAATATGAACATAATAAGGATGCCTTGGCTAAAAATTAATAATAGGAACTCACTTTGTGCGCTGCGTGTTTCTCCTCGATAGGAGGCAGCTTGCTTCATCATCCTCATGCCGACCATTGTTGGCCCAAGTTCCAGCGGCCACATCCAAGAGGCAGTTAAAAAACGACGAGCGCTGGTGCAAACAAACTCAGGCTCAAGCCAGATATACTATGTCAGATCAGTTATATAAAATGTTTAACTTGCGTTTTAATGCTAGTATGGGTGCAAAAATATCTAAATTATCCTTCTGGAGTTAGTTTGATTAAATATTTTTGCATTTTTGTTATGTTGTAGACAATATACTCCTCATTTTCATGTTTTTTTTTTTCATTGATATGCAATACAAAAAATAAATAAATAAAAATTCATATTACAATGCCAATAGCATACAAAAGACAATCCTGTAATAAAAAATACCTATTTCAAACTGCCTCTGTTCGAGTTGCTCTTTTCAACTATATTCCTATAATGTAACTGAAAATATTTAATATTTACTATAAACTCCTAATCACTAAATAAAGGAATACTTAATTTAATTTTTTTTAAAAGTGTTTTTTTTGTAAGTAAAAAAGAGTAAGCCTTGAATAAATAAATTAAAATTTATAACGTTTTTCAAACCAATGATTCCCCATTTCTTCACTGATAGCAAGTATAAAATAAAATTTATAGATAGATGCAGTGTTAAAAATATTGATTCAAAGTGCAGATATTTTAGAAGAACAAATTAAATGTCATTTTTTGTAAATTAAAAATAATATTGTTTCATGTCTGTTTTAATGTGAGAGGAAATGGTTTTTTTCTTGGTATATAAAAGTCAGGGCTAAAAAGGCCGTCAATATTTATATTGTGAAAAGGAAATAAACAGAAAGATAAAAATAAAAGGAAAAAAAAAAGAAAAGAAAATGTAACTAAAAGAAGTTCTGGCAAATTTAAATTATTATTTTGTGCTATGTGCAATAAACATGCAAGAACCTAGAATTTAACAAACATTCCAAATATTAGTATGCAAATACATTAACCAAATGTATCATGCGTTGTGCATAAAACCAAAGCATGAATTAATAATAATAATTGAGAGAAAGCAGAATAAAATAAGTTTTAAAAGGAATATAAATTTAATTAGTAAAAACAAAATATTTGTCTTCTGCACTTTTTTTTTTTGTGTAATAGGTAAAACCGACCCTCGGTAAAGCAACCTTACTTTCTTATTTATAGAGCACTAACGATTTCATAGATAACTGATAAATCATAGTACCAGAGAGTTAGGCAGTTTATTAAATGTTTTGCATTTGATTTGTAAACATGCTTTATTTTTAACATTCATTAAAAAAATAAAATAAAATAAAAAATCTATCCTAAGATCTATTTAAATTTCCCATAAATTGTGCTTAATGAGGAGCATTTCAAAAATCATTTTATTAAAATCTAAAATGAAAAAATGGATCAAATAATGCAGAGTAAATATTAATATGCAAATAGCACTTGAGGCATCTATTATATAATTAATTTGAAAACTATGAATCAGATATTGATAATAATAAAATTGGAAAGAATACAGGGTACCAAAGGTAGATAGTGAAATTGAAATTTCCAAAGAGATATAGGAAAAATAAGTTTATATCTGATTCATCAACTGAGTGCTGCAAAGTTTCTCTATTAAGCATTGATAAAAATTGTAACGCAACAAATTCAACTACGAAATATTTTGAATGAGGAAGAATAGACTGTTTAGAACATAATACTACCGCCTCATTAGGGTTGGAGGGACTATGTCGACTGAAACCCTGAAACCAAAGACACAAGTTACTTATATCATCCCCATTCTCCTTCAACCTACTAGTTCCATTGCTACAAATCATTATTTATTCACCTACATAATATTCAAGAATAAAGAAAAAAAATTAAATAAAAGAAAGACAAATGAATTCTCAATGGATACTTCAAGCACAATGAAGTATTGTTATTGAAATATTTCCACGAAAATGATGTGTAAAATAGACAAAACTGAATTATATTTGCTTACATTCATATGTGGAAATGAGCATATTGTGTGCTTGGCTATAGTTTTATTAATTTTATTTTAATGAAAAATAATGTTTTTGTGTTTTTTCTCTAAATATATGATAAAATTAGGTGTTAATAATGGTTCATGAAGGGAAAAAAAACAAAAAAACAATGATCCTATTCACAAAATCTAATATAAGAATAATTGTTTATTTTATCAACAGGAATAACTGACTGACTAATGAAAAAATATCTATTAATTATTTATGCCGATGCATATCTAATTGTAATTTATAAAAGTTTTATCTAAGAGTACAGTGCTTTATTTTTCTCTAATCTATTTTCTATTGGGTAAATATAACCTTCAATTTGAACCTCTATAAGGGAAACTATTGACTAAATGTGCTATAAGGTTACACCATTCAACCTTTTTTTTTTTATCCTCGCGAACTTCTAAAATTTAGATTTTATAAATACAGTAGAATCTCAGCACTTTTTATCTCTGAGGATCAAAGATGTTCATCTTAGGGGGATTTTCAAATGTTGTACAAAAAAGTAAGAAATTTTAAAACAACAATTTATGAATACATTTCTGTGTTACCACATACCAATAAATAAATAGGACGTACTAAATTTAAAAAATCTTTTTAAGGAACTTAAATTTTTTTTACTGTCAGCTAAAGTTTTTGTAATTAACATTTGTAGAAGCGCTATTACTAAACTTTTTTAAATCACAGGAAGAATTAACAAAGATAGAGGCATGTTAAAAGAAAAGGGATCAATTTTTTAGATATTTTAAAAATTGAACCCCAAACTATTAATAAGATGTTCTATTTGTGTTGGTTTCAAAGGTAGAATTAAAAATAAAATAAAATGAATAAAGAATACTTTGTTTTATTACAATTAAGGTGTTTTCACAAGGAGCGAACAATTTTTTTTCTTTTATTGAGATTTATGTATTGCTAGGATTCCACTGTATTAATAGTTAAGAACTTTAATAAACAAATACCATAAATACTTTCAAAAAATATTTTTTACACCTTGGTATATAGGTTATAGGTGTGCAAATAAAATATCGTCAGTTAAAAATTACTGTTACTAGTATCAACGAGAAATATACAAAAAAACAAAACAAAAAATAATAATAAAAATGAAAGGAAATGGTAAGACAACACATTTTAAGAAATATAGCTATAAGATTTATAAGTACTAATTAATATACATAGATACATAAACAACTATAGTTAACTAAGCCATTTTTCAGGAAAATGGTACAAAAAACAAAACAAGTATTTTATAGTTAATGACTGATGAAAATAGTTTAGACATTTATTCAGGAGTGATTTAATTAGAAAAAAAAAAAGTTATCAAAACACTTACATGGTTCACCAGGAATCTCTCTCATTTAAATAGATAATATCAGGGGAAAAAATTGCATTTACCACTGAAATAGTGATCAGAAGCAGTTCTTTGTGATAAGCACTATAATTTGTTTAATTGTAATGAACAAGTGACTTCAACTGCTCAACTGAATTTTAAATAATCACACTTAAAAAAAGTATATTGATTAAGTTTAAGTCGACTCACGGGAGCACCAGATGACTCAATCTGCCCAAACCTGGTTGTTCTCCAGCTTTCCAAAATGAGCAAACCAGCATAAATTTTACCGACTGTTAGTTTTCCTTTTCCAAGTTCTAGAAAATAAATGCGTATATGCTAATTAATATAATTCAAAGTCACATTTGAGTTTGAAAATACTTTTAGATACATAAAATTGAAAGTTTTTGTTTCAATTTCAAATTTCAACAAATTTGTTTAAAAAAATAATAAAAATACCACCTATAATTGATCTGTATAACCAATTCATAAAAAATGTATACTATATTTCATTAGTCTTATTAATTATTTCCTGTTGTCTTAACTAAATCAATAAAGAAATTAATTGGATTTTTTGAAATAAGAGATGATAATCTGTAACCCAACAAGGAAAATAGGCAGAAACACTAATAACAATATCTGTTAAAAGGACTGTAAATATAAAAAAAAATACCAACTTGGATGCTGATTAGAGAACTAATAACTTCAACTAAACTCAAGAAGAAAGCTAAAAGAAAAATGAATCTCTTTGAAGTTAAATTGAAATAAAAACTGTTATTAATTCTTCTAATACTTGTTGCACAATTCTGGTTAATAAACAAAACAAATGTATATATGTAAAATAAGCTGTTATCTACTCCATTTTCCTTGCAAGTAAACTAATTATTTCTTATGATTATTTTTAAAATTTTATTTTGATAACAGAAAGTATTGAAACACAATCATATCAGAACTTTGTCAGTCAGCATACAACGTCCCACCTAAGATTTGATTAATCTACTTGAGATTCACTAAAAGAAGATCTATATATAGAATTCAAGAAACTCACCAGTTTCAACAAAATGATTGTTAAGGATTAAATAATAGAAGTAGTGCATGAAATATGTAAATGTTTTTTGACATTTCTTTTTCTATTTCCGTATGGAATACTTGTATGCAATAATACAAAACCAACTTAAGAAATGAGTATGAGAATCTACAAGGTTCACATCATAGAAAATCCAGATCCTAATAAGCATTTCTAGGACATAAAATAGTGATGATATATTTCATCAAAATCCTCAGAACAATACCTTTGTAGTAGATTGGGACAGGAGAACCCTTAAAAAAATAAACATAAATTTGTTCAATCTCTGAGAGGCTGAAAGAGGAGTTAATGTTCAAGATAAAGATCGACATTTATTAGTAATACAACACAAGTTCCACGGAAAGTATCATAAAAAAGTCTACTTATGTCAATTCTTAAATGATTTTTTTTTAATATGTCCGTTAAAACATCGTAAATTTAATATTAAAAATAAATAATTACCATCGCTTCTTGGGATAAGCAAATCCAACATTTTCTTTGCCTGCAGTGGCCAAATGCTCCTCACTGTATCACGGAGTTCCTCATCTGCTTGGTCCATTTCTTCCGCTAAATTCACCATTAAAGTAAATTAATAAAAATAAATGATTAAAAAAAAGTACATTGTAAATTTTTTTTTTTTAAAGCAGCTATCATAGAAGATGGGTACTTACCGCTTCTCATTTTTATACTAAGATTTTCACGGATTAATGCAAATAAGGTCGTGGTGAAGTTCACTTTTCCATCAGAATCAACAGGCATGTTCATTCGTATTAATTTCTTATATGCCAGTCTATTTGGGCACTTATTTCCAAACCCGAGAGGTGGATCGATATTTTTCAGCATATCGTACATTTCAGTATAATGAATTTTACCCCTAAAATATCAACAGCAATAAGTACAAAATAAAAAAAAAAGGAAAAAGTTAAAAATTCAAAATCTCCAGTAAAATGACTTTCTTTCTACTCTAATCGGTTTAGACAGATGACAATTCTATTCCTTATAAGTTGTTAAAGGAATTATTTTTAACTATATGTTTTCAGCTATTTTATTTGAGAGGGACTCTTCTATCATGTTGATAATAGACATTGTTTTAAGAGCTATGAATAGTCAGCTGGATGAAAAACTGAATAGATATGAATGAAAATAAAAATTGTTCCCGCAATTTAGGTAGTGTTATATTTCTGAGTTTTTAAAAACATTTTAATGGTAAATATTGAAGTAGGATGGAGAGATAGCTTTAATTTCAAAACCTGGGCCAAATCTTAAGAAGTCACAATATAATGATTCATCTGTACTCCATCACTTTTTTCTTTTTATACTGTAAGAATCCAAATAGAGCAGTTTATTTTTTTAATACCTAGCACTTTAGGAAAAGCAAGAGTTAATTTTCTAATAATATAAAGAATAGAAAAAAAAAAAGACTCAAAATTACTTACGTAGCATTAGGATCATATTCTGCCCATATTCTAACAAACTCATCCAAATGGTGGGCTCCCAAAATGGATGAGTCTCTTGTTAAATAATCAAAGTTGTCCATTATAACAGCAACAAAAAGATTCAACATCTAAAAAAAACCCATAGTGAGTGATACATCCTCACTTAAGAGAAAATAGTTGATAAAAATTAACTTACAAGGAATGAACAGAAAAATATGAATGAAACAAAGTAAGCATAAGCAAGACTTGAGCCACATTCATTTCCAGTCTTTCCACTTTTAACATCACAAGGTTTATTTTTCACACAGGACAACATTATAGAAGGCCATGCTTCTCCTGTAGCACACCTGTTGCATAAAAATAAGTATTAATACTAATACATGTAGGTTTCTTTATAATTGTCAATAAAATATTTAAACTATACATAAATCATATGAAATATCTAATAAAGAAAAAAAATTGATATTTTATTAAATAGATATTGAATAAATATCTCATGTCCAATAAAATAAAATAAATCATGTCCAAAAATTTATATTTGAAAAAAATATTAATTGATTCATAAACTAATTATAAATTAAATATTTGAATGAATTATTTTTCTTATAAATAAGACATTAAAAAAGTTATGCAAAGTAGGAAATACAATTTAGAAGAATTTCAAAATTAATAAAAAAAATAAATTATATATATTAATATCAAATGTAAGGATAAAATTAGTTAATGCTATAAATCTTTAAAAAAATATTTCATGTTTGACATGTCAGTTATATTAGAATTTGAAGTCTGTTAATTATTACTTCTGGCATGAGTGAGTGTTTATGAATGCCTATCATATTAAATTATAGACTATGGTTAAACAAATAAAACAAATGTATTATTGCTTCAGTTTGCTAATGACTAATACTAAATGTGAAATTATAAATTTCAGTGAATAATGGAGATTTAGTGAACAGAAGTGTAACAAACTAGATATTCAAAAATGGCTGTTTTAACCTCATTTTTTATGTATTTATACATTTTTTCACAGCTAGTGCTACCATACTTGTACGTTGAAGACGGATTTTAGTCAAATTAATTATCATATTATTTATGAATGCTGCAATAATTTTTAAAAACACAAACATTTTCCTTTTTTTTTCTGTAAAAACTTAATTAATAAACTAAATTACATTTATTTCCTGATGATTGTATTATTTCAAGTATAATTAACAATAGTACTTTATTTTGCATTTCAGAAAGATAAAATTCAAGTTCTTTTTGTTAAAGATATATTTTCAGAAATATAATTTAAGCTAAATCTTTTTTAAGTCTAACCAGCAAAGTTACTAGTAAAATCTGTTAATTTAATGACTAAATAAGTTAGAAGAAAATTTCTTTTCAAGCAAAATTTAACTTGTATGGAAAAGTTAATAAAGAAAATAAAAGAAAAAGTTAACAGGTAAAAAAAAAACTAGCTAATAGTTAATGGGTAAACATGTTTATGTTTCTAAGGGCCCAAATATAACACTAACAGAAGGTATTTTCATTCATCAATTCTTTAAATATAAAGTTTATATTTTTAGCTAAATAAAGAATAAAACCATTCTGGAGATGATATACTATTTTTTTATTTTCCTTTACTTCTGTTTCTTTTATCATTCTACCAATACCATGAATTATTTAAAATAAACTACATCATCATATTTTTTTCAAAATCTAATCCCTAAGCTAGGGAAAGCCTTCAACTGGCTATGAACATGCTATGACTCCCTTAACTACTGAAGGCTTTTCTTTTCCTCGCATATCTACAATCATGCAATCTTAGAATGTGGGCGAAAACAATTGTACCATTTTAAACATTTAACATAAATAATACAAATAATGTTCTTCTAGTATATTTAAAATGCTTCTTTCTTATATCACAATTTGCTTTGAAATTGTCACTTACTTCATACTTCACAGATTTGGTTTATAAAAATGTTTTATTTAAACCAAAATTTGAAATTATAATTCATAGTAAAAATATTCAGAAACATACCATATCAAATGAGAAAATATACAGCAACCATAAAATAATTATTGGTAACACTATTAATATTTTTTCCAGTTAAGTTTATAATGATCTTTTTACTTTAAAAAATAATTAATGCCATTTTAATAAGATTATAAGTGCATTTAACCTTATGATAACAAATAGCGATGACAATAATTGCTTTTATAACATGTTTGAAAATGAAAATTCAAGTGGAACACTCAATCGTGCTCATGCTCCAATTTAATTTTATGTAACTAAAAAGTGCATTGTGTAACATAAAATACACCAAGTCATACAACTATTCACACAACTACATTAGTATGTACATAAATAAAAATTTAAAACAAATCTCTTCTTTAAAATTATATTTAACTAAAGCAAAATAATGACTATCAAAAGATAAATACAAAAATAAATAGAGAAATCCCTCTAGAAATTGTACACACAATATAGACATGCGATTTTTCTCAATATAGACATCTTATTTTCCTTTTTCAATGACTTTAAAAAACTGAAGCTATGTTGGTGCTGGTGTTAACAAAACATAAAAGCAATTCGGTCATTTTAAAATTGTCTTTATAAAGTAATAAATATATACAAAATAAGTCTTGTAAATGTATTAAAACTATAAAATTAAAAAAATAAATAAAAATAAGTTGATAAGTTTACCTGAAGAGGAGCATTAGGCCTTGAATAAAGTTGCGAAAGTTGTTATGTCGTGTAATGGAGGATTCAGGGTCGAGCGCAATGTTACCAAACACCTACGCAGTGTGAGGGACAGGCACAGGGTGTCAAGGAAGAAACATATGTTAGTATAGCAACAGCAACGAACGTACTCAAAGGGGAGGGCAATATCTACAGTGTGCACTACACACAGAAACCTAATCCTATTGTATACACCAACAGAGTGAAATGCTAACTATGATTCAATTATCTACTCTGTTGAATTTGTTTTACCTTTTTTAACAAACCCTTCCTCTTAAGAGAGAATCAAATTATTTATTCATAAGAGATAAAGTTTTTTTTTTCACTAAAAAAAAAAAGTTTACCTCTATTAACTGCTAAGACATATCCTACATCTAAACTATTACTGAACAACAAACAAGCACTATATAGTACACTTTTCCCAAAATCCCAACAAACCTGCTCTAGTAAAAATTAACTACTACTCTTCACTACTCTAGTAAAGATGGAATAAGTTGGTTTAAATTTAATATATATTTTTTTAAAACTAAGCATTCAAAATTTTTATTTTAAAAAATATGTAAATTGAATTGATCGGTTTTAGTTAATTAATACTAGAAATAAGGCTGTGTGGGTGGGGATTTTGCTCCTTCGGTGACTCACCGAAACAGCAGTAAGAGAGCGCCGAAGAAAGTTTGAAAGTTGTTGTGGCGATTGACAGATTGTTCAGGAATAAACTTCATGTTTCCAAATACCTTGAAAGACCCCATGCATATGTATATATAATGGGAACTACAACTAGTTTTGTTATCTATTTTTTTAACTTAATAATTATCTACTTATCTAGGATCTGCTTTCGTAAAACTACATGTAATCTAGTAATGTTATAATAATCATTAATTACTATTATGTGATATTAACTATATTCATTATTACTTATTATTTGCTACAAGTTTCTAAAAAAAGAACAAAAAAATAATGTATGAGTTTCATATGAAGTCTTACAAGGAGGTGAAAAAATAAATAAATACCTTTGCTTATAACAATACATAATGAATGAGTAATCACATATTTTCTCAAATTAAACCATAGAAAAATCAGTCTCTGGGCTATATCATTGCTAAAAAATTTCAGTTCTTTTTTTCTTTCCTTCTAATGATACAATGGCCCACGAAGGATTCTTGCCTCCTTCTCAGACCTTTTTCACTATAGTCTTTCTGCTGCCTACTAACTCTGAAATTCCAAGTATCTTCAGGTCCTGCTTCCACTTGTCTTGCCAATGCAAACTTGGTCTTCTTCTCTCTTTCCACTTGGATGGTCCTCCAGAATTATCTTGGAAATTCTATTCTTCTTCATTCTCTACAATATGACTCGTTCACCTTTTATTTTTCAATGGTTGACTATCAGATTGGGTAAATATATAGGCTCCACTACTCTTGTTTCAATATCATCCTCCATTGTCTCCCTCTCGGTCCGGGCCTTATATTCTAAACAGAATCTTTCATTCCTAAATTTTAAGAAATAATCATTTTTTTAAAAATTAGGATTCAGGTTTATCATTCGTATAATACCACAGATCTAATTATTCTCTATAAATTTTCATCTTCTGTTCTCCTTTTTAGGTCCTTGTTCTATATGATAGCTTTTAATGACCAATAGAACCAATACCACCACTATTCTAATTTTTTAATTCACTATTCTATTTCATGAATTTCTTATATAGTAATTAACAGGTGTTAAAGTATTACCACTCTGCTCAAATGGGAACCCACTACATATAGATGATTGCTTCACTAGTAAAAATTATAACCATGCATATGCTCTTTGTAACATTAATCTGCAGTACGTTTACTTTTCTCAACCCTTCTTCACTCTCTTTGGTACTCCAAGAAGATAGTTTACTGTTCCACTTGTGATCACAATGCAGCATAGACCAAATTTTGTGCTAGTCTGATATAGATACATCCACCTAAGTATATGCGTATTTTTGTCATCATGACTATTCTTAAAAAATGGATAAAGAGAATCTCCTTGTTTTAGTCATTACTTATAATGAATTCTCTTGATTCTAACAATTTTTTCTTTAAACATTTTTTACTTTATGCACCATATAATTAACTTTTACAACAAACTATAAAATTAGGAAAAATATTAAAATGGGTGATTACTCATACACTAAATACAATTGATCGATTTTAATTATATTTATTTGTAAGTATAATCGATGAATGCAGGATTTAAAAAAAATTGTATCACAACAAACTTGGGTTTAGTACAGAATATGGAATTAACAAACAGTAAAATCAAGGTACTGTTTAAAAAACAATAAAATAGGAAATCAACCAAAATTGAATTTATATTAAATGATTCCAAACTATTCTACTTTTTTATTTTATTAATTAAAGAAGCATTGATGAATTAAAAACATGCATATTTAATAAAGAAAAAGCATGTAGGTAAACTACATTCTTCAGGGACCACTTTAATTGTAAACATAGAAATACAAATTATGACAATTTTTTATCAATAATTAATATTAAAAAAAAAAGTGATCAGATTGTACTGCCTTAAGAAATAATGAGCTCATAACAAAATAAAACAAAGTATAAAATTATATTATTATAATTAAAATTATAATAATATTAACGACTTAAAGTCAACTAGATCCAAAATAAAATAATGTTAAAGTAACTTTCCCCCCATGTATACATTGCAAAGTGCGAGAACACAGAGATGTAGGATCAATTGAAAAGAAGGGATATGGCTGGCCGTGAAGCGAAGCCAGGATAGCCGAAATGGATAAGGCGTCACCACGGAGAGGTGAAGGTGCCGGGTTCGAGTCCCGATCCTGGCCATATCTTTTCTTTTCAAATAAAATATTTAAAAAATTATAAATTATATCTTATAAGTTTCAATAACAGGCAGAAAATGAGTCAAATAGCAGTTACTAAAAATAAATTCAAGCACCAGTTACCAAAAATTTACTAATTAACACATGGTCTTTACGTTTCAGAAAAGTAAAATGAAATAAAAATTGTACCACTATAACCCATGTAGGGTTTTGGGTCCAGTACTTAATCATATCGTGGAATTAGTTGGCTGAGATCATGATAAACTGTCAGGTTTTCCCTAATTAAGTTTATATAACAAACTGGGTAAACTCCTAGAGCATGACACCCTAGGGTTGAACCATGGATTAACAGAATAAATAACATATCTGCCATAGACGCTGTTGAACCTGCAACCTTGAGATTAGTATTGGGCTATCTCTCTCGCCATTAGTGTAGATATAAATTAACATCACAAGTGAACTGGTACTTGAATAGAAATGTTTAAATCATTTTAGAATTTATGAGCCCAAAGATACTTTAAACCCATTATTTTTGAAAATAAGATTATGTTCTAGCAGAGCCATATAAAACCTTCCTTCTTTTTATTAAAATTTGTCATAAAAATGGAATCAATAATTCAGTAATTAAAATTACTAAACAGTAATACAATTAGAAGATAGTTCAGCAGTTATTAAAGCTTCAATAATTTTATATAAATATTTAGTATAAGTAGCAAAAATGTGTTGTGGTATTAATTTAAGTTCTAAAACATTAGTGAATAAACTAAAACTTAATGATATCCAAGAATTAAAGGACTGTAGACAATTGAATATATTAAGATTATAATTTAAAAGAAAATATTTATTCACAAGTTATCTAGAAAGTTTATATCATTTTAATTGAAGTACAATGTATTTTTCACTACAATAAATGCTTTAGTCTAAAAATACAAATCAGTAACTGAGAAGAAAGGTTTTGGATTTAATTGCACATGTTATTAATAATAAAAACAAACAACCGCAAACATGCCATACACCCATTTTGCTTTTTGATTATAAAGTTACAAGTGCATATGTTGTCCCGTTTTATAGAATCACTGGATGAGAGAAATTTTAATTGTATAATAAAGTAATCTTAATAACCGAGATTGGAATTAAGTATTACAAATTATGAAAAAGCAACTAGAGATAACATTTCTGCAACATTAACAAGACATAATTAATCTTAGTTACCTTGAAAAAAAAACTAAATTTTAAATGCAAAATGACAAATAGGTACCTAAGGTGACCATTTAAGTTACACCAGAGAATGAGCAAATATTTATGTATGTATGCATAAAACACAAACAAATGACAACTTAATAGCTTTATAATCAAAGAAAACAATTTTATTACAATGGTAAATAATAGAACATAACAAATTAATATTCATTTATGTAATTATTAAAAATAACTAAATCTATGAGGATGTTTGTGCCACATACCTGCATTCCTATAATAGCATATATGAAGAACAACATAGCGATGAGCAAACAAACATAGGGTAGAGCCTAAAAACAAGAGTATAAAATATGATTAAATAAATATCAATTGTACAAAATATTTTAAAATTAAAATAAATAAATAATTAAATACCTTAAATGATTGCACAAAAGTCCATAATAATATTCGTATAGTATAACCTTGCCTTAAGAGTTTAATAAGTCTTGCTGCTCTAAATAACCTCAAAAATCCAACGTTGAAAGAATTTTCCTGCAAGTTAGAAAGTAGTGAATATCATGAAACATTAATTTTTATTTAAATTTTTTAAATTCATTTTAGTGAGATCTCACTCCTTTAGTATGAAATGCTAAGGGCAGTTATGTAGCATAATTGATTACCTTTATCAGTTCAATGCCAATTCAACTATTTTTTTTATATTAATAAAAGATTATAGTATCCCAAACTAAGATTTGCTCTGACCCAGCTCAAGGGAATGAGTAAACAGAGGAACCATAAAGCAAGATTATATATGATGCACAAGGAAGAATGGACAGCCTATTCTAGAAGATAGAGAAGGATTTCAGGAGGAGGTTCTGTGGGAGAACACAGAAGTTGGATTGAATAAGACAGTGGAGGAAGTTATAGAGGAGATACAACAACTAAAGAAAGGAAAGGCTCCAGGACCAGGAGGAAAAATGTGAATTTTTAAAATATGGTAGCCAGAAGTTAAGTAAATTTATAACAGACCTGATTAACATTATTACATGTGGTGATATTATTCTAAAAGAAATGGCACTCGGATATTTAACTTCTACCTTAAGAAAAAAGCGATCAAAATTTTTTCTCAAACTATAGAGGAATTGGTATAATATATATTTGATAATGAAAATTATAGGCGGATTGATAAAAAATAAATTAGAAGAACCAGTGGGGCTAGAAGAAGCGCAGTATACGTTCACAACAGGAAGATCATGTATGGATCACATTTTTTAGATCGACAGCTGTTCGAAAAATAAAATCCAAATTAATTTGTAAGGTGGAGAACGGAGATAGTTAGGGGGTGCAGTAAAAAAAACACCAGATAAGTACTAGACTTATATTTAGTAAGTGCCGACGTTTCGACCTACAGTGTAGGTCATCTTCAGGGCTATGAGAGAGAAACAAACAGAACAAAAAATATATAAAAACGTTACAGTAACAAGAATATAGTGACATGTAATGTAGAAAATTAAAGATGACGAATATTAAAAAAGTGACAGAATATAATAAAATATTGACAGATTTAATAAAATTAAAGATAATGAACAGAAATTAAAATAGTGACAGATATAATAATTAAAGATAACGAATATAAAATAAATGTACAGAAAGGATAGAAAAGTAAATATAATATAAAGGGAAATAAAAATGAGGAGGTTTATCATCCAGTCAACTATTTTCCTCTCATTCATAATTTGTAAGGTATTTATAGACATGGAAAAGGCATATGATATTGTGCCCTGAAAATTAATAAGGGAGGCAGTTTTAAAGAATGTTATTAACAGACTACCAGAGATGTGAGTTATTTGAGATACAAGTATCTCAAATACAGATACTAGATACAAAGTAAGTATTTTCATCTTGTATCTAAAATACTTTTTTAAAATTCATTTTGTATCTTGCATTTAAATACCTTTTGTTTGGTATCTTATTATTTTGTAAATACTTTTTGCTAAAATACTTTTAGCAATAGTTATCTACTCATTTATTCACAAAATGTGACAAGATTCTATGGTGACATTAATTTCAAATGTCACCATAGATAAAATTGAACAAGCCTCCAAAAGTTATGTGCTGTCGTACAGCTAAAAATGAAATTTGTAATGAGTACAATGAATTTCAGAAAAAAAATAAGATAGAGTTGAACACTGGCGAACTTGTGTGCAGTACAGCTGATATTTAGTCTTTCTCTAAAAGAAGTTATTTGAGGGTTACAGTCCATTTGATTGAAAGTAAGACTTTTGACAAGAAAAGTGTTGCCATTGCTTGCAGAAGATTCAAAGGGGCTCACACATATGGTAAAGTTGCAGAAATGATAGCTGATATACATTCAGGCTATGCCCTGAAAATGTCAAAAATTGTTAAAACAGTTATAGATAACGGTTAAAATTTGGTCAAGACTTTTGAATTATTTATTATTATTAGCAATTTATTAATTGGTTAAGTCTGATTCAGAGACAGTTCAAGATGAACATGTTTCACATGCATATAAAGAATATCTTGGAGTAACATCACTTGATGAAGGTAATGAAGATGATGATGATGATTCACTGCTTGTACTACAAGCTTTTCCAGAACACTTAAGACTATGATGATGCAGAATATATGCTATTAAAACTGTAGGAGACCTATTCCACTTGGTGTCTTAAAATAAACTTCAGTAAAACTGAATACATGACCATTTATTATCAGTAGGACCCCATTTTTGAAGAAAAAATTGGAAATTTTTAATATTTGGGCTCTATTATGGAAAGAGACAGAACATCTGAAAAAGAGAAAAACTAAGGATAAATCCAACCCATAAAGCTATGGGTATGCTGAGCTGGGTCCTTTGGAGCAGTAAAGTGATTAAAGGCACCAAGAAGCTCATTTAAAAGTCCATTAATTGGGAGCACATATGGCACAGATGGAACTGAGTCAGAGATAATAAGAGGTGCTTTGGGTCAACTAGAAACAATGACAAATGTTGAAATCTGAGAGCAAATGCAAACTCGACAAAACATCCAATAAAATATAGGGAAAAGGGTATATATGACCATCTCAGAAGAATGAAGGAGGAAGATTGCCCAAGTCAATTTTCAATTGGAATGCTGGTGGGAGGGAAAATGTGGATAGAAGGAGTTGAGGGGAGTATGATAGGTAATGGTCTGAGAGGAAGATATAAAAGACAGGAGGGAATAGAAAAAAGAAATAAAAGAAATTTTTTTAGGAGGAAACCCTTAATAAAAAAAAGATTATCACCTATATTTTTCTTTAATAGAAATTCAGTTGTATGGTAATGACATCGAAACCCAATCGCATTCATCTCAATGTAAAGAGCCGAGACCAAAGAAAGCTTGACAAGTTCGGTCAAATGTGAAGATTTTACTCACTGTTTTTTTTTTATTATAATGGCGTAGTCTGAAATCAAAAACTTCCGCCAGAAGGTACTACGGCCAATAAAGAACATTACCTTCAAATTATTTCGTTGAATCATGATTATGCCCTCGCTCAAACATCGTTGCTGGTTCGTAATTTTTTGGGTAATACAACGACAATCATGCCCCGGCCTCCATATTCACCAGATTTAGCCCTATGTGACTTTTTTTATTTATTTCCAAAACTTAAAAGAACCCTCTAAAGGTAGATGTTTTCCACGATTGAGCAGATAAACCCGAATGCTGAAGAAATCAAAGACTATAGTGAAAACTGACCATGAAAAGTGCTTTATGGAATACAAAATGCGCTGGCACAAGTGTATAGTATCTTGTAGAGATTACTTTGAAGAAGAAAAGAAATATTGATGAATAAATAAATATTTTGTTAAATATATCAAAATTGGTCTTATTTTTTTAAGACACCTCTTAAGTTTTGACAATATGATATAAATATTAGAATCACAATAATTACTGTAATACTTTATATTGATGAGGAAGAAAGTGGTCTGGGTGGAGGTCAGAAAAAATTCTCTTTAGCAAGAAGAACTGTTTATTTTTTTTCAATATAAAATAAAATAAACAGTTCTCCTTACTAAAGAGAATTTTTTCTGACCTCCATCCAGACCATTTTCTTCCTCATATATATATAAAATTATAATCAATATAATTAATTATAGAAGGATATTTCATGACCAAGCTTTAGTTAATAAATGATTCATTAGAATTAGTTGGTTTGATGAACATTCAGTTTTAGTCTACTGCGAAAATTTGGCTCTCTACTAGTAAAGGAAATTGGAATCACCATTTTTTGAAATTAAATTTCTTGGTTTTATTTTTTAATAGATTCAATTAAGCGAAAAATGCATAAACTAATATTACAACAGAATATGACATCAACTATTAGAATAAGATTATAATAGAGAAGAAATTGTTTCTTTTGCAGTGAATTGAGTTAAAATAATTTAACTTAGATTACAAATAATAAATTATGAAATGTCCCATGTTGATAGTACCTATCGAAGATACGTAATTCTTCAGCACATACCGTATATTTTACAGACACACATTTAGATATATATTTAAGTATACAAACTATGTTTTGACAAATACTATATTAAAGTTATCTGGGAAGAAAAAAAGTACCTAAATTAATAGTACTACGGACCAATTTATTTAAAATTACTTAAAAAATAATAAATTTCATAACAAGTGACAGGTATATTTAATGGTTTCTCCATTTACATCTAAAATTTCAAAATGAGAGTAGATCATAAAATAGTAAATAAAACTTACTACAAATTCAAGAACAAGGGCATCCACAATACTCCCCACAACAGTAACAAAGTCAAAAGTATTCCAAGGATCTTTGAAGAAATTCTGTGAAAAAAATTAAATTTAAATTTATAAATTGATTTTTATAAAAAAAATGTAGCTTGAGAACTCACACAAATAAAATGCTATAGTTTAAGTTTAGATACAGAAAATTAACTACGCCAAACAACCATATTCCCCTAGTATTTATTCTGTGCCAGTAGCATATAAGAAAAATATGCTGACAATCTACAGTACACGGAGCTATGCTAAACAAAACAAAAAATTAAACAATAAATGTTGGAAATTTTAGCAAGTACAAGGCTCACTTATCAAATTTATTTTATAGGAAGCAAATTAGAACAGCTATTGATTAAATGGAAAAAAAAAAGTGAATCTTGTACAGCAATAAGGTAATATGAACTGCCTCAGAAGTTACTTTTTTTTTCTTACCACGCGAAGATCATAAGACCATTTATAGAGTCCAAATAGATTATTGCGTATCTTTGATTTGTTCTAAACTCTATATTATGTGCTAAAATGTTTTAACTTGCATTTGCATTGCCCATTGTGGGATGTTTTAAAATAAATTATATCGATGGCATGCTGTAGCATGGCTACTATATATTATTTTACTACTGCATGTATGTGTAGAAAAGCAACTAGTCTACCTCTTCTATTTCTACAGCTTTTTAATTTTTTTTTTTAATTTCAATATGCAGCATACTTTATATCCGTTTCATATAAAATTATCATATAATGATTTATGTACTATATAAAAGCTTATATAGGAGCAAGTGTGGATTATAAGGAGAAACATAAATTGATTAATTAAAAGCAGTAATTGGATAAAATTATTCTAATGATGAAATACTTTAACATTCAAACAACTTATTATTTTACTTTACCCATTCTCACAGTCTCACTATCTATGAAAATATATAATAAATATAATATATATAAATATATATATGGAGAACTTATTGTTTTAAAAATAATTTATATTTATATTTAAAAAATCATTTATTCTATAAATTAATGAAAAAATAATATCATGCAGTATGGATTAGTAATATTACCTTGAGTTCTAAAATGTCAAAATAAAGAAAAAAGGAAGGATCAATAGATCACCTTAAATCCAAACGCGATGAGTTTCAAAACACACTCTATAAGGAATAGCGTTGTGAAGACCAAGTTCATTATCTGTAGAATATCATCAAGGAGAGGCGGGGCGTCGCGATACTGCCAGACACATACATGACAAGGCACATCATTACACTTACTAACTTACACTCCCAAGCAAACTTATCTCACTTCATAATCAAATAGTAAGGATATTTTACTCTCTTATAAGCACATCAAGTTAAGCTATGATAAGTTTGCAAATGATATAGGGGAGTAGGATGTTCAAATTACAAACCAGATATTCATAAATAATGGGGCCAATGGGAGACATCTTACCGGTAGCGGAATGTCTCGAACACAACTTAGTAGTAGTTAAGGTCTACAGCCAGCTAATGCATGTCACTTATTCTACCAGGGAAAATTGCACAGTGTTCTCATTTATTTATTTACATAAATTTAATATTAATAAAAAATTTTCTTTTTATCACTTCAAGTAACACTGAACAATTGACAATATACAGAGGAAATTGCAAAAGTGATGAGTTTGATCAGTATTTTTTTTTATTTCCATAATTATGGAATAAAAAATTGCAAAATTTAAGCATAAGGAGATGAGTGGTTGTGCTAGAAATTCCATGCTAAAACATGCCTTTTATTCTCATGCACTCTGAAACAGTTATATATAGGTATTAGACTTTTTCCTCCCATACGCTCATTACCTTGATGGTTGAACAATAATTGCTATGCATTCATTTGAATAACTTAAAATAGGAGCTTGTCAGCTTGCTCAGTTCATCCTTAATAACTCGGTTTGTTTTCAGATGATTATAAAAAAAATAAATGATAAGAAAAATAATATCCGATAACTTACCTTTAAAGAAGGATTGTTGAGTTATCCTGAAAAGAACTTGAGAAAGGCAGTTCACAATATATTCCTAAATACTATAAAGGTGATCATGTACTAGTATCCCCCTATTACACTGTATTTTGTATATTAAGCTAAACTGAATAAATAAATTAATACTTGTTTAAATATAATGGCTTTTGAATAACATACAATATACAGTGGCTTAGGGAATTATCTGTGTGGGAACACATTGCTTACCCTCACTCCGAATGCCATAATCTTGAGAACACACTCAACCGTGAACATGCCAGTGAAGCCCATGTTCATGTAGTTAAGAGTTTTCTTGTATATTGCACTTTGCTTGTGATACTAATGAGTGGAGCCCAAAACAAACAAAGAGCCAAATTATAAACAAATGAATGACATAGTGGATATCCAGTTGCTTATTAACGAATTCTACACAACATATAGATCGTAACACTCAAACTTTACAAATCTACTATTGTATTTATGTGTAATGAGATTAAGCCACATTTTTCTCGGCTACAACTGGAGGATAAAAAATTGATATATTTATTTTCCCAAATCACATTATGAAATCGGAAACATGAAATCTTTTCAGCAATATTTAACAAAAATTGAATTATTAACAAAAAATATGGCAAATAAATATGTAATGATTGCAAATAAATAATTGAGGAAAATAAAAAAAATAATTTATAATGTTAAAAATTACTTTAACAATCAGTTATGATTTTGTGGTTTAAAAAAATATGCACATTTCGGAATGACTGAACAAGTATCTCAAGTTGTAGCATTTATAAAGACTATTAATAAGCCATGCTTAGAATTTTACTGTATTACTCATTTCAAATAATGTGCATTCACTTTAAGCTTGTGCTTTTAATGTAACACAATTAATTTTACGTTATCAATTCATGCTTCAATTAGATTTAGTTTAATTATAAATATATTTATTGTACCATATAACCCATTCCAAGAGCCATTAATGAGAAATAGTCTATAGAAAGCATAGAAAGAGAATATTGCTATTAGAAAGAAGAAAAAGTTCTACAACTACGTAAATAGTATTAACAGCATCAGATGAGAACACAGAAAAAGTTACAGAAGATTTGAAGTTATTACCAACATAAGAAAATAAAATAAACAAAGATAATATAATTTTTAATATCCAATATATACTTATATATACACATGTAATTAAAATTAAATTGTATATTCTGTAAAACATAAAAACATACATTGTATACTGTAATAGTAATTGCATTTAAAGAATTATGGAAATGCTTGATATTTTAATTTTTACCTAATGCAATTTTTCATAAATTAATTTCAAATCAGAATAAATACACAAAATAATAGAAAATCTGGAATTTCCAAAGCAAAATAAAATAACCTCAAAAAGGAATAAAAAAAACGTATAGAATAATAAATAATACACCCCAGTCTTTAATAGAGTGTTAAATATAAACGGGTTTTCAGAAATTTGGGTGATAATCCAAGTGAATTGTAAGTTGAAAATTGTGCTGTAAAGAGGTTTTTATAATACGCAGCTTTATGTGCATTTAAATAGATTTTTTATTAGAAATATGTTTTTAATTGCAAAAATCATGCTAAAAAGCATAATATTAAAATTAAGATACATAATATAAAAAGAAAATAAATAATAATGAAAATATTTGATGAAATTAAAAAAAGTTTGTATATATCTTTATGAGTTCTTTCAATCATTTCAGCAAAAATAAATAATTACAGAAATAAAATAGAACAAACAACCCCCAAAAGAAAGAAAATTGTTATGAAAAGCTTATTAACCATGAGCTGATAAAAATACCATGATCATGCAACAATTACAGTGCGTAAGTGTAATGCAACTTATTGTGCGAGGGTGTCATATAGGTTGAAACAATATTAATAGTTGTTAATGGATATAGTAATATTAAAATTTTGGGAGAGAGAAAATTTATCTGGATTAGATTTAAAGTATTTTTCAGAATACATAATTATTTAAATGTAGAGAAAAGATTTTTCGTTGTAATCTCCTGTTGGCCCCATCTGAAAAGTTCTTTGTTTCTGATTTATCACTGTTTGTTTAATAATGAAAATATTAAAAGAACAATGGGACTTTCAATGAAAAATGAACCAATAACTATGATATTTACATTTTTGGTTACCAATATAACGAATAACAAAATTTATTCTGTTGAGAATCATGATTATAATACAGCATGGATGATAAAAAGATAAAATAAAAAATACAAAAGGTTATATGAGTTTATAACAAATAATGAAGTCTAAATAAGCAATTCATTATACATTTATCCAGTTGACAAACAAATAAATTATATTAACTAAAAGTGATAGGTTTTTTTTAACATTGGCTTGATAAACCCAGTTCAACCAAGAATAAATCTTGGTGTGACAGTCACAAAATTATAATTTATATACACAAAATACAAGTTTCTTCAGAATAATTCTAGATGCTAGAGTACGAAAAACATAAATGACTTCAAGATTTTCGAAAATATTTAATTTTAGAGCTAAATGGTTTTTAAAAAGTTGTAGGATTAGTTGTCAAAAATAGAAAGACTTAACTTTACTGGAACCACTCCTAAAATTAAGAGATATCCTTTAGTTCAAATCTAATTATGTTAAAGCCATACAGAAAGTAAGCCAATTCAAAAGAAGGAAATTCATCTCTATTATAATTCAAATTATCTAAAATTAAAAAAAAAACTGAAATTTCATTGAAGTTTTGTTTTTAATTTGACTTCTTATTTGTTTCTCACAATCCCTTTTATTTATTATAAAATACTGTGGATGTGTTTATTATTATAAGTGTAGGAAGATTTATGTGCTTATTATTGTTAAATAATAATCATGTGTTTATTATTATAAGAATACTAATAGGAAAAGGATATTATTTTCTCTCTTAGTTGGATGGCAATCACAATCACTTATAAAAATGTTCTGATTTGTATAGTATTTTAACCATCGCCTGAGCAGATAACTGAACAAAGAAAACTAAGATTATAAGAAAAATGCAAAACTGATAACCATGTCACCAACACTTGATCAATTTACTGTATACTGTTTGTTTAATAACGTTTATTACACAACATACCGATTAACAACCCATTTCATTGGTCTTGTCTATTAATATGTGGAATTCAGTAATTTAATTTTTATTTTATTATTTAAAAAAAAAATAAACTGTTATTAATCAATTAAATTAAACGTAATTAATCAATCAACACCAAGATCATATTAAAAATGTTCAAACATGATTTTACTACACATGAAAAAAACAATTTATATTTGTATAATTCATTCCCTCAAATTTATATACAATAATTGACAACTTTTCTATAAGGAAGTGCATTTAAAATTAATTAAATATACTCCATTATATTGGTAACCCATATAAATAAGAAAGAATGTAATGTAGTATTAAGAACATAAGATTAAAATTTTACTTACCTTCATCATGAGGAGTAAAGTATTAAATACAATAAGCATCATGATGAAGTATTCAAATGGGGTAGACACAACTATTCTCCATATTTTGTACTTAAAACTATTTCTTTTATTTGGCATATACCTTTCAAGAGGTCTTGCTTGTATCGTGAAGTCGATACAAGATTTCTGAGAAAAATTTAACACATAAGTAATCAATAATTTATAGTTTTCAAGATATTTAAATGAAAACAGATGTTTTAAGGAATTTTAAGTATAAAGTACCTGATTTTTATCTATTTCCCCATCCTGAAGTTCTGCTTCTCCTTGCTCTTGAAATGTAATAATAATTAAAGCTACGAATATGTTAACGAAGAAAAATGGAAAAACTACAAAATACACTATATAAAAGATGGACATTTCGATACGGAAATTCTGAATTGGACCCATTTCTTCATAAGTAGCTGCCATTGAATTTTGTAAGATTCTGAAAATAATTAATGAATTAATTGGAAAACTAACAATAATCTAGTTAAATAATACACTTAATATTTAAATGGAAATAAACTAAATGCAGATTATTATTTGTATTTATTCTCATTTCAGTTTTTTATTTAATACAATATTTATGAATGCGAGTTGCCTTAAATTAAATGAGTGATAAACATTAAACTTTTAATTTAGTTATTTTTGCTATAATAACTAAATTTAAAAAGTTTTTCCTTTTTTTAAGAAGGCAACAACTAAAATTATTTTATTTCCATTAGTAACACAAATTCAATATTGTAATAATTTTTATGAAATAATTACTGTGTAAATATTAAAGAAATATAAATATTAAAAAAAATAAATATATTTTTACTGTTTATGTAAAACTACTCCTACGTGGTTGTATACTTAATAATATTCATTATAATGAAAATTATACTTACTGCGGCCAACCTTCTCCTGTCTGTACTGCAAATAATGTTAACATGGCAGCTGCAACATTATCATAATGGAAACATCTTGCTTTCCATAAACGCTTTTCTGCTTTTGGTAATGGGCTATCATCATCAAAAACAAAATATTCACCCCTAAAACATTAATAAAAAGATTTTAGTTTGATAAAAAAATTAGATAAATATATTTTATTAGGGAGTTGTTTGATGGAATACTTACTGACACTCATCTTCTGTGAATTTACTTTCGTCTGAGCAGAAGAAGAACTTGCCATTAAAAAGTTGGACGGCAATGACAGCAAAAATGAATTGGAAGAGAATATATACAATAAGGATATTGATAACATTTTTAAGGGAATTAACGACGCAGTCGAAAACTGCTTTTAACTTTGGAACCCGTTTTATAGTTTTCAAAGGTCGTAAAACTCTTAGCACTCTCAAGGATTTGATCGTGGACAAATTCTGTACTGCAGATCTCCCACTGAAAGAATAATTATTTTTTATAATATTTGTTTTTTACAGAATACATTCAACATACTATATTACTTTTAAACTGATGACACAAATTGAATAACAAATACTTTCAGCAGAGATAATACCTTAGTTCAAATCCGAGTGAAACCGCTGCACATATTACTACCACTGCATCCATAATGTTCCAAAATTCTCTTAAATATGATCCAGGATGTAAAATCACACCCATATCTAAAATCTATAGATCATTACGTCATTAAAATCCGATTCTTGAATGTTAGAAAATAATCTTGAAAGTTGTAAGAATTATGCTAATTACCTTTAATAACATTTCTAATGTAAAAACTCCAGTAAAGGCATAGTCAAAGTAATTGAGAATTATATTTCGAGTACAATTCTCAACCACTGGATCTTCAGCAGCCAATGCTATGCTACTAAGCGTGATAATAATCATAATAAAAAAATCAAAATATTTTAGATTGACCACCCAATGAGCCGCAGAACGAATCCTAAAAATAAAATAATAAATAAATACAATTTAAAAAATAAAAAGAACATGAAAATAGTAATAAATTTTTTTTACGGGTTAGTTGTGCTTAAAATAAACATAGAAGAATATGGCAGCATAGGTTTGGGCCCTGTTTCATCATCCGTTTCTTGCTTCCTTTCTTCATCATCTCGCCTACTTACTCTTCTTGAACCACTAAAATAAATAAGTAAAATTAAACAATCAAGATCTGACAGAAAAAAAATAGCAAACCACAAATATTTTTAAAACCTTTTTAATTTTTTCTTTCCTTTTATTTATAATACTATTTAAAAGACAACACTGAATAGCCAACTTGGAAGGAATTATTACAAATTTGAAATAAAGAAAACAGTGGGTTCTCTGACACTACAGTAGGTCCTGTTAAGCAAAAACATCATGAACAGCAGAGTCCAGCTAGAAACATTGAAATTATACTGGTCTTTGGATACAAAGTCTTAAAGAAAAAAGTCTGAAAATTTGTGGGTTTCATAGATAATTTCGTTTCATGTTTCATTTAAAGCATTAAGGAAATATCATACTGAAAGTAAAGCAGACTTATCTTCGTTTTCTATGTCTTACGTAGATAAAGGCAATAATATAGATTACAATGGAGGATGGAGATAGTTGGAGGTGCAGTAAAAAAAAAACACCAAATAAGTCTTTTACTTATTTAGTGTTTTTCTTACTGCACCCCACAACTATCTCCATCCTCCATTATATCTTCCAGTCAACTATTTTCCTCTCTAATATAGATTACAGTAGGAAGCACAATAATTGTCACACTCTATTTTTTATTATTTAAATCCTTTACCGATCTTACTGTTTTCTCAATACCTTTAGTATACAATGTAAATATGTTTGACTTCAATTTACGAATAAAGTTATTAAAAGTTAATGAGCCAATGAAATGTGATAGAACATATCGATATAAAAATTTTAAGGCTTAAAATAAACAAAAGAAGGACTCCTGTTGCAACAAAGAACTGTGGAAAAGTGTAAAATGTATAATTAAATTCAAATAAAGATTTGTTTCTCGAATAAATATTAGATTAATAAGGTATAGACAAATAAGAAAAACAAATAAAAATAGGAAAGGGTGTAATTTTCTTCTTTTAGAACTTTTTATGTACACTTATTACCTTTCAGCAGCTGATGAAAAATTTAGAATCAATATGATTATTAAAAACAAATCTTGTTATTTATTAAGAGAAACTCTTTATAAAATAGATGTAAAAGTCATAAGGTTAAACATACAATGAGGGGGATGGAGGTGATATTTCTACTTGAGGTGGATTTCCATCGCCACCTTGGAGTGCTTCCATTTCTTTTTCCAACTCTAGTTGTTGTTTCTGTAAAAATGAAAAAATTATTTTTCATTCTGCTAAATTATATCGATTTTCTAGCAGTATTAGTTCCAATTCTTACCTAATTATTTTACATCGTATGACACGCAATTATGAAAATAAAAAATAAATGTTGTAAGGTCGACTGTTAACTAAAATATAATTACCTCCTTATCTTCTTCTTCCTGTTCCTCTTCTTGTGCAGTTAATTCCTGAGCATTTGCCAGATTATCCACAGCAATAGCCAAGAACACATTGAGCAATGTGTAATTACCAAATAAAACAAGAACAATAAAGTATAAAGCATACACCATGCCCCCTTTTTTATGGCCTCCTTGAGATTGGATTCCGTAATACATAACTTCGTTCCAGTCTTCCCCAGTCAAAATCTAAGTATCATGAAAAAAAAAATAAAACAATAAGTTAAGAGGTTACTACAAGGAGTTTTATAGAAAATTATTGATCATACTTGGAAGACTGTAAGTAGAGCAATGGGGAAGGTATTGAAATTCGTAGGAGGAGTTCCGTCTTCAAAGTTGAACTGACCCCCAAATAACTGCATACCGAGCAGGGCGAATATTAGAATAAACAGGAAGAGGAGGAACAAGAGGGATATAATAGATCTCATCGAATTTAAAAGGGATATCACAAGATTACGCAGTGAAGCCCAATACCTAAAACAGAAAAAAAGTAAATATATTTCCTAAACCTAAATGGAATAGAATCTTTATGAAGTAAAAGATACTTACCATCATAAGATAATACATTTGAATAGTATTTAATACAATAAAGGATTTTTTAAATTAAAAAATTACAAAACCGTTCACAATCATAATATAAAAATATAATATAACAAAATAATTGATTTCAAACAGCAATTATTATTAAATGATGACTGTGACATAAAATAAATTTGAATATCTAAATTAAAATTTTGTTCTAACAATAAAAACAATTATAATATCAATCGTTTTAATTAAGAATAATAACAATTACAATTCAGTTCACTGATGACAATTCCACCTTTCACTTTTTTAATTGTTTCATAGATGTATAATCTTGACAATAACCACTGAATTAATAAAGTTTGAACATACTAAATTCTTCAATATGAATGAAGCTTTAGATATAGTGAATGAGATATTTATAGTAATAACTAGAGAGGTTGCCCAGACCTTCATTTTTTATTTATAGTAATCAGAGTTCTAAAATGAACCCTTGTTCAAAAATAAATGTTTTGTGGTTAATTAAATGCAATTTTAGGCGACTTTGACAGGTAACCATTTTGAAACACAACCGTGCTTCCAGACTTGTCTATCTGACATATTCTCACTAAGCACTCTAAGTTTTACCAATTTGGTTCTTTGGTTAATTTATATCGTTCAGGATAAATTGACATAACAACAACTGTAACAATGGTCATATCTGTTGTTGATAATTCCCCACATAGTTAATATTATTATTAAGTGTAATTAGTTAATATTATTATTAAGTATAATTGTATGTGTGATTATGTCACCACTGGATACATATGGCAGTGGCAGTTTTTACTGAGTGGTTGTTGCTTCCTGTTTTCATGCTTGTTTTTGTACTCTTGTGTGGGCTCTGAATAAATCAGTTATCATCACGTTTATATTGTGTTTATTATTATTTCCTTTTATTTATTACAAAAGGTTATGGGCCCAGACGTCTGAGGAAACTCTTAAGTGGAAAATTGATAAACGTGATTTCGGAAATTTAGTGTGTATCCGTTTCGAGGTTATTATCGCACGTGGTCTGAAGTTTTTGTTACTGTGTTCTGGGTTTATTACGCGGTTAAACGATGGCCAGTGCGTCAAATATTCTGTTGGGAATTAAGCCGTTTGATGGAGCCAACTTTGTTAATTGGAGCTTTCGTATGAAGCTATTGTTGGAGCAAAATGGTGTGGCCCATGTGTTGACGGAAGAAGCCCCTACTGAGCAAGCGGAACTTAAAAAGTTTAAACAAGATGATATCAAAGCACGAAACATAATTGTTCAGGGTTTGGCAGACAGTATTTTGTCGATGATCAAAGATAAGACGACTGCAAATGAAATGTTTGATGCCCTCTCATCCACGTATGAGAAGAAAGGTATGAAATCACTTGTGACTGCTCAAAAGATCTGGCGGAAGCTCGAGTTTAAAAAGGATAAGGCACTTCAAGAATTCTTCCAGGAATTTGAATCCCTCGCATCCGAGGTTAAAGTGGCCGGCGGAAAATTGGACGAAGAGGAGATCGTCAATCAGTTATTGGTGGCTATGCCTTCGGATTTCGACAGTGTAGTCTCTGCATTGGATATTTTGTGCAATAGGGACAAATCAACAATTAGCCTAGAATATGTGAAAAATACTCTACTTGCAGAAGAGGAGAGAAGAGGCAAGAAGGAAGAGCAGGTGAGTGCTTTTGTGTCTTATAAACATCCAAAGGCCAAATTCAAATTTACCAAAACAAAGGATGCTAAAGTTAATGTGCAATCCAGCTCATTTGTTGGTAAATGCTATTATTGTAAACAGCAGGGACATATGAAGAACAATTGTCCGAAATTAAGAAATAAACACGTAGCTGGAGTGTCCAATGAGGAAGAGTTTACATTTATGACATCTTTTAATGAAAAGAGTGTGGATTGTTTATCAGTTGTTAAGAAGGACACATGTTTGATGACACCTGGTGAGAAGGTTGCAAGTTTGATGTTTGTTGTTGATAGTGGTGCAAGTAGTCACATGGTGAAAAATGATTATAGACCGTATTTGAAAGACATTGGTCCGGAAAAAGTTAACATTAGTGTTGCTAAGGAAGGACAATGTGTTAGAGCAACTCACAAAGGTAACTTATCATGTTTTTCTGATGACGGTGCTCGAATTCAAATTACTGACGTTCTCATTTGTGAAAATTTAGCATTCAATTTGTTATCAGTTCAGAAATTAGAAGAAAAAGGATGTCGCGTGATTTTTGAAAAATCGTCTGTAATGATATTTTATGGAAACAAAGTGTTATATGGACAAGTTTTTGGACGTTTATATGTTGTCAAACTCAATGTATTTCAGGAATATGCAAATGTGACAGGCCATATAAACGATCTGATGCACAGAAGAATGGGACATTCTTCTAAGTACCCGGTTGGACTATGTGAGGTGTGTATGAAAGTTAAACAAGCAAAGCTACCTTATGCTAAGCGGATCCCAGATGAAAGGAAGTCTACAAGAATTTTGGAGAGAGTATCAAGTGACGTTTGTGGTAAGATAACACCTCCCACTTATGATGGGTACAATTATTTTGTTACTTTTGTTGATAATTTTAGTCACTTTTGTGTTACTTACTTATTAAGACATAAATCAGAAGTATTTGAAAAATTTAAGTGGTATTTGGCAATGGCTGAAACTAAATTTGGTGTGTCACTGAAAAATTTAAGATGCGATAGAGGAGGTGAATACGTATCTCATGATTTTATTAATTTTTGCAAAACAAGAGGGATTGTATTAGAATATTCTATGCCGAGGAATCCATCCCAGAACGGCATCTCGGAACGTATGAATCGAACATTGCTTGATAAAGCTAGATGCCTACTGTTTTATAGTAATTTGGAAAAGGAAATGTGGGGAGAGGCTATTATGTCAGCGACATATCTTGTTAATAGACTACCCACAAATGCCCTACCCGATGGTGAAGTTCCTGCAAAGCGATGGTATGGATTTGAACCTGATCTCAAGAAAATAAAAGTTTTTGGATGCCCAGCATATTCTCACATCCATAAAGAGGACAGGAAAGGGAAACTTGGTGAAAGGTCAAAGAGACTTTTTCTTGTCGGTTTCTGTGAAAACGGTTACAGGCTGTGGAATCCCTCTACGAGGAAAATAGAGTTTGCCCGTAATGTTATTTTTGATGAAAATGGAAGATCAGAAACATCTCAAGAATTGCCTGTTACTGACACTAAACATATTGTGGTTCTGTCTGAAGAAGATAACCCAAGGAAGTCTACTACTGATGATGTAGATTTTTATGGTTTCGAATCATTAGATGAAGAAGAAGAAAAATCAGAAAAAAAACGAAACGAATGACAATGAAGCCTAAATATCTTGAAGATTTTGTCACATCACTGGCGCATGAGATGGCTCTCTCTGCATGTGATACTCCTCAAAGTTATGATGATGCCATCAAGGACTTGGGTTGGCAAGAAGCCATAAACAATGAATTGTCTTCTTTAGAAGAAAATCAGACTTGGGAGGTGGTTGACCCTCCAGAAGACCAGCCAATAATTGATAGTAGATGGATTTTTACCTCAAAAATTGTGGAAGGTGCACCCAAGAAGAAAGCTCGTTTGGTAGCAAGGGGCTACCAACAACCTTCAACAGAGGATGAAGACTTGTTCGCCCCAGTGGCAAGGATGGTCACTCTTCGAATCCTGCTCTCTGTGGCTGTTGAACGTGATCTCTACATCAACCAACTAGATGTGCGTTCAGCATTTTTAAAAAGTGAGTTATCAGTTCCTGTGTATATGAGGCCACCGGATGGTCTCAAGTGCAGTGAAGTGCAGGTATTAAAATTGGTTAAAGCACTATATGGTCCAAGGCAAAGTCCTAAAACTTGGAATAATTACATAAATAATAAAATTCTTGATTTTGGATTTAAAATATCAAAAATAGATCCATGTTTATATTATAAAGGGACAATTAAAATAGCTCAAACCTTAGAAACAAAAAGATCTAAACATTATGATATTAAATATAACTATGTTAAAGACCTAGTGAGTAAGGGAATTGTAAAAATAATTTATATTGAGTCTAAAGAACAAATAGCAGACTTATTAACTAAGGCATTAACAAAAATTAAGTTTGAATATTTCTGTAAACTTGTAAATCTTGTTAATGTATAATCTTAGACCGAATGTGGAACTAAGGGTGGGTGTTGTTGATAATTCTCCACATAGTTAATATTATTATTAAGTGTAATTAGTTAATATTATTATTAAGTATAATTGTATGTGTGATTATGTCACCACTGGATACATATGGCAGTGGCAGTTTTTACTGAGTGGTTGTTGCTTCCTGTTTTCATGCTTGTTTTTGTACTCTTGTGTGCGCTCTGAATAAATCAGTTATCATCACGTTTATATTGTGTTTATTATTATTTCCTTTTATTTATTACAAAAATATCTTCCCATGTTAACAAAATAAGACAATAGTTATTTATAGACATATGAGATAATTTAAGTAATAAGCATTTTTATTCTACTGCTTTTTATATCTATTTAGGTATATGCAAAGAACTTAACATGTATTTAGATAAGTGTAAAGATAGTAATAGTATAAATTCTAATACTATTTTTGGTATTACTTACTATTGATTAGCAGTAATTACAAAAAATAGTTTTAAAATCATATGAAATTAACCACCTCAAACTTTCTGGCTAGGCCAAGAAACATCTTTGCCACCTCCCCCTTAATCCGGTCTTGCCAGATGTTACGATGACATGTATAATTATTAAATAATTATATGAATAAAATTGTTTATTGCATCAATTTAATCCATCAAACTTATAAGGTTTGATTTTACGAATTTCCATTAAATAAAGTGATAGTTGGAACTGTAAAATAGTATTTGAATACATGGACAAGAAAATCATATTCACAATATTCTTCTTTCTTCACACAATGACACATTTGACCATCACTTCACAACTTATACTTACTTTGTGACTTTAAATATCCTTAGCAGTCGCAAAGCTCTTAACACAGAAAGCCCAAAAGAACCCGACTTGAGTTCTGACCACACTACTTCAAAAATGGATGCACAGATCACAATACAATCAAAACGATTAAAGGCCGATTCAAAATAAATTCTAGGTCCAAGAGCATACATTTTGATGAGCATTTCCATCATGAACAGGCCGAGGAAAACGTACTCAGCATAAACTGTTAACAAAATCAAAATCAGAAAATTGTCCGATAAAACAATAATAGAATACGATAAATCAAAATATGCAATCATACTCAGTGGCTATATATTTCTTAAGAAATGCCATAGGTATTAAGAATTACATTAATAGATTAGTTAAATCGGATAAAAGAACTTACATAAAAATTTTTCTAAATAATCTGGCTGACCATAATGTTCTACAGCGACACAAACAGTATTGAAAAAGACAAGCACAATTACGAACCAATAAAACCATTGTGCTTTCACTATGTGTCGTATCCAGAACCTAAACAAATATTTGTTTTAATTGTTAAATGATGCCATTTTGAAATATAAGAATAAGAATAAGTTTATTATAACTGAAACATTATTTGGTTCCATGTAACATAACTAATACTTGAAACTTACCTAAATCCTTTCTCTGCTCTCCAGAACTGTGCACAAGCACCTTTGTTTTTAACTTTTGACTTTAAGTAAGAAGCTCCAGAGAAACCTTTAACATGAAAAACAATTTAAATTAAGAGGTGAAATTAATTGAGTTATTCATGTATTTTAAAATATCTTTAGACAACATTGATAAACCAAATAACATTAGTCGAACCAGAGATTTAATTTATACAGTGTAAAATAAAAAAATAAAAATTATAAAAACAAAGAAAGGTTATTATAAAATATGTATTAAAGAATTCAGATGTAAAAAAAAAAATAAAATAAGGAATTTTATTTATACTAGCTAGTTGATATAGAAAAAAATAACAAAAAAACAAATATCGAAGTGACTTTTTTGCTGTCAGAAAATTATTCTGATAATGAAGATCTTAACCACTAAATCAATATAAAGCAACAAAGTATCAAATGAGTGAAATATGCCAAGAGATTGGAGGAACTTAAGCATTCATAAAGAATAATGAATAATGTCAGTTGAAAAGAAAGATTTCAGTTCTAGTGTTATTAATACCAAAGAAATAAAGAAGAAAAAAGAGGTCTAATGGATTAGGAGCCATAGCGCTTGTTTTCGAGGAATGAAGGAATTTAAGGAGGAAGCCTAATTTCAATTAAGGAACAGAAGAAACCAAATATTTCATATAATGCCATACATAATCATAGAATGCCAACTTATGATCAACAATCGACTTGAAGTGTTAACCTCACTAATTAATTAAATAATTAATCAGTTGAATAGAGTACTACTATATATTATATAAAATTGGCACATGAGTTAAAATGACTCAAATTTTAAGTCTTTTGTAACCATTAAGAAATCATTCTTCTCATGAATAAATTATTTTAACAAGCAAACTAATGTTTCTCTTGACAAAACATTGGTGCGATAAATCCAGGTTAGGAATGTATTTTGACAGTCTTCTTAGGTCTATTTCGAAAATTGAAGTGAGTTTCTGAATTAACTTATCTCCTCTTTGAGATTCCTAAATCTTTACAAAAACAGAATCAATTGGTTTTAATCCTTTATTTTGTTTCACTTCTAAGATTTACAATCAAAACATGTCAAAATCACAATTGCTAAGCATGGGATTGATGAAATCTGTTTTCTACTATAAGAAATTTGATCTTTAGTTTAGCTATAATTTTCTCTTTTTTTTTATAGACTAGAATATTTATTGTAAAGATTTATCTTCATAGCATGCGATGCGGATAACTCTACTTGACATGCAGATGTAAAATCCGATTGTTTTTATTATTATAAAACAATCTAACAACCCTCTTTTCCGTTTTTAAACATTTTTATTTTCTAATAGGAGCTTGATCATGAAGCTTCATAAAGGACATACAACATGAAAAAACTTAAAATATCCTTAGCAATTTTAACATTGCTCCAAGTGCAGTCCGAATGACAGAGGCTCAAGAAATGACGGAGATTCCTAGAGATGCTGGAGATATTAAGATATATCTCTTGCTCCTCATAGCCTAATCTCAATTACACTTAGTGTCCCAAAGAAGGCCTAAAACTTAGTCCAAACCACTAGCACAGAATTAAAATAAATTATTTCTGGGTGTTTAGTTTCTGACAAAACACCCCCAACCTTCTTCTCAATTTTATTATGGCCATCTGGATCTATATGAATAATCATAAATTATCAATATGAAAATTCCTCAATTATATTTGCGGGCAAGTGAGGGTATCCTATAAAAATCTTTATTGACACAACAAAATGATCCAACTTAATAAGTCTTAATTAGTAACGTTGACTGCTTATTTTAAATGTCGACTATACGAAATTGAATAAATATTGATAACTTCATTATGATGCAATTATTCAAACAACTTATACTAGTTAATGTCAATAACTATGCTAAACCAGGGGTCGAAATCAACATACAAAAATTAACAATGCTTTTAAATCATTCTAAATTTATATTCATCCATTTCCAGTATTTAGTTTTAATACTATTTAATCTAATATATATATATATATATATATATATATATATATATATATATTGAGATATATTAAAGTGAGCACCTCAGACCGAAATTATACTTTCATCTTGAAATACCAATAATAAAATAAATACAATGAATCAATAAAATTAAATGTTTACAGAGAGAAATGATAGAATACATGCTTATTATTTATTTATTTTTAAAAAAATGAAATAGCCATACTGCCAAAAGAGTAATTAAAAGCTTAATTTTCTTAGAAAGATTTAATAATTGTTTAAGTTATATAGTTGTTTTGCCTTTTGCAGAGTAGGAAAACAGAAAAAAAAATATAAAAACAACAAGAAAATGCTTAAGTTACATAACACTAAGCAATGAATTCATAAAAGTGGTTGATCATTTCTCTTTAAAAATAAAAATGGAAAACATTATTCTCTACACCATTGGCATTTTTTTTCTATAACAGATGTACTATTTACAGAAATAAAGCTTCAGCTAAAGTTGTTTACTTTACGTATTACAAAGGCAGTTATTTAACAATTTATAACTTTTAAAATTTAGTTAATAGTTGATTAGCAACTGCAAATACACAATACAAAGAAGAAGATTATATTAGAATTTGCGCCTTTAAATGTTACTCTACCTAAATCTACGCTATAACTTGTTTGCAATGAACTCTACAAAATACTATTGAGCTATGGAAATTTTTATTTATTATAATATGCCATGCTTTCAACTTTTTTTATTCATAAACACGAATATTGCTTACAAGTTTAATTTACATTAGAAGTTTTAACAGCTAACTACAAAACGCTGTACATAGCTACATTTCAGAGCATTTCTGCACTTTCATACCTTTTTTGTCTTTCTTTACAGGCACTGAAACAAAATTGTTAGATAGGTTTTCTAACTCTCATGTAACTTTCTATAGTAAAAAAATGAAAACAAGCTTAGATAAAAAAATGAATGAAATTGTTCCTTATTATTGCTTGTTATAATAACACTACAATAATAATCATGTTGTGCTTGCTGAAAAAAAAATTTAACCCATATTATTCTATCTATCAAAGAAGTTTCATATAAAAATTAAAATAAAATGTAAAAAAAAAAATAAAATAAAAAATAAATAAAAACCCCTATTATGTAGCAATCATTATCGTAAGGAACAGCTATATATTCTGGATTAAATTGGTAAATCTTCAATAATTACAAAACTTGTCTTAAATAAGTTATAGTCATAGCGATCAAAAAACATTAAATGAATAAATGTTTATAAGGTAGGCAGATTTTATGAGAAAATACTTTTTTTATAATTATAAAAATCAAAACAAGATAAGAGTATTGCACAGTTACCAACTTCTCTTAGTATAGAACAGTGACATCCAATAAGTTTTCAAAAAATATCCTGAAACTGGTTGCTACGATTGGAGCATAATGAAGATATTCGGTTAAAAAATAAACAACTATGATGTATTTAACAAGCTCAGATGAAAAATTTGAGAAAACTATTCAGGAAAAAAAAAAAATGAAATAAGAGAAAAAATTAGCTAATGCGTGTATATATAAAATATAATTATTCTGTAGCATATAGAAAAATAAACCAAAAAATTATAGTCTAAACTGTTTTAAACATTTAAAAAAACTGTGGAAATGAAAGATGACCATTAGAAGTAAAAATGAAAAACACTTTGAAGAATATGTACTCAAGAAATAAAAGAACGGAATACCATTTTTGCTCAAATATAGGTTTAAAGATAACTCTTGTTTCAAATAATTGAAAAAATAAGTATGATAATGATGCTAAAACATTTTCTATTTAAAATGTTTATAATTATGGAAATCATATTTTCTAAGAATTTTCATATTTACTTTTGTTCATTTCATAAGTTTCCATGACTTTGACCTTTTACATTTGTATTTATTATATTTTGTATTTGTATTTGTTTGTCAGCTACAAAAGGTAAAACATAAATCAAACCCTTATTCAATGAGAAAAAAGACCTCTATACCTATATTCAGGCAAATACAATACAGAGGAAGGATGGACAAGGAAGGAATGATGAACATTTGACAAAAACATGTTAAAGGATATCCTAGAAAATTTAGGTCAAGAAAACTTATTGGTTAATGGAACATTCTTTAAAAAAATATATGAATTTATATGTAAGACTGTTAGTCAATGTCATTATTATTGATAGATTCTCAGAATGCATAAAAAATTAGTTTCACTCATAAAATCTGCTCTGCTTGTTTGCTGTTACAAATAAAATATAACAAATTTTATTCGCAAATCATAAATAGAACACTCACTTAAAATTATTTTAAAAAGTGTTAAGGATCAGAATTTTATTTTTTATTCAATTTTAGAATAATTGCCTGCAGGAAGCAAATAAAAGAAATTCATTTCATCTTATTGAAATGTACATAGTTAACAAGTAACATAGTCTTTCTGTGAGATTTCATTTTCATAATGTGATGAATAAATGATGTTTTTCTATAACTAAAACTATTTTAGCTTTTAATGAAATTCACTAATTTGCCATAATGTTTTTAATATTATAACACACTAATAAAAAGCAATGGAAATAAAATAAGAAATCAATCAAGAAAATTATTCTAGCATTCCTTTTGAGATAAAAGTTTAAGCTTACCATCTTCACCTTCTTCCTCCCCTTCTTCTTCCTCTGTATCTGTACTTTTGCTTTTACCTAACGATTTCAGCTTTTTCTTTTTAGCAGCAGCTCTTCTTCTTGCTATAAACATTAATAAAATTGCAATTTTATATAAGAATATACTAATGCGATTAATTAGTCAACTAACACATAACTGAAATATCTCTGTTCATTCAAAATGTTACTTATGGGTTTAAGAATATGGATGAAATAAAAATTAGAAAAGTAGAATTATTAAAGTTTTGAGTTATTGGTTGTTTTAAATATATTATACATTATATAAAAAAAGTTAATGTTAAAAAGTTTAATAAAAAAGTTACTTTATAATATTTGTGTATTTCAACTGGTCTGCATTAAACCTTCTTACTTATCATATCATCATATCTTATTTCTTGTAACCTCTTCATATTACAGTCCTCATTTGAGTTATTTCTGTGGGGTTATTAAATTGTTTTGCATATTGTTTTTTTAGTGTTTTTTCCTTGTTATTTTTTTTGTTGGTTATTAAATTGTTAATTTGGTCTGTTCATTTTAAGTAGCCAATAACAAAATTAACAACAAATTACAAATCAAGAATAATAAATAACAAAAACGTTAAAGTAATAAAAAAATTAACCAAATGAATGAAGACATTTAAATAGACAATGGACAAAACTAACAACTACCTCTCCTTGCTAAAATAAAAGTTTTCTGTTTCCATCTTCATGTCATATCCATTAATTTGAGTAACAAGGTAACTCTTCTCAGTGCTCAGGTCATAAACAATCTAGGGTAACAGTCCCTGCAGACCGGTTAATACACAAGTAACATTTTTGTTTTAGAAAAGCAAATGTAATATGACTTCATGGTCTGAAAATTTGATGGATAACATTATGATTGAAATCAAATTGGCACTATTATACCAGTCCTAAATCCTACAATATTTCATTTTTAAGTGATTTAAAAAAAAATGTTATTTCTATGGTTCTTCTGAAGCCATAAGTTATGTATCTGAATAAGTATCACTATATCACTGAATAAGTGGTGTATCTGAAAATTTGTGAACTGAGAGATGTGTGTTTGTGAGAGCAGCGGGTTTGAATTATAGGCACTAAAATAAGTTAACTAAATGTATTGTATTTTAGACCCTTAATTAGATGTCACATAATCAGCTAGAAATTTTAAGTGAATAAAAGTTGAATATTAAAATGCAATGTAACCCTATAAAACCAAAATTTACAGATACTCCTCTTTCACTCAGGACTAACTGTAATTTTAATATAATAAATAGAATTTATATTTTTTCTTTACCTTCAATAATATGCATCTTTTCCTCCTCCGTTGTTCTCTCCTCAGCCAATATTACTTCTTCTATAAAATTTAAAAATTTTCTAATATAGACTTTATATGAAATAGAATAAACTATTTAAGCAGATAGAAAATAAATAAATGAAAAAAATTTAAAAAAAGGGCCATTCAAATGCATTATTGATCACTTACTCACTACTATCACTAATTTATGAACTTGGGCATAATTATATAACGCTATAGAATAGATTAAAAATCAGTCCGAAAGCCAAGTATATATTAAACATGTTAATTTAAATCATCTATCTGTTCTTCCTGAATATAAAAATTACAAAATAATCAAATATTTATAAGTAAGAAAATGGTGATTTAACTTCATAAACAAGAAGTTAAATCGCCATTTTCTTACTTAAAATAAAACCCTTTTTGGAAAACCAACCTTAAACAAATATTATCCACAACATTCCATAACAATAAAAATATTTGTGAGAAGGATAAATAGATAATATAGGTCAGCATTAGGTAAAATAACCTAAATAATTAAATACAAACAATAATTTGAAATATGTGGAAAAATTAATTTTGAAGACCCTGCATGATTTTAAATTCTCAGCCTTTAATCCTTTCTAGGTTTCAAAAAAGGTTTTCTGAACAAATGATAAAAGGTCTCAGGATCCAAAACGGATGTTTCAAAGAGTTGTAAATAACAATGTCATATTATTTAACCATTATATTACTAATTAATTGTTGAAGCTGACACCATAATTTGGTATTGATTAAAAGGTGGAAGATACATATTAATCATGTTGGGAAGGATAGGAATGACAATAAAAAAAAAAAAAATTGTGGCTCTATCGTTAATAACTTATGCCCAATACTCACTAATCGAAATAAAAAGGGTCATATATAAGTAAAATTGCAATGCAAAAAAAATCTTTGGAGGTTTCATTTCTTTTTGAAGTTCTATATTTAAACAAATGTATATAACAAAGAGAAATATAATATTAATAAAAATAATGGAATATAGTATTTTTCATAATATATTTTTTAAACTAATATATGTTGAAGAATACCAATAATCATTTTATCTACACAATACAGGTTGTGAAATAAATAGACAATCTAAACCATTAAAACCAAACACATATAACTATTAAAATAATGTTGATAAAAAAGCCAAAATAAATAATATTCTCTTAGTGAGTTTTCAACAGCAAAAAATATCATGGTGCATTTGAGCGATACTCAGAGGCAAAATTATACCAACTAATAAATACAGGATAACGTTATAGTAATTTTCTAGTCAATTTCTCTTTAATGCTTTTTAATTAGAAATAATGAAAAACTATTTAATAAATTTAACTGTTAAATACAATATTTAATATTATATATTTTATTTGAAAAGAAAAGATATGACTAGGACCGGGACTTGAACCCGGGTTTCCCACCTATCCATGGTAGTGCTTTAGCCACCTCAGCCATCCTTTTCTTTTCAAACAAAATATTTAAAAATATTAAAAAAATTATACCATTTAATAATAAAATAAAATAAAATAAATTTAATATTATAATTTGGGGTTTATAGTAAAAGATCTACTGACAGAGAAATATACCTGAACAATAGTAAACCCTTAGAGCATAGTTTGCTCAAAATAAAAAATAAAAAAAATATTTAATATAAATCAGAAAAGGCATGAAATATTATTAACTTTATAATGAAACACATATAGTTTATTTCATTTAGTGTCTCTTGAGAAATATCTGTTTACAATAAAATAATACCTGCTATTATTATTGTTTAATTCATCATTGAATGCACACCCGACAAGATTCTTCATAAAAAGTATTGATTATCTCAATTTCCACAGTCAATATTTTCATTAAATATATTATACAAAATACTATTTATATTTGTTTTAAATTATAATTTAAAACATAAAATCCTATACCTGCTTTGCATATCCATTCTACATAGCCATTCAACTCCCTTTCCAGTTGATGCTGTCTCCTTAATTTCAGAAAGCTTTGCCTATTTTCCACCTTCTCCCTTTCTTTTGCGAATTCACTAAATAAAATAAAGCATATACTACGCTACTCTGAAAAATAACTATTATTTTCAAATATTACATCAGCATCTAAATTGAAATGATATACATAATTTTTTTTACTTATAAGTTTAAGCAGAAACTACAGACAGCATTGTTTATTAGATAACACAACTACGGTTAGTTATAGTCTTAAAAGCCCTTCGTGTTATGAGTAAAATACAAACAACTGTGAAAGTGGTCTACTGATTATTTTTTTTATCAAATTTTAAATAAAATAAGTACATAATAAGCCTAGGGATATATTGTTAATAATCTTGAGGAGATTAATTTTATTCAAGGTTTTCACAAGTGCCTACTCTTCATTATGTACCTGCTTGGCATATCCATGACAGATAAGAGTTCAACATATTATTAATTTGTTGCTTGGTACGCTGCTTGTAAAATGCCGCTCTTCTTTCGACTCTAGTTCTTTCATTTGAAAACTCGCTGCAATTTAGTGCTTTTATTGACTTTAATATAAAAAAAAGAAAAAAAAAAGAAGCAACAATTGAAATAGTATTTATCCCAATCATAAATTATCTGGTGAGAAAGTATGTTTAAAAATGGAAATGGTTGGTATTATTAACTATAAAATTTAAGTTTCGAAAGGATATTTATAAAGTGCCATCCTAAATAAAATTTAAAAACAATAATAATAAAAATAATGCTATCAAATTTATTTGGTATAATGCCCTGCATAAGGTTAATAAATAATTATATGTATAGATTCAAGTCTTTAAGAGATGGAGTAGAATATTTCATAGCAATTTATAATTAATATAAAATTCCCTTATTTTAAACAATATTTCAAATTTATATTTAGAGATTAATAGGTTTCTAAAAATGTCTAATGAAAGAGACTTACCCACTAAGAACACCAAGAACTAAGTTGAGCATGAAAAACGAACCCAGAACAATGAGTGGAACAAAATAAAGCCAATTAAATGAGCTACCAATGGCGTCATTCATCTGAAATAAATAACTTAATTAATGAATGAGAATGATATATTTCAGAAAATATTATGATGGCATAAGTTACTTGGAATTTTGTGAATTTCAATTAATAATTTATTCAATCTATTTTTCCCTTTCTCTATTTCTAAGGGACCAAGCAACAGGGTTATATTTTTCAATAGTCATATTACTTGTTCCCCTAGGTATAAGAAATACATTGCAAATCGAATCAAATACAAATTCGAAGAAATACATTCGAAAAACATTTCTCGAAATTCACAGAATTGCAGTTTGATAGGTAGATTTAAAAAAATAAACTTTGGAAAAATTCTGGATCATGGTTCCTTTAGAACACAAATGTGCAGATAAAATAGAAAACATTTCTAAATAAAAAAAAAGGTAATAAACAGAGAAGATAAAAAATAGGAAATTAAATAATTGAAACTTTGCTAATGCACATTAAAAATACATTATTTACTTCTGATAAAGATTAACGGTTAATTAAAATTACATATTATAGAACACTTGTTTAGGAGTTTAAAAGATGCTAGAATAGTAAATATTTGGACAAGGCTAGAGAAGAAGAATGGATATTATTAAATGAGAAGGAATTCCAGATGATGGTGGAGTGGAGAAAGTAATGTTCAAGTTGGTCAAGATCTTTCTAATGGAACAAGTAAAGATCGGAAAGGCATAGTAGCACACTATAGGTATAGGAATGATGCGACGAGTTAATAAATTAGTATATATAAAATAATCAAGGAAATATTCTGTATGAATAAAAGGGAAGAGTCACTTTAAATGGCCCAGTGGGACATAAGGGACCCCTTCATGGCACCAAAAACAGATCTTAAAAAGTTATTCAAATTTCCCTTTAATCTATGCTTAAGCACCTCCAAATGTTCATATTTCAAATTGGGGAAAGATAAGAGATGAGGAATTTAGTTTGTTGCATAAGATAGAAATTCAAACTATAGTCATTATATTTTTATTTTGAAGAGAAAAGATTTGCCCTGGCCGGGATTCGAACCCGGGTCGTTCGTTTCTGCATGACAGCGCTCTTACCATTTGAGCTACCAGGGGTCGCTTCACAGTCAGGACAAATCCGTTCTCTTCACCAATCCCATTTCCCCCGTGTTCTCGTTTTCACTTCAAAATAAAAATATTTAAAAATTAATACAATTAATAAAAAGTCATAAAAAATATAGTCATTATAAATTACTCGAGTCACTTAAACCATAATATTGTTTTTTAAAATGTTACTTAAAAAAAAAATCAAAACATACCCAGTATAAAATAGATGTCCAGCCTTCCATGGTAATACATTGAAAAACAGTCAACATGGCGAAACCTATGTTGTCAAACGAGGTAATGCCATTGTTCGGTCCTTCCCATTCTTCCAGGCATATTGAAACATTCGCATTGCACACATAGGCCCCTGAAATTTAATTTGACATTAATATCATAAATTTATTTATTAATACATTTAATAAACCTTATTACATTAATCGGTATAATTAAGAACTGTGGTTATAAGTCGAATGATGCTGGTTTTTATTTGATTGATGTAAGTCGTATTATCCTGGCCATATTTTTCAAGTATAATTATTGTAAATAAGGTAAAAGGGTAATAACATACCTAACAGTTCAATTATAATGATTGACCTCATCCGCAATAAACAATACACTCTCTCCATCTTCTTTTCTTCTAAGTAAAACTTTGAAATTTTTGAAATTAAATATTTATGGATGATAATTTAGAGGCAAAATGTATTCAACCTTTTCAAAATTGGAAAATCAGGATTATTTAACGATCAAGTAAGAAAATAAAAAAAAAAAGCCCTTCCTTATTAAAAAAATAAATGTTTAATATATGATACAGTAAGGTGATTAATATATTAATAGGCTATGTTTTTGTATTACGAAAGAAAAATACTTTTTTGTATTACATTAAGAAATTTTAAGTATACAATATAAAAATAGTAACTACTATACAATAAAACAAGGGTATTTTCCAATAGATAATTTAAAGTTCAATTTAGTCATGTCATATGAACATATGGATTTACAATTTATCCATAAACAATCTGGAAAAAATCAAACCATCAGAATAATTAATATATTAATAAAATCAAACAAAATTAGAGGTAGAATGTTCTTCTTAATATAGATACTTTGGGCCGACAGCAGTATATTAAAATTAAACAAGGAAAATATATTAGAGAAATATATAAAATTGCCTGATAAACTATGAAATAGTATTTTATAGAGTAAAACATCCTAAAATACAAAAGAAAAAATAATCGCTTTACAAATTAGTAATAAATTAAAATTTGTTCAGGTAAGAATGAAAATTAAGTACTAAATCTAGGTAATAAAACCTGCTATCATTAATTTAATGAGTTTAGTTACCAGGTGGAGCTTCAGTCTTATTATCTGTGTTGCAGGGAGTTTCGGAATCACCTTCAGGGACAACCTTCATTAAGTCTTCCAGGTTGTAACAGGTTTTGTGCAATGCTCCTGAGTAAAATTCCAACCCAATAATGGCAAATATCACAATGGCAAACAACACTAATAAACCAATCTGGAGTAAAGGGGCCATCGCCTTGATTATAGATTTCAACACAACCTGCAGACCTGCACAGAGTCATCTATTAGTATATATCTTTAGAATAAAATAATAATAAATATTCTTAAATAAAATAATTAGTGCCTAAATTGTATTTCTATAAAAACAAATTATTAGAATGACTGATAGAAAAAACACTATTTCAGAAATTTAAAATATCAGATTTCTTTCCTCAGAAATTTTAATGATAAATAATAGGTTAAGAAAAATATTAAATGGGCTAATATATTCTACGTAATATATGGACCTGTCATTGCCATAGAAAATGGAATAATAGTTTAGTGAAAACTATTTTCCAAAAATATATATTTATGTTGTTAGATATTCTCTTAATCATATAAATATAGCAAATGAACAAATACTAAATTAGATTTACTATTGCGTATATCTAAACTATAGCTTTTAATTAAGACTATCGGTTTACCTAATCTATAAGTGGTATAAGATATTATGCATAGGGTTAACTAATGCAATAAAGGCTTAATAAGTTTTGAGTTTTTATAAGTTCAAAATTAATTATCTTCAATTTTAATTTTTTTTATAAATAATGAAATAAAAAATTGACTAAGGGTCAGTTAGAATTAAAAACTGTCAATTTCATTGATTATTTATTTGAAAAGATAAATTTAATTTCTGGTATCGGTTGTAGTTGAGCTTGTTTTTACCTTTTAACGTTCTTAAACTTACTTGGGATGCCGGATACGAGTTTGAGGGGCCTGAGTACTCGAATTGCCCTCAATGTGCGAAGATCCATATCTAAATCGTTTGTGGGGATAAGAGTGATAAACCTGTGGAACCAATAGTGCTATCACTACATAACAAACACTAATCTACTTTCTACTCTAAATTCTAAAAAATATTATACCAAAATAGAAACATCACTCATGTGCATGCCCTCCACTAGTAAAAATATTCTGTTCAGATAAAAATATCGAATTTATGATAGTTTCTTCATTACTCTAAACAATTCTATTATTCTTAGGTATTAAATTGTTCTTAATGATGATCATTGATTTAAGAAAAAATTAAAAGCAACAACTTATTTTTTTCAAATTAGGATAAATTACATATTCTCAATATTATTTATTAAATTGAAAATGTTTTAATAACTGTTAAAACATTAAAATGATTCTCTTAACATGATCATAATGGTACAAATCATATTTAAACTAAATAATATTAAATATATCATCAATACTACTATCTAAATTTTAATTACTATTCTACAGTTTTTCACATACATAACTCACCACACAAGAGACCCAAAATATGATACTATGATGACAAATGATGCTATGCTAACTAAGGATAAATAGATATTAAAAAGACTATAACTAATAATTAAGTTCAAAGTAGTCACTAGCTGGAACTAATGTTACAAAAAACATTTAAAAGCTGTCGGAAATGTTGCTGAAAATAGTGTAGTGTAGTCTATTATGTTGAGAGTTTGAAACAAATTTAATAATGAGCTTTAGTCAAAAGAATAAACACTTCCACTATAACTAATAATTTTAAAAATATAATAATTGTTGTACAACTAACTATTAGTTGAAATGATTTGTTTTCTATTGCATTTACTAAGCTTATTTGGATTTCAAATTTTCTAATAAACCAATATCTGGTTATTCTGGAAGCTTTACTTGCGGCAACGAAGTGAACACTGAGATAACTACTCTATTCTAGAGAGCTATATACTATTGTCCGAGATGACAGCTATTATGTCGGTAACTGGATCCGGTCCCTTACTTGGGATTCGGGAGACAAGTTTGAGGGGGCGAAGGACTCTGAAGGACCTCAGCATTCTCAGGTCCACGTCGACGTTTGATTCTGCGAATATTGTCATTGACCTAAACATTGACACAAGTCACCCTACTAGGTTTAATTATCGCAGCACCGCACTCCTCCAAATCAAAACAAAGGCAATCTGCTCAAATTTCAAGCGATTTAATAATTTTTAAAGTTTGTGATATGAATGTTGATGGTGAATGAAAATGAAAAAGGCAATTAAGTTGAAAAAAAACAAACTTACCCTGTTACTACTACAAAAAAATCCATGATGTTCCATATGTTCCTAAGGTATGAGCCGCGATGAAGTACAAAACCTAATGCTAAAATTTTAAGGGATGCTTCTACACAAAATATGCCCAAGAAGTAGGCCTCCGTTTGCTCCTAGAAGAAACAAATAAACCAATATATTAATATTTCTTACATAATGACTTTAACTTATGCTAAACAAACTATTTTATTAGTAAAAATATATTTCTAGATGTATATCTGGTTCAAAAATGGTAGGACTTGGTCGAGACAAATTCTTAAGAAATATAAAAAAGATTATTAGTATTTTTAAAAATTTGTTTTAAATAAATTTGAAGTTGAGTTTAAATTAAATTAAATCTCCAGAGAGATAAATTAAAAAATCAAAAACTTTAAATAATATTAGTTGATGTTTCGGGGAAAATGATCCCCATAACCGGTGTTAAAAAAATTGTATAGTAGTAAATGGATAAATATCACTCATGCCAAATTATTTAAATATATAAAATAATCAGAACTATTAAGATATAAATGAAGTTTAAAAAAATTATGTTTGTGATTAATAGTTGACTATATAAATATCAGGGAAGAGAAAATGGTCCAGGTGGAGATCGAAAATGAAATCTTGAATAGTAAGCAACAATGAGAAATTAATGTTTACAACTACATTGTATCAGGGCTATAATTACAAAGATGGGAGTCAATATTGAAGACTATTAAGCTCTGATGAAGACCTGAATTGTGGGCCGAATAAATAACATTCGGACCATTTTCTTCTTCAAATAAAGTAATTTTCTTAAATACTAAAATTTATTAACAACAAAATCAAGATAACAGAAAATAACTTACGAGTTTTTTTGCCAGTGTAGTTTTATCCCCTTGTGGAAGATGTTCCTCCAACGCCAAGACTACACAGTTGGCAATGATGGTGAGTAAAACTGCGTATTCAAACGGAGTGGATATATACATTAAGGAAAGCTATTAGTAAGTAATTTTTCAAATTCCAAAAAACAAATCAAGAAAGAGAACAGAGGTCAATGAAAGTCTTAATTAGATTATTGTTACCATGGATATTTATGAAAAGTTGGAGATGGAATTGAAAAGAATTGGATCCTGTTGGATCTAGGAGCCCCCTGGAGCTCATCCAGCCATGATAAAGTCGCTAGCCAAAATAGGGGAAAATCTGGTGAATTTAGAACAATCACTTCCCAGCACAAGAAAGAGTAGCCTCTACCACTTACTGAACCCAAGACCCTTCATGGGCTGTAGTGGTACAGGTTTTTAAAAATTTAGTATCTGTTCCGCAGGTTGTCACTTCGAGTTGAATTAACTATTTATTCGATTCATTTTTAACATTTTCCAAAAATACTAGTTATCATGAGCTTTAGTATGGAAAAGAGAACATAATTACGAGAAAAATGTATACTTCGGTAAAGCTCATGATAACTTGTATTTCTGGAAAATATTAAAAATGAAACGCATAAACAGTTAAAACTTGTAACTCAACTCAAAGCGACTAACTGCAGAATAATTACCTTTTTCAGCGCCAGAGTTGAATCCTATGGGATCCAGGACCCTATTGGAGCTCACTCAGCCTTAATAAAGTGAAAAATGTGGTGGCTGAGCATGATATAGGACAAATAATCTGAGAGCACAAGAATCAGTACAGTCTCTACGAGGCCAGCGGCCAAGTGTTTGAGGGTCGCAATAAATTTAAGAGAGCTTCATTTTTGATATGTTGTAAGGGCATGTCTGACTTGTTGAAATCCAAGTTTGCAAAAAAAAAAACGGATGGGAAAACTTTTGATGCCCGAAAAATCTCAAGTCCAAAAAGTCCAAATTTGAAGTTTAATTTAAAATTTTAAGTTAAGACTTTCATGAGGAACACCGGTCGAAGGAGTGATCCTACGATGAAAGTCAAGTGAAATGGAGCTGTAGTACATTTTATTAGCTTTAATTTAAGCACATAACGAGGCCTGTAGTTGTTATACTTGTTAATTAAAAAAAAAAAGAAAAGAAAATCAGGGAAAGTGGGTGTTTTAAGAACATTTTACTACGAATCGATCTAAAACAGCTTGTTTATTGTAAAGTATAAATATTTACTTGTAAATTACCTATAAAAAAAATAATGGTAGTACTAGTAGGCACTACTATGCAGGGGGGAGGGGAGTCACCCAGTCTCCCCGAAGTTTTTCGGCCACCAATAAGTTTTTCATCCGCTTTTTCGGTTGCGAACTTGGATTTACACTACTCAGACATGCACTACAACATATCCAAAATGCAACTCTCTTTAATTTTTTGCGACCCTCAAACACCTGGCCGCTGGCCTATATTTGGACTATTTGGAAAAAATGACAAGGGGCGTAGCTCAGAATCTATTAGACCTACAGGCTTCGGTATGTGCTTAAATTAAAGATAATTAAATTTACTAAAGCTTCATTCCCCATGGCTTTTATCGTAGGATCACTCCTTCGGCCGGCGTTCCTCACGAAAGAGGGCCAAAACTTAAAATTTGTACTTTTTGGAAAAAATGACTAATTTTCAAAGGGGCGTGACTTAGAATCTATTTGAGGTATACAGCTGCGGTTGGATTCAATTTGTAACAAATTTAATCGAAATTAAAATGGCCACTTATGCTTTTTTTATCAAAGCGATTAGGAGACGAAGGCCAAAAACTGAATTAACTACGAAAATTTAGAGGTTTTTGCGACCCTCAAACACCTGGCCGCTGGCCTATACTGAAACCAAGAGACCCTTCATGGGCTGTGGGGGCACAGTTTTTACTTTTATTTTTTAAATTAGATTATTGTATCCATGGATTATTATGAAGAGAAACATGTAAACGTCTTGGATGAATCACTATTATCATCGTTTAATAACAGAGAAATAAATTTTTATCGCTGTTATTAAAACAGAGGCCCCTTGGGAAGTGGCAGTAAATTGGAAGGAGAGGGACATACTTTGAGGAGAATTTTTTTATGACGGCTCCTGGACGAGGATATTGGCGGCAGTAGCTACACGTGGCGTGGGAGGGGAAGTAGGGGAGGGCGGTTATCGATTGTGAGATTATGGCCGGAGGAGGGGTGGGGGTGTTCAATGGGAGAGCGCTACTCAATGAACCCCACCCCCACTCCGTCGCCATGTCTTCAACTCAAATATTATTCTGCGTCATTAGTGTCGTATTGCCGAGACCTAGTTAGGATAAAATTCTTAAGGGCCTTACGACCGGTGCTCCTCTTCTCATCCAGTCGTCTTGTCATCGACTTCTTTTAAAATAAAACTTATAGCCAAATTTGCACTTAATATTAGTCTTAAATATCATTCCACATATTAAAATTTAATGGAAAAACTGAAAACAAAAATACTAAAGTCATGTAATCACTGGAAAATAATTAAACAGTATTTTATTGAACATCTTCCTCTCTCTGTTCAGAAGTGCTGAATTTCACAATACGAAAAAAACCCTGTACCACTATAACTCTTGAAGAGTCTTGGGCTCAGTATGTGGTAGGGACTGTACTGCTTCTTGGACAATGGTTGCACAGGGAGGTGATTTGTACTAGATCACGCTCAACCGCTAGGTTTCCCTTTTTTTTCCCTTCTTGGTATCTATTTTATAGGTGCTGGAAGAGCTCCAGGAAGGTCCCATATCCTATATCCTATATCCCATCTCCAGTCGCTAACAGTCTGCCAGAGAGTGAGATTTGAACCCAGGACCTTTGGCATGGCAGGGCTCTACTACTAAGCCACTATTATGTAAACTTTTTCGTTTCCGCATAAAAAAAAAATCAAGAACTGAAGAGAGGAGAAAAGTTATTGTTAAACGATGTTACTTTAGGCAAAGGAGACTCGAGGAGTCAAAATTTGTCAAGGAAAACAAAATTACCGTTGTACACAATTTCGTAAAGTATATTAGGCTTGGAAGATTAAGGTGAGCTGGTCTTGTGGAATTTCAGAGGATGAGATCCCCAAAAATATTGAATGAGGCCATTCACGGTACCTGGCGTTTGCCATGAATGGATTGATATAGGGTTCGGGCCAAATCAGGAACATTTAGGTCGTTATTTATGACTTTTTTCGTTACAATGTATGGAGCATTGAGGATTTTTTGAAGGATTTGGGATTGTAAGGATTGTATACGAGAGGAATTCGATCGCTTAGTGGAGCCCCAAAGCTCTACTTCGTAACTCCAAATAGTTCTTATGATAGCCATGTATATGAGTCTTTTATAGTTAACAAGGAGCTTAGAGCGTTTGTTTAGTAGAACGTGTTGATGTAGCCAGAAACAGTGAGTTGTTTCAGTCTAGTATGTGGATTCCAAGTTAACCGTTTATCAAGGTGTAGTCCTAAGTACTGGACCTGTTCTTCATGAATCATTGGGATGTTATTAAACGATACAGGAGGACAGGAAGTCATTGGTAAGTACGACGGAGGGTACATGTGATTTGAAGGGATTGGTGGGAATTTATTTTATTTTTCCAGTTTTGACACAATATTTCAAGGTCAATGATTAGGGATTGCAGAACTTCCTTATTAAGCTCAAGGATCTTCAATCTTCAATCTTTCCTCAGGAATAAGGACATTGGTAGAAACTACAATTGATAATACTTCAACCTTCATCGACCTACAGATGTTTCAATTAGTCGCTAAGCTCCCGAAACTTTCGTATTTTTTCACTTATTGTTATTTCCAAGTTATGATCGAGAGGAAGCACCATCTCAATGATTTTACTGCCTTGACAATAAGCAAGATATATAATTATTATTATTAGAATAGAATAGAATATAAAAGCAACTTTATTCTGGGACTAAGCCCCTTTAGAATAACAAACATGAACAGAAAAAGAAACATAATATTTATCTGGCCAGAACGTTACGTGATACAAATCATAAAGTTTTTATAAAGTGCCAAAAACGTAAAAAAAAAATAATAAAAAGAATGATTAATAACAAGATATTAAGCAAATTAAGAGAATATATATTAATAACAACAGTTAGATGAATGAGCTAGGATGCAGTAATTTCTGTACATAATTTAAATATTCTTTGCAAAAAAAAACGACAAACAACAAAATCATTTATTCAATACTGATCCATTGAAAAAAATTATTAACCCGCTTAGAGAGAATCTTTTTGGGGATTCTGGAGACGTTGGTAAAGCAAAGATTTAAATGAGGATAAGATCTAATTACCGGATTATAAGAGAGAGGGATTGAGTTCCACACTATGGTGTAGCGGGCGAGAAAGAAGCACTTGAATGATTGGGCTCTGTGGGAACTAGTATAAAGATCAGAAAGGCGGGATCTTGTTCAATGGTCCTGGAGTTAGTATTTGAATTGGAGGACACTTTAGACATATGAAGGTTAATGGTATAAGAATGCACCGAGGCAATATTGTCTACTGGTCACCAAAGACAAATCTTAGACAGCATTTCATTATTCGCTTATATTATTATTGCTATTGCATATAATTATAGTATCTAAAGGATATGGCCACTCAATGATGAAGCGGGTGTAGCGGCGGAGTGGGTTCTCCTCAGTGAGGATGAAGAGGGAGGTGGGCCCCCCCTTGGCGGGTCCTGCTGGCCCCATCGTCACCGGCCTCGTCGGGCTGTAGTCACGATTTCCGCGGGCCGCCGCCGCCTCTTGCGCCGCCGCCAACCTGAAACAATTTAATAATAATGTAATAATAATATAAACAAGTTTTAGAACAAGATATATGTAAAAAAAACCATACATAGCCCCACAAATAATAGTAAATTAGGCAGCCAATATTTCCTCAAATCAAGCGTCATAACGACAGAAAAAGATAGGATAATATAAAAACAGCACATCTCAGATTGATAGACGGCGCTACAGTTCTTATAGAGTCAAGGCCTCCATCCCTAAGTTAAAAAATAGTGTCCGAAAATATTATAAACCGCAGAACAATATAACAATTAATACATAATACACATCCTAGGGTCTGCTTCCACATCGTCCAGCCATTGCAGTCTAGCATTGCGTCTTCCTCTTTCACCATCTGGACGCCCCCCCAAGGTCAGCTTTGGAAGCCTTATTTTATTTATTCTGTGAAAGTACGCCAACCATCTTAATGTTGCTTTTTTAATAAAATAAACTATGTCAGGTTCTCCATTTAGGCCCTTCAGTTCTTGATTCTTTTTTATGCGGAACCGATTTCCTTCCTTGGTCGAGCCATACAATCTTCTAAGAATCTTTCCTCCCAAGTATTCAATAATTTCATTCTGCTTGGATAGAGTCGACGCCTCCCCATTCACGACTACTGGACGAAGTACTGTCTTATATACACTTATTTTGAGGCTTCCGGGAATACCTCTATTTCGAGACAACTGAGGGACCAATAACATCTGTTTCCGTTCTATATTCTAGTCTTTATTTCCTGTTCCAGTCTACTATCTCATCCAGTCTGTTACAATGGTGCAAAGATACTTAAATGTTTTAACATTTTCAAAGCTGCACCCCTTCCTCGGAGATATCCACTGGATAACATTTTTTTTTTTTTTATGAGAGCATGTACTTTGTCTTGTCTGTATTTATTATGAGCCATACCTTTCTATATATAATAATCATTAGTGTTTACAGATTAATGAAAAAAAATCGAAACAACCAAAAATCAGTACAGTAATAATATAAACGCTGAAAAAACAACGATTAAAACTATAGAAAACATTATTTAAGGAAGGCGGGTTTCTGTAAAAAAATATTATAAGAACTTGTGGTGTGTGATCTTTAGTATAAAATTGGGTATCTCAAAATATTTTACTTTAGGTTCATATCAAGGAGACAAATATATTAAGTTTAAAAAAATACTATTTTCAAAAGAATTTTCAAAATAAACTAAAAAAATGTTTACTCTCATTCTAAATTCTTAATGTTTTTTTCATTGATGAATTGCTCCAGCTATTAAGTTTTAAAAAGCTATTTAAAAATTCTCTCATTGTATACATAAAAAGAGTTTCAATTAAAAAAAAAATTATCTACAGAGTAAAACGTATGTATTTTTTTATTTCATCTGTAAGACAAATGTAATTATTTTTTTTTTAAAACTCGTAGTACGTTCAATAACACATAATGTCAAGAAAGGTTCTAAATAAACTATCTTTTACTGTAAGGGTTTTGGGTCGCATAATGGACCGGCGTGATATTTTAATCCGGGAAAACTCCAAGTACGGAAAAAAAACCAAGTTGGCCGAATGGTGTAAAAACGTGAATGAAAAAGAGTGAAATGCGTGTCATTTAACAGGACTAACGACCCTAGGGAGGTTATTCCAGTAATGTTTCATTAAAGAAATATTTCATTAATAAAGTATTCACCATTTAGTATTCCATTTTAAATTTTAATATCTATTTTTTTTAACTTTTTAATAAAAATGAAGAGCACTTTGAGTGGCTAAGAAAGGTGCATATTTCTTTTTCGGCTCTAAATTTTTTAATGATTACAAAAATTATTACTGTATTGTAATTGTAATGAGATTCAATAAAATAGTAACATTTATTGCATGGTACATGATTGTATATGCAACATATTTGATTTTTTGTAATCCATATGAACTTAATTAATGAAAAAAAACTAATACATTAGTAATGTCTAGTCAAATATTTAGTATATTCTTGAAATAAATAGTTTTTGAGTATTTCTTTAAAAAAAAATCTTTAAAACACACCATCGATGATCATATGAAATGACAAAGAATATTCGAAACAAATTAATAATTTAACTAACAAATTTATTGATAAACTAAATAAAATATATTTTTATAGTTGTTGATTTTATTTAATTTTTATAGTAGTTGATAAAATTTTCTTTTATACTTCATTTGGCAAAAAAAAAATACAACTACAAATATAAAATAATAAAAGATTTGATACAAGATTTTTTTTTTGTGTATTAAAACGAAACATTTTTCATTAGCTCAAGAAATTAATGAGACAAAGTACTATTGTATTTCAAATTTATCAGGAACTATAAGAATAAGAAATAAAACAATAAAATAAAACAATTTTCCTTGGGTAGGATAAGATATGGGAATGGAAGTTTAAGATTACGGCGCCGAGAGTAGACTAAACCCGCATTACCGATCAGTCTTGCATGACTTCAATCTACAAAGAAGGGGCCAATCATTATCTGTATTCAATTATAATTAATAATATTTAGAAACGATTAAACTGCAATTAATATAATATATCATATTAAGATTACTTATACATCTGTTAGAAATTCGAATTAATTCGTTATCAACATTTTTCCATCAAATTCAACATTATTCCATGCGGATAATTATATATCCGCAATTCCTCGAAAATCTGTTGTTATCCTAACTTGATCAAGTTCTTCATCTATCTTCATCATAGATTTACTAAGAAATCTAGTTATATTATTATTATTTAATTTGCACATTTTGTTACACGAATCATTAATGCGAGTACGTGATTATTAATTTGTGCAAATATTGTACATGTTTGTCTATTAAGAACTTTGGTAACCGAATAAACAATGCGTATGTAAGAGTAAAAAAAGACTAAATAAACTTTAATATAAATCTTTAAATAAAATAAAGGAAACCGTAATAAATGAAATAAATAGCCGCATACATAATAAAATATTTAAATAAATAGCTTAAATGAATTTTGTGTGGTATTGAAAACTAATTTTTTTTCGAAACTTAAAAATATAAAAAGAAGAATTTGCAAAGTCTTTTAGAAATTAAAAAAAAATGCTCTTCATCCTCCTTATAACATTATATTCATTAAGTTGTGACATTAACGCCCATTAACACAATAATTTCAAAGATGGTATAAACAATAAAAACAACGATATGTTTACAATACCTAACCTAAAATGTTCTATGTATGGTTAAAAAATTAAAACTATCCTCACAAAAAATATGATAACGTGTAATGAGTAATCCAATATAGATCTATCAACAATAATTAATAGTATGTAACAACAGTTGGAAAAGTGGGAGGAAGTGTACATCAGTACCATTCATGCCCTATTTTATACCTTGTAGTATAAAATTATATGTAGGTTCTTTATTAATAATTTTGATACATACTGTTGTTTGAAAAAATAAATGGTGATTAGTTCATTGATATTAATATTCTATCAAATAGTTAAAATAATCCAACTTAATAAGGTTTATTACATGAACGACAGGAGGACTTGGTTTCACGATCGATATTTGGACTTTCCGATTACTGGGCAGTGGTGGGAAATTAATAAGCTTCTAGCCGCCAATGAATAATATAAGTGGAAAAGGTTAAACATTTACAATAGTTTGTCAAATCTTTTTATTGGTTCGTTTCACGAGATATGTCCGTTTTCTGAGGAGAGGTTTTTTTATTAAAATAAATTTATGGAATCAAACTGTTTACCCTCATTTCCAATACATTTTCCCAACTTTATATAAAATTTTCAATCCCAATACTAAAACATTCAGGGATTTGTGATTAAATATTGTCAGTAAATGCGTTTTTGACTTCAGAATAATTTTAAAAAATTTTACTCTTTGGGAAGTTATCCGAATTTCTGAACAGATTCAGATCTGTTGGACATAAGATTGGCGAATAAGGTGGATGTGAGAGGGCTTCGTAACCCAGCTGGATCAGTCACTATCTGTCGTGAAACAAATGGTATACGTTGTCGTGCGAGAGTATAGGTTCCTAACAATTAACCAATGCAGGTTGTGTTTTAATACGTTTTTGTTGCATTATATCAATGTCTCTGCAGTATGATGTGGGTGTGATGTTTACACCTCTGGGTAAAAAGGAGAAATGAAGTATACGTGCATTTGACCACCATACAGAAATCGATAATTTTTTTCGATGCAAATTTGGTTTCAAAATGGGTTACAACACTCTTCGCCGAGCGTGGGGGTAACGTTTATTAGTTGGCGGTGGTTAGCGGAGTGTCCAAGTTTGAACTAATATAGAAAATTAGACGAAAATCGCATGTTTCCAAGATCATATTTGACGACAAACTAAACAATTCCCAATATCAATATAGAACCTCAAGTTCTGCTGCCGTTTATCCTTCGGGCATTACTAACTTGGATTACTTTAACTATTCAATAGTATATTAATATCAATGAATTATCCACTATTCATTTTTTTAACAATAGCATGCATCGAAAGTATAACTTAACCGATCTATATTTTTCGCCTACTTTCAGTATAAAATAGTTCATAAAACGTGTTAATTTACATGGCTTACTGTCACGTTTTTCAACTATACTTTCCTTACTATTAATTAAATAATGGTTAATGTTATAAAAAAAGAGAGGATTAATAACAGCTCATTACAGCCTGTAATGATTGTCTACAACAGAAGTCCACTAATTCCACTTTGAATTTCGGAAATAATAAAAACGGACTAATTTCACACGAAACAACCCAATAGGTGCACAATCCATCTATGAATGAGTTATATTGCGAACTTGTAATACATTGGTCTCCCATATCTATCAAGGTCAATGACGAAAAATCTATAACTCAATTATCACTTATGATTTCATTTAGATATTCTGAACTTTCCTAAGTGAGTAATTTTTTTTAAAGTTTCGAAACTGGCTGAAGTTCTCAGCTCCACTTCTAGACTACTTCTCGAATATTAAGGAAGAAATGGTTTTAGTAAACACAAATCTGGGTGGGAGTTGTAGGATGGAACAGATGGAAAAATGGAGGGTTGCCCTACAAAAATGGACGCGATGGACAGAACGATAGGAACGAGGAGTGGAGGGGACGGCAGTACTGATAAGGAGCAGGATGCTCGCTATCAGAGACGCCTCTTTTTGACAGCAGTTGCAGATAATTATATTGTTGATTATTGTGTAGTTGTTGCACAATCAACAACGGGGCGCTATCTCGTCCACTATTGCATTTACGTCACTCTAACGGAGATGTCATTGAATAACTTGTATTGAATAGATCATATTGTATGCTCATGTTGCGTAATGTACATGAATTATTTGAATAATACCAATTCACAATATAATCTCTCCAAATTCAGTTTTTATTCTCTAATATTTTTTTACCGTTAATAATACTTAAATATTGTTTTAAATGTTAATGAAATTGAAAAGAGTTACTGAGCAAAACATATTATAGCTTTAATTTAAAAATAAATAAATATATATTTATTTAAATAATCTATTAAATCCAGGCCCAATATTTTGAATCTATTCATGACGTATTCTTTCTGGTTTAGAAAATGTCGTCAAATTATTTGCCAATGTTTCGCCAACCATACTACCTCCCGCAGGGCTTAACTCAGAATCCGTAAAAGATACAAATTAAAAACTCAACTGATTCGCGGAGGGCTTAAGATATGAGGGAAGAAGAAACTGGGAAACTTTGAGAAATGGCTGTTACTAATATAAATAATATTATATACAGCTAGCTTTCGCTTACCAGATGAGCACAAGAAAAAATGGACAACGGACACTTTATATAAAATGGCTTCCATTTTGTTTTAAAGAAATGTATCGTAACTAAGCAAAAAATCAATTTAAACTAGCCTAGGTTTAATAAGTGTGTATACTGTGTTCCTGTTTTTACTCTCTTACGATTAAAAAAATGAAATATTAGATTAAAATAAAATCACAGAATTTTTTATACTTATTTATTCACCTTTCCTTTCGGCAACATGGCCTTTGACAACTTTAATATATTATAAGAGATGTATGAATCATAATATTGTCTATAACCTTTTTTTAGCCTTCTCTTTCTAGGTCATTTTTTAGGTCTGCCGTTTTACAGTGACATCTCGTGAAATGGGTTGTACTACTGCCGTTTTCCACTCGTACAAAAACTATTTCTAGTATTGGTAACCATACAGGGTGATTTTCTAAGAGTTAACAGATAGCATACGACTTGTATGAAATGTATTTATTTGTAGTGATATTGAACAGATATAATATGGATATACAAAAAACTTTCTTATACGAACTTAGTGCCGTATTAACTAAGGACTACATTATTACTTATTGGTCACTACAATAAACTAACCATACCATCTCTGAACCCTCCAATCTTAGAGCTGATATAAATATATATATACATAATATAACTCCATAAATTCTTACCTTGTACTTACTTTCTAATTATCAGTTCCTACCTCAGTAATAGAACCTTTAAAGTAAACCATAATTTTTCCTATTCTTCCCTCTTTACCCAGTCTGCTGGAGTTCCTCAAGGTAGTATCCTTGGTCCTATCCTATACACGATATATACAGCTGACATCCCAACCCATCCAAGCACTATCCTCACTACGTATGCTGATGACACATGTGTGTTATAAGTAAATAAGGATCCATTTGTTGCATCCCAATCTCTTCAATCCCATATCTAAAACCTTCAAGATTGTTGTCAAAATTGGAGAATTAAAATAATTCCTAACAAATGCCACTAAATTACCTTCACTCTTCGTCGTAAACCTACGAATTCCTGCCCGACTGTACCCTTTAATAACAATCCACTGATCCCCGTCGAACAGATACGTTACTTAGGACTCCATCTGGACAAACGTTTCACTTGGAATCCTCATACAAGACTGAAAATACTACTTCAAACTTTACTGGACAAACGTTCAAAGCTCCCAATTAATTACAAAATACTCATTTAGATGACAGTTATAAGACCTCTTTGGACATACGGAGTTGAGCTTTGGGGCTCTACTATACCATCCAATTCATCTCGTATTCAATCCTTACAATCCAAAATCCTCAATGCTCCTTATTACGTCACAAACAAACTCATCCATCATTATCTTAATATCCCATATGTTACTGATTTGGCCCAAACTAGATACATATCCTTCCATGAAAAGCTCCATACACACTTGATTCCGCTAGTATCTCAACTTGCTTCCTATCTTCTGCTATAGAACTTTATTGGAGTGCTATCAATGGGTAGTTTCTCCACAATTGTTTTTTTTTCATGTCCTTTGTTCATACAGCAGATTTACTTGATGTAATATAATTACAGTTGTAAATATAAATAAATTATTCTTAAAAAAAATATACACATATAAAATATATATTTATATATATATATATATTGCTATGTACTGATTTAATTAAGTTAAAGCATTTTAAAATATATAACAATAAGTAAACTTGTAAAGATCTTAAAAGTAGAAACATAGAAACATAGCAATATATATATATATATATATATATATATATATATATATATATATAATATGTATGTGTGTGTGTGTGTGTGTGTGTGTGTGTGTGTGTGTGTGTGTGTGTGTGTGTGTGTGTGTGTGTGTGTGTGTATGCGTGTGAGTGTGAAATAAGAGGGGGATCTAGAACGTTACATAGCAGACAATAAGGTAGATATTTCATAACACTTAAGGGTTAGGAGCCGACAAGTAAACACAATAACCTAACGTATCGACTCAACCTAATAATCTTATGAATTACAAGTAAAAATCTGTTGACTTAAGGAAAATCATTCCCAGAGGGGACGTAATAAGATAATAGAAAGGCTTACTCAATTATTTTAGAATGATATAATTTTTTCCTTTTTTCAAAACTGGATTTATTTGAATTTCATCTTTAAGAAAAAAAATAAAATCGGCTTCCAGTCAAATTCTTTTATTGTTTTATATGATAAAACGTTTCGACACTATGGTGTCATTTTCAATCATTTATTCCTCTGCATTCCTCAACTGGAAAGTCAATATTTTTTAAAAATCATTTTTAAGGAGATCTTTTGTCCTCCATAGTCAAACTTATATCTAAGATATAAGTTTGACTATGGAGGACAAAAGATCTCCTTAAAAATGATTTTTAAAAAATATTGACTTTCCAGTTGAGGAATGCAGAGGAATAAATGATTGAAAATGACACCATAGTGTCGAAACGTTTTATCATATAAAACAATAAAAGAATTTGACTGGAAGCCGATTTTATTTTTTTTCTTGAATTTAGAATGATATTGAAACTTCATAATATTTTCAAAATAAGATTTTTACAGGAATTTTAAACAACCAATTCAATGATTATAGACATGTAAACGATTTTTTTAATCCTAAATTCCTGATATGTGACATCGACATAATATTACGTCATGCTTATAATTAAAAAATCGATAGTTAATTGAATTATAACAATGAATAAATGGTTAAAATAAAACCTTTACGACCCTAATCTTTATATTAGCAGTTAATGTTAAGGTTATATTTAATGAATCCAAGAAATCGCTGAATTTCCAGCAGAATAAACATTATGGGTTTAAAAATAGATGGATCAATTTTAAAAAGCGAGTTCCGGTAAAGTTGACTAAAGACAGGTTGCTGGAAGGAGGGTATAGGGTCAACCATAGCGTGCCAGAACCCTTCCTACATTTGAAGCGCAAATAGGGCAACGCTTTCTATTTTTAGACGGCTTTTAATGCCACTGTTTTTTGCCATGTGGCAATAGTTTCTCTCACATTTCCCCTTTTGTAGCCACTTCCTAGACTGGTAAAAGATAAATTGAATAAAGCATTTTAATCTCTTTACTTTTAAAGCCACTTCCTAGACTGGTAAAAGATAAATTGAATAAAGCATTTTAATCTCTTTACTTTTGAATATTGCCGTGCCGAAGGACCCGTATTCATTTATTTGTGGCGGATAACTTATTTGATCTTTTATCATCCGTAGATGGATCCTGTGGGGTCTGGAGATCCTCATAGGACTCACCCAGCCCATAAAGTGGGTACCCTAACCTCCGGAAAATCTAGAACGAATCACCTCCCTGCACAATCGTTGTTCTAGATACAGAGCATTCTCTACCAACGGGTTTTTTTCTTTTTGAAATAACATTTGTAGTTAATTGATAGTCATGGAAAGAATTTTTATGAACGCCTTAATATTAATGTGGATGCAAATTTTTTTCCACAAGTTGCACATATTCATCCAAAATAATTTCATCCAGATATACACATGGTATATGAACTTAACATATGAAAAGTAAAAGTATCAGCTAATAAAGCATGTTTTGGGATCTCAAAGCTCCTGAGAAGTAAGCTCCTTAGCCTAAAGTCCAAGCTGATGATATATAGAACCATCATTAGGCCAGTAGCGACATACGCTGGTGAAACCCTCACACTGAATAAATCCAGCGTGGAAAAGCTGAATAGATTCGAAAGAAGAGTCCTACGGCAAATATTCGGCCCAGTGCGAGATAACGACCAATTCAGGATCAGAAGGAACAAGGAGCTGAGTGAGTTATATGGAGACCTAACGATATCGAGCTTCATCAGGATACAACGCATTAAGTGGCTGGGCCACGTATATAGGATGGAGGAAGAAAGGACAGCTAAAAAGCTGTATACAGGAAATCCGGATGGAGTAAGACTTCGAGGAAGGCCCAAAGCTAGATGGAAGGATGCCGTCTGTGAGGATCTGAGGCTGAGCAAGGTCTCCATCACTCGAGCAGGCGATCGGGACGATTGGGGAAGAGCTGTTGAGCAGGCCAAGGATTTCTTTATGAGTCTGTCGCGCCAATAATAAAAAAAATAAAAATATGAAAAATAGAACTCTGGAATATAACTACATCAACTATAGAAAATAGAAAACATAGAACTTTTTCTTAATGATAGAAATCGATCATTCGTTATATATTTAATGTCATACCATTCTGATTTGCTTATGGATACTATAGATAATCAAACCCACAACTGTATCCCAGCTCGTGAAGGAATGGCTCATAATAATAAAAAAAAATGTATCCAGACAACGGTTGTGCAGGGAGGTGATTCGTCAGAGATCACGCTCAACCTTCATTTTAGGGTACCCACGTTATAGAATCTCGGTGAGTCGCAGGAAGCTCCGTAGTTTCTGTATGATACCTCCGTACTTCAGCATACTCAGATATCCCGCTCCCCTTATAATAAATATTTAATTCATCTAATATTACAATACACGGTTTATCTTAAACAAATTCATTCTTCAAATAATTGCCATTCTAATGATACATGAATTGCTAGCTGCAATGCCATTAATCAATGATAGATCTTGCTGTGGACTAATCCCAATCAACATTAAACAAAATATTTAAGGCATTGTCAAGAATGTGCTATCTTGTGGACAAGTGTACTTTCTGTTGTAAGCGATGCGTTCTGTCTCTTGCAAAAGTTTTCATGAATAAAAAATAACAATAAAAACTTCAAAAGCTGGACTAGTTTTCTTTCTGCAGTATGCGATTCATATTATTCTGGTTGATTTATAGGTGGATAGTTTAATTCATACACAGTATACAACAACAACTATACACCTCAAATATTCAATAAATGGCGTATATTGTTATATTAAAACAAAAAAAAAAATAGTTATCGTATAATAAAAGTAATATTTTTTTAACAACGTACAAACTTAAAAAACATTCATTCTTTAAAATCAATCACCACGTTAGTTACAATAACCATTAACGTCATTTAAGTATAAATGCAGATTCGAAGATAATAATTAAGTCGACGGAATAGTGTATTATATTAAATTAATTTGTTTACTAATTAATTATAAAAATAAAGCGTCCGTTGTAATTTAATTGGGAAAATTTCAATATTAACTCTTTATATTTTGAAATAAAAGTAAAAGATTATGTTGAGGTAAATTGAAAGATACCAATAGAAAAATAATAGAATAGAATATAGAAATTGTAGATACCAAAGTACTACATTGTACTAGAATAATAGGTCAGAAAGAAAATGATTATAATGTCAAGTTGTTAAAAAATACATCAATAAATATTAAATAAATTTAAAAGTTACTTAAATAATGTGAAGAAATGAAACTTCAGGATTAAGGGGCTGATGGTAGACTAAACCTACTTTATCGATCAGTCTTGCAGGTTTTTTCTACCTGAAGGGGATCGATTAATCTAATAATTATAAATATAATATTCCAAAAATTTTAATTAAAATCCAAGTATTATAATAAATATTAATTTATAATAAAAATGATCAATATTTCAACTTCATGTTGAGTTTGTCAAGATGGTAAAAATTTTACAAGAATAAATATACGAACATCATATATTCATAATAAATACATAAACAATAAACATAGAATAAATATATGAATGTTATGTATTTTATATAACAGAAATTACTCAATAAAGATGAACCCTTGCAATTAATCAAAGGATTATCCCTTTAGGGTAATGCAGTGTTAAATGGAACAAAATATGTAAAAAAAACATAATGTGGTGTAAATAGAGCAATGCTGCTGTTTAATTAATAAAATATTTATTAAAATGGAATATTTAGCAACAATATTAGGGGTTTTACTACGAAGAAAAGATAGAGGAGGTTGGACGAATCTAGGTAGAGGAACAAAAGAAACGTGACAGTGAACGCATGAAGGAATATCTGAGCCCGATAAAACTCCAGAATTATAAAAATAAAGTGGAAAACGGAGATAGTTGGCGGCTAACCAATAGCATTGTTGGTTAGCCGGTTCACCCTGCCGCCTCTCCCAGTTGCCCTGAAGATGGCCTACATTGTAGGTCGAAACGTCGGCACTAACTAAACATAAGTCTGGTACTTATTTGGTGTTTTTTTTTTACTGCACCCCCCAACTATCTCCGTTCTCCATTTTATCATCCAGTCAACTATTTTCCTCTCATATATAATAATAAAGTTGTAACGTTACCCTAAGTGATCGATGCAAAAAAAAAATTTAAAAAATGAGTGATTATTTTTAGTTTAGTGGCGTGTAATATTGAGTAAGTAACCCCTACTACGACCTAAGTTAAAAAATATAAGAGCTGGAAACAGAACTACGTGAGAACTGCTGCGATAAATCAGAAGTGAAATAGAATACGAGCGTGGAATTGGTTGCAGAGGGAGCCAAGGGCCTCGTATCACGGCACCACTAGCAGGCGCAGATACAGATACATATCTCCAAATGAGGTGGGATCTCGTCTCCTTGTTAGTGTCTCAACTTGGCTACGTCAAGGCACTCTATTATATTGCCTACTCTACATTTTATTTTAAATAGAGATTGCTAATAAGTTTATTAAATGTATGAAACAAAATTCGCATGTTAAACATTATCAATTATAAATTATAAAATCAATTATGACGGGAGTTGAAAATGATGCAGTAATAATAAAAAATATATTTGATTTTTTTCTTAGGGTAGAATATACTGTTATATATATTTTTTATTTCAGTATTTGTAGTTACATTAATTACTATACGATAAAATTACAAAAAAAGTGAAAAATGTTTTTTAGAAAAAATATTTGTTCTGGGATAATGTCCTATGAGAATAACACACTTATTTAAAAAAACAAACTGTACCAATGCACCCCATGAAGAGTCTTGGGTTCAGTACACGGTAGAAACTATACTGTTTGTGGAATAGCGATTGTATATCACGTTCAACCTCCGAGTTTTCCCTCCATTAAGGGTACCCACTTTATATAGGCCGTTTGAGCCCCAAGAGGGTCTCAAGATTCCACAGAGTACATCCCTGGATGTTATCATATTAAATAAATTATCTGCCACAGCCGGATTTGAATCAAGAACCTTGAGCAACTTGGCACTCCACCAATGAGCTACTCCACTCACTATCCTTGCATACTATTATAAACAAATGAAATAAAAAATAATATAAGAACAATTATAAAAGGGAAAAACTCGTGTGAAACAATGTATTGGATGATTAGAGCAACTAATAAAAGGAACTGGGAGGGGAAAAAATATGTTGGCGCATATAAATGAGCTTAGGGTTCAATACAGATTTTCTGATAGTATTTTTTATTTATTTTTTTAGTAATTTATTGATATTTACAACTGTAATAATATTACAATAAGTAAATTTGCTAATATGAACAAATGACATGAAAACAAAAAAACAACACTTGTGGAGAAACTACCCATCGGTAGCACTCCAATAAAGTTCTATAGTAGAAGGTCTCGAGGCCATCTTCTTTTCAGACGCCTCGAAGGGTCATCAGGAATAGTATGGGAAGCAAGTTGAGAGAATAGCGGATTCAAGTGTGTATGAAGCTTGCCATGGAAGGATAAGTATCTAGTTTGGGCCAAATCAGCAACATATGGGATATTAAGATCATGATGGATTTTCTTTTTTAAAATTTATATTTGATTAACCTGTGCTTACAGCTCAGTTTTATGTACATGAAAGGAAACGGTAGAACGCTGAGTTACTGTTCTAAAGATCCCTTATTCAAATCCGGATGTGACAGATAAATTATTTAATCTGCTGACAGCCACAGGTGGACACAAGGATCTGTAAACCCACCAATAGCTCACCCAACCTCTATAAATTGGGTAACCATAATTGAAGAAAACCTGGTAGTGATCTTGGAAAATCACCTCCGTGCATACCCGTGGTTCTACAAACAGTACAGCCTTTACAATGTGATGAACCAAGATCCTCCATGTGTTTTAATGGAACAGGTTTTTCTTTTTAATATTATGTGAATTTCTCATATTGGCCAAAAACAAAATCTTGTTTAAATTTTAACAAAATCATTTTGAAGATTCTTAAACTTACTGTTATTAATTCTTGATATTTACCAATAAAATTTCACGAACATTAGAATAAAATAAAAGATACAATACTAGTAAATGGTTCAAGATAATATATTTTAAGTAACGACGTAACTTGTGAAATAAGCTCAATCGACCTACCTCGGGACAAAGAATATCCTGTAGAAAAAGTATGAGATAACATTGTGAAAGGGCATTGGTTGCTGTGGCGGAAGAACCTGCCCGGACGCTACTCGACTCAGGAACTGACTGGTCAACGACTTGCAAGGTATTAATGATCAGTTGGGTCACGCGAGGGTTCATTGTCAGGGTTCCCAACTATCGATATATCGTTTCTCCCATTGCTATTTAATAAATCCTCGATTTATTTTAAGATAGCGATAAGATGCACATTTATTCGAGGTCGTGGAAAATAGATAGGGAGAAGAAAGGTAGGCTAAAAGGCCTACATTTTGAGTGGTTGGAACACTTAATGAATCATTAATGTTGGTGTTTTTAAATTTGCACAAAATTGTAATCCCAAACGATCCACTGTAGTATCGTCCGATTAGTAATAGCAGCATAAAGTGACCTTCAATGAAATAAATAAACCAAATCTCACAAATGTTATTCTTTAATGCTCCTTATAGATAGTAAGGAGTGATAAATTATTTTTTAAAAAGATAATCCGTTTAAAATGTTCCAAAAAAAACAACAACAACTCTGTTTTAAAGTAGTGATTATTTTTAATTTAAATTGTCTTATATGGTATCATCCTTTACTGAGTTTTGCCATTTTTCAACTCGAAACTTTATCCTTGGCTGTGAAACCAACAAAATAATTCAATTGGGTGGATTATACTCTCCGGAATACTCTAAAATAAGTAATCTTTCGTTTTGGCGCGGGTTCTGAAAGGGATTGGAGTAGCTATGCTAAAGGTACCGATTATAAATCCGGCTGCGACAGATAAATTATTTAATATTTTAACAGCCTGTGGGATCGTAAACCCTTCCTCCTGAGTCTACCCATTCTCTATGAAGTTGATACCTTGAATCCAAAACGTTAATCATTTCAACATCTCAGTCCATCATGGTTGAGACAGATTTCCTTTCTGCATAATCGTTGTTTTAGAAACACTACTGTTCCAACACAGTACAATGCTGTTCTGCTTCTAACGTTCACTGAACGCATAGGAGGTTAGGTTCTAAAACTTTATAAAATAAAACTACTACTTTTAGAAACAGAATACTGATGTGTGAAATTCATCCTTGATAGATCGGTTTAGGTGAGAAAATAGTTAGTTTCATAAAATCCTCGAATTCGACGACAGCAAGGAGGTTATGGATAGTTACCAAGGACATTGCTTACAGCACTTCTTTTTTAGCAATCCAGTTTCTTCTTATTCGCTTCACAGCACTAATGGACATTTCAGTTCCAGCTTCTAATACAGTTAATCTAGTAAACGATATCGCGTTTTGGCTCAAAAATGAAAATTTATTTTATTTTTCATCTCAATCAGTCTCGGAAGAAAGCCGCGGACGAAGAAAATTCTATGAATGATCATTAAATTAGTGATTGTGACTCCTCAAATTTTAAGGGAGGAAGATACAATATTTTTTATGTAGTGTATAAATGTATATATTGATAAAATATATATATATATATATATATATATTTGATCTATTGTAACGGTTTATTATTGGAAATGAGATACTAGAAGGAAATAGAAATTTGAAAATAATTTTGAATGTTCCGAATATTGATAACGGGATGCGTCTCTATTTTAGTTCTAGCAAGCTAGTGAAACGTTCGTGGTACAAGAGTTATAGCTCTTATGGGAGTAGGGATATTATGACCTTATTTGCTTTAATATTTAAATAAGTAGAATATTGATTTTTTTTGTCGTCACTACTAATAAATAGTTTATTAGTGATCATGCCTTGTTATCATAAAGTATATCGATTTTGTGGGGAGTTGCTATTTGTCACATTCACATTAAAGTAATTTCAAAATCTTCTAAACCTGTGATAACAGAATAAAAATAAATTGAATTTTCCACTTTCATGTATTGATGAATTTAAAATACATGGAGGAGTACAAACGTTTTAATAAATCAAGCAATTTAAAAACCTTTACTGATGACCCATATTGTTTTTGTGGTTTAGAGAGGTCCTGAATTATGGTCGTTTATGAATCATTAAATCATATTGATGAGCCAAATTCATAGTTTTTTTTCTTTAAGATTCCTAAAATGATTTTTCAAACCAATCTTCCGTTTTACTTTGTTCGCAGTAACGTAAACGCGATACCCGAAAAACAATTATTTTTGGATACTTTATTGAAAACAGCTCATAAATCACTTTTGATGCAAAATATAATGACTGTTTAATTATCCTTTATAATAGCAGATTTAATATTTCTGGGAAATTTGTAGTTTATAAAATAGTCTTATTGACAAATTAAAAAACTGTCAGTCGAGTTGGATGAATTCATTTTGCGTTGAAACGTGAATGAAATATACAACTTCATATTTAGTGGACTGAGTCGATTGCAAAAATTTGTTTTGCGATACTTACTTGTATGACCATTAATATAATGTAAGGAGAAATAGCTATGATACACCCGTATTCCTATTTTTATTTACTCATTCTTATGTTATATAATAAATATACATTGTTTTTTATTTACTAAATCATATTAAAAGCCAAAAACTTGAATAGAAACGGTTTTTAATTTCAAAAATTAAAGTATTTTATATATTTTTTATGTATGATAAAAGAATAAAAAAAATATTAAATATTTTGGTGGTTGTCAAGCTGTATTTTTTTCTTAGCCCTAATAAAGGCCGTAAATGGAAAAAATGTAAGAGTTTCTGGAGAAGCTGGGAGCTCCAAAGAAAACAATACAGCTGGTTAAAATGGAAACTTCTCTCGAAGATTCAAAATAGGAAAAGGGCTAAGGCAAGGAGATCCACTATCTACCGTACTGTTCAATCTGGTCTTAGATGGAGCCTTAAGGAAAATACAAATGCATGATGGAGGCACAATTTACAACTGTATAACACATCTAGCATATGCAGATGATGTGCTCGTTCCAGCCCGAACGGTACCAGCACTTGCAGGCGCTCTTGAAGAATTTCTCAGGGAAGCCAGAGATCTAGACCTGGAAATTAACGAAAAAAGAGCGTTTACATGCAAACATCAAGAGATGGCCAAATGGAGCTTCAAGATATGCGACAAATTCAAGTACCTAGGCAGTATGATAACGCATGAGAACAGAGTTTGATAAGGATGTTAAGGCACGGATAGCGGCGGGAAATAGATGTCTGTTCGGCATACAGTAAACTTTGTGCTGTAAAATGATGTAAAGAAAGGCAAAGTGTTTCATATATAATTGCTTCGTTCGATTCATCTTTGGGATCCCGAGAGATGCTCCGGTGAACCAATATTACGAAGAATTTAAATGGCTCTACCTACCGCCGTAAGTACGTCCTAGCATCTTTCCTTTACCAAGTTGTCCAATCCCGCCGACCATCATACATTTTCGATCTCCTTCAATTCAAAGCCACAGTCCTCTCCCGCAACACCCGCTCTCGGCTCTCAGATCTATATACAGCATCCCACCGAACAGCAGCTTTTGACAGACCTTTCCTTATCCGATCCTCCTCCATTTGGAACTCTATACCTTCTTCCATTCGTCGTTCCAATAATCTTCCAACCATCAAATCCCGTATATTCCAGCACCTATTATCTCTAAAATTCCCAAAAAATCGAAAATAGTAGGGGATCAGTTTTGACTTAATGTTCTCTTTATTCGATGGATTAATGATGTTTTTTGATGTACATTTGTGTGTGTTATTATGTATTCACATATACGAGTGTGTGGAATTTAAACCACGTACATATGTATAATTAATGTCATATAGATAGATATTAAAAAAGACAAAAAGGGACGAAATGTAAATCTCGGATAATATTGTTTAATTTTTTTCATTTTTTTTTCTTGGAATAAATTTGATATACATGTGACCACATATTCGTTTCTCTTATATAATTATTGTGAACTTATTTTCAATTTTTTTTCTTTATTTTCTTCTAATCTGTTCTTAAAATACTGTTATTTTAGGTAATTCACATTTTTTTTTTGTTCATTTTTTTTATTCTTTCTCACTTATTAAATTAATTGTGATAATTAATTGAAGGTAATTATTTTACACTCTAAGACATAATAGCTTACAATGCCTGTATAGTTATTCTACAGGGACTTGTCCCAGAATAAATAAAGACATTATTATTATTGTGAGATCAATTGTGACGTATGGATGCGAGGCCTGGCTTGAAGTATGGAAAAGAAAAATCCTGCGTAAAATTTTTGAACCTATCAGTGTGGAGGAGGAGAAGTGGAGAATCAGGTCCAATAAAGAGCTAAGGGGCCTACACGAAGAGCCTGATATAATAAAAGTCATCCAGCTCAAAAGACTACGATAGTTGGGGCATGTGGAGAGGATGGACCCAACGTGAACTCCAAGAAGGATGATGGATGAGATACCGAATGAGGGCTCAAGATTAAGAGGGAGGCCCCGCCTCAGGTGGCTTGACGATGTGGAGGGTGGCCTGAAGATGATCGGGATAAACCGCTGGAGGCGCCTTGTGGCGGGCAGAGGTGAATGGCGGAAGAAATTAGCAGAGACCATTAACAAATAGATAAATATATAAAGGGTAAAAAACTTTTGTTAAATTGTATAAAATGTCGTTTAATAAATATACTTTGTTTTTTATTTACTAAATCATATTTAAAGCCTGAAACTTGAATAGAAACGATTTTTTAATTTTAAAAGTTAAAGTATTTTATATATTTTTTTATGTTTGATAAAAGTGTAAAAAAATTATTAAACATTTTAGGGGTCGTTAACTTGAAATTTTGAAAGTCCTAATTAAGGCCTAACTTAGTCAAAAATGTTTGCTAAATTGTATAAAATTAAGTAAAGTATATTTTAATTTTATTATTTAAAATAAAGGAATTTCATTTTTATTAAGGGTGCTAATTTTTTTTCTTAGCTCAATCTATTTGTATACCTAATAAAGATATACAAATTAGTCAGAAATGCTTTATAATTTTTATAAAGTAAAGTATATTATAATTGTATAAAGTGAAATGCAATTTTTACAGTGATTGTTTTTTTTTTAATTTTCTTTAACCTTACCAACTACCTACCACTTTATCGCAAACGCTTTCTAAATTTCATAAAGTAAAGTAAAGTATTTAATAACTGTATAAAGTAAAATTAGGAAATACAATTTTTATTACGGTTAGTGATTTTTTTCTAGCCCTAAGTAAGATTTACAACTTCAGAAACGCCAGAAACGCCTTTTAAATTTTATGATCTAAAGTATTCCATAATTTTAAAAAGTAAAATAAAGGAATACAAATTTTAATACGGTTGTTAACTTGTTTTGTTTTTAAAAAACATTTTATAAGCCTTGATAAAGGCCAACTAATACAAGCACAAAAATATAATTTGCAGTTACCAGTGTGTTTTTGTTTATTGATCGCGCAACTCCTCTCTGACCAACTTCCACTGACATTAAAGGTTTTAATAAGTGTAGAATTAGTATGTATAAATGCCATGAACTAAATAAAGTGGAAGATAATGTATATAAAAAAACTTAAATTTACTTTAGTGCTAAATTAGTCCTTATATGAAAAGTAATCTTAAGACTGTTCGCTATAATAATGATACTCAATAAGACATAGTTAATTATTTTAAAGGTTATTTCGTATTTTAGACGTCAATAATGATTTAATGTGGGCGGGGCAGGGGTAGTACTATTTATAAGACGTTAGCAGACAACAATGTTTCCTTATCAACAAGGCTGTGATAAGAACAACAGCGTTGTTGGGGATTTTTCCCAGATAAGGGACGACAATGATGAGTAAATATAGGGACTAAGAGGCAGACAAATTGATCGAGAAGATATTTTTAGAGAAGGAGAGGGAGAGAGGGAGAGAGAGATGTGCGCTAATAAGAGCAACTCGACTGGCTGACAAATACTCTGCTGCGGCTCCTACGTCACGCCAAGATGGCGGCCACTCCTGTGACGTCACCGGCTACGTGAGTCAATACGCCCCCTCCGGGCCACCACAACCGATTTATAGCCTCGTCTCTACATCTTACTATCTTTAACTCTAATTACTATTTATTCATTATGTTTCTTCAGCCAAATAATAAATATTTTATAAATAATCTTAATGCATATAATTTTTGTATTTTGGATTCGGACCGAAGCATTAGCAGAAAATAAGGAGAAAAAAGGGAACAGAATGAAGGTCATGGCGAATTTAGGCAAATGCAGACTAAGCAGACAATTTTTGGTGAGCGACACAATTAAATTTATATAAAATTTCTTTTATTAAAAATAAAAATAGAATATGTACTTAGGAGTATAGCACAACTAAACACTTATATATACAAAAAATGATTGCAATAATTTTTTTACTGTAAACAAATTAATGAATTCTGTATATAATTCATTAATTCATAAAATATTACAGGTGGATACCCCAAAAAAATCTTTATATCTCCTTCATAGACTTCAAAAGGCCTATAATTCAATTGACAGAGAAGTATTGCTCGAAATTTTGAGGGAATATGGAGTGTACCATAAGCCTGATAAAACTCTGACTGACGAACACCATTTAAAAGATAAAATTCCAGAGACTAATAAGTAAACCGTTCCATATAAAGACGGGGCTTAGACAAGGCGACGGCCTGTTACCGATTCTGGTTTATGGTCTGCTGGATAAGATTATGAGCATTTTCTGGCAAAATGACGATGCCGGAACAACGAGGAACAATGTATAAGTAAAGTTTTGGGCCTTTGCAGACGATCTAGCTCTGATAGCAGAAACAGAGGAGGAAGCTATTAAACCGGTAAACATCCTGAAAGAAATAGTGGAGTAAACGGCACTACAGATTTCGTATGAAAAGACAGAGGTTATGACAATGGATACCAGCTTTAGCAAGGAAATATTGAACACAAAATATGGGCAAATAAAATTAACGAAAAAGTTTAAAAACCTAGCGGAAATAATATGTAACAACGGAACAGATAGGGTATCCAGCAAGAATAGCCAAACTGGAAACATGTACAGCAAGAAAAATTTGTCCTCCAATGCAAAAATAAGGCACTACTGTACAGTAATAAGACTAGTAATACTGTATGGAACGGAAACAGTCAGCCTTCCGAGTCTGGAGAAGGTCCTGAAGATTGAGAAAAAAATTATGAGGAGGATTCTTGGACCCAAAGTAACGTAAGAGGGGTATTGGCGGAAATCCAAAGAAGAAATATACAAAAATTTGGAAGATCTTGAAACAGTCATCAGGACCAGGAGACTGAGGTTCTACGGCCACATGATCAGAATGAACAATAAGAGGCTGAACAAAAAAATTTTTGATAAAGTCTTGAGGTATAAGGTGGATATGTGAAGCAAATAAAGGAGGAGCTGGATAGGCTAAAAATCAAGGATAAGGACTGCTTGGATAGAGAGCTTTTCGAGAAAAAACTAAAAGAAGTTGGGGTTCTTGCGGGAAGGAGGGAGACGACGAGGGAGAAAATGGACTAAGGAAGCATGAGAGGAGTCCAGGAGGATGAGAGAGTACTGGAGTAGAAGGAAGGCGGAGAGTGTGAAGATTTGAGTGATATTCGCGTGGTCCTTTCTGGCCAATTAGTGGGGAAAACAAATGAATTCTGTATGAATCCCTTATCCGCCCCTGCGTTTACCCACAGTTACGAAACTTGGACTACCACTAAGTCAGAAGATAATAATCTACAAATTTTTGAAAGGAAAGTACTCCGACGAATTTTCGGTCCCGTTAATATTAGAGGGGAATGGCGATAGAGAACAAATGAGGACAATTATGACCTACTTAACGGTATAGACATCACTACAGTAATAAAATTAAATAGTATTCGGTTGGAAAGTCATGTCCCAGAATGGAAATGAATGCCACTTCAAGGTTACTAATGACGAAGCAGTTGTGGGGACATCGAGCGATTGGTAGGCCAAGACAGATGGACGGATTGTGTAGCTGGTGATGCCAAGATGGCAGGAGTGAACAGCTTGATAACAATGGCCAGCAATAGAAGAGCATGGCGATTGGTGTTGGAGGAGGCAATGACTCGCTTGCGGATCGTAGCGCCAATATAGTAATAATAATATACGAATAAATACATAAATAATTATTTCTAGTACGTCTACTTAGCGAGGTATAGTGAAATGCTATAGCAAGTTTACGCAAAAGCACACTAGGCACTCAATCGTCTCGGTTAAAAAAAATTAGTGAGTGACAAAATTAAATTGAAGTTATATGAATAATTATTCTTTTCTAGATCGGAAATATTCCGCTTTTTCGCATTTATCCAAGGATTTCTGATCAAAGAACTCCTTTAACTTAAAAATGGTTAAAACAAAATAGAGGTATGAAAAATCACGAATCCAAGACGATTTCATTTCGCAAAGTCATGATTCTGCTGCACCGGGCAAAAACAGGTAGTGCACTGCTCACTCCTGGGCATCAGTCACAGCTGTTTCCACAACGAAATTTGCTTCATTCATATAAATATAAATAATATTAATATCCAGTCTCTCTATCATATACAAACGTTTGTTTTTAGTGATCGTGTAATTATTTTGTTTACATACTAGGTGGAATAATAAAAATGGGTAGTAAAAAAATGTGTTTTACTGATGAAGATCGCATATAATTTACAAAATGATGGGGTTGGTCAAATCAGCTATGACGTCGGTTTGCTTTAAATAGAATTAAAAATATATTATATTTATTTATATTTATATTATTAAAAAGAATAAAATAAAATCGATAAACACGTCATTGAATATTTGATAAAGGGCAGATAAAGAAATACTTCCAGAAACTTGCTCGCGTAATTATGGATAAATAAGATAATCATAATTATTTAAATAAGAGGGAGGCAAAGAAAAACTGAATGCTGTTATATATTATTGAATATTTAAAAAAAAAATAGTTATAAGACAGTTTGTTGTGTCATTATCGCAAATCCATTATATCTTTCAGAACATAATGACTACTAATTTTCCTACACACTACTAAAAAAATAACCTGTACCACTACAACTCGTAAAGGGTCTGGGGTTCAGTAATAATATAATACTGGTATAGAAAAATTGTATGTGTATATAACAAAAAACTTCATTTCAGGTTCAGTAAATTGTAGAGACTGTACTGTTTTATGGACAACGGTTCTGCAAGGAGGTGATTTGTCCTAGATCAAGCTCAACCCCCATATTTCCCCCCTTATTTTGGGTGCCCACTTTAAAGAGGCTGGGTGAGCCCCAGGTAGGTCCTAGATCCTATATGATCCATCTCCGGCAGCAAACAGACTAAATAAAAGTTTTGCCTGCAGCGGGATTTGAACCAGGATTTTCGGCATGGCAACTCAGTGCTTTCCCACTGAGCCACTCCGCTCCCTTCTAAACAATACTAATTCAATTTTCTAAAATTTATTTATTTCAGAGTAGATTCATATCGGATCTACTCAGAGAAATAGGAATCAAATGTATAGTCGCTCCTTTATTTACCTTCCGTAGGATGAAGAGCCAAATGTAAAAACGAACGAACAACTATAAAAAGCAACTGAAATAATATTATTCGATACGTCTTACAAGTTTAATTAAAAAGTACTACTAATCAGACAAGGATAAATAACAGAACCTCTAAAGAACATAAATTGGATAAATGACCTAGTCATATCCAACAACTGTCGATAATCGTAATATTAGCTTCAATTAAATACTTCACTGACATCACGGTTTATAAAATATAAAGAAAGATACTATTGACGTTCATTTTTGAATTAGGATCTGAATTAGAAATTTCTTTTCGTTAATTACTTTATAGACTCGTACATAATATTAGATTGCAAGTTCGGAGCCCGGTATGAGCCCCCAATATTACTTAAAGGTAGTAAAAAAATCCTTGGTTCTGTCCCCGTTCGGAGGGGACGAAAAATGGCGGTCTTGAGCTTGTGTTGTGTCAGGTACTTGTTAAATATCCCTATACTAATTGTACCTGGATAGGAAAATTTAGTACTCCCACTATAGCATCGTGCGATTAGCTATAGCAGCATAAAGTGATGTTGAATAAAACTAACAAACAATTATGAAATCAAAATCAGGAAGCACTTCCCGATATTATATTATTTATTATTTATTAAGTTTAATTAATAATAATATATTTTTTAATTTATCTTTATCTCACCTTTACTTATTCAGGTATCGGTTAATTTTTTATTTCTTATATAAAACACTAACTTAAACGATTTATCGCAGACACTGCGAGATCAACAGTTCTTCCTTTAATGCCAACCGCCATTACTGCCCATACATCATTCCTTCACAAACATTACATAAAATCACACTTCAGTGAATAAGGAGTCCTTTCGCTTACTTCGCGTCAATAAGTTAGGATCGGGAAGATTCAGGCTTTACTTGACTGATTTTTTGATGGAAGAAACTCGTTAAATAAAGAACTATTTATTTGGTTTGACTTGATATTTTGGTAAATAGGTCATTTCTTATATCAGCTATGGTTTTAAACTAAGGAATATCGTTGTTCTAATCCATTATCCCAGTAAACATAATGCATTGTTGGGGAATACGAGTTATACTATTTTTTGTCTTCCGTAACATTATTTAACGGCGATATAACAGAGAGATATATCACCAACATACAGAGCGATATACAGACCTCAGATGTTGTCAGGATAATCAAACATGGCCGACGGCAATGGGCAGGTCACGTGGAACGGATGGAGGACAATCGGATCCCAAAGAAGATTCTCACAGAGGGAATCTATGGCACACGGAGAGTAGGGAGACCAAACGTGAGGTGGATGGAAGCTACAACTTCCATCCACCTCACGTTTAGAAGACGCACGTACCCTTCTACGGTATGTGCTATAAGCTAAAGGGATGCTGCGGAGGATAGAGCTAATTGGTGGAGAATACTGGAGGCGGCCCAGACTGGTTGACGAATTGTTGCGCTGGATATTATTATTATTATTATCAATATTTATCACCAGAAATCCCATTGATACTCAGCCAAACTGAACACCGATTGTATACCTATAGAATATACTATTATTAGGTTTTATTACAATGGTATTACACTGAATATTAAATTTCGATGTTTTGATGCTAAGCGGATTTAAGAAGTATCATACCTCGTATAGACAAACGTCAAGTTTAGGATAGAAATGTCATAAAAATTAATTGGTTTACAAAAAAAAAAAAATATATATTCCTTAAAAATCGTAGTCGATTAAGGGATTTTTCCATGTAATGAATGTATAGTTTGGTACAGATTTAATTTTCGAGAATAAACTTTTAATAAGAATAGTTATACTGAATGTAATAAAAATCAAGTTTGATATTCGTATTGAATGGGTCCTGCAATATATGCTTAGGAAGCTCTTAGAGGAATACTCTAAATAGGGACTGGTCATAAATAAGGGGGAAACGGAGTACATGTTCTTTAAATCTCCGTGCCACTCATTGCCGATTGAAGATTGGACTCTAGCTCGTATACGAAATAGCGACCAGGAGGCTTCAATGGTTTGGTCACCTGATGAGAATGAACGATAATAGACGGCCAAAGAAAATTTTCCTGTATAAACCAAATTATAGAAGAAAGAGAGGAAGACATGGATGGAGGATGTAAGAGAAGGAATGGCAGCAAAGGGGCTGCGAGAGGAAGAAGAAGAATGGGCCGATAAGAAGGATTGGTGGCAAAGATGGGTTTATGGACACATTAATTGTAAAAACCTCGAATAAATAAAAAAATGAAACACTATGACGTGAATGCAAACTGTTATTCCACGACGCACTTGTATATCTTTGTTATATTAGAGAATGAAAAATACCAATTAAATCGTTAAAAAATGATATATCAGTGCTTAAGTGTTCAAAGAAAGAGCTAATATCGCTCATTAACATCGAATAATCTGTTAATAGAAAAAGGGTTTATATCCTATCAAGACATTTTAATTGGAGGTAATTAATGTTTAAAAAAATTGTTACGAACTCAAACTTTACCATTATAAAATTTTCAATAGTTTTTTAATGCTCTGAACAAAAAATGTTATTTAATAAAAAGAGAAAAATGTTCTAAGCCCAGATAGGAAACAAATTTAAGGAATATTGAAAGGAAGGATTATTGGAGACCGAGAAATCTCCAGCAGAGGAAAGGAATGAAATAAAGTTGTTGTGATCTTTTGCAGTCAACACGAAATTTAAAATAATTAAAAAAAGTGTAATAGAATCAGGCAAATAAAATATTTAGATAAAAAAATTGAAAAGACATGTTTCCCTTTTTCTCTATTACAGGCCTAAACTTACTTTTAAATGTTTACATTTTAGAAAAAACACACAGAAAGTTACTAGAAAAATCTAGAAAAAATGGAGCCTTTTGAATTTTTTTTTTTCGAAAGTTGTCTCATTACAGCCCTAAAATGTACTTAGTTTAATCACTTACTTAAGAATGTTGTCAGTAATAGAGCTCAAACGCAATCATTTTATCTTAAAAATAAAATTCCTGTGTGTCAGCTCTGAGAGGATTTCCCGGTTCTTAAATAGATAACAAAATCAATTTACTGCCCACAGTCTTACTTTAGGGAATCATTAATTCTATATACAACAAGTATATAGAATGAATGATATAATGACAAGGAAGTAAAAACAAAAGAGAAGAACATCCGACTGGAAGTGCTCAAATAACAACTTGAAGAAGGTCACGAGGTCATCATCTTTCAGGCGTTTCTTAGGATTATCGGGAGTTGATGAAGTAACTAGGCTAGAAACTTGTTAGTATGTGTAGGAATAAATCGGGTTCGGGCTAAATCAGCTACAAACATTTAAGACATTATGGATGACTTTATTTGTAACAAAGTAAAAAGCATTAAGGATTTTACGAAGGATTTTGGTTTGTAAAGGAATTCGATGACTTAGTGGAGTCCCCAAAGCTCTTCTTCTTTATTCTAAATAGGGCTTAAAATAGTCATGTATATGAGTCTTTTGTAATTAATTGAATCTTGTCTCGTAAGTGCTGAAGCCTGGAACGGCGAGCAGTTTCATGTCGTTTCCGTCAAGTATGAGGGTTCGAAGTTCAACCCTTCTCACACACGTATCGGACCTGTTCTACAGGAATCAGTGGGGTATCATTAAAGAATGCTGGAGGACAGGATAGTCTTAATTTAAATTTTTGGGAAACATAAATTCGCGATATGGGGAGACTTGTGATATTTCAGCTATTGTATAACTTCTTGTCGTTGCTTGTAGCTGTCTTGTATAACTTCTTTATATCTGACCAGTTTTATTTGTTTAAAAATTTGTTTTTAAAGTTTCAAAACGTAAATATTGCTTAATAAAATGTTACATATGGTATATAAAAGAGAAAAGTAACTTTTTCTTGATCTTACGACCTTGAGAGGCTTTCATATGTACACTGATGCTGTAAAAAAACGGTCTAATTTTAGTTTTGAATTTTTGATTCATGTCTAGAAGAACATTTGGTTTGTTTGTTTTATTTATTTAACGTCTCTTTACGCAGGCCATCATCACGTAACTTTTTCTCCAAGGCTAATCGGACGATGCTATAGTGGAGTTCTATCTTTTGTCTATCCTGGTATGATGAGGAATGGGTTCCTAAACTAGTACCAGAAGAAGTTTGTTGGAACTACTATGGGAAGAACTCTAGGTTATTTCAGGATAGCCAGCTATAATTTGAAAAAGAGAATGGCGGTGTTATAGAGACTGTGGAACAACCAGCTACAAGATCATATAAAAGTCAGTTTTGTGTCCAAGTTGGTTAAAATGGGGATAGCTGGTTTCAACTAGAGAGCCAGAGATCATAGGTATGATTGGTGTTGTTACGAAAAACAGCTAGTGGAGTATTTTTTTTTCTCCAGATATTGACCCGATTTCACAGGTTTTGGATTAATAACCCACTAAAAACCACAGAATTTTCAATTGCGGAATTATTTGCATTGTTTTCTATTTTTATTGACCCAAGATTGTTTAATGAAGCTCGGAGGTTCACAGCTGGTTATATCAATAACATATGATGACGTCTTAAGGCCCCCTTTGTTGGGCTAAGCCTAACCTAACATGTTTCGGAAATCGAGGAATCAATGACTAAATTCTACATTAGAGACCACTCGGAAGATGACGAAGACGTGCCTAAGACGAAGCACAGATTTGTTTTATCTCTTTAGTAGAGAGTTAAACATGTAAGTAAGATGTAAACTTCATAATTTGTTCCATTAGTTTAGTGCAAATTTTGCGTATTTAATCATTTCTTAGCGGTAATGGCGATTTAAAAACATATTTGACAAGAAGTGCCCTTGAGAATATTCGTAAGTGATAGATAAGTTGCTTATAACAAATATGACATCAATTACTAAACAATTGATTTCTGATAGGGGTAGTTTGTTTGTTCGTTCACTCATTTAACGTCACTTTATGCTACTAAGTTATCGGACGATACTGCAGTAGGAGTCCTAAATTATGGTTATCCAAGTACAGTTAGTACAACTATCTTTAACCTTACGAGTACCTGACATTGTATAGGCTCGGGAATACCATTTTACGTTCCTTCCGAAGGATGGCATAACCAAATAGGGGTAGTTATAATAGTTTTTGTGTACGTACTACCTTTACATATACGTTACATATAATATATTACTATTAACAAAGATGTGTTCGATAAACTTTTGTATGTAGATATATTAGCAAATGATGTAAGGCAAAACCAACTTTTTATCTTCTTATACAACTTATAAAATTGTTGTAACCTTCATATTGTTATACATGTAAAAACTAGAAGATAAATAAATTCTTGGTTCAATTATACATCAATAGAGGAAATAAATATATGCCTCCACGTTCTAAAAATAATTTAAACATTTAAATTCCATATGGTTTATTAACAGGTTAGCTGTGTTATCTTCTAAGACTGATAACCTATAGCTTGTTTCAATCCATTTAATTCACTCGATGATAATGATGCAATTATTGTCAACTTTAGAAACTTAGAAATGTATTTTCCGATTATATTTGGTTGATAAAAAGAAGAATTATGCTAAATTACACGTATAATTCTTTCTCTTTTATAGCTTCTAACTAAAAGCGAATTGATTCTCAAACGTATATATTTAAATAAGAAGATGGATACCAATGGTAGTTGTTTTAAATATCTACTTGAAATATCTGAGTAGAATAATCGAAAATCTCCCATTGCTTTAGCTGTTTTGTAGCAAAACACGGCCTACATTTTATTATTAGTGTTTTTATTATATTAAGAAATGTTTAAACAGAAATTGGTATCATGAATAGATGTTATTAAAAATAAGAAATAAACCTGCCTGACGCAAACACATTTAAATATCCTACTTTATCTAACGAGATTGGTACAAAGTTTGAAAGCTTGAAGGAATGATTTTTTTGTTTTACACAGACTTGTTCATGTTAGTCCAAAACTTGTTTGGACCGTGCTACTTTCAACGATTTTCGATTGATTTGATTTTGCCGGAAAATCTCAATAATTAAATGATATATAATCTGGAAAAACATTTGTACCGTAAAGGGTCTTGGTTCAATACACGGTTGAGATTGTACTGCTTATACAATAGAAAAAAGGACAATCAATTCCCCAATCAAGACTTTGAGAGGCCGGGTGAACCAAAGAGGCTGATTTAATAATTTATCTGCCAAAGACGGATCGAAGTGCGGAATTCTTTCTTAATTTTTTTCCTCATGGTTTAAAGAAATAATAAATCAAACTATGGTAGTTTTTATCGAAGATACTACTGATTACTATTTCAGTTAAGGTTAAGGATAGTTTAAACAAGGTATCTAGGAGCTAGGGGATGGTTGGCAGGTGACGAGGGTCCTCCCCGACCTTGATAAGTGCTCGGTCACTGAACCACTATCGATCCTTCGCTACCGCGCCCTTAGCTCTGGTCTGGTGGCTAGGGAGCAGCTCTGGTCTAGGACCATCCTCTTGTTGGGCAGCTCTAGCCTAGGACCAACGTTCACTTGCAGGGCGGAGGGCAGCTGTACTGTAGGACCACCCTTTTATTGTTGGGCAGCTTTAGTCTTGGATCACTCTAATCTTATAAGGCAGTTCTAGTGTCATGGACCACCCTTATCATGTAGGGCAGCTCAAGTCTAGGACCATCCTCTTGTAGGAAGCTCTGGTCTAGGACCATCCTTCTCTAGTAGAGCGAAAGGTAACTCTAGTCTAGGACCATCCTATTGTTGGGCGAAAGACGGTTCTATTCTAGGACTTCAAGCAGCAATCCAGAATCTGCTGAAATCGAGAAAAAGGAAAAAAAGATCTTACCGAAAAAATAGTTACAAGGTTCAGCTGTAGTCGAACCAACAACTCTATTACAAGTTAGAAGTGCATTCTCTCACTATGAGGAGGAAGATGTTGATGTTTTTGGGTATATTAAACGGTTGGGAGCCGAATGGTTGGCTAACAAAGTTCTCAACCTTCAAGAGAAATGAAAAGAACAATTAACAAGGCCTCAAAAGGTAAATCAGGACTTGAAATGGACAAAAATCGGCCTGACTCAAGTGTAGGAGAGCGCGGGATCTCGGTTTACACGTATGAAAGATCTTCCTAAAGAATACAGCATGAGAACAAATAAATCCATAAGGAACCTTGTCAACATTTTGAAAGATTTTATGTGAGGTCCAAAAAAGTAATGCATCGTAAAGCAAGTTTGAAGAATAACGGAATGTCAAGTGAACTAATGTGATGGGATATACTTCATGATTTCGTCTATTAACCGGTTGTTTGCTTTTTGGGAGGAATAGCCTTTATGAGAGCAAATAATATAATCTAAAATCATGGAAATAGCTTGGGAACCCTCCGCCTCATGGATGAGGTCTATGAAGAACTACAGGTCTCCATATCGAGGGAAAACGGCACACCTGGCGTGTGTAGTCAGTATATACCTGTACATATTTAGTATATATATATATATATATATATATATATATATATATATATATATATATATAATTATATTTATGATTATATAAACAGGAAAATTCAGAAGCTGAAGCAAAGTCAAAGTGTCAGTAGGTACCATGGCAACCGCCACGATATGACACACTCGCTATTGACACGATTTCTTCTGCACAAGATTTTCATCAATCAATACCGATTTTCTTAACTTGAATTCCGATGCAAAGGATCTTCTGTAGGAGATGATATTATTATTATAATTATATATTATATTAAATCATAAATCCAGAGCCTCAGTAAGTGGTTAAGTCGAATTTTCTCTAAAAGAAGTCTCTTGTTGTTAAAAAGGCACTAAGTCATGCCTTGGCTTGAAAAAGAGTTATTGCTTATATTAGAACTCCATTTCAAGCCTAAAACTACGAGAATGACATGATTCAGCTTTCCTCAGTGCAGTTAACTCTCTTTGGACAAAATTCGACTTGACTAATTATTCTCCGAGTCAGCAAAATAATAATTAAAGCTTATGATATTTTTAATTATTTTTCAAATATATCGTTGTTGTTTTGGCTTTAACCACAATATATCTGGAATCATGGACTTGCAAGATTTCTAATTGTGAATTTGTAAATAGAACTATTAATACTAAATTAAATTCACAGTAAATTAATCAATATAGTTTTCAAAGCAGCGATGATAAACATAAATGTTTAATAGTATGCCTATTATTCATCTATTATATGTTAGGTGTATGTATAAAATATATACTATAGCTTATGAAATAGTTTATATATATGAAATGAAATACGAAGAGAGTGAAATATTATTACATGGTTCAATATCCGAGCAAGCTCTGGTGACACGAATATAGGATGAGTACAGAGCTGAAGTCACGTGAAAAAATGCTTTGCGATCAATTAAACTGGACTACCCATGCCGTGGGTCCTAAAATATTGTGCTTTTTATGACTGAAGACTTAAAGAAGTCCATTATTTGGATATTACTGATATCGAATTGAGTCATTAGCATATACGAATGGTGCGTAAACTGTAGATATTAAAACGTTCTTTGGATTTAAACATTCAACAATTTAAGTATTAATACTCGACAGGTTCTCTAGGTTTAATAATCTTGAAGACTTACAGTAACAACCCCTCAAATCGAAGTATTCTAAACTTTTATCTTGACTTGGAAACAATATGCAGATACCGACAGAAGACTCTACAGAATACTTATTTATTATTATTATTATAAAAAAGTTTTACAACTACTTTTCACAATCCATTTTCTTATTCTGTTCTCGTGGTTTCATAAACAAAGTACTATTCTTATTGCTAAACTCAAAGAAAGAGACTTTTATATTTTTATTGTGAACTACTAAAAATAAAAATTAAATTAATTAGTAATCAATTTTTTAATTTGTTTATTCAGGTCCGAAGGAAATCATGAAACCTGGAGAAAAATCTTCAAGTAAGCGTTTAGTTTTGAATTTATCATTGTAAGGATCAAATTTTATGTTTATCTTTTTATTCTTTGTGAGGATTTTTAACTTGCATGTATATTTTACTGTCTTGCTTTTAATTATAAAAAGTGTCATTTAGCAAAGAGTTGTTTATCTGTTCATTTAACGTCACTTTATGCTGCTATGGCTTATTGATTTTGCCTATGCAGGTTTAGTTAAGATAGGTGTCTTAAACTAGTTCCTGACATCGAACAATTTCGGGATCCCCATTTTTCGTCCCTTCCGAAAGACGAAGAAAGAAAAAACTAAGGATTTTTTACTCTCTTTTCAAAAATTCTAGAACCATATGCCGGGCTACGAACCCGCGATGTTGGGTATGGTACGTAGTTATGCAATCCACTACACCACAGGTAGCTCCCAATTTTTTTAACTGCCACTTTTATTTAAAAGCTAAAAAAATAATATTCGGATAGATTAAAGTATAGTGTCAGGTAGGCTGATTTAGATTAGAATAATTCATTATTATATGTTTTTCTTCAATTTTTCCAAAATTAGATCACATTTTCCACTATTCAGCTATAAATGAGAGTATTTGAATAAGAATTGTGCTAATTTATTAGCATTATTTCGAAGAAATGAATGACATATAAGGAATATTTATTTTCCCTTAAATTTTACATTTTACATTTATAAGTCATTTTTATACGGATTGTAACTATTTAGTATGTTCTTACTATGTATAATAATAAGTATCCATTTAAATGATATATGGTTCACATACCAATTACAATTACATATATAATTCTCACATATTTTAGTATTTATTTGATTCTCTAAATTATCAATTTATTATTCATTTTAATTATCATTATTATCAGGAACGTCTCAGACCTTCACACTTCGGAATACAGTAGCCGATGTCAGGAAAACAACTCTTGGCGAGAATTCTTTAGGTCCTTTAAGGGCTGAAAGTGTATTTGAAGGTAAGAAACAAAATATCTTTCAATATATATAATAGCATATAGGTACTATATAGCATATACTCGTATATTAATGGAGAACGGAGATAGTTGGGTGGTGCAGTCCAAAAAACACCAAATAAGTAAAAGACTTATATTAAATATGTGCCGACGTTTCGACCTACCATGTAAGTCATCTTCACGGGTGGAGCGGCTAACCCAACATATTTAATATAAGTCTTTTACTTATTTGGTGTTTTTTTGACTGCACCTCCCAACTATCTCCGTTCTCCATTGTATCATCCAGTCAACTATTTTCCTCTCATATATATTAATGGTTAAGCCCAAATCATGGTATCTTAAATACGCAATTCGATATTAGTAGATTCCTGATAAGATAATGATAAGAAAGTAACAAATGAGTTAAAGTGTCAATTTGGTTAATGATTTTTCCATTATCTTCTTCTTTTAGTAGTTCACGATTAAGCCCGAAACATATGGTATGATCTATTTCTGAAAAATGTAACGTAAAAAGTATAATAATACCACAACCTACAAGAGAGAGTTTCTCATTTTCGTTGCAAGACATGGCCAGAGGGATCTATTTGTAATAGTTCTATTTTCTTAATTACTCACGGATATTTATATTTCAAAGATTCTTTGGATTCGAACGATTGGAATTTATCTGTTTCAATGCTTTCATCGATTAGAATGTAGTTGGAAAATATAGATCGATATCAGAATGAATCGTCAATGACTGAAATAATCTAAACAAGGACATTTAAAGCATCTTAAATTTGAGTCAACTCCGTCCAAAGCAGGATAAATGCCTACTCATACACAAAGACATTTTTTTTTATTGTTTACTAACTATTTTGGCATATCTGTCCATAAATGTGTATCGTTGATGTGATAAAAGCTACCGATTAGTAATTTCGGAGAGAACATCTATGGCATGTTTAAAACTCAAGCCAAATAAGCCAGGCTGGGCATAGAAACATTCAACTCTAAATACATAAACATTTTTCTGTAACAAAGATTCATTACTATATACAATATATATACAGTTGAGCAGCGGAAGCCAGCAAGATAATAACGCTAGCAGAGCAGAGCATGGCCAGTAAGTGACTTGGTGTTACACTTACTGTGACTGCTCTGTCGGCAATAGCGGCCTTCTCATCGAGCTTCCGCGCCGCCTACGTCGCAATAGGACTTTCGGTACGGCCTGCATAAAATAAATAAAATATTAAAAATAGTCATGAGCCAAAAAAAAAAGAATATTGGTAAGCAACTGAGGATGATTCCATGAGGATGGTGTTAAATATACATCACAAATCAGTTGTGACATATCATTCTATGTATCGCATAATCATAGAAATTCAAAAAATTACCAACCTTAGAAATTTTCTATGGTTGAAACAAAATATATATAGATTATTAAGGATATTTCAAGGGTCTGAAAAGGCATATTGAGGATTCACCAAAGAATAACTTCATTAAATGTCATATTTATATAAACTGTGCAACAACGATTTAAGAAGGGTATACGGTAAGAAACGTGCAGCTTCCAACTTGAAGGTTTTACAAGGGGTTGATTTGGCTGAGCATAATTAACCGCATGGTTCTTTCCATTGTTAGTAATGAAAAGAATATATCAGTCCATTGATACCAAAGCTTTTTAATTCGTCCGAATAAAATAGTAGCCGGTCAGTTCATAAAAAAAAAACCCTGTTTCACTACAACTCAAAAAGAGTCTTGGGTCCAGTAATGGTAGAAATTGTACTGTTTTAAGGACAGTTGTGGAGGGAGGTGATTTATCCTAGAAGACTCTCAACGCCAGATTTTTCTCCCAATTCAGGGTATTAACTTTAAGAGGCTGGGTGAGTTCCAGGATGGTCATCAGATCACACAGGGTTCATCCCCGGCTGTTAACAAATCTTCCATGACTTTAATACTAGCTATCATTTTAATAGAAATAGGAGACAATTCCAAAAGGTGTAAACATTGAAGCAAGATATAAAAAAACAAAACGAATTGGCCACGTGATTATGAATCTTTTTAGATATAATTTTTAAAATTATTATAAAATTTTAATTTTAATCTCTGCCGTTTTCACTGTTTTATAATGTTATTTTATAATATTTTTTTAATTTTTATAAAGTTTTTAAAATAATCACTTTTATTTTTGTTAGCTGGCCCATCGAAGAAAGAAGTAAAAAGAACCAAATCTGTAAGCAAGTCAGGAAATTAACATTTTCATTTTTAGTACTTTCCGAGCTTTTAATGAACATTCGTAATTTTCAGGAATTAAAGAAATTAGAAAAGAAAAAAGAATCTGAAAAAAATAAAAAGGGACATTTAGAAACTGATTCAGAAGAATGCCTACGTAAGGGCTTTAATTTATTACTATATTATTTTTTAAATCGATTTAGTTGAAGGAATTTGTCAATATACATTTATAAAATTAAGCCCGCTCTACTACATTTTTATAAGTACTTTCAGCCTTTAAAGAACATTTAAAAAAAGAAAAAGAAAATTAGTAGATAAAGAATGATAACATTAAAAAACAGAGTTCTAACCCACTTTAGAAAAGCTTATGTACCAAAAAAAAAAGAAAGAAAAAAAGCTAGTCGTGTTGTTTGTATCCTCTAAATCATAATATTTATAAGAAGTCAAACTTGGAAAATCTCGCAATATATTTTCATAAGTTTCAAATTTTCAATTGCAAGAGAAGCCTTGAAACTATATTCAACACTTTTTGTTGTATAACTTTATTAGAATAGTTTTTGAAAAATATATGCATACGTGTATCCGTTTAGTTTAAGAATATATTTATTCTGGATCAATTTTATAATTGATCATACTCCATTCCGTAATTTACCAGGACTCTATTAATAAATCATTTTGAGACCGTACAATAATTCGGCCAGAACGGTGATTAACATTTTACGTATTGGGTCGTTCCATATAAATTGTTTGTTTTTATTTCTAAAGTTCAATGTTAAATTATTGGACTTCTGTTGTTGACTATGTTTTACATATTCTAATGAGCTGTTAATTAATCCTCTCTTCTTTGATAGTATTTACTATCACTAAAATTGAACGAACATTTCTTAGTAAATCATTAAATATGACCATAGAAACACGCGTTTTTTTTATGAGTTTAAACTTGGACATTCGGAAGCCTGGGATGTAAGAAACATTACCATTGGGGGTGTTGTAACGAACGGAGCATTTGCCATTGGTAAGAGAATTTTTCAGCTAGTGACACAGATTTATCCATGAATACATAATTAATTTATTTATCCTTTCTACCCTGGAAAACCATCACATCCACACCGTTCTGCAGAGATATTGACATTATGAAACTAAAACTTATTAAAAACAATGGTTAAGAGGAAGTGAATTATATTCTTACACGATAACGCCCCATGTTATCATGTTATCGACCTCATATTTCACAACAGACTGTGAAGAAAATAAAGGAGCTGTGTTAGGCAGTACTCCCATCATGATCATCATCCTTGTGTGTGGTCCTTGGCCTCCGCAATAAGCCTTCACCAGGTGGTTCGATCATGTATGGCTGCTCGCAGTTGCGGGTGTTAAGTAGTTGAAGGGCATCCCACGCAAGTGTCCTCCCATCTAAGCCGAGGTCTTACTCTTCCTCTCGTTCGGAGGAACCTCCTATCCAGCAGCATGGCTATTTCCTCCTCAGGCTTGCGTGCACCGTTTCCAGCCCAGGGCAGTTTCCCAGTCTAATATACCTTACGACACCAGCCTCATCACGATGTAATCCCACAACTGCCTGATTCACCAGACGTATCTTCAATAGATTTTTACCAGTCCAGATATTCAGACGACTTCTTAATGATTCTCAAGTCAAAAGCGCATTTGCAAACTTTATTTCATCATAAAAGTCTAACTTTTTGAATTCTGCGATTGAAAATTTGATAACACATTTGAGGTAATGTATAGAAAATAGGGTAGATATTTTGAATAAAAATGGTTTGATCTTAAAACGTTGTTTTACAAAATAACATTTCCCTTGAAAACGGTTATTTCATATTAAATTACCCAATAGTTCAGTGTTATATCCACTGATCTTCTAGGTATCGAGTTTGCTGAACTATTGGCCGAACCTGAAAACAAATACATCCCCTCGCTGCACGGGTGGAGGGACTGGGGCCAGCACAACGAGTGGATCGACCCGGACGGGGCCCGCCAGGAGGCCCTCCAAGCCATCGAGGAGAGGTCCAAGGATCTACCTTCCAAGAGCTACGGCCCGCCTCTACCCTGAATTATTTTAACATACTTCACAATACAAAATTACTCTTTATTTATTATTTTTTAATCCATTTTTGAAATTAATGCAATCCATCCTATTTTGTCTCTTTTTATCAATACCACTATGGTCAGGGTTATATTAGTATTGATAATTGATTAAAAATTCACACATCTTCTTGATCTAGAAGGCACGCAAAAACGTATTATGACACAGGTGAAATTTTACAGTACGCACTGATTTTCGAATGAATCTTGAAAAAGTTTTTTCACTTTCGATACTTAGCATTTGTTTTAAAGATATCTAATGCCAGCCAGGGAGTTCAGGTAGACGAACATTGAAAAAAATGTGAATTTACATATGAGGCCTGGAGATGCAAAAAGGGGTAAATCCATATTTGACCATTTTTAATTTTTGAGTTATCCCCTTTTGAATCTCTACGCCTCATATATTATGTCAAATCATGATTGAAGTGTAAGCTGTGTCATAGAGTAACTCAATTTATTTGTATACCATAACTTGTAATTAAATAATTGGAATTAAAGTCTATCTCTTTATTCCTCGGGTTCGAGGCATTTTTCTATTTTAGAAATGTCGGCCGATTATATGACAAAAATGAATACAATTTATATGCACGTTTTGATACTATTTTACTGAATTATATGAATGTCATATAATTTGATACAGCTTTATCTACTATATAAGTATTAGTGCAAACAATATTATAATAACTGCACAGTATGTATGCATAAATGGTACCAAAAAACAAATTACAATAGAAAGAAATGAACTTGGTAAACTTAATACAGTCTCGAATAGTATTAACAAGTAATAATTTATGCGTACAGATATATTTAATGATATAATGAAACATATTTCTTCACCAAATTATAAATAAATATATGCATTAGCATTATCTTTTTTATCTTTGACCAGACTGTAAGGTGGGATCTTAATGTCCAAAACTATTCGAGCATGTTATCCAATTGAAGCCGGTGTTTTTACTGACAATATTCATCCGGAGCTAGATTTTCGAAATATTGCTAGAAGAAAGTTTTTATTTATTATCAATATCATTATTATCATGAATCTGAAATATTATATTATTATCAAGAACCTGAAAAAGTTGTATAAAAGTACTTAAATCTGCTTTGAATAGCTAAAAACAATTCTACGTCTTGCTGAAAATAACACAAATCGATACGGAAGCAGATTATTGACATTGGTGACGAAACGTAAAGGAACCTTCGCCAATATTGACGTCATATTGCCCTCGGCTAACAACAAGGTAACCTCATCAGTTAGCCTGATATTGCATTGAAAATTAACCTTTTTTTTAACTGAAATAGATTTTATAAATTTAATACCTTCTTAAAATTAATAATAAAAGAAACAAGATCAACAGGAATAGATCCCAGGGCGAATCGTTTCACTAACATTTTGAATAATTGAATACTGATATAGAAAAATTGTATGTGTATGTAACAAAAAACCTGAACCACTAAAACCCATGAAAGGGTCTGGGGTTCAGTAAATGGTGGGGATTGTACTGTTTCGTGGACAACGGTTCTGCAAAGAAGTGATTTGTCCTAGATCACGCTCAACCGCCAGATTTCCCTCCCTTATTTTGGGCACCCTATTTTTTATAACATTTTATACAGGCTGGGTGAGCCCATGTGGGGTACTAGATCCCATATGATCCATCTCCGGACTAAATACAGACTAAATAAAAGTCTTCCCTGTAGCGGGATTTGAACCAGGGTTTTCAGCATGTCAACTTAGTGCGTGTGTGTTGACTGAAATTCTTTGGACATCTGAACAGAATGAACCAGGTAGGTTGAACAAACTAATATTTGATGTTATGATAAAACTAAAGAATGTAAATAAATAAAGGAGATAAAATAAATGGGTATCAGAGAGGAGATCTGCCAGAATATAGAAGGATTACGGAACGGGAGAAGGAAACAGGAAAGTAAGAGATGGACGGAGGAGCGGAGGAGGAACGTGAGAGAGAGGATGTAAAAAATTAGGGCGGAAAGGAAGAGAAAAAGGAATCGAGACTAGTAACGATATGCACGTGGTCCTTAATTGGCCTGTAACGCGATAAAAAAATGATATTCTTTGAACACATATCGGAACCAGAAATTATTTATTCAGGGAAATGAAGTTTATTGACGTTCTGGGTGGATAAAAAACTTTCCTATCTAAGGTAGTCAGTGAGGAAATGTGTTATATATAATAAATATTTCACAAGAATAATAAAATTTCTGGTTCAAGATAAGTTACAATTACAACCTACTTCAGGAGATATACATCACGATATACATCACAGGAGATCGCGTCAAACGTTGGACCGACTGTATTGTTGGACAGGACAGGATTTAGAAATAGAGTTGCAGGTGTGAAGGATCCCACCAATACCTCCACTTTCTGCAGAAGAACGATCGAATAGGAGTCAGAGTCTGAAAGATCTCCGGCAGGGAGATTAACGGCAACGGATTAACGGAAGAAAACCTAAACGGTTGTTGTGCATATCTACATATGACAATATCAATTAATAGATTAATAAAAAAAATAATAGAAATTTATGGTTAAAAAATTGACTTATTGCTATCCAAGGAATATTTCTATTAGTTTAGAATCTAACCTCTTACAATATATTTTATAACAGGAGTATTATTATTATCATTACATGGTAAATTTTTTATCATTCAAGTTTCATAATCATCTGGTGTTTTGTCATTGTCATAAACCCGCTTTATTTACAGATCGTTATGGAAAAGTACTTAATACATAATTAAGGTTTAAAATTATCAAAAAACAAATTGGCTGTAAACACAAAAGTAACTATATAAGTTTTAAAGGAAACTGTTCGATGTTTCTTTTGCTGAATAAGTCCCATTTAATTGATTCAGATAAAATTGTATTTCATATCTCGTTTCGAAGTCCAGGATAACTGCAGAAACCGCCTTCAGCGGACTCAGATATGTAATGCCTTGACATACCTACGGGTAATAGAAGGCTGTAGATTATGCATGTACATATTAAAAATATTATATATGTTGTAATTGCAATTTAATAAAATAAAGGAGGTTCAGAAAAAAAAAACAGGATAACTATTATTTAGTTGTAATTCATTCCTTACTGTGCCATCTAAAACTCACCAAATGTCCTTAATAGTTAATTAATTAAATTGTTCTCAACCAAGTGTAGCCTTTAAGAAGTAAGCGTCCTAAAATAATGCAACGTTGAATCAGCATCCAGTTGTTTTCTACGAGTCAGATTTAACTTGAAAAAGTTTTTTTAGTGTTTATAAAAGAATTGTAAAAAAGGATCTTTCATAATTACTTTAAATTTGCCGACTTTAATAATTGCATACCTTTTTACTCTAAAAAAAAAAAAATTATGATTTGATAAGTACTTTCGTTCATATACCTTTCATTCCATTTTCACCGACTCGGCATTCGCGGATTTTTTCAGTTTGTTATTGAATTTCAACTCATGACATATATTCTCTAAACATTTTTACGTATATACCCCATCTACAATATTGATTTATTTTATACAGCACTCAATATTCCAATTTTTCATTTTCCTTAAAAAAACAAAAATGGATGTCCTGGAGAGAAGTATTCAAAGAGAAATCATGAGTACAGGTCTGACTGAAGACAAAAAGAAACTGCTATGTAACAGATAAATCTCGGATATTTTGCGGAAAAGAAGACTTAAAATCCTTGAACATCTGTACATAGACCTTGATCTTGTCAAGCATAGATTGACCAAGGAACTATTTACTATTTTTGGAAATAGAAGACAACGTGGACTAAATAAGCTAAGAAGGATTTTGAATGTCGAACATTACGGAGTATCATATGCTAGAAAGCATTGAATTTGAAATGTGAAAACTTTGGAAGGGTTGCAGGATGAAGAAAGACCCGAGGAGGTTGGACGATGCTGGAAAGAGGATCAAAAGAAACCTCCAGTGAACGCATGGAGGGATATTGAAGACAGAGAAAACTCCAGCAGAAGAATGAAAAATAAAGTTGTAACGTGATACGAAGTGGTCAATACGAAGAAATATATTTATTAACGTATGGTTTTTATAGTGAAAAGTTCTCTAGCCGCGATATAGGTTTCGTAAGGAGGGGGAAGTGGGTTGTGAGACCTAATATAATGTAACCATACACTAATTGTTATTTCAATTTCATTAATTATATTTCGTATTGAGCTTGTGTAGCCCACTATATGTTTTCATTAATAAATTAATATTATTCGGAGTGTCAATATATATGATAACCAGATAAAATGTTAATAATTTATATTTAAATAATTCATACAATAATTTATTTATAAATTCAAAAAATAAGTTATTTCTATGTTTTGAGCTTTGACTTTTGTCGGCAGTCCTCATGGCTCTCTATTTTTTTTGGCATGTTAGGTAGTAAGTTTTTTCGCGTTTTTCAACCTGCAACCACCGGGTTTTACTGTAGATTTCCTCTGGAGGGGTAGATCGGATGGAAGACGATCTCCAGAGATGAGAGGGGTAAGAGATGGAGCGACACGAGGGCTGGCTTCTCAATGAGGAGTGCTACAAGCTTTAGTGGGTCAACCGTATTGATCCCTCTTCCGCGCAGGCCCAACATCCCACGACATATTTATTATTTACAAAAATAATATGTGCTGTAAGAGAGAGCCTCTAACCCGCTCGCTTTTCCACTAGGACTTCTCCCCTAGGCACCATCTGTAGTCCTAACCTAGTCCGTCTTCTCTCTAGAAATATCTCAGGGATAACATGTCCTATCCAGAAACCCTTCCTTGGAAGAAAGGGAAACAAATACATTTAAAGAATGTCAAACAAATTTAAATAATTTGTATTTAATTTTAAGGGGGCGGAGTGGCTCAGTGATATAGCGCTGGGTTACCATGGCCCTGGGTTCAAACCAAGACTTTTATTTAATCTGTTAGCAGCCGGAAAAGGATCCTACGGGATCTAGGCCCTCCTGGGAACCCAGCCTCTATAAAGTGGGTATCCAAAATAAGGGAAAAATCTAGCGGTTGAGTGTGGTATAGGACAAATCATCTCCCTGTACAACCCAATTACATTCTTAATTAATTACCCAAAATTTAATATTTAAGATTTTCTTTCAATTCCAAAAAATGTTCCTAGATTGGATTCTTTTCCATAGGAGGTTTGTGTGTTTAGTCAAAGTTAATACCTTAATTAAATTATCAATATTTTTATAATAAATATATATGGAATCTGGTTTAAGTATGCAGCGAAATCATCAAAATAAATATGTTTTTAAAATTTTTTTTTTCAGTTTATAGATTTATTATTATTAGAGTTTTCAAATCCCGCTGCTGGCATGACTTTTATTTAATCTGTTAGCAGCCGAAAAAAAATAAATATTTAAAACACTATTTAACACAAAACAAAACTAAAAAGTGTAAAATAATTTAAATTAGCTTAAAATAAATATCGAATGATGAATAAAAAAATTCATTTTTGTCATAAAAAAGCGTGGGGTGCTTTTTTATGGTATTTTCGTAATGATTCTGTTTTTATCACAACCAGTCAATAATAAAATAACATCTAGCATTCCGCGTTTTTTTTTTTTTTTTAAGATAAAATGAATCTTATGATGAACACTGCATAGGCCTGGGCCCACCATCTTAAACTCCCTCCAAAAGATGGTATAACCAAGGAATTATAACCCCCATTAAAAAATACGCAATGAATTTATTAAACAAATTCCACATATTCGAAGGCGATTTAGGTTAGACCATAGTCTAATCAGATTACTATTATTGTTTTTTTTATTTTCTTTGATTTATTTGCTTTTAGTAAGCATAAATTGAATCTATATATTAAAACCTGATCCTTGTAACTCTGTAAGTAAGCTTTGCAACTTATATTAAAATTATAAGTTCTCTAAATAAAAAACAAATCTGGACCAAAATAGAGTTTAATAACCTCCTTAAATCAATTTGTAGATTTAGAAAATATTTTAAGTTGCAATGGAAAAAGAATTTAATCGGTATAAAAACATCATTACATTATTATAAAATCAATAAAGCTGTCATTTATAAATTTTTAAATGTAGCAATTATCATCACAATCGATTTATGTTTCGTGTTGAGTGAAAAAAACAAAAAACAAAACAAAACGATTAAATATTGATTATCTGAAGATAAAAGAAGTATAACTGTGTATTCATTTATTTTTATTAAAATATATTTATATATATATATATATATATATATATATATATAAAGACTGATTTGGCTTCGTTAATGTAAACTTTATCAGATTATAAAGTGATTATCAGGAGAAGTTTGAGATATTTTAAGACAATTTATAAAAAAAAAAAATTAAAATATATTTGTCTTTTTTTTTATAATTATTGGTCATTTTTTATGAGTTATAAATATTTTTATTTTTTTATTTTCAAATCCCGGTCGAGGGCCTATCTTTTCTCTTTAAAAAAATAAAAATATTTATAACTCATAAAAAATGACCAATAATTATAAAAAATTATAAATAATAATATGACGAAAGTCAATAAGATCCTAAATTAAAATTAATGTTCAAAGAACTTCGTTCTAGTGTATTCATCGCAAAAATGGCGGGAGTACACTGGGGCTTTAGGATCTAAAAGAGAGAAGGTTAGTCCTCGACCGGGAGGGGCCTTGATAGCTCAATTGGCAGAGCGATGTCACGGTGTGACAAAGGTTCCGAGTTCAAATCCCGGTCGAGGGCCTATCTTTTCTCTTTAAAAAAATAAAAATATTTTTCTTTTGTTGGAAGAAGATGTAATATAAACGGTCAGTCACGCTTGGGACGCTGAACACATAAAAAAATAGTGTATTAGGTAGGAGTGTCTTAGGTAGAATATAAAAAAAAAAATATGAAATCGTACAATCTTTAAGGAAACCCTTTAGTGCAATAAATCCTTATAAACCCAATAAAAAAAATCTTAAATCTCGGGCGTTGTCTAATGCCCGACTGTTGGGAGTGGCGATGGTTAAATCCCACGACTCATTAATATTTATTTCATGGAGATCCAGAGAAATAAATCTTAAAGGAAGAAAAGATCCACTTTATTTACGAGAAGGACGGATAATTAATTCAAGTTTAGATGCGACAAACAAACAATAACAAGCCGATTGGGGCTTTATTCCTGAGTTTAATTTTAGTAAAGTGCGTAGCGGATAAGAGCTAAACCCCTACCGAGGGTTTACTGTGACGTAAAATCAAATAACTGGCTATAACACAGTATTATCTTGAATAATTCTGCAGTAAAAAAATAGATTTTAATAACTAATAAAAATAATAAATGAATAAAAAATTCTTACTTTTTAAATTCTACTTTTTAAGAAGAAACCATTGAAATAATCGACATCGTTCTTTATTTTACCGTCACCCATAATCCAATAAATGGCTAAATACAACAATATTCTGACTCCTTGAAAAAAAAATGTGATTTTGAGTTGTTAATAAAAACGGGATAGGATTTAGCGGATCGCCATAAGTTTATTTAAAATAAACAGAATAACACTTTGGACATTGCCATCTTCGGAAGAAGATTCTGTGAAATACTTCCAGAAGTTCAGAATAATTCTAAATATCAATTCAATTGGATGAATTTGAACTGAAATTTGATGAAGTTGTTAAATGGATTTTGAAAAGATGAAGTATAGACGTTTTCATCGAAAGTGTAGGATAACATTTCTGTATGAAAAGGAACGTGGCTAGAGGGTTCTAGAATTACATTTTGTATATTTCAATTTCCATTAATATGAATAATAAGGTAAGTATTATCGGTATCAGAATCATTAGTGGTCAATCAATAAACAATGGATGAAACAACCCATGTCAATCTGCTTCATCATAAGCACCTAAAATGATTAACAATCAGAATAATAAATAAAAAAATTTAATTCTTCATAAATTAGGACTACTTTTAATGAACAAACGTAAATAATGAGCTTTAATTGGAAATTGTTTCATAACTACGTATAATTAATTATGTTCACTTTACAATGCTTATAATCTAGATCTGCGACGAACAAGAGATGAACAATTTTCTTCATAATGAGTTTCTTGTACTTAAGGAAGCGGAATGCTGTTTGTTTCGTAGTGAACAAGGCATTAAGTCAGGTGTTGGTTTCATAGGCGGATCCAGGGGAGGGGGGGCAACGGGGACATGTGCCCTCCCCAGACGGTCTTTTGTGTACTGTGGACAATCCATTACAATACATACTTAGAGGCAAATCATGTGATGTTATAACAGAAATAACATGAGTGAAACTATTATTTAGATATTTTAATAAACCTTTGAAACCTGTCTATAAATACTACAACTTTATTTCTAAGTTGTTGTTGATTTTTTTGCCCGTCTGTCCGTTGTGCCCCCCCCAGAAAAAAGTCCTGGATCCACCCTTGGTTGGTTTGAAAACGAGTTATTGTTTATACTAGCTACTCCATATATAGCCAAAAACTACAAAAGAGACACGATTCCGCATCCCTCAATACAATCAACTAACAAGCGTTACACCAGATTTAAGACCGGATTACCAGCAGTCAAAGGAGCTGTAGCATTCAACATAGGCGAAATTATTTCATCTCCAAGACTAAAACCGAGACTCTTGAAAGATATTCTGATGTGAACTCTATTACCTTTCTTACCAATCGTTTTAACAAATTGTAATATATTCCTGTTTCCTTATAGTTTTCCGTTTCTCAGTACTATAGTTCTGTTTGTTATTACATTATAATTATTTAATATGAAAAAAAACTATTATATATTTATAACTTTTCTTGCAAATAATGTACAGTTAGGGGCGTCTCTTGCATGAGACGAAACCCACACTTTTACATTTTGTCATAGTTTAAAATTCATTATTTAAAAAAAAAACATGTAAGGCTAGGAATAGCCGATCTGGAAAATAAAGGATATAAAAAAAAAAAATCAACTATCTCTGGACGAAATTCGACAATGCCTATTCACCGGGGCTGCGGATATATAGGCTAAAAACTTCAAGCTGATTAATATCTAGACCTACTATCATTAAAGTTTATTGTACAACAAAATGCTGTAAAGAAAAGTTTATAAGATGTAGAGGGAAAAACGAGAAAGATCGAATAGCTTCATCAAACGGAATAATAGAAAATATTATAAAATATGACCAACATGTTATATCTCCGAACATGAAAAAAAAAACCCTACCACTACAACCCGTGAACGGGATTGGGTTCAGTACTTAGCAGAGAATGTTCTGTTCCATGGACAAAGGTTGTTCCGGGAGGTGATTTTCGAAAATAAAAATGATTATATATTATTGTATTATAATATATTAAATCACTATATTTTTGAGTTGTCATGAATGGAACTGGGATAAAACACATGTTGACAATTGATGACGAAACGGGAGGATGTTGGAGTTGCAGGACTGACTCCCAACTTGGGCAGCCAGCCTTGAAGTAGTTATGTTGTTATGGCTCTTTGTTCACTAACTCTCAGAATAGAGCAAGGATACATCACGAATACATAAATCAAACCTTACGGACAAAGAATACATAAACTCTAGTAAGGGTGTACGTAGATACGTTTTTGAGATAAGTTTTATTAATAAAAATATTATTTGGGATTACAACACTGTTTATTAAAAATTACATTCTGACTCCACCTGAAACTAATTATTAATTTAGTTATTTGTTGTCGTTACATTTAATCAATTCAGAATTTTGTAATTATTTAAATATTATCATAGAAATATTTAGTGTCTCCTACTCCGCTCCTCTACCTCTTTGCTTGACTTCCTTTACCCTCTTCATATAAAAAATAAAATGGTTCATGATAAATAATAGCTATTCTTAAAAGAAGAAAAGTTATTTATGTACTGAGAGGCGACTCCGGTAGCTCAATTGGTAGAGTGCTGTCACGGAGAGACGGAAGACCCGGGTTTAACCCCGGTCGGAGCAAATCTTTTCTCTTCAAAATAAAAATATTTAAAAATTAAAACAATCATCAAAAAATTATAAATAGTAATATGACGTAAGTCAACAAGATCCTAAAATTATTTAAGATCAGGGGACATGGGATCAGATAAGATAACGGATGTGTCCCAACTGAGAGGCGACTCATGTAGCTCAATTGGTAGAGTGCTGTCGAGACGGACGACCCGGGTTTAACCCCGGTCGGGGCAAATCTTTTCTCTTCAAAATAAAAATATTTAAAAATTAAAACAATCATCAAAAAATTATAAATATTAATATGACGTAAGTCAACAAGATCCTAAAATTATTTAAGATCAGGGGACATGGGATCAGATAAGATAACGGATGTGTCCCGACTGAGAGGCGACTCCTGTAGCTCAATTGGTAGAGTGCTGTCGAGACGGACGACCCGGGTTTAACCCCGGTCATGGCAAATCTTTTCTCTTCAAAATAAAAATATTTAAAAATTAAAACAATCATCAAAAAATTATAAATATTAATATGACGTAAGTCAACAAGATCCTAAAATTATTTAAGATCAGGGGACATGGGATCAGATAAGATAACGGATGTGTCCCAACTGAGAGGCGACTCATGTAGCTCAATTGGTAGAGTGCTGTCGAGACGGACGACCCGGGTTTAACCCCGGTCGGGGCAAATCTTTTCTCTTCAAAATAAAAATATTTAAAAATTAAAACAATCATCAAAAAATTATAAATATTAATATGACGTAAGTCAACAAGATCCTAAAATTATTTAAGATCAGGGGACATGGGATCAGATAAGATAACGGATGTGTCCCGACTGAGAGGCGACTCCTGTAGCTCAATTGGTAGAGTGCTGTCGAGACGGACGACCCGGGTTTAACCCCGGTCAGGGCAAATCTTTTCTCTTCAAAATAAAAATATTTAAAAATTAAAACAATCATCAAAAAATTATAAATAGTAATATGACGTAAGTCAACAAGATCCTAAAATTATTTAAGATCAGGGGACATGGGATCAGATAAGATAACGGATGTGTCCCAACTGAGAGGCGACTCATGTAGCTCAATTGGTAGAGTGCTGTCGAGACGGACGACCCGGGTTTAACCCTGGTCGGGGCAAATCTTTTCTCTTCAAAATAAAAATATTTAAAAATTAAAACAATCATCAAAAAATTATAAATAGTAATATGACGTAAGTCAACAAGATCCTAAAATTATTTAAGATCAGGGGACATGGGATCAGATAAGATAACGGATGTGTCCCAACTGAGAGGCGACTCCTGTAGCTCAATTGGTAGAGTGCTGTCGAGACGGACGACCCGGGTTTAACCCTGGTCGGGGCAAATCTTTTCTCTTCAAAATACAAATATTTAAAAATTAAAACAATCATCAAAAAATTATAAATAGTAATATGACGTAAGTCAACAAGATCCTAAAATTATTTAAGATCAGGGGACATGGGATCAGATAAGATAACGGATGTGTCCCGACTGAGAGGCGACTCCTGTAGCTCAATTGGTAGAGTGCTGTCGAGACGGACGACCCGGGTTTAACCCTGGTCGGGGCAAATCTTTTCTCTTCAAAATATAAATATTTAAAAATTAAAACAATCATCAAAAAATTATAAATAGTAATATGACGTAAGTCAACAAGATCCTAAAATTATTTAAGATCAGGGGACATGGGATCAGATAAGATAACGGATGTGTCCCGACTGAGAGGCGACTCCTGTAGCTCAATTGGTAGAGTGCTGTCGAGACGGACGACCCGGGTTTAACACCGGTCGGGGCAAATCTTTCTTCTTCAAAATAAAAATATTTAAAAATTAAAACAATCATCAAAAAATTATAAATAGTAATATGACGTAAGTCAAAAAGATCCTAAAATTATTTAAGCTCAGGGAACATGGGATCATATAAGATAACGGATGTGTCCCGACTGAGAGGCGACTTCTGTAGCTCAATTGGTAGAGTGCTGTCGAGACGGACGACCCGGGTTTAACACCGGTCGGGGCAAATCTTTCCTCTTCAAAATAAAAATATTTAAAAATTAAAACAATCATCAAAAAATTATAAATAGTAATATGACGTAAGTCAACAAGATCCTAAAATTATTTAAGCTCAGGGAACATGGGATCATATAAGATAACGGATGTGTCCCGACTGAGAGGCGACTCCTGTAGCTCAATTGTTAGAGTGCTGTCGAGACGGACGACCCGTGTTTAACACCGGTCGGGGCAAATCTTTCCTCTTCAAAATAAAAATATTTAAAAATTAAAACAATCATCAAAAAATTATAAATAGTAATATGACGTAAGTCAACAAGATCCTAAAATTATTTAAGCTCAGGGAACATGGGATCATATAAGATAACGGATGTGTCCCGACTGAGAGGCGACTCCTGTAGCTCAATTGGTAGAGTGCTGTCGAGACGGACGACCCGGGTTTAACACCGGTCGGGGCAAATCTTTCCTCTTCAAAATAAAAATATTTAAAAATTAAAACAATCATCAAAAAATTATAAATAGTAATATGACGTAAGTCAACAAGATCCTAAAATTATTTAAGCTCAGGGAACATGGGATCATATAAGATAACGGATGTGTCCCGACTGAGAGGCGACTCCTGTAGCTCAATTGGTAGAGTGCTGTCGAGACGGACGACCCGGGTTTAACCCTGGTCGGGGCAAATCTTTTCTCTTCAAAATAAAAATATTTAAAAATTAAAACAATCATCAAAAAATTATAAATAGTAATATGACGTAAGTCAACAAGATCCTAAAATTATTTAAGATCAGGGGACATGGGATCAGATAAGATAACGGATGTGTCCCAACTGAGAGGCGACTCCTGTAGCTCAATTGGTAGAGTGCTGTCGAGACGGACGACCCGGGTTTAACCCTGGTCGGGGCAAATCTTTTCTCTTCAAAATAAAAATATTTAAAAATTAAAACAATCATCAAAAAATTATAAATAGTAATATGACGTAAGTCAAAAAGATCCTAAAATTATTTAAGATCAGGGGACATGGGATCAGATAAGATAACGGATGTGTCCCGACTGAGAGGCGACTCCTGTAGCTCAATTGGTAGAGTGCTGTCGAGACGGACGACCCGGGTTTAACCCCGGTCGGGGCAAATCTTTTCTCTTCAAAATAAAAATATTTAAAAATTAAAACAATCATCAAAAAATTATAAATAGTAATATGACGTAAGTCAACAAGATCCTAAAATTATTTAAGATCAGGGGACATGGGATCAGATAAGATAACGGATGTGTCCCAACTGAGAGGCGACTCCTGTAGCTCAATTGGTAGAGTGCTGTCGAGACGGACGACCCGGGTTTAACCCTGGTCGGGGCAAATCTTTTCTCTTCAAAATAAAAATATTTAAAAATTAAAACAATCATCAAAAAATTATAAATAGTAATATGACGTAAGTCAAAAAGATCCTAAAATTATTTAAGATCAGGGGACATGGGATCAGATAAGATAACGGATGTGTCCCGACTGAGAGGCGACTCCTGTAGCTCAATTGGTAGAGTGCTGTCGAGACGGACGACCCGGGTTTAACCCCGGTCGGGGCAAATCTTTTCTCTTCAAAATAAAAATATTTAAAAATTAAAACAATCATCAAAAAATTATAAATAGTAATATGACGTAAGTCAACAAGATCCTAAAATTATTTAAGATCAGGGGACATGGGATCAGATAAGATAACGGATGTGTCCCGACTGAGAGGCGACTCCTGTAGCTCAATTGGTAGAGTGCTGTCGAGACGGACGACCCGGGTTTAACACCGGTCGGGGCAAATCTTTCCTCTTCAAAATAAAAATATTTAAAAATTAAAACAATCATCAAAAAATTATAAATAGTAATATGACGTAAGTCAACAAGATCCTAAAATTATTTAAGATCAGGGGACATGGGATCAGATAAGATAACGGATGTGTCCCGACTGAGAGGCGACTCCTGTAGCTCAATTGGTAGAGTGCTGTCGAGACGGACGACCCGGGTTTAACACCGGTCGGGGCAAATCTTTCTTCTTCAAAATAAAAATATTTAAAAATTAAAACAATCATCAAAAAATTATAAATAGTAATATGACGTAAGTCAAAAAGATCCTAAAATTATTTAAGCTCAGGGAACATGGGATCATATAAGATAACGGATGTGTCCCGACTGAGAGGCGACTTCTGTAGCTCAATTGGTAGAGTGCTGTCGAGACGGACGACCCGGGTTTAACACCGGTCGGGGCAAATCTTTCCTCTTCAAAATAAAAATATTTAAAAATTAAAACAATCATCAAAAAATTATAAATAGTAATATGACGTAAGTCAACAAGATCCTAAAATTATTTAAGCTCAGGGAACATGGGATCATATAAGATAACGGATGTGTCCCGACTGAGAGGCGACTCCTGTAGCTCAATTGGTAGAGTGCTGTCGAGACGGACGACCCGGGTTTAACACCGGTCGGGGCAAATCTTTCCTCTTCAAAATAAAAATATTTAAAAATTAAAACAATCATCAAAAAATTATAAATAGTAATATGACGTAAGTCAACAAGATCCTAAAATTATTTAAGCTCAGGGAACATGGGATCATATAAGATAACGGATGTGTCCCGACTGAGAGGCGACTCCTGTAGCTCAATTGGTAGAGTGCTGTCGAGACGGACGACCCGGGTTTAACCCTGGTCGGGGCAAATCTTTTCTCTTCAAAATAAAAATATTTAAAAATTAAAACAATCATCAAAAAATTATAAATAGTAATATGACGTAAGTCAACAAGATCCTAAAATTATTTAAGATCAGGGGACATGGGATCAGATAAGATAACGGATGTGTCCCAACTGAGAGGCGACTCCTGTAGCTCAATTGGTAGAGTGCTGTCGAGACGGACGACCCGGGTTTAACCCTGGTCGGGGCAAATCTTTTCTCTTCAAAATAAAAATATTTAAAAATTAAAACAATCATCAAAAAATTATAAATAGTAATATGACGTAAGTCAAAAAGATCCTAAAATTATTTAAGATCAGGGGACATGGGATCAGATAAGATAACGGATGTGTCCCGACTGAGAGGCGACTCCTGTAGCTCAATTGGTAGAGTGCTGTCGAGACGGACGACCCGGGTTTAACCCCGGTCGGGGCAAATCTTTTCTCTTCAAAATAAAAATATTTAAAAATTAAAACAATCATCAAAAAATTATAAATAGTAATATGACGTAAGTCAACAAGATCCTAAAATTATTTAAGATCAGGGGACATGGGATCAGATAAGATAACGGATGTGTCCCAACTGAGAGGCGACTCCTGTAGCTCAATTGGTAGAGTGCTGTCGAGACGGACGACCCGGGTTTAACCCTGGTCGGGGCAAATCTTTTCTCTTCAAAATAAAAATATTTAAAAATTAAAACAATCATCAAAAAATTATAAATAGTAATATGACGTAAGTCAAAAAGATCCTAAAATTATTTAAGATCAGGGGACATGGGATCAGATAAGATAACGGATGTGTCCCGACTGAGAGGCGACTCCTGTAGCTCAATTGGTAGAGTGCTGTCGAGACGGACGACCCGGGTTTAACCCCGGTCGGGGCAAATCTTTTCTCTTCAAAATAAAAATATTTAAAAATTAAAACAATCATCAAAAAATTATAAATAGTAATATGACGTAAGTCAACAAGATCCTAAAATTATTTAAGATCAGGGGACATGGGATCAGATAAGATAACGGATGTGTCCCGACTGAGAGGCGACTCCTGTAGCTCAATTGGTAGAGTGCTGTCGAGACGGACGACCCGGGTTTAACACCGGTCGGGGCAAATCTTTCCTCTTCAAAATAAAAATATTTAAAAATTAAAACAATCATCAAAAAATTATAAATAGTAATATGACGTAAGTCAACAAGATCCTAAAATTATTTAAGCTCAGGGAACATGGGATCATATAAGATAACGGATGTGTCCCGAATGAGAGGCGACTCCTGTAGCTCAATTGGTAGAGTGCTGTCGAGACGGACGACCCGGGTTTAACACCGGTCGGGGCAAATATTTCCTCTTCAAAATAAAAATATTTAAAAATTAAAACAATCATCAAAAAATTATAAATAGTAATATGACGTAAGTCAACAAGATCCTAAAATTATTTAAGCTCAGGGAACATGGGATCATTTAAGATAACGGATGTGTCCCGACTGAGAGGCGACTCCTGTAGCTCAATTGGTAGAGTGCTGTCGAGACGGACGACCCGGGTTTAACCCCGGTCGGGGCAAATCTTTTCTCTTCAAAATAAAAATATTTAAAAATTAAAACAATCATCAAAAAATTATAAATAGTAATATGACGTAAGTCAACAAGATCCTAAAATTATTTAAGCTCAGGGAACATGGGATCATATAAGATAACGGATGTGTCCCGACTGAGAGGCGACTCCTGTAGCTCAATTGGTAGAGTGCTGTCGAGACGGACGACCCGGGTTTAACACCGGTCGGGGCAAATCTTTCCTCTTCAAAATAAAAATATTTAAAAATTAAAACAATCATCAAAAAATTATAAATAGTAATATGACGTAAGTCAACAAGATCCTAAAATTATTTAAGATCAGGGGACATGGGATCAGATAAGATAACGGATGTGTCCCGACTGAGAGGCGACTCCTGTAGCTCAATTGGTAGAGTGCTGTCGAGACGGACGACCCGGGTTTAACACCGGTCGGGGCAAATCTTTCCTCTTCAAAATAAAAATATTTAAAAATTAAAACAATCATCAAAAAATTATAAATAGTAATATGACGTAAGTCAAAAAGATCCTAAAATTATTTAAGCTCAGGGAACATGGGATCATATAAGATAACGGATGTGTCCCGACTGAGAGGCGACTCCTGTAGCTCAATTGGTAGAGTGCTGTCGAGACGGACGACCCGGGTTTAACCCCGGTCGGGGCAAATCTTTTCTCTTCAAAATAAAAATATTTAAAAATTAAAACAATCATAAAAAAATTATAAATAGTAATATGACGTAAGTCAACAAGATCCTAAAATTATTTAAGCTCAGGGAACATGGGATCATTTAAGATAACGGATGTGTCCCGACTGAGAGGCGACTCCTGTAGCTCAATTGGTAGAGTGCTGTCGAGACGGACGACCCGGGTTTAACCCCGGTCGGGGCAAATCTTTTCTCTTCAAAATAAAAATATTTAAAAATTAAAACAATCATCAAAAAATTATAAATAGTAATATGACGTAAGTCAACAAGATCCTAAAATTATTTAAGCTCAGGGAACATGGGATCATATAAGATAACGGATGTGTCCCGACTGAGAGGCGACTCCTGTAGCTCAATTGGTAGAGTGCTGTCGAGACGGACGACCCGGGTTTAACACCGGTCGGGGCAAATCTTTCCTCTTCAAAATAAAAATATTTAAAAATTAAAACAATCATCAAAAAATTATAAATAGTAATATGACGTAAGTCAACAAGATCCTAAAATTATTTAAGCTCAGGGAACATGGGATCATATAAGATAACGGATGTGTCCCGACTGAGAGGCGACTCCTGTAGCTCAATTGGTAGAGTGCTGTCGAGGCGGACGACCCGGGTTTAACACCGGTCGGGGCAAATCTTTCCTCTTCAAAATAAAAATATTTAAAAATTAAAACAATCATCAAAAAATTATAAATAGTAATATGACGTAAGTCAACAAGATCCTAAAATTATTTAAGCTCAGGGAACATGGGATCATATAAGATAACGGATGTGTCCCGACTGAGAGGCGACTCCTGTAGCTCAATTGGTAGAGTGCTGTCGAGACGGACGACCCGGGTTTAACACCGGTCGGGGCAAATCTTTCCTCTTCAAAATAAAAATATTTAAAAATTAAAACAATCATCAAAAAATTATAAATAGTAATATGACGTAAGTCAACAAGATCCTAAAATTATTTAAGCTCAGGGAACATGGGATCATATAAGATAACGGATGTGTCCCGACTGAGAGGCGACTCCTGTAGCTCAATTGGTAGAGTGCTGTCGAGACGGACGAACCGGGTTTGAATCCCGGCTGGGCCAAATAAAAATATTTAAGTTATTTATTTAGTTGTTTGTAAGTATATACATACGAAAATACTTTATATCAGAGCAAGGACCACAATTTAAAGCTATTGTATTGCTGCTTTCAATAATAAGTGTATTTTCCACTATATATTTTTATTTCCTGTAGTATTATATGGAAAAAAATAAGTACCCAAAAAACTGAGCCAACATAAGTTGAAGCATGCACTACATTTAGCAAGTAAGTTATAATTTTTGAGAAATAAAATCTTTCATAATGAAAACGATTTCCCTACATTTCAAGACACTAAGTCACATTTTTAATTTTTTTTTAAAAGCCCAGGAGAGCTTATTTGAGTTTTGAAATTTTAAATATATTTCTTCGTTACTTATAGATACAGCAAGAAAATTAAAGAAGGCTTTAGGGAAGTTTCATCAAAATTGTTATAACTTTTTAAGAGAAAATTGGAACAATATGTAAAATCTATATACTCAAGAAGAAGCAGGGTTGAAGACGTCTACCGGAATATAATTTATTTAAAATATCGTATATAGACAAATTATTTATTATTACCATTATTATTAACACAAATGCCTAGTTAATTTTAAATAACTATTTCACGATCACTCACTCAGGTGTCATTCTCTGAAATCAGGAGAGAGCTTAGTGATAAATACTACATTTCATCAAAATGATAGTGATTTACACTTACATTTTAAGATATAGATCTAGCATTTCAATATTATCGGTCATCTGAAATTATTGTGTTGCCTGGAAATATCTTTTCATTGATCACAAAAAAATTAATATTTTTTTAATATGTTGGAATCAATTACATCTAAAAACAATGAGATACCGACACGCCAAAAAATCTGTAAATAAATCTACTCGCAATCTCTAGGCGTGTAAGGACTATCTCACAATCTTAACGAGCCGCAGTAAAACAAGTAACATGAATCAATTTGGTTCGTTGATGTGGCAATAAACAACGTTTATCAATTTAGGAGGCCATTAGGTAGAAATAGATCAAAAACATTGATATTAGCGAGTTATTTTTACCGTTGTATAGTTCAACGTTCTGGAATTACCTTGTTTCTGAAGTACTTTGGCAAAGTATATGTTTTTTGTCTAAATTTTATTAACTTCCATATAATAAAAGAAAATTTATTATATCTTTATTTCAGGTATAATTAAGAATAGAAAACAAAAATATGCCCAAAGAAATATATTTGATTCAAGCTAGAATATAGAATAGGGGACTTGATTAGATGAGATAGAATGGCGAGAGAAAATTATGAAGACCTAAGGACACTATTTGTACAATTCTGAATAATTAAAAAAACAACATTTAAATAATATTTTAACAACATAAATAGTGTTATTAATGTAAATGATATATTACATTGTCGGGCTGGAAGTAAAATTAATCAACTGCAATTATATGAAAGATAACGTTTGTTACTAAATACTTAAGTCTGAACTTTCACTTCATTACTGACCAAATAGTGAAATTAGTGAAACCAATAATAATAGAGAATTTGACAATTTTTCCGATAATAATGGACCAATACTGTTCAAAATACTGTAAAGTAGGAATAAATAGCAACTTTCCAGTTTCAATAAAGTTTACTAATAGTATATATCGATTATGAGAACAAAGGAATTCAATGAAATTTTTTAGTTCCAATTTATCCTGGATAACTCATTTTATGAAGGATGAACCAGATATTAGATTAGCACTGTTTAGTTTGTTAATTTTTCTAAAACGTGATCTGCCGAAAGGATATAAAATATCTTCAAAGCAAAATTCCTTGTTTTGCCTTTAGTATCTCAAACATGTTCGATGTTAGATTCAGATTGTAATAATGAAAGCTATAAAACATATTTTATAGAAACTACTTCTATGAGTTTATTATTTTGTTCAAAATTTAATCGGCCTTTTTAATTAAAAAAAAAAATGTCCAATCTCCTTTAAGTTAAACTTGGACTTGGGAACGTCAGCCTTTTCAGTCACATAAAATCCGTCTACCGGACTGACTTGTCTCTAAATGCGTTAACTGAAGTGTCCCTAAATGGATTGGATGTGACTGGACAGTTTGGAATCTTAGTGCCCAGTATTTGTGATAAGATCCTATATAATATAAATTAATCTGCAAAATATATCCTAAAATACTATCGGTATAACTTGAAGCTGATTAAGAAAAGACAAAAAAAAAATACAGAAATAGTATACGTATCTGTCTATTATATATAAAAAAAAAAATTTAGTGATCTCCATGTAGTATTTATTTTAATTATTATATTTTAATTTAAATTTTATTTTATTTATTCTATCTTATTTCAAATTGGTAATATTTTATTTTAAAGTGTAAAGTGGGGCGGACAGTCACGGATACATTACACTTCTTATCCCCAGAATTATTTCTCCATTCATGTATTAAATAAATAATTGTTACAAAATTGTAACAAACTCTACCAATTAGCAAATTAAAGGAATAAACCTTTAAAAAAAAAAAAATCTCCATTGGTTTGTTTTGTATTCAATATATATATGTAAACCTCCCTCTGGCCTACGAGTCTTGGCGATCTCTCTCCATACTTTCAATCAAACTCACGTGTGGCACTCTCCAAAAACTCGGACCTAATCTAAAACCACTGCAGAACTTTGGAAACCAGTCGTCTTCTCTGCAACTCTTCACAAAATAGTCATGGCCTAAGTTCATATTACTTAGATCTTTTTAATTATCATGATTTCTCTTTATTATATAAAGAAGTGTTAAGTGGTCACAGTGTAATATTTTCTTTAGCGTTGGAATAATGAAAACGGATCATGTATCACATAACTCCGAAAAAGAGGCAATAAATTTAAAATACATACTAAAGAGGTGTGATAAACTCTTAAAATTTTATTTTTTTCTTCATATACTGTATTGAAAAATAAATAGTAAAGTCTGATCCATAGAAAACATGTAAATTTGAGAATCGAGTGATACAATTTAAAGAACAGATTTATAAACTGACCCGTCAATAATTTTCAATACAAATCGAGCAAAATTCCGTTAGCCCTACAGCCGAAGTTAAGAAAATCGCCGTTCCTGGCAACACTCACTAGTCAAACTCTCTTACATTACAATTAATTAACAAGAAAATATTCATATACAAGAATATATTAAGATCTATTAGGACTTAAGGAGTAGAGATTTGGGGCTCCACTTAACAAACGAATTCCTATCCTATACAATCCTTACAATCCAAAATCCTTTGTAAAAGCCTCAATGCTGCTTATTTTGTTACAAACAGTCACCCAAAATGACCTTAACGTCCCGTTTATCGCTTGTTAGGCCTTACCCGATATCAATCGTTTTATTACAACCTTTATTCCCACTCAAACCCACTAGTTTCAAACAATGCTATCACTTAAATTTCCTATAATACTCTTCGATCAGAAAAGGAGATGGCTCGTAATGTTCTACCATTAGGTAGTTTATCTACTTACATTTATATCGTGCTAATATGTATGATTCATACTCTTTACGTGTTTTATTACTGTAATAGAGTAATAAATTTCAATATGTAACTTTGAAAAAAAATTTAATGTGGCTATGTGATGTTTTTAAAACACAAGTGTCTCTTTTTTCGATCGATCAGTTTAAGAGATTACTATGCTCCGTGACTAATAAGTGGACTCTTGACAGATACTGTCGTGAAAATTAGTAAAATTGTTGTTGGAACGGGCTAGAAATTTATTCGCGCGCATTAGCTGATGGACCTTTGACTCACGCGATAATTATAAATTGATTAGGAAGAATGAGCTCCAACTTCCTCTTCATTAGCCGCTATTATAAATGACCTCTGTCTCTAGGCATTTTACAAGTGTTTCCATTAGTCCCTATTGACTTGTTTTTTTCTTTTGTTTTCTTCCTATTGGCCTACTAAGGACCACGTCATTTCAAACTATTTACTAGTTTATTTATAGTATACTAATTTGATAAATGAAAAAATAAGTTGCCGAATAAGGTGCCGAAACGTGTCTACATTCCACAGCTTAGTAAACAACGTTACTACGAGGGACGTCCAGAAAGCAAGTTTACAAGGCCCACACGGGAACGTGGAATTTTAAAAATATTTTGTACCTCAATTGGGCCACCATAGTTGGTACCACTGACGAGTATAGAAATTTCTAATCGTCAAAACAAATCATGGAATGCTTAAGGCCATTATGATATGTTGTCGCAGCAACCAAACTTGTCAACCTGTTCGTTCTCCTTTTACTCCACTTCTATTTCATTAAATTTCATGTAACTTCTATTCTTCCGAAATCTCTTATAAAATTATTGAGAATATGGCAATTCTGACCGTCGGGAAATTCTCTAAAAGCCAGTCTCCACGTCCTGCACGGCCTTTGTAACCTTACTTTCTGAACGTCCCTTATACACACACACACACACACACACACACACACACACACACACACACACACACACACACACACACACACACACACACACACACACACACATATATATATATATATATATATATATATATATATATACATAACATGGAACACGCATATTAGAACGACATTATAAAAAGAACCCAAATTAGAAGAAAGATTTTGGGCCAAAAATTATGTTAAGAAGAAACCGGTCATAATCAAGACAATCATAGACAATATCTCAATCCTGGCAGCAGACTTGAGAAAACGACGATTGAAAATCATACACATATTTCTAGACTTTCCCCTACAAGACTCACCAATCAAATTCTTGCTTACATATACAAAAGCCAACCAGACCAAGGATTAGCTATGTTAAAATAGATTTTAAAAAAACGAAAATAGAAGCAAGAGATGTTATATTGTTTTTTAAACATGGTAGAAAATTGGATAGTAATATCAGAAAAATGAGCTTTGAACAAACCTGGAACAAAATGGACAGAGGAGAGCAAAAAAATTCACGAAGAAATGATGAAGGAAGTACAGTAGATGCGAGGTCAGAATGCTTTCCGTGATACTCATGGTTCCAGCCGCAATATATAAATTATATTATATAAATTATAATATATAACATAGTCCATGAAGCCTATTAAAAATACATAAATTGTACGAATTGTTTTTAATAGAAGGGTTCAAATCTATTCGTAGAGTCAATGATGAGGTCAGAAAATTATCTATAATCACAAATATTATTCATATTTTTCACATTCTTATTATTAAGTAAATTAATTTTCCACACTTGACTTAAATTTCTAATCGATGTAAAGACAAGCTCAAGAGATCTTTTTTCATTGCTAATTGTTTTACATCGTGAATGTCATAAGGAACGGCCTCCCAAAAATATCTTTATTCTTCAATCAACCTTAGGTCATTATTCTATTAAAAACTTATATAATTAAATTTTTTTCAAAGGCATTTGCTCTGTATTTCTCTGTATACAATTCGGATTGTTGGATATTACTTATACGTCATATAGCTTATAGAAACGATTTTTAACAATCATTTTATTGAATAAAATAATCATGATATAGTGCTAATAAGGTTTCAAGGTCATTACTAGAATTTTTTCATGCAATAAATCACTATTTTTATTGACAATCATATTTTTATCAACAAAACGATATCTACCTGTTTTATATACGTAAAAAGACGAAAAATTTAATAAATGGACAGATAAATTTGATAAATAACTAATTTCCCAATCATACGACTACAATGTAACCAACCACCTTAGTTCACCAAAGACTATCAATCCTATCCCGCTGACACAAGGAGTATCCATTAACGCTTCTAATCCTCCAAAGCCGCCGAGACAATGAAGACCGTTGAGCGCTCATCATGAGATTTACTGTTCTCAGCTCCTTATATCCTTCTTCCTTTTATTTATTTATTTTTTATATTTATTCCTTTGCTACCGCGTTTATATATAGGTTTATTAAAGGCAATTTTCAGTATTGCCAAAAATATTATTCAAATCTTCCAATTATATAAAACGTTTTTACTGTTTGTAATCAAAGTGTAATATTTCAATTTAAATTAATTCCCAATTTATTTTTTTGAGACCAAATTTTACAATTTTTCTTGTTCCTCGTTATATGTAAAATTGATGGGTCAACTGTGGTGTAGTGATTAGCATAACAACCTTCGATGCTCAAATTCGCGGGTTCTCAGCACGGCAGGTAGTCCTAGAATTTTTTAAAAAGTTCTTTAAAAATCTTTGTTAATGCAGTCCTTATCCTTAAGAAAGTCTGTAAATTGTATGTCCAGCGCATGTACTCCTTATGATCCTTATGAAAAATCAATATGATTATACCTGTATGGGGAAAATTTAGGAATCCTTTGTAGCATTGTCATTAATCATTAAGTGGTGTTAAATGAATAAACAAACAACACAACATTGTAATTTATTCCAACGCTGTTTGTACTAGTTAAAGATCCCTGTAACTGTAGCTGATCTTCCTGTAGCTTGCTATGTATCGTCCCGGGCGGCATTATAAAAATAAACATGTTTTGTGGTGAGCACACGACCGTATTTGAAAGAATTAGGTCGTTCAGGTAAAATGGACCTACTTGGTCAAGGTGGGTGCAGATAAAATAAAAAAAAGAGGGAGATTGAGGACTCCACTTTAAGAGGACTCTCTGAGAAGATCCCGAAGATGAAGGAGAGAGGAAGACGCGGAAGACGGAGCCGGCGAACGATGCGGACGGAGGAGTACCCGAAGACAGCGAGACCCGGAGAAAACGCACCTTACCAGAAGACCTACCTATAGACGTAATCTACCCCTGTTTCACAGATAAGTCGTAATTTATTTATTTATTCTGTTATGCATTTTATGGCAATCCTCTCATCCTCTCATCCTCTCTCTCTCTCTCTCTCTCTCTCTCTCTCCATATATATATATATATATATATATATATATATATATATATATATATATATATTTCAAATTGAATTAATAAAATATATTTATTATTATTCTTTTGGTGCTTACTTTCCTCAGATGCACTATTTATTTATGAATAATACATTGAAGGTATGAAACTGAGTACATTGGAAAACAAATAAAGGACGCCTGGAAAAGAATCCAATTAAGACTAAAGTTAGAGTAATAAATTGAGTAATCATCCTAAATGATTACTCTGGCATCCCAAAATTAATCAGAGTATTTTAAATATAATTAATAGTATATAAAAAAGCAATCTGATCTCAGAATCTATCAATATTTTTAACATCATTATCATTCTTCTAGTTCATGCAGATTGTTGAGCCTATCAACCTAGTGATTCCAATTATTTCCTGAATTTATCCCCATTATTGAATTTTGAATGAATAAAAGCTGCCAGCAGGTGTTTTAATTCCATCAAGAAAGGATTCATCGGGAAAAAAGAAGTGTTAAAAGACACAAAACCAAACACTTTCTTACCAATTCGCACCTATTCAAATGTATCTTGGACTCTAACTTTAACAAAAAAGCATATGAGCCAATTACAAGCCATGGAGATGCGATATCGAAGAAGAATGGAAGGGAAGAACAGAAGAGACCAGTGCAAAACGTAATGATATGGTCAAATGTGAGACTTCGGCCAGCTCGGGATAATATCGAAGAGCAGCTGAGACGGTTTTCTCCAGAATGGCGGAAAACTGAATGGCGAAGGCCGTCTATGAGATAAAGGTGGAAGGTATGATACCGAAAGGAAGATCAAGGAAGACTTGGGAGGACGCAATCCAGGAGTCTTTTGACAGAAGAGGTTAGGAATGGAGAAGGAGAAGACGATTGGTACAGGAGAGGGATTCATGGATCAAGTCCTACAGAATCGTTAACATAATCACACCGTGGGTGGTAGAAGAAGACAAGATTAAATAAATAAATATTGATTTTTTTTTGTAATTTATTCAATGCAACTTACAACAGCAGTAAATTAATACAACAAGTAAATAGAATGAAAGTATACATTGACATGAAATGACAAGTAGAGAAACTACCCAGTGGCAGTACTCAAATAGCAAGTTCAACTTAGTAGATCACGAGGCCTTCTTTGCAGACGCCACAGGAATTGAATAGGTTGCTAGGTTTGAAACCAGTGGTTTTGAGTGGAAATGAAGTTTGTCATGAAAAGATTGATGTCGGATTCGGGCCAGATCAGCAACAAATGGAACATTAAGGTCATTATGGATTACTTTATTCGTAACAAAGTAAGGAGGATTGAAGATTTTACAAAGGATTTTGGATTGTAAGGATGGAATACGAAAAGAATTTGATGGTTAAGTGGAACCCCAAAGCTCTATTCCGTAAGTCCAGGTGGGTCTAATGATAGTCATATATATGAGTCTTTTGTTATTAACTGATAGCTTAGACCGTTTGTCTTGTAAATGTGGAAGTAGCATGAAACGGCGTGCATTGAATTTAAATAAATATGTTTTACGATTTAAAGGGATTACATCCTCTGTGAGTAATGATTGGGGGTACCCCACTTGGTTATCATTAAACTTATAAATTAATTATATTTAAGAGGGAAATAACATAGGGCTTGACGTCAAGATCGCTACATATTTAACTTAATTTAATGTATCAAATGTTCAGAAAACAAAATAGATAAGATAAAAATTAAACACGTACATTTACTTAATAAAACCAGTTTGGTTTTATTACTTAATTTATTTTATTGTTTGGAGATGAGCATTACAAATTTAATACACCGCTAAGCAGACTCACAGAAATCGACTATAAACTTTTCAATCAAAAATACTTATACCACATATTATTGACATACTACACAACGCCATGTCAATAGGGAAACTTAGCACACTCACTTACAAATACCAAGGGTTGACATACAAAAACTTTTAAAAAACCACATGGACGTCTAAACCCATTGATAAAACAAATGATCACCACTCTATCCCTGAGTACATTAGGAGGATACTAAAAAGAACGTGAATCAGTTATCATTGGAAATTAAATCAAGCCACAGAAGAGACTTCGCGGTGTACAGTTCTTCAAGCCTCTCTAGTTATTCTGTTCTATTTCACTGACAGCCAATTTGCTGATTGTCAATTATTTATAGTCAATCGTTGTGGTATAAATATAAATAAAAATGAAAATAAACGTGAGTTTCAGTATGAAAAAAAAAGTTGAGTCATCAAAAAATGAACGCTAAAAAATGAACAAAAAACGATATATGTTAGTTGAAATTTGTTATTTTATGATGAAATGATCACCGAAATATACAAAATTCTCATAATTATACTCTTTTTTCATACTGAAACTCAGATTTTTTTTTCCGAATATTAAATAGAAAAAATCAAAACTTTTCGTGACAACCTGCGGACCTGATACCTTTACTTCTATAACAGAGGTGTGCAGACGGAAAATTTTGTTTTTAAATTAATAAAAAAATTAGGAATTTAAGTTCTTTAACTATTTTTTTTTCGCTAACTTTACCCATTACTTGAAACTTAACCCAATTTAAAATTTGATATTTTGGAGTGCTACCGATGGGTAGTTTCTCCACAAGTGTTTTTTTTTCATGTCATTTGTTCATATTAGCTATTTTACTTGTTGTAATATTATTAATGTTGAAAATATCAATAAATTAATCTAAAAAGGTTTGATATATTTTAGCTTGGGTCCAATATATTTAATATTAGTTACATTAATTGGAACTATATATGGATATATATATATGGATATATATATATGGATATATGTATATATATATATATATATATATATATATATATATGGGTGGAAGTCAAAGAAAGAATTTCTTTAATTGTTAATCTCTATTTAAGATCTTTTTTTAATATACACTCCTACCATTTTCTATCCTTAATTTTTTATATCTTTCCTAACTCACGATCATTTTTATTTTCGAGGAAGAAAGAAAAGAAACGAATGACTTTACTCGAAGAGGCAACCTGCGAAACTGATACCTTTCTCTTTATATTTGTATCCACACCTGTAAACAATAATTAACATCAGCAGATTGGTTGGCAGTAAAATAAAACAAATAGGGCATGAAGAGGAACAGTACCTAGATGTACATCTCCCGTATCTATAGGCCCTTAGAGGAGAATGTTGTCGAGTGCCAGCTGTCGTGGCAGTAGTTGTGATCGCAGTTGTAGTAGAAGATAGTAGCAATTACTACAAGAGATATAGTAAAGAGAGAGAGAGAGATAGTAAAAAGAGAGAGAGAGTGAGAGAGAGGAAGAGAGAACTAGTGACAGTGCGTAGGGAGGGGGGACCGCAATGCGCTTGGCTCGCACAGAGACTTGCAGCAACCTTCATCGATTGCCCGCCCGCTCGCCGCCAAGGAGCCAGCCTCCATCCGCATCATCCCGCACTGTACGCGTATCACTCTCTCTCTCTCTCTCTCTCTCTCCCTTATAAATAATGTATTAGTGTAATACAAAAAAAACCTGTACCACTACAGTCCATGAACAGGTTTGGGGTTCATTACATGGTAGAGACTGTACAGGTTCAACGGTTCTGCAAGGCTGTTGTGCCATTTCCAGTATTCAACACTCCTCTAATAGCACAATCGGGCAATTGATAGATCAGGAAACAACGATCCTCTACAAATAGAAATAAAGAGATTAAAATGGTATGGCCACTTAAAAAGAATGACAGTGTAACGATGGTCAAAACAATCTCCGAATATTGCTCTACGGAAAGGAGGAAGAGAGGACGACCCAAAAAAAAAGATGGTTGAAGGATGTGGATGAGACCATGGCGAGGGGTCTAAGAGAAGGGAATGGCTGGACCGAGATCTGTGGTGAAAAACAATCAAGTTTTAATTGTTAAATAAAAAATATTTGTTGAAATTTACTGCATAATAATCATACAATTAAGTAAAGAGAACGAAAGATATATAATGGCATGAGATAAAGACAAGTAGAGAAACTACTTTAATTAAGAATTTAGATTGTCTCGTGGCCATCTTATGTTCAAACGCCACGGAATATTATCAGGAATTTAAAAGGTTGATGACTTTCTTCGTAACGAAGTAAGGAGCATGTAGGAGTTTACAAAGGATTTTGGATTGTAATGATTGGGATACGTGAGGCATTCGGTGGGTTATTGGCACCCCAAAGCTCCCTACTCAGTAAGTCCAAATGGGTCTTATAATACTCATGAACATGAATCTTTTGAATTAAATTGGGAAATTGGAGCGTTTGTATAGTAAAAGTTGAAGTAGCCTGAAACTGCGAGCAGTTTTTTGTCATTTCAGTTAAGACTACTTACTCTACTAGATTCTTACTAGCCCGAGGATTCCAAGTTGAACATTTGTCAAGATGTAGTCCTATGTACCTGGTCTGTTCTTCAGGAATCAGTGGGATTTTATTTACAGAAGTCGTTGGTTAAGGACAACCGACTGAATTAACGCATTTTATTACAATTGCATTTCACACAATGCAACATTTCTACCATAACCATAGTGCGCACCAAAACATACTCTACTCTAAGAGACTCGGATATGAAATAAATTATACTGATACATAAACGATGTTAATGCGAATATTAATAAAATACTTTCCTGACCTGTATCACTAAAACCAATGAAGGGTCTTGGGTTCAGTAAGTGGTAGAGACTGTACTGTCTCTAGGACAAAGGTTGTGAAGAGGGGTCCTTCTATTATTCCTACTTGATAGATACTGGATACGCCCAGGAGTATTGCCAGATCCCGTAGGGTGTATATCTGGCTGTTAACAGATTAAATAAATTATCTGCCACACCCGGATTTGAACCGGGAATCTTCAGCTCACCAACTAAGCTCTGATCCAACCTCCCAGAAATAAAAACTACAGAGGTAAACGTTACTGATTAAGGATTTTTTAATTTATTGATATTTACAACTGTAATAATATTACAACAAGTAAATTTGCTAATATGAACAAATGACATGAAAAAAAAAAACACTTGTGGAGAAAATACCCATCGGTAGCATTCCAATACAGTTCTATAGTAGAAGGTCTCGAAGCCATCATCTTTTCAGACGTCTCCTCGGAAGGTTATCAGGAATATTATGGGAAGCAAGTTGAGAGACTAGCGGATTCAAGTGTGTATGGAGCTTTTCATGGAAGGATAAGTATCTAGTTTGGGCCAAATCAGCAACATATGGGATATTAAGATCATGATGGATGAGTTTGTTTGTGGCATAATAAGGAGCATTGAGGATTTTACGAAGGATTTTGGATTGTAAGGATTGGATAGGAGATGAATTGGATGGTTTAGTAGAGCCCCAAAGCTTAACTCCGTGGGTCCAAATGGGTCTGATAACTGTCATGCAAATGAGTCTTTTGTAATTAATTTGGAGCTTATAGCGTTTTTCCAGTAAATGTTGAAGTAGGCGAAAACGTCGAGCAGTTTCTTGTCTTTTCAGTCTTGTATGAATTAAGGATTTAAAATACAACCGATTTTATTTAGAAATCGGGTACTGTACTCAACATCCAGAGTTCAAACCTAACTATCTCAGTTCTACTAATGTCGAGAATAAAATTATATTAAAAAAAAGAAAATTTTCCCCCTCGATGAACACACTGTGATAACGAAAACGTCCACCCCTTTTTACTCAAATTCAAAGATATCCTAAACATGAGAAAACCAATTCGTATGAGTTTAAATTTAAAAAAATGCCATATAAACCTATTTCGTTAAATTTAAATAGATTTGCTGTAGACCATTATGACTAAAAACAATTTTTTATTGCCTCCTCAAAAGTTAAAAAGTTTAAAAGTGTTCCAATGACATTATGATTTCTGATTTTTCAATAAATAGGATTATCCTGGAGTTTACATATGACATCCATACAAAATATATTTATACAAAAACAGATGTTTTTACTCCTAATTTTGGATTTTATAAATTTTGGTAATACTATAAAAAATTAAACTTTAAATAATATTTTTCTTCACAGTCATTTACTAACTTTAAAAATAAAAATAATAATAATAGTATTATTAGAAGCCTATATAGGGTTTCTAAAAACCGGTTTAACGAATTAACTTAATTACATTTAAACTTATTTATAGTTATTTAAAATCTGAAATCAATACATATTATAATACAAAGTCCTCGGCCTTTGTTCGCGGAAAACTCAATATATAATTTCTATATAATAAAGTACATTATCTGAGATGGGAAGAAAAATAATCAAGACTCCCAAAGAAGCCTAGCTAATGATATTCACGTGGTCCTTAGTGGCCGGTACGTGATAAAAAAAATACATTACACAGACAAATTATGTCGGCATTACCTGAGCAAAGCTGGGGTGGGTCGCTGGTACATATATTTTGGATATATAAATTCACTTTGCCAATTTGGTACTCTGGTTCAGCAGACCATTTCTGAGTTGAAAAAAACGTTTACTGATTTGGAATATTTTCTTAGAAATTAAAAAATTAAAAAAATTATCGGTAATGCACTTAAGAAACACACAATAATTACAATAATGTTTTAATGCCTGCATAATTTTTGGCCTAAGTAGCCTTTATTTAAGTTTTTTTCAAATGCCCTATTTAAATATGCCTCTAATCATCTCGATAATATCTACTGTAAACAATATCTATTTTAATTATTTAAATTGGAAACCCGGGATTTCTTGGAAAATCTGTTGTTACGAGTAACGAATTGTGTGGTTTTAATAATTTTAATATTAGTGATAAATCAGTAATAAATAATGTAAATGGACTTAATACTAGTTTTATTCGATTTTATAATGTATAATTACAAGCGTCGTGTAATTTGCACGTTAAATGTATTGTAAGTATATACATTCCTCAAGGTAGTATCCTGGGTCCCATCCTATCCAAGACTCATTTACATGACAGTTATTGGACCTATTTGGACATACGGAGTTGAGCTTTGGGGCTCTACTAAACCATCCAATTCATACCATCATGATCTTAATATCCCATATGTTGCTGCTTTGGTCCAAACTAGATACCTATCCTTCCATGAAAAGCTCCATACACAGTTGAATCCGCTAGTCTCTCAACTTGCTTCCCATACTATTCCTGATAACCCTCCGAGGCGTCTGAAAAGAAGATGGCCTCGAGACCTTCTACTATAGAACTTTATTGGAGTGCTATCAATGGTGTTTCTCCACAAATGTTTTTTTTTTCATGTCTTTTGTTCATATAGCAGATTTACTTGATGTAATATAATTGCAGTTTAAATATCAATAAACTATTCTATTCTATAAATATATACAGTTTTGCTCAAACTAACAGGAAAATGTTATTAACAAAAAGAAAAATAAAGAGACTATTTGTGAAAACGAGAGAAAAAAAATTAAATTGTTCAGCAAATTAAAATTTCCTGTATTTCAGAAATGTGGAAGGAAGTATCCAATTAAATTTCATTTAACATTTCCGGCGATCTTACTGCGATTAATCTAAACTGCACAAAAATTAATAGGGATAGCACTAATTTTGTGTATTTACTTTGCCTAGCATTTTAATATTATTTTTATTGTAATAAGAATTAATATTTTTTAGAAATTATACTACATTAAATATTAACGTAGTTATTAAATATATATAATAATATAAATACTAGATAAAGTATATACTTACAAATTAGCCATATCCATATTCATTTTTGCGCAGTATAGTAAGAGTATATGAAAATACGATTAATTAAAAATATTTACGATCATATGACCACAATAAATGATAATTAAAAATTAATACAAATGAGGAAAAAATGAATTTTAATTTGCATAGACCACAAATGGATAAATGCTCTATCTATTTATCAAGTAGCAGAATTCCTTAGTTATGCCGTCCTTTGGAGGGGCCGTAAAATGAGGGTTCCTAGCCTATGTAGTATTCTTATAATGCACAAGCAACATCAGAAGAAAAGTGATTTGTCACATTACAAAAAAGGAATTCTTAGCCCAAGTGCAACCGCCGATGAACTTTGAGCCATAGAAGGAGTAACTTATCGAAATGCTGCCGCAATTTGGTTCAAGCATTTCTGCAATGTCGGGCAATACACTCTAACTCCTACAGCTAGACTGAGGTTGTGGAGTGTAGAGAGTTCTTGTTTGGCCAAGAAAAAGTTATCGGAACTGCAAAAAGCAAATGTTTTTCGCTCAGATATTGCACAATCGGAATATGGTTTGTTTGGATTAATGGCTCATTTTTTCCAAATTAGCTATTGGAAAAGCTACAATTATTATAGAGATTGGATCTATGATAATTAGGAGGACATTAAAATTCGATGTAAAGAGCTGGTTGTCTCTAAATCGAAGGATTGGTAACTGCAGCAAATCCTATCGTTAGCAGAAAGATGGGTGAAAACAGTTGAAACAATTGGTTTTGAAGAGTAGCTTCAATAATATTTAAAACATTTAATCTGAAATAAATCTATACTTATGCACCAGGGTTTTTGTATCAACCTAAAAACTACAGTAAAACCAAAAAAAAGTTTATTTCCAATAGAAACTTGGATTTGAAATAAATGATGTTGAGGCATAAATAATGTGTGAGAAATATATACAAATACTTGAAAACCGGGGAAATGAAACGATGGATGAGGATTCACAATATTCATGATTAAATTTTTATAAAGTACTATAACAATGTTAATTTAATTATTTGCTAATTTCAGTAATGGGATAAAGATTCTCCCATATCTGTATCCATTGGAAATAAAAAAGGCGAAGAATCATACCTTAATATTTGCAAGCAGTGGGGAAAATAAAAATGATTAAGTAAAAATTAAAGAGGAAGAGAGTATTATGGAGGCAGTAGAGGTGTGACAATTACAAATGAAAATATATTTAGAACGAAACATAAATGTCTTTAAAGTTCTACTCTAATTATATTTGTAGTATAGTATTTTAATTTCGTATCATGTCAGAAATATGATAGATTGTTTGATTATAAATGGATAGCTTTAAAAGATAATAGTGTAATTACATTATATAAATACTAAACGCCTCACCTTCTAAAAAACACACTTCGCCTAACCGCCCTGGGATCCATCTAGGATGCAACTGTGATGAGTTGATTGCCACTAATAGTAGGGATAGCAAGGTGGCGTTTCAGGGGGGACAGGCATGGGAGAAAATTTATTCCATTATTGCAATTAACAAATAGAATAAAAACAAACAATTCCATAGTAATTAATTGGGAGTGGGGTAGCTGATGGATTAAAATGTTGAGTTGGTGTGCCGAAGGTCAGTTAAATTATACGATCCGTTCACAGCCAAGGATGGACACTATGGAGTCTGGAGAACCTCTTAATAGCCTCTGAATAGAGGTTATCCTTAATTACTCTCTGTTTTAGTGTGATCTCAGACAAATCTCTCGCAAAACCGTTGTAAAAGAAACAGTACATACTCCAAGTGCAGAACCCCAGAACCCATTCGTTATAGTTGTACAGGATAGGATAGTATTCTATGCAAAATGCATTATCGTGAAGATTCACTCATTGTCTTATTTTGAAGATTTTTCAAATTATTAATTTCCATTATTTCTAACACATCACATCATTATTTCAAATCCGATTTTCTGCGGAAATAGACATTTTGAGGGTCCCTGAAGTAAAAATAACCATGTATTTTAAAGTGAAGTGTGTTTTTGAGTGCGACGTCAATGGTGCTTTCATGTATTTACCTACCTTATATACAAATATATAATACAAATCTATATTACCAAATGATGACCAGGATGTCACATTGGCTATTTTTCTTTTAATTTACTAAGTTTAAATTTTGGTTATTATTATTTGGTGATTATTAGCTAATATTACATTGATGTTTAAAATGATTGTCAAATATTTTTTTATATATAAGGGTTTTTAAATGAAGTAAAAAAAAAATCCTCGAAATTGATAATAGGAAAAGCAATATCTAATAAACTCATTATTTCTTTAATCCAATCTACCTTCCGTCCATTGCTGGATTAAATTTGAAGAAAAATTTTTGCATTTTATGCTACATGAAAACTTCCCCAGTTAAATTGTAATGCTACAATGCTCAAAAAGATCAATTTAATCATTAGTTAAATACATTTTCTTGACATTAAACATAATTATATTGTTTCAAATTTAACCATGCTTTTTTTTCCTCGATACCATTCACAACACCAGTCAGGAAGAAAAATTATTTCTACAAATAATAGTTTTGGATGTATATATATTCATTATTCTTATGATGGTGATAATTTTTTAATTTTGAAGAGAAAAGATTTGTCCAGGCCGGGTCCGAACCCCGGGCGCCCGTGTCTCTAGCGCGGTGCTCTAACCAACTGAGCGCTTATGAAACCTTTACAAATACGCATAAAATTATATGCTTAGTAAGATGCTGATTGTGCAGATAGTATTTAATTAACCTCAATGTGGTTAGAATTTACTCAACAGAACTAAAACCAACAGCTCTCGCAAAATGGTCTATTTTTTCTTATTTTTGTATATCATTATATAGTTTTTCAACTTAATTAATAAATTTACTTATTTATTGTTATTGACAAGTACTGAGGCCATGACAACTCTTATCTAACATTACAGAGGTTTTCACATTACGAAAGGTTTCGTTATTAAGAGATAGCTTAATGGATATATAAAAATATTTATCTAGCTTCATTCCCAAAATAGCTTGGTGCATTTCCACTTTGAAAATTTGCAGCAAAACATTTCTAATAGAAAAGAAGTGTTTCAGGTAATCTGTTGTGAAAATGTCAAAGGTTTTCCCCTGAATGGGGAGGCAGTTCTGACAGTGGAGTCCTCATTGTAGCGATTGCGACTCTCCTTTCAGGCCATTTTAATTACACTAATGCACCTTTCGTCGGAACCAGGTGTACCTTTGTAGGCGCTTTCTTATTACCAGCGAGCGACTTGTCATTAAAGCTGTTTAGAATTGCTATTTCAAATCTATGATAAACTACTTTCAAAATCATAGATTAACTAGTCGATTAGTTTAATGCAATTTATTTATCCTTTATTTGTTACACCTTTTTTGGAAAAAAAAAACCTGTACCCAAACGACCAATGAAGATTCTCGGGTTCAGTAAATGATAGAGACTAATGCTTCTAGGACAACTGTTGAGCAGTACCAAATTTAGGGTAACCAGTGTATAGAGCCTCGAGTAGATTCCAATGGGTCCACACGTAGCTGTTAGCAGATTAATTAGTTTATCCGTCACTGCCGGATTTGTTTTGAAACCTTGGCATATCAACTCAGCTCCCTACACACTAGCCTACCCCGACCCCTACTTTTAGAATGACCTATTTAAATATGCTCACTCCAGCAATAATGATTTGATAAGCTAAAATTTAACTAATATCGAGTCGTTACGGATGAAATGTCAGTTTCATTTATTTAACGTTTTCTTTTCATATGGGATTAGTTTATTTGTACACAAACAATTATGTTATGTATACCGTTTGAAAGATCATTTAATCTTTTTTCATAACCAGTCTTACTTTTCCTTTTGAAAGTGAAGCGACGTTTTAAAAATAAATAAGAATAAAATTACGTCTTCCTCGGAAATTCGTATAGTTTTTCTCTACGAATTTAAACTTGGCTCACATAGCGTCACGGAGGTGTTCCGAAACATTAATATTGTTTACGGTGAAGATACAGTGAGCGAAAGAAAAATCTTCCGTTGGTTTGAAAAATTAGATTATGACCTTACTAACAAAGAACGTGGTAGGCCGAAGATAAGTTGGACAACGAAAAGTTGAAAGAGCTGGTCGAAGGCCCTTCACAAACGATTCGTGAATTAGGTTCACAACTTGGAGGAAGTACCATGACTATTTCCAGGCACCTTAATGGGCTTGGTAAGAAAAAAAAGCTGGAAATATGAGTACCACGTGAATTAACCGAGGCCCGATTGGATATGCTCTTCACTTCTATTGAGAATCCTTTTTTGGATCGTTTGGTCACCAGCAATGAAAAGTGGGTGTTATATGATAACCGCAGGAGATCTGGACAATGGTTTGATAAAAATGACAAACCTAAATATATGCCTAAACAAAACCTTCATCCAAAAAATGTAATGATTACTGTTTGGTGGATGGATGGCTTAATCCACTATTATTTTTTTCCAGCTGGTGAAACCATCACTGCTAACAGTTACTGCGAAGAACTGGAAAGATTTCACAAAAACTTGGGTAAGAAACTTCCTTCTCTGGTTAACCGAAAAGGTTCTATTATGCTGCACTACAAAGCACACCCACACACTTCAAGGTTGACCGTGGAAAAGCTCCAAGAGCTGAATATAGAGGTCCTTCCTCACCCACCATATTCCCCGAACCCTTCTCCAACTGATTTTTACTTATTCCGTTGTTTGGGTAATTTTTTAAGAAATAAATAATTTTACAATAAACGTATCCTTCCAAGACTTCGCTTTTTCCTTGACACCTAATTTCTACAGAGCAGGGATAGATATGCTTTTTTCACGTTGGGAGAAGTGTATTGAAAGTGAAGGATCCTATTTTGATCAGTAAAAGTATTGTTTAATATTTTTTTTGCTAATAGTTTAAATTTAAACTTCACTGACATTTCATATGTTACAACTCCAGCATAAGAGGCGAAAGCTACAAATTCATTATGAATGAATTTGTTTACATTGGAATATTACTTCTGCTGATTTTCTACGTAAAAGGAAATTTTTGTTCCTTCTAATGTATTATATATTCATATATATATATATATATATATATATATATATATATATATATATATATTTATATGTATTATTTACCATATCATGCATTATATATTGTATTCAGAAAGAGGCATTTCGTTTAGCATATTTCTTGAATAAATAGCATGAATTTTGTCACGGTCCAAACTTCATGCGTTTCATTACATATTTGAATTCTTAATATCACATATTTTATGAATATTATGTTATTGCTATTATTTAAATATTGTTCATTATATTTTCTTATTCATTTATATTAATCCCTATCAAGTAATAGACCATTCATTACATGAGGTATTGCTGAAGAAAGTTTTGAACTAAAATAAAATCGATAACATAACAATAATTGTGTTGATAGTCATATTTATCAATCAATAACACTGTCTTAGTTTATTTGTTTATTTAAGATTTATTTTAGGTCTTGTCAATCGTGATTTTGTTTCCATAGTGACTAAAATGATTTATTCATCGCGGATTAGAGTACTACATCATATTTGGGGCGATCTGTGGTCTAGTGGTTAGCGTAACAAGATCGTGGGTTCGTAGCCCAGCGGTGGTCTTAGGATTTTTTAAAGGGAGTATGAAATCCTTAGCTATGCCGTCCTTCCGAGGGGACGTTAAACGGGGGTCCCCAGCCTGTACGATTTCAGGTACTCGTTAAAAATCTCTTACCATGAACCTGGATAGGCAAAATTTAGAGCTTCCACTGTACCATCATCTGATTAGCCATAGCAGCATAAAGTGACGTTAAATGAAAAAAAAAACTACATTATATCTTTAAATATTTTTATTCTTTTTATTTTGAAGAGAAAAGATTTGTCCAGGACCGGGATACGAACCCGGGATTCGTCTTCATTTCCGTTCCACTTTTCTCTTAAATATATAAATATTTAAAAATTATAGTAATTATGAACAAATCTTTTCTCTTCAAAATGAAAATATTTTGAAATCCTAATAAAATTAAATACATTATGTTTTGTTTTATATATGGTAATTTTACTTCATCCTTAATGGATTTCATAACATTCCATGTGTGTAATTAAGTTATGAACTGAACTAATGATAAACTGTTTTTCATTTACATTGTTAAATTTAAATTCCATAAGTAGATGTGTAACCCCTTCCCTAATATTTTTAGGACCAAAGGGGCTCAGAAATAAGAAGAACAATTTTTTTTATAGTGATTACAATTTTTTTTTCTGAACATAGCTGAGTTCTATTTTATATTTTGTTTTATTTCTAATATTGTTTATTTTATTTCGCATATAAAATATATGAATTTTAATTTACTTATATTGCTTTGATTTCACAATAAATAATATGTAAATCAACACGATTATATGGCTAAATACCAACACTTCAATAACTGGTAATACCAACCTGATATTTAGATATTGCAAAAGTAATTCTGCCTTATTACTGCACTACAATGTGTATATAACATGATGCTAATACTGTGATATTAAACGCGTATATATGGAACTTAATAATACAACCAAATGACGAAAAATATTAAATATTTCCGCTATAAGGCAATTTAATATATAAAAAGAATCCGTTGGAGTAAGGCTGCAGTTGGCTCTGGTACCCGAAGGTACCGCATTGCGGCTTGGGTATTCCCTCCCTTTACAGGCGCTAACATTATAACCTTCTCACCTCTCTTTCCTTTTTGAGTATTAGTTTATTTTAATTATTATTATTACTAATAATGATAAAACTGTGGAACGATCTTAAACCTTTCGACAAACAATTATTACGTTAACTTTTAACGTATAATGCCTGATTGTAAGTAAAAATATACATAGTAAAAATAGACTTTAGGCTTGGTATCAGTTCAGTAAAGACATATCATCTCCCGGCACAAGAAACAGTACAGTCTCTACCCTGTACTGAACACCAGAACCTTCATGGGTTGTAGTGGTACATGTTTTTTTTTTCTTGTCAGTTCCGTAGATTGCCACTTCGGGTTAAGTTACAACAAATTTTAACTTTCCACGTTTTTCCTTTTTAATATTCTCCAAATATAAAAATAATCGTGAGATTAAGTATGGAAAAGAGAATGTATTATGAGAAATGTGTAAATTTTGGTAATAATTTCATCGAGGAATAATAATAATAATTATGATAATTTCAACCAACATTTCGAAGTATAGGTGAAATATGCTTATGTTTATACGGGAAATGTTTTATCAAGAAATGAACAATTCACCTACACTACACAACCTATAATCACCTATATTTCGAAATGTTAGATAAAACGTTTATTTCAACGTTCAAACTTCAAAGAGAAAATATTTGTCCAGGCTGGGATTCGTACCCGGGTCGCCCACATCTCTAGTGCGGTGCTCTAACCAACTGGGCTAACCTGGCTCGTAACATTGACAGACAAACCCATTCTCTTCACCGAACCTATATCCCCGTGTTTTCCCAATTTTTGCGATGAATACAAAGGGAAGATGTATATAAAGGGAAGATGTATACATTGCGATGTATACATTAATCATTACATTGATTAGGATCTCGTTGACTTATTGTCAATTTTATATTATAAATTATTTTATATTTTATAATATAAAATATAATATTATAAAATATTATAATATAAAATATAAATTTTATAATATAATTTTGTGTTTTATAAATTCTATTACGAGCCAGGTTGGCGCTAGAAACGCAGGCGTCCCGGATTCGAATCCCAGTCTGGACAAATCTTTTCTCTTCAAAATAAAAATATTTAAAAATTATCACCATCATAAGAATAGTAAAATATAAATTAAATTATTTGTGTTTTAAACATAAATTATTTATGTTTGAAAAAATTATTATTGATGAATAATTTGGTATAAGTTATATCAAATTTAATTCTGAACTAAAATTTTGAGAACCATCGATATCGAGAAAACACTGTCTTGGATTAAATACTTTATGAAAATAAAATGCTGACCGTAGATATTGTAGGGAACAAAGAACCATGGATTTAAAAGTTCATATAGTACACCAATAAAAATTTTATTTTATTAAGTATTATTTTATCATTTTATTATGTTTTATCATTTACACAGTCTTATTTATGTTTGTGACGAACAAATATAATATTTGTTTATAGATTTCTATTTCATTTTCAAATCTTATATGTAAAATGTATTAGCTATTGAAGGCCATCAATATTGATACATTATATACATTACATAATATCAATGTACTACTGATCACATAAAATATTTTTTCTTAAAATTTATATTTATAAAAATTTGTATCTATTATATTATATTTTTACTTAAAATTTATATTTATTAACATTAATAAAATCATATTTTTTTTTTTCATAAATCTTCAATATTTAGATAATAAATATAGTTTCTATTTATAGCACCAATATATCTTTTTTTTATATTTTAATTTTTTTAATGGCTTTATAAACATTATATATATATATATATATATATATATATATATATATAATTCTAGTCTAATTAATGGAAGAAATAAATTAAATTATTTAAAAACTACGCTAGTTTTCTTTTCAAAGCATAATTTAATTTAATTTTATTAATAAATATTTAATTTTTTTAAATTAAACAATTGTAAGTTAGTAGACTTTTTTATTACTACATTTTAAATATAAATCTAACTAAATAAAATATAAATATAGAAAATATAAATTATTTTATTAGAATTTAATTACTTTATACTACAAGAAGAGGGTTCAATGAACCAGCAATGTATTAGTAATTTTTATTTATTATAAAAATCTATAACTTATTTCCTCGTTTAACTAAGTTTTATTCGTTCTTTAAAAGGACGTGCGTGCCTATTAAGCTATTGGCAACTATGACGCACAAGTTATTGATTTGTTAAAAATTCAGCTAAAATCAGTAACTAAAAAGGAAAAACAAACCTATTATCGGTGAAATACATCGAATTAATAGGTGAAGGCAATAACCGAGAGATAAAAAAAAATTAATGTATATATTTTCTAATAAAGTTAATGAAAACGTTTAAATTTAAATTATTCTAAAATAATGTATATATTAAATTTACTTATATATTCTTTAAAGTCTCTATTTGAAATGTAAAAACGGATATAGTTTCTGCTTATGATACAACCTTAGTTTTTTGATAATTTAGATGCTAAAAATTTAAATGAATTTTCAATATTGAGTATTTCCAAAATTTAATTCTACAGTAATTGAAAAATGTTGAATGAACTAATGCGAACAATCTATCAAATTTTACACCTATTAATTTAGTACGTACAGGTCTTAGGAAAAAAATAACCAGCCAGACATTGACCATTTATTTGATAACATATAAATTATGTTTAAAATTATTTATTATAGAAAAATTATACAAATTATTTATTTTTGATAAATTTATTAAACTTGTATTTCATATATAATATAAATACTTTATAAATTGCGGGAAACCTAAAAAACTTAATAGAAAGTTGAAGTTTTTCTTTTTTATTTCATTTGATTGTTTGTAAGTTACCAACTATCAAATTAAATCAATAATAATAATAATATTAAGGTAACAAATAAGAATAAATTGATCTTAATAAAGCAGAAATAATGAATATTTCGGTAAGGTCTAGACTTCAAGTGAAATGGATCCATTAGAGTTCAGAGCAGATATTGACAGGGATAATTTAAATTTTATCTGAAGTAGTAATCATTTTAGTAATTCCTATTCATGTGAAGACTAACGTGGTTGGATGACGCTTATGTAGTACCTACATTGTTGTATTTATTTATAAGATATTTTTATAAGAATATGTGAGTACTTTAAATAAGAATAGAGTAATTTTACAATATTCTGACACATCGATGACATGTTTCGATCTAATTTACATATCAGATAAACGGAGACAAACAAGTTTTTTATTTCTTTTTTTAAAGAAAAACATCTACTTAAAGTACCCAGAAAAAAAATTATCGGTAATGGATAGAGCGTGCCTAACCCTATTATAGATTTAAAGAAAGGCTTCAGTAATCGATAACATCCTCTCTAGTGGACGCCAAAACACACTGCACTAAAATAGAATGTAATATAAGCGAATATGATTAATTATTTTAAAATTAACATTTGAACTCTTAGATTTGAAAGTGCTAATAAGATAATAAGTCCATTTTTTTATTTATAGAGATATTTAAAGGTTTGCATTTGAATTAATTTAAAAATAGGGCAAACACTTTAAAAAACAAAATAGCAAAAAATAGGCGTTTTTAAAAAAATGCACCTTTTAAATTTTATTATGAAAAAATAATTGATTTTTTAAAAATCCAGATGGATTTATAGCAAAAAAAAATAACAGCTTTAAATATTTCTTGTTTAAAACTTATTTTAATTATAGATAAGTATTAATTATAGTTTTGATTTAAGTAAATGACGTAATTGAAACAATAAGTTATATTTTAGAGCTGAATACACTGATTATTTTATTTCACTATTACTGTAGTATTTGTTTTTTATGTTACTTTAAATATTTAAATTTAAATGTCACGAATGAATAAAAATTGGTGATCTAAGGTCAAAACTAATCACTGGTATATTAAGAGACAAGGATCTAAAGCGGAAAACTCCAAAATTTCAAAACTGACTTTATCACTATTTTGTTAGTTTAGTAAGCAATTTCTCATGGGTTGATTCAGAATTTGAACTCTCAGAACTAAAAAATTGCTTGAATAGCGAAAAATGTGAAGAAGTCAATCTTTGAAATTTCGAAGTCAACCGTTTTTATCCTGAACGCGACTTATAATAATCGTAGATCCGCTTTTAAATTATTTCCTACATTTTAACCTGAATTTAGAACTGTTAACACTGAATGTAAGGTTTACAAAAATTATCACCTTTTCAAAATTTTTATAAAGAAAAATTTAAAATGACATTTTTCTAAATAATCAATATTTTTGCTTTTATAAGGATATGCCAATAATTAGTATGATCTTTGATTTTACGACTTTTTCATATCATTATTCAAATAATAAGATCCAGATATTCTCAAAATGACTATGTTAATCGAGCCAAAAACAACAACAAAAGCAACCACCAAACGAAGAAGTCTGTATCTAAAAATGTGAGACTTTTCTGCACTGCTATTTTTGACTGCAGTAGTCTAAGCTTAGATACTATTTTATATTTTAGTTTTTTTAATCTTGCAGCACAACTTTGAAACACTACTCGTTTGTTTGCTCCATTAAAACAAAGGCAGGCTGCCAAATCTCCAGTGAGAACTTCTGATTTATGGTTCAATAAGAGAAAACTCTCAGTTTTCTTATCCAAATAAACTAAAATAAGCTTAAAATCTTTTAGAATTGTTTTCAATGGAGCTTTCAGTGTCTCTTCTCATATGACGATTTTTATATCTATAGCTTTCTTCCATCTCTGGCTATATATCACATGACAAATTATAAAAAGTGGTTAAATCCTCTGTAAGCTATCCTGCCTCTAATAATACCTTGACAATTAATACTCGCAAGAGTAGCAGAGAAAGTCAGGATTGTATCTTGAGAAGTAACGGGAAGTAAATCACATACTAAATAAATCCAAGACCAAATAATATAACGGAAACTCCTACTTTCAAATCATTCTCTTAAAAAAATTTGAATTACTATGATAGTACAATATTTTTTTCCATATCATGGGGCCATTTGTATTATAATTGCAGTTATTTACTTGGATTTTATTTAATTTTGATTTAAGCTTAATGGAACAATTTAAGGTGTTCAGGCTTAATGGCGATTTCTTTATGGCATTTGTAAGCGATTAAGTTGATGTTTAAAACGTTCTTACGGATGTATAAGTGTCACCATTCGAGTTTTTTGTATTTACATTAAAATACTTTACGTTCTGAAAATTAGAACTAAGTTTTGATGAAGTATTGGTTAGAAGCTATTTTAAACTGGTAGGGCTAAATCAAAAAGAGTGAATGGGATGTGAAAAATCGCCTTCTAATCTAATGCTTTTCCTGAAAACTATTTAAGATATTTCGGTTTATGACAAGAATATGAAATAGACTCATTTTTAGGTGGGAATCCAGATAATCTCATACATAAGTTAAATCAAATGAAGTTATTAAACTCAGCTATGAGTTAACCATTAATAAAAACAGGTTTGAACCATTACTAAAGTTATCCATTACTAAAAATAGGTTTGAACCATTACCTACTAAAGCTATCCATTACTAAAAACAGGTTTGAACCATTATTTTTATTTTAGTAAAATATTTTTTATTGGATAGCAATGAGTATAATATATCACATTAAGGACAATAAGAGATCTATGAACATATTAAAAAAATAATATATAGACATCCTAACTATAAGGATATGAACCAATGTTAAGGATTGTAATCCATAAATTTGGAAGACTAATCCTGAATTAAACAAATTATTTCTCTTGGAACAATACAAATTCGTAGCGTATAAAAATCGTTATGCACGTCCATAGCCAACATTCGAAGCAACAAATACTTGATAATTTAATATGCCGGCAAGGCAAATTATTGAAAGCGAAAAACACCACTTTTGAGGAGAGTGAAAAAACTGTTTCAAGACTGTTTAACTAGATGAATGTATATAAATTGCTTATTTAGTATTAATCCTAAAACAATTATATTAGATTGAAATCGAAAAATTAGTTTGTTTTTTAGATTCGATAATTTGCTTTTGTATTCATTCAAATGTGAAATTAAAATTCTTATATTTAAAAAAAACTGTATCTATCGTAAGAGCATACGAAGTTACAAGTAAAGTAATTTTACCACTTATAACCTACGCAGTATAACCTAGAAAGGTTGAGCGATATGACGCTCCTGTTGACCGCCATCGGGGACAGACAAACAATGGAACAAGATGGAGAAGATTATGACTTTGCAGACCATAACGGTCAATGTTGGCCCAGCATTCATTTCACTGTTTAACGATTCTTCATCAAAGCTCCTATTAATCGTTACTGGTAATTATCGTTAGTTATTCTATGCGGAAGAAGATAGTAAAACATTAAAATAGAGCCAAAAACTCAAAAAGAAACACTATTATTTATAATAATGCAATTGGGAAAAACCACAATGCAAAGCCTTATGTTTCAAAAAATACACCTACTTACCAGTCGACGTTTCGCCTATTCAGGCATTATCAAGACACCAAAATCAAAAAGGGATTATGTGATTTTGGGCTGTTGATCGTTGGGATGTATTGTACTTTTTTCTTCGAGATGCGATTCACATAACCCCTTTTTGATTTTGGTGTCTTGATAATGCCTGAATAGGCGAAACGTCGACTGGTAAGTAGGTGTATTTTTTGAAACATAAGGCTTTGCATTGTGGTTTTTCCCAATTGCATTATTATAGTAAAACATTTATTGCAACTATATTTAGTATTTATGAAAGGAAAAATAGAGTAATACTACTATAATATTACTGTTCTACTATAATAGTCTGCTGAATCTCACCCCCCCCCTATTTAAAATCTACATTGGAACGGCTTTAATGGAATGGGATAAAAATGTAAGGAGTAAGAATAGATAGCCATATCCATAATCTACTGTTCTTCATCACCATCACCAGGTAATGGTGGCTCATGACCATAAGGATCCAGAATACATAATACGAAAACTGTCGGAGACGTAGTATGGTTAGGGTTTAAAAATAAACTTCAGCAAAACTGAATACACGACCATTTAAGGCCAGGAGGATCTCGTAGTAGAAGGAAATATTTTAAAAAGAGTGGATACTTTTTAATATTGGGACTCTATAATGAAAAGAAATGTCTAAAAAAAGTATAAAAAAAAGGATAAACATATCCCGCAAAGCAATCGGTATGCTCAACTCAGTACTTTGGAGTCATAATGTGACGGGAGGTACCAAGAAACTCATATAAAAGTTCATAATTGAAAGCAGATTGCCATATGGAGCAGACATGGACGTCAAGCGCTGTTTTATGAAAAAAGCTACTTGCCTAGTGAAGCTTAAACCGTAATATAATTATTGTTTTATTCAAGGTGTTTCGGAATTGTACGGCACTATTTTAGGTTCTTTAACACAAAATAAACAAAAAAGTTCATATTAACATATGTCTCAAACTCATTAATTAAACAGATTTCAAAGGTTAAAGATTTATTATTTATTATTACTATTAATGTATTATTATTACAGCATTTAGAGTAACTGTTCAAAAGGGCCTACGTTTTGTTGAATGCTACCATCAGCACGACGAATCCATGCTTCTCTGGCTATTCGTACAGCATCAGGATGGTGATTGATAGTTACTGCGGCTTCCACGATCCGATTTCTTAGCTCTACAAAGAGCCAGAGAAGCATGGATTCGTCGTGCTGAATATTGCATTCAACAAAATGGAGGCCCCTTTGAACAGTTACTCTAAACGTTGTATTAATAATACATAAATAGTAATAATAAATAATAAATCTTTAACCTTTGATATCTGCTTAATAAATGAGTTTGAGATATATGTTATTATGAACTTTTTTGTTAATTTTGTGTTAGAGAACACATACCTAAAATATTGCCATGCACTTCCGAAACACCCTGTATATAGGTAAGATACTAACAACACAATTGTAGGAAAAATAGTAAATATTTCTTGGTTTATTTAGGATCACACTATACAAAATAAAAAAAGTTTCACAAGTCAAGACATAACCAAATTCATGTTGTTCTTTATCTTTCCAACGCTCCATTATCTCTATGGAATGATGGAGAGATTTATTTATTAATCCTATGAGAGGATTAGAAAGACAAAAACATAGATACCTCAAAAACCATTAATCAGTTACCAAAACAGTCAACGTTGTGCCCTTTCGTATCTGCAGAACTTTCTGGGACACAGCCATCTACTATAACATGGGCATTCTTAATTGGGGAAAAAACCTTACGGTTAAGCATGATTTAGGCTAAATCACCTCTCCTGCGCAACTGCTGTCTTGGAAACAGTACAGTCTCTATCAAACACTGAACCCAAAACCCTTCATGGGTTTTAAATGTAATTTTTATTTTTTAGAAGAAGCCATTGAAAAATGGTCATTAATGTTTCATATAATATATATATATATATATATATATATATATATGTATATATATATATACCATTATGATAACATATAAGAAGATTTTATGTTTGATAAATTGTAACGCAATCGTTTGAATAATTTTCGGGAAACAGGTAAAAATGTTAAAAACCAATGACACCTTTGGTTACTAGAGTTTCTTGAGCACGTTGCCCTAAAATTTTTAGAATGTACGACTTGTATGAGGTATATCGAAGCATTGGAGAATATTGTATTTATTTGAAATCATTGGTTCGAACTGTTTCACAATGGCATGACTTGAAGCATAAGTCAATATACGTAAAAAGACAAGCGTATCACATGAACTTATGTCGTAAAATAATCAGAACAGATGATCATTATTTAAAAAGTTGAAATTCGTAGGTGTCTAAGGGGCCACTAGTTTATTTAGAATGAAGTTTTTGGGATATACCAATGAATCCTAACGGATTGTCTAAAACTAAACGTTTTATTTCATAGAGCTACTGAAAAATTACTCCGAAAGATCATTAGTCACTTTTACAACAGTTCTTCACATGCCAAACATGCGGTACCAATGCGTTTTCACACGTGTTGGACATTGTGATCTTCCATTATTCAAAATACATCAATACGAGATCTGATGCTTCAGGTCTTCATCTGAATTATTAATTGTCTCTACCTGTCGTTCTAGATAATTCATTACATTTTGTAATACAATCGATAATCACGATTCTCCTTATAGCTAATAGCTTTAGCATATAAAAAAAGGTTATTCCTATGCTCCAGGTATCTATATGTTGTTATTATTATTATATTTTTTTATATTATTATTATATTTTTTATATTATTATTATATTTTTTTATTATATATATATATATTTTTTTTTTACTTTATTTATGTATATATTTTTTCGCTTGTATATATTTATTTATACATTTATTTTGTTTATATCATTGATTTTTTATGGAATGATTGTAAGTTACATAGCACCATTACTTATTGCCCACAAGTGGCAGATTGTAATGCTTCAATAAAGTGTTTTTCTTCTCTCTCTATATATATGATGTAGTGATATAAAAATTTTGGGCATGGGCTCCAGTGATGAATGCCTTACCAAAGAATATCCGAATAACAATGATATTTGATTTTTAATTACTCAAATTCACTAGTTACTGGCCTAGCTAGTTTTATCCTCATTTCCTAATAATATTCCGACGCTTCTCGTAACCTTGACCATGAAATTACAAAATACTCATATAATAATAATAATAATAATAATAAATTCTTTATTTATTCTGGGACAAGTCCCTTTAGAATAACATAACTGTACATTATTGTGGTCTTTAGAGCCTTAGAGTACAAAGAAAAAAAAAACAAGCAGAAAAGTCAATCTATAAAGCTGATTAAATAATAATAAATAAAAAAATAGCTTCTTATGATAATGAAATATATATGATTAATATACGACCTATTTTGACTAAAGTTTCGAAGCCCTACTAAGGTATCGAATTCCTCTCGTATCCAACCCACATAGCCAAAATCCTTCATACATTTCTTAATGCTTCTTACTTAGTTATGGATAAAGTCTTCTGTAATGACCTTAAGGTCCCAGTTGTTGCTGATTTGGCACAAACCCAGAATTAATCGTTTAATGAAAAACATTATTCACACTTAAAACCTCTAGTTTCAAAACGATGAATGCCTACAAGCAACCTCTTCCTTTCCCGATAATCCTCCGGGGCGATTGAAAAGATGATGGCCTCCTTTTAAGATGGATGCCTTATTTGAGTACTATCACTGGGTATTTTCTCTACTTGCCTTTATGCAGGCTGTTATGTATCATCCATTAGATGTGCTTATTACATTGTTATAATACAGTTGTAAATTTCAATAAATATATTTTTAAAAACATTGGCAAACTGATTGAATAAAGCACTTTTGTCAATTTCTCAAACTAGTAGATAAATCTAATAAACTCTGTATGAGATTTTATTGAGCATTTTTGAAAATGGGTACCCGCGTATCAGTAAATCCATATCTAATTTCTTCCAAATCGTTATTGTTTATACGCATAGGATAGTTAAAAAGTGAAACAATTTTTTTAGGTTAGTCAAAGTCATTGTCTGTAAATTCGTTGCGTTGTATAAAGTTGCTCAGTTTTTGTGGCTCTTATAAACTACTGACAAAGCTACATTCCCCCCCCCCCCCGATTTGGTGGCTAAATCATAGAAAATTCATCATATGTTCTAAAGTATTTAATAAAAGATCAACAATGTTCTATTATATTAGAGACATTAGAACTCGTATTGGAAAAAGGTATGATTGATCAATGTTAATAGGTTTCTCTTTACTCCAGGTCCTTATTCTCCCATTTTAAATATTTGAAACAAAATCGAGGTTTTTATAAATGTCTCCAAGTTCTTTATTGTTTTTTATCTTATGTATGCCTTTTTTTATATTTGACTATGGGTGGTATATTTTTCTCAGAACTTTCCTCTCCCAAGCATTAATGAAACTCTCTTGCTGCTTCGTAAGGGCTCACGCCTGACTACAAATGTATGTTGTTAAATACTGGCATTCTCTCCTGGAGCACATATAATTATCATGCAACATCCGTATGTATGTGTATAAAAGATCAGGATGTATGGACCATTCCATTGAACCAGCATTCAAGGATATCGAAAATAATTGGCTTTGATGGATCTGAGAGGCCGAGCCCCCTCCCGGAGAAGAACACGAACGCCTTACATCAAGGGATAACGTATTTACCATAAATAGCCCTATTTATTTTCGATTTCGGCTTAGTCTCATGAATCGTCAAAGCGATTATATCGGGACAAATACAACTTCCCATTAACTTGGATTGCCCTTAAGGGTATTTATGACGGTTGATGTTCCCGAACCGGGGGGGGGGGTAGGGGATAAAAAAGAATGGCAACACTTTGATGTTATATTGATGCCGGTGATTATGAAAACATTGAACGACCTGCACGCAACACGATTCGATGACGTTCTGACCTTTAGCTCTGACCTTCCAGCGGGCCATCGTGTACCGAACGATTTATATCAATAAGAGTACATAATAAATTAAACATATTCACGCTAAATACCGCTAGCGACTAACGGTATTATGACAGTTTTTTATGTTAATACTAATAACAAGCAAATATGCTATAAAAGAAGGACTTCAAGAATAATCGAATAATAATTTAAAAGCAGCGAGGTAGGTCAAAGTAGAGCCGTGAGTTGTGCCGAAGGTCCCGGGTTCAAATCCGGCTATGGCAGATAATTTATTTAATATTTTAACAGACAAAAGGGATACTTTTAAATGCATTCCTGTTCGGATTTTGTTTTTAGGACAGGCATGAAAGCTGGCTTGATCCTGGTTACAAACATGGGTTGTTAGTAAGAGGTTAGTTTTAGATTCAGTCATTTAAAGACAATATCTCAATCTACGACACTAAAGAAAACATTAAGAGGTCTTGTTTCTAGTCTGAGATGTCTTGATTAGGCATATATTTTTTTTTAATCCTATTCTGTTCAAAACACAATCATATGAACAAGACCTCATTTCAAGTGGTAAGAAGGTCTTGGAGCTGTGTCAATGCCGAAGGATATGCTTAGCATCGTTGCAGCAAGATGTATGCAGATGTGAATGCATTACCATGTAAATATACCGAGTGGCCTAGCCCTTCACAGGCTGCCCTAGACCAGTGCTGCCCGCCCTTGGAAGGTCTTGTGACATTCGCCCTTTCATACTCATCTTACTAGTATAAGGTAAGAGCTATTGGGGGTGGTGATAACAGAGGCGCTGTAAGCCATCATGAAAATGAAACCATAAAAACACAGACAATAAGTAACGGATGTAGTTATTTATTTCACAAGTGAGGAAAGTGCCACTTTATTACACCCGAGCCGAAGGCGAGTTTGGTAATTAAACGAGGGTGTTATAAGCACTTTTCTCACGTGTTAAATATTACATTTTTCCTGCAACCATTTAAAAATTAAGAAATTTAAGGTGAAACTTTAGATTTGTTAAAACTACACTAGCGCTATCTCCTACAATTTTCTATTGCTAACCATGCAAATTATAACTAGGACGGTTTACTCATTGAAACATTTATTTATTATTATTTAGAAAATAATATTCTGATAACATAAACCTATATTATTATATCTTGACAATTACAAGAATTAGTATTGTTTAATAATTATTTATAGTTATATTTACTGTACAGTTTTTGCCATAATTAGTAAAATTTGGTTTATTACTACTGGTGTTATTATCGCTAAAATTAAATAAATATTTCTCTTCATATCTGACTTTAGATGTTTTTGGTAAAAGTTGATTGATTTATTGCCTGTTCACCCTCTTCTTTTATTAATGGAGGAGTAAATTCTATGAATTTATCACTATCTATTTCCATTTTTTATTTTGATTGTGGTCTGATCACTGTTTTAATGCTAGCTCTCAAAATTTCTGATGTGTGAAGGTTCTAATACATTTAAGGTTATATTAAATATATCTATAAAATCGCTACAAAATAAATAAAATCTATCTTGAATTAAATATAAAATAGTTCTAAAATTATGAATTTAACATTTTAGGAATATAAAATGAATAATATTATAATACCGCCATTTAACATTTAAAATAATAGAGTGCTGATTGTCAAATTCGATATAGATGGCTGTTACTTTTCCTCACTAGTGGGGGAAAGTGGGATTTTCCACACCATTTCTAGTTGAGTAATGGATAGCATTACTCAATGGTTGCAGGAAAAAGTCATTTATTTTGTTGAAGAGATCTACACTACGCGCTTAACTTCTTTTAACAATATTATTTTAACTTTTCTATCTCCAAGTTTCGAGGATATTCCCCAATATTCAGGAATAAGATAATTTCACATCATATTAATACAGCTTACCAATATAATAATTAATGTTCCTTACAATGCTTTGAATTTGTTCCCTCAAATAAACTATTTACACCTGAATATTTTAAATAATACAATATTATTTACGTTAAATAATTGTGCAAATATAACCGCAGCCACGATTAATAAGTGGTGGTGAGTGGAATGTTTTTCCAAAATGAGTTAATTATACTTGAGGGAACTGGATTCGTGTCATTCCTCTAGTCCACTATTGGCTTGATTATATTGGCTTTATTGCTTATATTATAACTGAATTTCAAACCATAGACTGCAATAATTGTACGTTTTCAATTCCCTCACTGCTATTAAATGTATAATAAAAAATAAATACATGTAAAACATTGAAAAATAATATTAATATTGAAAAGGTAAAGGTATAAAGAGACCTTACATAAATGTTAAAACCGTGGAAAAATTCCAACGAAAAGCCCTTAAGTCTCTAAACTAAAACAGAAATCTAACCAACAGAAACTAAACTAAACCAAACTTCAAAAAGCACAACAGGTGAGTGTATATTGAATTTTCAATTTCTGGAGTATTTATCAGCTGTTTTTATCTAACCTTATCAAGCTGGGGTCGAGTAACCTTCCTTATGATTCATTAGTTGCATTTGAGCCTTGGAGGTGGTGGGATGTTTCTTGGGTGTATTATCCAAGTTTTGTTTTGCTGTTATTCTTTTTCTACCCTGAGGATGCCTGAATAGGCGAGATATTGGGCAGATAATTTCAATTTCTGTTTTAGTTTGGAGACTTAAGGGCTTTTTGTTGGAATTTTTCCACGGTTTTAACAATACTGAAAAAGAAATTATAGTATTGGGAGGTCGTTAGGTAGAACTTTTATACCACGTTCATTCAGTAATCATAAATCATCTTCATTTAGTTTTAAGATAAAATTTCATACTGAAATGGCACTGAAAAACAAGCACTTTATTTCGATAGTAGTCTGTTAGAATACATTGTGCATACTACCAAAGTTAATCATAAGAAAAGCAAAAATACTCCTATCAATAATTGTTTCTCAGGACACGATCGTCTTCTTCTGGTTGGTTATAATAGATGGCTTCGTTAAACTATATCAAAACCTCAGTATTGCATTTTTAATCAGGTGTATTTCTAATTTAATATGTACTGGTGTTCTACAATTAGGACTTTTTTTTTTAGCCGACGGAATAGGGAATTACACAAAAAGGAATTTTTTTGTGAGATTGAAAATTAGAAAATATGTTTTTTTACAGCCGAGTTCTTTGAAAGAGGTCTATTCAGAATTTAAGTCACTAAATTGAACAGAATCTCGTAAAATAAAAGTCTCTCTTTCTTTGTTTCATTAATTATTCTTAAACATAAGTTTACAATATATTTTTTTCTCAACCCCTTTTTGAGGCATATGGAAACATTGTGATTATAAAATGAAAAATGATCATTTCAATAATATTAATGATTTTTAATTTTAATATTTTTAGATTGTTTGATCGATATTAAATTCATTAAAACAATAGTACCATCATATACTATATATATAAACTATTTCTCCTAAAATGTGACGAAAACTGTACTTGAAATTTTCAGAAACGCTCATAAACTTTAGAATATTCTAATGGATTTTTTAACTTATAAAAGGTAATCAAAGCTGTCTTTTTTCTTTAAAATACAGACTTCAACTATCGATAATCAATAACAATTTTTAAAAATGATAACTATAAATCGAAATATATTGAAACATTTATAATGAATAGATTATTTAGTTTTAATTTTTTTTTGTCAATTCGATTTTAAGATTTACTGGTAGTAATAAAAAACTATAGATCGAAAAAATTAGATACATAAAAAAAATGACCTTGGCTATGTTAATTTACTAAAAGAATGATATCTTTCTGCACATAAAAACAAAAACATATTAAGTATGTATACGTTTTAATTTCAAAAAATATTTCTCCTTCCCTCAAATCTAAGTAAATCAGATTACATCAGCTGATAGCATTTAACTGATATTTTTACAAATGGCATGGACAAATGTTGCTCCGATATAATAAGACCTTGGTTCACACACACTCTTGAGTCAGACGTCTATTATTCAATATTTTAAATTAACTGTATCCTCTCAGCGGTGGCACAATAAATACACTTAACAACTTTAATAGAATGAGTATACTAATATATTCATGTCAACGGAATCTAAGAAATAGAACGTATCTACGGCCATCAAGACTTCGGAAAATGAAAAATAGAGAAGAGAAATTCTTTAAAAGCAATACTGACGCCATGCTTAGTAGAATTCATACAGAATTTCAGAAATAAATAAATTTGGTTTTTATACTTTCTATTAACAAGCTAATAAAAATCTCCATTTTCGACATTTATTATTTTTAATAAGTCATATTTTGAGTATCACGTTTGAACTTGAAGTTTTTTCGAAATAATGACAAATGATAATTTAAAAACGTTTCAAGCTTTAAACATTTTCTTGGTTGTGGTTAATAAAGGAATATGAATACTATGATTACGATCAGAAAGATTTTCTTTACCAATATTTATTTTTTTATCTCAACTGATTTAATTTTCACTTCGGATTTTCCTACTTCTTTTGAAAAATTGGGTTATTTGAGTTATGACATTGTAATTTTGAAGGAGCGATATGAGGGCAAATTTTTATAGTATTGAACTTTTTTAATTTCAAATTTTAGGTGAATAGTATTAGCCTCGTGTATTAATAATTATCAATGTCATTTAATGCTTTTTTATCTAGAAAAAATCTTCGAATATTATTGTTCTGACTTATTTTTACTTTTCAGTATAGGTTGGCTGCCTCTGCGTGCTACTTACATACTTTGAAAAATTTCTTCCAAGAAAGCAGAGCTTGCGAAAGAATTTTTTTTTTAGAAAGAAGTGATCGAACATTTATCGCTTTTGATAAACATTGTTGCATGTGGAGAAGTCTAATGGGCATATTATTGACGAGGATTTTTGGGCATTAGTCAGCAATTTTGCTTGGCTTTTTATAATAAATTTTAATAACTGTTGATGTGAAATTTCCTGTACTTTATCTCTTTAAAAAATCGTATTACAGTAATTATATTGTTTAACTTTGGTTAGGTTAACCGAAATTAATAACTTCGATCAGAGGCTTCTTGAAAATTTGGTCATGACGAATCGAGGTTATGAGTTTGGATAAGCTAACCAAACTTAAACAACATTATTATTGTAAAGTAAGTTTTAGTTCAGTACAAATTTTATTGTTTTAAATTGCTGGATTCGCTGTTTTTAAATAAATTAATAAAATATAATGACAAGTGATCGTATTTATTTCCTTTTAGTATGATTGGTAGAACAGTACAGTTTTGAATAAGTGATCATGAAAGATGCGAATTCACCACAATGAATTATTTTAGAAACAGACTTATTATACTTAGACTCAGATACATTATTCTATAAGGTTGATAAATTTATAAAGTTGGTAATTTTTTAATTTTTATTATAGGATCATTCATAAGGTATAAAAGCTTGGCTAAGTAAATTCTTCATAGTTGTATTAATTTGAAACGGTTTATAGAAATTATCAATAAAATTTAATAAAGTAATAAAGTAATTAAAATTTTGCAAGTAATAAAATAAGCTTAATTTTGCTTATTTTTTTACATTATTTAGGCTGTATTTATCGATCTTAATATCAAAATTAATAAAACAGTGTTAATAAAATAAACAGGCTTCAATTATATAGACCGATCAGGTTCTACAATAAGCAATAGTGTGCGATTTTTTTAAAAAGTATTCCTTACACCACTTGGCCTTCTAAAAACTTTCACTCTTATTGTTAAGTATAATAAAAAGTGTTAATGAATATTCTTTTACACATAAAAAAAAAGATGAAAAGGTAATGGATTTATCTTATAAAATATTTATAATTTATTTCTATCCAAGATTTTTTGGAGAAATTTACATAATGATAATTAAAATGCAAAAATATTCTTGGACTGCAGATCCTCGAATACGATCCCTTTTTCTTGAATGACGATGCCATTGATTTCAAGGTAAGAAATAAAGCCATAGTAGGATTTGTACAATTTATTGAGAGAAAAATAATGGGACCCAAACGAAACATAGAAACTCGAAATTATATTAAATTTTCACAACAAAACACACACAAAGGATTCAGATTATCATTCTAAAAAGTTATTGATAAAGCTGAAATGATTAAATGATGAAAGCATGAATACATATGCACAAGTATATATCTATTTATTTATATCCTGATATCAACTATCCACCCCAAAATAAAGTCAATAAAGAAAAGCCATTAATATAAATATTCCATATCCTGAAGTTCACTCAATTAATCAATATGACATTTGTCTTAATAATACTCAGTATTGGAAAAATATAGTAAGTTGGGATTATTTTCAACAAACTAAATACATTAGACCATGACGTCACACGAGCTCAAGTCATGCTCAAATATAGTCAAATTTCCATACGAAGATAGAAAAGTGTTTACTATTAAATTTGCTCATCACCACATACAGTGAAAAGAGAGAAAAATAAATGTTTTTTTTTTTTAAATAATGCAAAGCGATAATTTTTAAATCATTATTTCGGGTTTATGAGGTATCGCTTGCTACAAAATGGCGATTCGAAGTGGTTCAATGTTAACATCCTCTTCTGTTAAATAATTGTAATATCTGAAATATTTTGCATATTTTTACACTTGAAAATGTAAAAAAAGAATTATGTTTAAAATATAATATTTTTTATACTAAAGAGATTTCATACAACTAAGAAACGCTATGAAATCTAGAACAGAAAAAGATAAAATTGATCAAAAATATAATTTTTAAATGAAAAAAAACATGCTTTGACATTTGTAAATTTCATTTATACGAATCTGTTCAATAGGAAACAAAAATAACATTTATAAGATTTTATACATAATTTAGGGTGTGTAATTCCAAAACTGGTTGGTATCAATAGCAGAGAGTTACGGGGGTAATAATTTTATTTGGTACAATTTAAATTTTATAATTGTTTTCACACTTTTGCTCTGTTTTTTTTTTTGCAATTCTCTATTAGTTCAGAAACATTAGAACAAACTCATGGTGCAGTAAAAAAAAATTAAAAAATTAAAAAAAAGTTTTTCTAAACCGAAAATTCATCAAAGGGGTGTAGTAAAATGGGTGCTAGGATCTGCAGGTTGGATGCGCACGCATCTATACCATCCCGTCTCATTCGGCAGGAAAAGCTACCATTCTAAAAGCCATTTTATATCCTTTGTAAAAACATATATAAAATAAATTTATATAAATAATAATATGTTAGGTATAGGTATTTATATAAATAATAATAATAAAATAAATCATGCATATTTTTTTAATTAAAAAACTCTGAATAAGTGCAGATGAAATGGTTATGGTTTTTAAATAAAAGTGAAATAAAACATGAAATATAATTATGTTGATACGAAAGTAAGTTAAGTTCGTAATGTAATATTTAAATGAAAGAGTAAATTTATATCTTAAGAGAATAAGGGTTATATTTTTAATAAAAGGAATATTCCAAATGAAATAATATTATTACATGCTACTTGACTGTCATGCAAGATTAGATGTTAATGATATTGTGGTTATCCGTAGGCTGGAAACGTATTTGTTTTTGCAAACAATTTTTTTTATGGACTTTACCTTAGCTAGAGCGGTGCCCATGGTGGTCATAAATGATCTCATGGCAGAGACGAGAGGGATGGCATGATATCACACACACACTCGCGCACACACGCACACTTCTGGCTCACTGGTGACCACTCTCTGTGCCTCTCTGAGAGGCTACGGCCCCCACCCCACCTCCCAGCGCCCCTCCACGGAGGGGAGGTGGCACCGAAACCCAATTACCCCTCCCCTCCAGCACACCTACCCCCAACGTGCGTAAAAACAGGGCGGCGAAGGTTAACCACACGTCAGACTGTCATACGTCACCCCCTACTGACTACCTTCCAATGGTCCCCATTATCGTCAATATTCCATAAATATCCAGATGGCAATGCAGAAGAAGTAGCTAAAGGTGGGCTTCTGAAACTGTTCTTCAAGAGACCAATACCCTGGTAAAAAGAAGAGAAACTAGAAGAGCATTTGAAAGAAGAATCAGAATGACCTAAGGGTTTTACGACTTTAAGCACCAACAAACAACCCCCATAAGTATAGCTAAAAATATATAGCTATTATATATATTAATATAGTAAAAATATCAGTCTAAAGCTCAAAAGACAAGGGTTTTTTAAAGATGTATTTATTGTAATCCCGTCAAATCACCTTTACTCTCCGTCGTAAAGTAATGACTTCCTTTCATTCTGTATTGCTTAATAATATCTCATTGATTCCTAAAGAACAGGTCCGGTACTTAGGACTAAGCCTTGAAAAACGTTTAACTGGGAATCCTCATACTTGACTGAAACGACAAGATAGTCGTTTCAGGCTACTTGAACATTTACTGTAAAAACGCTCTAAGTTCCCAATTAATTAAAAAAGACTCATTCATATACATGACAATCATTAGACCCATCTGGACTTTTGGAGGATTGCTATGAGGGTCCATTAAGCCACCGAATTCCATTCGTATTCCTGTAATTTTCTAGTTGTATTGTTATAATGCAGTAGTAAATTACAATTAAAAAATTATTGAAATTTACAACTGTATTATAACAATATAACTAGTAAATATGATGGCAGGAATTGTACATAACGTCATGGAAAAAGCCAAGTAGAGAAACTGCTTAGTGGTAGTACTCAAATAGCAATCACTACTTAGAAGTCCATCCCATCTTGCCTTTTTTTCAGTCTTCTCAGATACTTCAGAGGATCGTCAGGAATTGTAAAAGTAGCTAGGTTTAAAACTAGTGGGTTTGAGTGGGAATAAAAGGGCTAGTCATGAAAGAACAGGTATCGGGCTCAGGCCAAATCAGTAACAAATGGAACAGTAAGGTCACTATGGATTACTTTATTTGTAACAAAGTAAGGAGCATTTAGGATTTTAGGAAGGATTTCGGATTGTAAGGATTGAATAGGAAAGGAATTCCATGCCTTAGTATATGTATAGAATTCCATCCTAAAGGAGTACTCCATAAGTCCAGATGGGTCTAATGATTGCCAAGTATACGAGTCTCTTGTAATTCGGGTTTTTAGCGTTTGCTAATAACGTAACTGTTGAAGTAGCCTGGAACGGCAGCAGTATCTTGTCTTTTCAGTCTAGTGTCAGGATTGAAAGTTTACGATTGCCAAGATGTAATCCTAAGTATCAGATTCGTTTTACCGGAGTCAGAGATGTATGATACAAGGATATTGTACGACAGGCAGTCATTGGTTTCCTACGAACAGTAAAAATACTAGGGAGTAAACCATGAACAGTATAACAGAACTAGGAAAAAAATTGTTTATTTATTTAATGCCGCTTTATGATGCTATTGCTGATCGAATGATGCTACAGAGGAAGTTCTAAATTTTGCCTATTTATTTTGTCTAATAGGGATTTATAACGAGTACCTGACACAGTGCAGGTTCCGGACTACGTTCTTTATGAGACCACAAGCTGAAAAAAGCGGGGGAAACTAAAAAGAACATTTGATGACATGTAAATTAGAAATTCTTTCTTTACGTACAGATTAGCTAAACAAATTTTAAACGATTGGTCTCTCCAAAGAAAGTAGAAAAATATAACAGAACTTGCCAAATACTTTTTTTTATTAAACGTCACTTACGATGCTTATCGAACAATACAGTGATAGCTCTAAATTTTGTCTAGCCAGACAAATAAGGGTAGGGATCTTTAATGAATACCTGACATAGCTAAGTGACAGGTTGTAATATCTTAATAAAGTGTATATATAAAAAAATAAGAAAAACCTGCATGGCATATAGCGGCATGACAATTCAGCGCTCTACCATTGAACCACTTCGTTCCCAAACAATTATTAAACGACTGGTCAAAAGCTCCAAAGACATGAGTTAACTAGAAAAAATATAAAAGATTGGCAAACAAAGTTCTTATGTAAAGTCACCTTACGATGCTACATGTGGATCCTAAATTTCGCCAATCCAGTGCATACTCGTTATTACGAATGAGGACCTGACACAGCGCCACCATTTGACATCGGGCATCATTTTACCTTCTCTCCGAAGGACGCCATAACCAAGAACATTATACTCTCTTAAAAAAATCCTTAGGGTGCCTTCCTTTACTACTTTGATTTAGTGCTACAGTTCGTTTCTGCAATTAGTATGTAGATTATGGCTCATTAGAAATGAGTTAAAAAGGAAAGAAATGTTATTGGGAGAAACCGCCGGGGAAATTATAATGAAAAAGAAGGTGGTACGGGCAGATGACTCCTGTTCGATGGACCAAAGTACAGGATCGGGCTCCTGAAAGAGAAGAAATAGATTCATTCCATGGAGGGCATGGTGTAAAGAATTGGAGGAAGCAATTTCAGCTAGAGATCTCCGAGAAAACCCCGAAAAGATATGCAACTGTGGAAGGAAATGACAACGGTAATCCTATACTAGCCAAATAATATAATGTTCATTTTACAGTATTTTAGAACTTTATTTTTTATGATTCTTTAGATTTTTATTTATAAGAACTGCTGTTGTATGATTTTTTCTTTGAAACATAGTTGTTGAGTGTTATGCTGACAATTTTGGGCTTTATGGGCTGAGCTGGACAAACAACCTAAGATTTTATACGGTTAATGCTGTAGGTAATATTTTTACTAAACATCTCTGGCATATAGCATAATTAACATTTGAATGGGTGACACCGGGAGTAATTACGAATCAGTGATTGTTCAGATGATTATCCACCCATTGAGCACGTGAGATTCGTAAGTCGCCTGGAAGCTGATCAGTCTCCCTGGTAGTGATGACGCTATCTTGATGTAAATTCATTAGGAATCATGTTTTGGGTTTCCGGGATCTTGAATAGCAATCTGGGGGTTTGATTAAGGGACGGTGTTCTTCAAAAAAATAATAATTCAAATAATTTTTTTTTTATTATTTTGTTAATTGAAATTTAATATGGACAATGGTGATTGCAGCCTAATGTAGTGGCCCATCGGGAAAATGTATCAATAGCAGATACACTGCACAAACGAAGAATTGTCTTTTTCATTCACAAATCAAGATTACCAGAGACCAGATTAGTAAAACCATTATTCAACTACTTTTGAAAAAATAAACCCAAGAACAACTGGTTCATAGAGACCGGACGATTTAAAAGAGTAAAATCAATAAAATAAAAGTAAAAGGAATTTCAGACGGAAAACAGAAGAAGATTCAAAAGAGTACGGATACGAGACTATAAGAGGAAGAAAGGGCTGCCCGGTCTGAAAGAATGAAGAAGTTTTGGGAACAGAAGAGGAGGACACAAAAGCACGACAACTAATATTTTAAAGACTATAATGTACATAGTATGATTCAAGTACTTTATGCTACATAAACTTTAAAAAAATAATAAAAAATTATATTTAAGTGTATAACATAACGTAATGGGATGTAATGAAGAATGGGATGAAAACAAGTAGAAAAATTACCCAGTGGTAGTACTCAAATCTAAAGAAAATAAACATGAATAACAGCCTACTTATGCTATGGAAAATCCCTATATCGACAGAATTATATTCGTAGCGAGTGTACGTCGGTGTTATGGAATCAGTAACCTACCGCTGTAGCACGGGAACCGTAGTTCTTAGCAACGCGATGTTGGGTGATTCCCTCTAAACTGTCTTTGCTACTAAAAGCTAATCGTATGGTGCAACCAAAGGAACTTAAAATATACAATAGAAACCATACGGACCTAAGTAGGCGTGACATAACAGCATTAAGTAGTACGCCATCATATGAGATCATGATGAGGTCGAAATGCTAAGTAGAGAAAAAATACAAACAAAAAGATTTGCTAACAAGGAAGTACTTCATCGAACTTGTAATTAAACATAAATGAGAAACATAAGTTTTTTTTTCTTTGATTTTCTTTAAAGTCGCTTCGACTGTTGAGGCCATTAGCGACGACTGATCTTAGATTTCTTGAATTAACTTCCTGTGTTTTAACTACATCACAGTCTTCTGTAGTTCTTATTATTACGGTTGGCACGTATCAATATCCAAATATGCTTTTTGCATTCAGATAGATGCTTCACCGTAGTTTCTTTATTCTCACAGCTTTGGCAGGTTGGTTGGTGTACTGCCCTAAAAGTATATGGAGATGTGTCAGCTTTGTATGACCGAGACACATAAATATATATATATATATATATATATATATATATATATATATATATATATATATATATCCAAATATTTGGATCGTACTAATAAAAATGGATTAATAATTAAACTGACACACTTCTTAATCAGGCTCTGTACCATTCATGGCCATTCTCGAAGCTATAAATACACTAAAACTGACCATGTTTTTTAAAAGTAAAAAATAACACCATGTGTATTATAAATATTTTTAAATTTCATAAGTTGGCTAATGCATTAATCTTTCTAAATTTAAATACTTCTTTTAAAATCATGATCCTAAGAAGATTGCCTTCTAAGTTGAATTTGTTATATGAGTACTATCATTGGGTAGTTTTGTATATATATATATATATATATATATATATATACATATATATATATATATATTTCATTATATTTACTTGATGTATTATTATTATACAGTTTTAAATTTAAATAAATAAATTTAAAAAAAAATAATTAAGATTCTGAAGAAGCGAACCTGAACGTTAAAAATAAAACAACAAAAACATTAATTAAAAAGATTAACCTTTTAAATATTACCTGTTAGCAAGATTTTAGAGAAATTCTGGTTTTGTAAAAGATCAACAGTTAAAAAGAATAAGAAAATTTCGTATAATTTTTTCTCCTCGTTTGGAATTCATTAGCCATTTCTATTCCTAAAGTCCCTTCCTCCCCAGTCTCATCCAAATGCCATTTCGTTCTCCTTTTCATCAAAGGCCAATTATTCTTGTGAATGTGAATAATGATAATCTAATATATGTTTGTATTAATATAAACTGTGCAAAAATGAATATGGATATGACTAATTTTGTTTTGTTTTCTTTGCCTACCATTTTAACATTTGTTTTATTTCAAAAATAATTAATATTTATTATAAATTACACTACATTACATATTATTAAAATAGTTATTAAATATATAATAATATAAATTTTAGGTAAAGTATATAATACAAAATTAGCCATATCCCAATTCATTTTTGCGCAGTATACTTATACAAGACTGAAGAGACAAGAAACTGCTCGACGTTTTCGCCTACTTCAACATTTACTGGAAAAACGTTCAAACCTCCCAATTAATTACAAAAGACTGATTTACATGACAGTTATTATACCTATTTGGACATATGGAGTTGAGCTTTGGGCTCTACTAAACCATCCAATTTATCTCGTATCCAACCATTACAATCCAAAATCCTTCGTAAAATCCTCAATGCTCCTTGTTTGGTGAAGCGGGCAAGAAAGGAACGTTCGAATGATTTGGTTCGGTGGGAACGAATATAGAGATCGGAAAGGAGGGATCTTGTTTTATGGTGTTGAACTGAGGATTTGAATTGGAGGAGGCTATAAATATATGAAGGGTGTTGTGAGTAAATAGATTGGTATAAGAATGTACAGAGGAAATATTTTCTTCGGAAGGAAGGGAAGAGCCACTTTAACTCATCATAAAGGTGGGACAGGCGCGATCGCCTAGGAGTGCCAAGCACAAATCTTAGAGAGCAATTCATTATTATCTTTAGTCTGTCTTCAAGCATTTTAGAAAGGGCTCCATATACCACGCTACAAGTGGGAGAGGATGAGAGAAGATGCGCGAAGCTTACGGGAAGATTATGTAAGGAGATGACGAGAACGATGGAATAACTTCAGGGAACTAATTGTCCGTCGGGATATCTGGGCGATGTGGGATTTCCAAGAAAGGTTTTGGTCGATGGCCTAGGTTTTTTTTCAGAGGAGGTGAACGGGATAGGATGATCATTTAGGATTAATGTTGCGAGGGTGTGGATGTATGTAAGGGGGGATTTTCATTGCGTTCAATTCCAGTTTGTTCAGCTTTGCCGAGGCACTGATCCTATCTAGGTCTTCCTGAATACTTATTCAGTTAATAGCTCAGAAGGAGGAAAGGACAAGTATATTTGGAAGTCGTCAGCATATAATATTCGTAAAATCCTCAATGCTCCTTATTATGTCACAAACAAATTCATCCATCATGATCTTAATATCCCATATGTTGCTGATTTGGCCCAAACTAGATACCTATCCTTCCATGAAAAGCTCCATACACACTTGAATCCACTAGTCCTCAACTTTCTTCCCATAATATTCCTGATACCCCTCCGAGGCATCTGAAAAGAAGATGGCCTCGAGACCTTCTACAATAGAACTTTATTGGAGTCCTATCAATGGATAGTTTCTCCACAAGCGGTTTTTTTCATGTCCTTTGTTCATACAGCAGATTTACTTGATGTAATATAATCACAGTTGTAAATATCAATAAATTATTCTATTCTAAAAAAAAAAAAAATTTGCGCAGTATATGTGTATGTTGTATCTGTGGAGAATTGTGTATTTAATTAAATAATTTGAAATCGTGTTCATGATATACAGTTGTAAATCATCAAAATGCAGTTGTAAATGGGCGACCTTGTGGTCTAGTGGTTAACGTAACAAACTACTAAGCCCAAAATCGCGGATTCGTAACCCGGCAGGTGGCCCTCGGATTTTTTAAAAGGATTGAAAAATCCTTAGTTGTGCCGTCCTTCGGAAGGGACGTTAAACGGGTGTCCCGAGCCTGTACGATGTCAGGTATTCGTTAAAAATCCCTATCCTAATTAAACCTGGATAGGCAAAATTTAGAGCTCCCAATGTAGCATCGTCCGATTAGCCATAGCAGCAAAAAGTGACGTTAAATGAACTAACAACAGTTGTAAATACATTATTATATAGATAACTGGTTATGGTTTAACGCTAGTACAAGAAACATGAAGGTAAGTAATATATCCATAATTGCACATCATATAGTAAGTGTATTATTGATAATATAAAATTTTCTTAGGTTTCATACACCGTTCACTTAATTATGCTCATTATAAATTAGAAACGAATCAACGAGGTACCACTGCTGTATTAGATTTTGTTTACTCACAATGTATTTTATACATTTATATTATATTAACATTTATTTATGTTATATTTGGTGCCACATAATAAATTTTCCCATTTGAGTTGATTTTTCATATGAAAATCTTACGGGCTTATTTTAACAACACAATATTTTTGATTAATCGCATGATTTCTCAATGATTTTGATTAGTCATGTTAATAATAAATTTAAATAAAAACAATTTTATTGGTAATTTTCTCAAATAACCTGTTCAATTTACATTAATAACAACTTACTCCTGGCTCATCTCTATCTCTTTAATCTACCTAAGCCTACTACTAGGGCAAAATGGCGTAGTACTTGAGAACAGATACAGGAATTATTACTATGGAGTAAAACCCACAGCAGACAGTCATGATGGTAAGGAGTACAGCATGTAGTACATACCATGTCAAGAACATGAATCACCACCAAGTAGTCAATAATTAACATTACTATATTTCATTTGTAATTACAAGGTATAACTCAAAGACTACCACCTAATCTCAATTCTCTTCAATCTTTTCAAGCCTCTAGAAAGAATAGTCCGGTCACAAATGTCAAATTTCATCGAACAGTCCAACCTCTTTGATCCGCTTCAATCAAGTTTCCGTCCCGGTTTCTCCACACCATCTGCAGTTACCATAATCACCAACGACATACATACCGCTTTGCACGAAGAAAAACTAACAGTGCTTATCCTTCTTGACTTTTCTAAAGCTTGGACCATTGACAATTCTTTCCTTTTCAGTAAATTAAAATCATTGTCATTTTCTAACAGTTCTATCCAAAGATGGTTCCAATCTTTCCTTTCTGATAGATCTCAAGCAGTCTCCATACCTAGTCAACCCCATTCCACTTTCCTCACTTTTTTCTCAGGCGTGGCACAGGGCTCAAGCATCTCTCCTCTTCTTTTCAACTGCTATATCAATGATCTTCCTAAATCTGTTCACCACTGTATGCTGACGACTTCCAAATCTATTTATTTTGTTTGTTTGTTATTTCATTTAACGTCACTTTATGCTGCTATGGCTAATCAGACGATGCTACTGTGGGAGCTCTAAATTTTGCCTATCCAGGTTTAATTAGGATAGGGATTTTTAACGAGTACCTGACGTCGTACAGGTTCGGGACCCCCGTTTACCGTCCCTTCCGAAGGACGGCGTAACTAAGGATTTTTTACACCCTTAAAAAAATCTTAGGGCCACCTGCCGGGCTATGAACCCGCGATCTTGGGTTTAGTAGTTTGTTACGCTATCCACTAGACCACAGGTGACCGTCCAAATCTAACAAATCTATTTGTCCTTTCCTCATTCTGAGCTATTAATTGCGTTCGCCAGTATTCAGGAAGACCTATGTAGGTTCAGTGCCATACCCTCCCAACATTAATACAAAACGATAACCCCATCACGTTCAGCTCCTCTGTGAAAAAGTTAGGCATTAATATCGAGCAAATCCTTTCTTGGAAATTCCACATCGCCCAGATATCCCGACGGTCAATTAGTTCCCTGAAGTTATTCCATCGTTCTCGATATCTCCTTACACAATCTACCTGCAAGCTTCTCTTATCTTCTCCATCTTCCTCCACTTTGACTATTGTAGCGTGGTAAATGGAGGTCTTTCCAAAATGCTCGAAGACAGATTAAAGAGAATAATGAATTGCTCTCTAAGATTTGTGCTTGGTACTCCTAGGCGATCGCGCGTGTCCCACCTTTATGATGAGTTAAAGAGGCTCTTCCCTCCCTTCCGAAGACAATATTTCCTAGGTTCATTCTTATACCAATCCATTTACTCTCAACATCATTCATATATCTACAGTCTCCTCCAATTCAAATCCTCAGTCCAACACCGTAAAACAAGATCCCGCCTTTCTGATCTATATATACGTTCTCACAGAACCAAAGAATTCGATCGTTCATTTCTCGCCCGCTCCACCACAATGTGGATCTCAATCCCTCCTAACATCCGTCATGCTCCCTCACTATCGCTATTCAAATTCTTGCTTTTCCAACATCTCCTAGCTTTGAAAAAAGACGCTCTCTTAGTAGGTTAGTCATTTGCTTAGAATGTAATGTATAGACTAATTCATTGTGTTATTTAGTTGTTTTAATTTGTTTTTTTAAGAAGATGCATATCATGTAAAGAAATTATTGTAGGCTAGCTCATACATTTAGCAGAAGTTATGGATTTATCAACTCTCTTTAATTGCTTAATATCTTGTCAGGATTCGAACTGTTTATTTACTTATTATTATTTTTTGTTTAATTATGTATTTTTATATTGTCTTCTGAAACTTTTTACACGCTTTTTGATTTGTATCATTTAGCCTTCAACGTTGATTTTATTATGAAAATATTAAGTGCATAAGATTTTATCAACCCAATAATTTTGATTAATCGCACAATTTCTCAATAAACTGTATAGCAAATATATTTAAGAAATTGAACTAAGGACAACTTAATTCTTAACAGCGGTAATTTATTTAATACTAGGAACCTATTTTCATTTCATGATAAACATTTTATAAATTTAGCCAATTACAATGCTCTTAGGCTATCCAGTAACTCCATAAAGGGGGTAAAACGGAGAGGATTCTTCTCCATAATGACGATGAAGGTATACATAGAGCTAAAAGGAGAAGGAGTTAGAGGGGAAACTGGAGTATCCGGAATTATCTATCATCTTTGCTGACCCGGCTGAGAAGGGGGTCAAGTGCTGCAAGAGCTGCCGGAGTCAGTTCTGCATTAATTAGTGCTACACAAGTCTGCCTAGCAAACTCTGATTCATTTAAGTTACTATTATTATTAACAAGTTGCCTGCACGAATTGCCATTATAAACAAGTAACAAAGTTGTTGTCAATATTAGAATAATTATGAGTTCGTCGCCGATCGATTAGGGGTAAGTCATATCGCGGTTATCTCCTAATTCGCGATTGTCCTTATCAGATAGTGCCTCCAAGTGATTCATTTCGTATATGAAAAATCAATAACAGTAATTAGTAAATGGGTAAACTCATATAAAGATAAAAAAAATATTGTTAGAAAAGTATAAGGCTCTAAAACACGACTATTGATCTGTGATGTCCTATCTCTTATCTCAGCAATAATGTTATGGTGACTCTTCGCTGATAATGGATCAGCGAAATCATGGCTTGTATGCTTTTCTTTTCATTCTTTTTTAAATGTATTTATTGAGATTTACAACTGTATTGAATAAAACAACAAATAAATATCCCCGGTGAACAAGTGATTAAGTCAGATTTTGTCCAAAGAGAGTTAACTGCTTTCAGATAACCGGAATCGTATCATTCTTGTAGTTTTTGGCTTTAATTGGTGTAGTAATATAAACATTAACCCCTTTTCAACCCAATGCCTTACTTAGCGCCCCTTGTTCACTACGAAAATAACTCGATCCCGCTTATTTAAGTACAAGAAACTAATTTTGGAGAAAATTAGACTTAAGCACTTATTTATTCACCGGAGCTGTATATATAAGGGCATGTCATTAGTATTTGGAAAGTAGAGGAACTACCCACTGTTAGTAATAGAGTAAGAGATTTAAGTTGCAAGGTCACGAGGACATTTGGAATATAACAGAGAATATTAAAAGCCTAAGAATGAAAAAAAAATAATAAGTTGTAGCAATAATTTACGAAGTGATGTCATAATGAGAAAGAAAATAGTCCGGGTAAATTAATATACAAGAATAGTTAATTAACATATTGTTGATATATTTCATTATTCCCATTATTTCTTATGTGTATTTATTCATCTCCATTAGATTTATTTGTATTGCCTTCATTATTACTTATTTAATTTTTATTACCTTATTACTTATTTGTACAACATTTGTTATTACTTATTTGTTAATACTCTGAAACTATTCCCCTTCTTTGTATATTTATCAAAGGGTCTCCCCATCTTTATATTTTATCAATCAGATACGTTAATGTCGACATTGATTTTTACCATTTGATTTGATTATTTACCATATTAATTTTAATTTGTCTTAGTTTTCTGCCACACACAATTGATTTTATGTTCAAATTAATATCGGCTAAATTAATATGAAAAAAAGACAGACTGAAGATCAAGAATAACTCCGAAACATTGTAGAAATATAAAAGGAGGAATTCTATAGAGCAAAGAATCACGTAACATGAAAGCGCCATGTACAATTTACCTGTTAATAGTACTTCAATACAGTCGAAAATAACAGTATGGCATAAGTTAACGCGGGCACGTTCTTTTCAAGGGAGTTATGGATCATTTTAGAGCAATTAATGAGGATGAGAAACATTCTCACTATTGTAGAAGTATCAAGAAGTGTCCCTGGAGAGTGTTTTAGGTCTGTTTTTGTTCGCTATGTACGTTTAAGACATCCTACATACGCTGGATCACTGCTTGGAACATGAGGACACCTCAATACTTTCGACGGAATTCATCCTAAACTCTCACCAATCCCATTACTTGAAGACATGCAAAGACAAAATATTTGGGACTTACGATGGACTGAAACTGACTGGGAAATCATAAGTGGCAAATTTGAAAGAAAGAGTTTGTATCAAAAATCCTTACTCCTAAGAAAAATGACAAACCATAAAAATAAACCATCACTAACTGAAACAAATATTATACGCCTAAAACCATACTACTAATACCGTTACGGACTTAGCCACACAGGGGTGAAGCTCAAGGAAAATTTCAACTTGCCAATTCCAATGATACTATTCAAATCTTCGACTAATCCATAGAATACACAAATACCTGGACATACGGCTCGTGGATTACGTAATAAAAAATACTACAAATATTCCACAGCACTCTAGCTGGATACTATGACATACTAGTACAAATTTAACTGACACATTACCACAGAATCCGACAAGGATACTGAAGCGTCTCTGGAGCAGGGATATATTACAGAGATAAAGGAACCTAAGAATGCCTAATAGTAAACTGAAATAATTATCCCATCTTTGAACATATTCAAGTTTTCAATATAGGTTTTAAATATAGGTTTTAAGAGGTTTCCATAAACCTGCTCTTTTCGGGAAAGTATAAAGCATAGATTCTGGGTTTCAATGTGTGGAAAATGTAGACAAAACTTGTTTATATAATAATACAACACAATGCATAATAATTTTAAATGTTTTGTTATCGTTGATGAAGGTGTAATATATTAAAAAGTTTAATTTTTGCATAACACCTTGCACCTTGTATATATAATCGTACCACCATCTGGTGGAATCCTAAGATTGTGACGAATCATACGAAGAAGCTGAAAATAATGGAGGATGATGGTTTGGTTAAAATGTTTTAACATAATAATAGAACAAATTATTTGTACATACCAAAGCAGTGTTTAAAATACGATTTTAGTATAATATTCCTAGGAAATTGTGAGTCAATATTCTTAACGTTATGAGTAATCTTATTTTATTCACCCCCTCTTCTCGGAAAAATAATTTATTTTAAAAAATGATAGATCACTTCTCCTCTAAGTATTGGTCAAGTCCTGTCCTGAACTGCAGGTTTTCAGGAATTTCTCCTAGGATTATATGTTATTCACGAGTTTCACATGTCTGTCTTATTGCTAGAAGTTTCCTCTTTTAACATATCAATCCAGATTTAAGTAATTGTATGAATATCTTCTCTGTAACAATAACGTGCTTCTAAAAAAATATTCACTCCACGGCCAATATGTTGATGGGATCAATAAATAATTTTTACGATATTAAATTTGATGATGCCTTCAGATCACTTATTGTCAATAAGGTTCTAGAAACCTTAGAAATTTATCTTATTGTACATGATCATTTATCATATGCTAATCTTGAAAATTACTTATGCACACAGAGGTATGAAAATAGATAGAACCTAGAACAATAATTAAGATGGTTTTTCAATCGTTCGACGTTTTGTACTATTTTAATGAAATAAAAATATATTTTAGTCATCATCATTTATAACAAAAGTATTATTTTAGAGGAATTGATTTGTTTGATTTAAACGTAATTTCGATATAAAAATAACCAACATCAACAACAACTGAAGAAATTTAATAGTTGATATATTACTTAACAATTATAAGAAACGAATAATTTAGATCTACTCCCTTCAATCCGACCTTGATACTAAACCAGCAATGCCGTTAAGTTATGCCGGTGTAGTATGGTCCCTACGTCCTTTGACGTAGTATTCCAGATTCATTAATTATAATTTTAAAATGATAGTTGTTTCAATCAAGTATTATTTAAATTAAGTAGATAATTCAAAATTTAAAAGCTTTAAGACGTTCTACTTGTCTTTGACTTAAAACAATATATCTTTCTTTGCTCATAGATTTTCTTGTAAGATTGGGAAAATAAAATGCTTCATTTCCTGACAAAAATACTTTCTGTAAACACATTATAACTAAATAATCTTAATTAATTTTGTTTAGCTGAATTTATTTGTACCCATTTTAATTTATAAATAATGTATTTTAATATCAAAAGAAAAGAATATTCCGATAAAGACAAGATTTTTCTTCATAAACTTCTACAAACATTCATTGCTCCATATTTCACCTCTATTCGAAGCTTTTATTCACCGTATTTGTCTCTGATAAATGGTCCGAGGTAGGGGGGTTGAAGAAGAAATGCTGTATATAGACTTCTTAAGAAAAACGTGACTATTTAAAAGTCCTGTTTCGATAGATTTTATCTTTAATACTCAGGTTCTTCAATAATATCAACCGTTATATTTATCAATTTGTATTTTCCCATAAAACAGTGGGACGACGAATTTAGATTGGGCGTCATCGAGAAGTTTTAAAAATAACTTGCAAATATGAATGTTAAAAAGCTTTATTTCTAAATATTTGTTAATAACATAACCGATGATGAATAGATTCATTAAGTAATGAAGCTAATCAAGGTTTATCATAGGGTGAGTGTGGATGATCATTTGATTGTTAACTAAATTATAAATTTAAAAGAACTTTAGTGCAAACAAATAAATATAATTACCGTCTTTTCTTTAATTTACTTAAATGATTATATAAGTAGTTCTTGCTCAGATCCTTGATAATCAATTGAAAAATTTGTTCATAAATCCACTAGTACTTCCATTTCCCCAACAAATCGCCAATTGTAATAGTTTATCATCTGTTCATTGGTGTGGTATGCTAGGTAGTATGCTTACTTTAGTATCGTTCAAATAAAAAATATAACTTAGTCGTTAAAGAATGACTTTTAACCTTTGAAATTTATGACAGTTGAATATTTTTTGTTCGTGCAGGTCTGTATTGATTTCTTTAGTAGGATATTGAGTACTTCATGACTTTGTTTCGTATCATGTCATTCTAAATTCTAAGTTCAGAGGTTTTAATTTGTTTAGAATTGGAGATATTTTTAGACAAACGATACACGCATATACAAACTCCAGAAACCTCAATGTTTTTAATAAACTCATTTTGTGTTTCTTAATCTTTCGTTAAGAGCAACAGAGGGTTGAACAGCTTTCTGTTGAATAGCTTCCATTCTACTCGCAATACACCCTGTTTAAATACCTTTTTTTACCCACAGGAACTTTGATTTTGATTTTTATAAATTTTTGTATTACTAGTCTTAGACTAATTGCAATTAGGTTAAAGATAGAAAGAGGGAATTAACACTAGAATTACAAATCGGTCAAAATGACCGGTTTCATTATTTATTTTTAACATTTCCTCTTTATGTCTTATTTAATATTTTACGATAATGTCATGATTTTTATTTAATTTGTGTATATAATAATATTATAAATTATTTCCTTCTTACGCTTCTAATTTTAAGAGATATCTATGTGTTATACCTAAATATAAGAACCGGTAATTTGGCCGGTCATGAAAATATCATACATGTTGTGTATTCCCGGAATTTTTATATATCTATAGTTCCGGGAAATTACGGAATCCCAAATTCTACATTTTCAGTTTATTATGCATAAATTTGTGTATATTTAATATATAAAATTTCAATTTAGTATTCTTGCTTGCCTTGTATAGTTGCAACTTGCAACTTGCATAAAATAAACATTTTTTTTGTATATATTTTTTTGTATATATATTGAATATGTTTTTTGTAAAAAATTGTGACGAATATATTGAATGAAATATATTTCATTTTCTTTAAAATTAAATTATCTTGTGAAATTATAGTTTTATTTCTTGAATTCTACTATTTTGTTTAATTAAACAAACAAACCGGTCATTTTTACCGGTTGTTAGAAAAAGGTATATGGTAATTATTCGTAGTTATAGTGTTAAATGAGTTCTTTTAAGTTTAAATATGAAAACAATAATATCTTATTCATAGACGAGGTCAATAACATATTACTTAGGGACAAGGAAATGGTTTAGAAAATGGTCAGTGGTGCTGTAAAACCATTGCACACTAGTTAAACTTTTTAATTATGTTCCAACGTTTCGGCCACTTTTAGGCCATCATCAGGACTGAGAAAAAAAAAAATTTGTTCTATGTATTTCATTTCCATTTTTTTGTCAAAATATTTGTTTTATAAACTGTGTCTTTGGTACTTCACTGTTGAGGTAGGAATTCAAAGAGATTCATCTCATTGTGAATAAGATGGAAGTTTTGGTATTTGTACATTTCAATTCCTTCTTATGGGTAGACCAAGGTACTCGAGATGAAATAAAAAAACTGTACAACCCATGAAAGGTGTAGTGATAGAGCCTGTACCGTTTCTACGACTATGGTGATTTTTTCTAGATCATACTCTGCCACCAGGTTGTTCTTGTGTTGTATTGAGTCTCAAGAGGATTTGCAGATCCCACAAGGTCCATTCTCGGCTGTTAACAGACTAAATATCCGTGACTTTCGACACGGCAACATTAAATGTATTTATTAACAATACAGATTTTTTCTTGGTTTAAAAGAGAAACACTGATACACTTCCTCGTTTATCTTGACAATTCTCTAAATCTAAACAAATTAAAGATACTACATTCAGTATATATAATCGCTCATGAACACATGACAGAATCAGTAAATCTGAAACCAAAGATCCCGCGATTCAGTTTTCTGAATCTAACAGACCAGACAATATAAAACTTATGGAGTGGAGTAGCCCAGTGGTAGAGAGCTCTGAGTTGACGAGCAGAAGGTCCCGGGTTTAAATTCGGCTGCTGGCAGATTTTTATTTAATATGTGCTTTCTTTAAGCTGGGGCTGAAGTCTTTGATATCTGGAACCCTCTCGGAGCTCACCCAGCCTCTATAATGTGGGTATTCCGAAATAGGGATAAAGAATGGAAGTTGAGCGTGATCTAGTACTAATCACCTCCCTGCACAATCGATATCTAAACATCAGTACAGTCTCTACCATGACCTTAGAGCCACCATGAGCATAGTGGTACACGTGTTTACTCAACAGTACACAGTCAGAATGCTTTTAAAAGTGAATAGAACATTGCGTTTCTGTACTATTCATTCTGAAAAATTCCTAGTATGTTAATATAGCATTGTATATTGTTTAAAGAGAGTAATATTGTTATTGTTCTCATGAAGAGGGACGACGGAAGAGTGGGTGAAGAAGGAGGTAGGGAGTTCGATAGGCGGTGTTGCCGGCTCTGCGAGGCCCGCTGCCAGGGCAACCGTCGACAATAGCTCCTCGTCCTAGCCCACTTAGTCTTCTCCATCTCTTCTCTCTGTTCTTCCATCTCTTTCCCTCTTCCTCTCTTCTCATCATTCCTTACGGGAGCAACGCACTCTACTCTACAATCCAGCGTTTTCAAGGTTATGGATTTATAAAACATATAAAAGCCCGAAGGGTCCGAAGCCAAAATGGAACACGAATCTGTAAAGCGATGAACTTTGTTGTTAAAGACCACGTGCCTTAAAAGGAGGGTGAAATGGGTGGTAAGATTTGGTTCCTGCGATCCCTAAGAATTTAAAATAGTATTTGGATTATATTTACTTGTTATATTGTAACAATTGTATAGCACGTATGGTATTAATAATAATGGATGTACAAATTTATTTTAAAAATTTATTTATTGAAATTGACCTGGAATCCTCATACAAGTGTTGAAGTATCCTGAAAATTGTTTATTATTTACTTAAAATACTAATATTTTTACAATTATTACTAAAACCAAGACATTGATTGAATACATATTCACAGCAACTAAAACCGGCCTGGACTTCTTTCTGAGGTAAACACGACAAACCCAAAATATCTTGAAATAACAGGAATATTTTCATACATACAATTAATTTCCTAAGTAAATATGATTTTGTGTTGATTATCATGTTTGACTGTTCGAATAGGTTATGGGAAAAATCTTTCAAAACGTTTTTTTTTTCGGAAACACAACCGAGACATTTTTATCTAACATAAAAATGTATGACACTTCTATTTAACATAAAAAAATTCCAACATAATACAGTACATGTAAAACCGTTAGTCAATCTTAAGCAATTATTGAGAATGCCGATTAGTAAAAATCTAAAGGAAAAGTAAATTATCTAAACGATTGGCTTAGTATTGGATGTAAGTTCACAGCATTGGTCTCCAGTAGTTAAGCGTAAGCCATATGCAACAATTCTTCAACAAGTATTAGAAGATAAGAGAGAGGGCTCTCAGCAAATTAATCAACCTTTGTTACTAGAAGCAAGTTCTCTAATGCTTACTTGCTAGGCTTGTATGAAGGCTCCATCAACTAACGTCAGATTTATCATACAACACTGATGAAATAAATGAACATTATGACCAAATTGATATAAATTTAAATAACGAACATCCATTACACCCCACTTCCTTAGTTTTAAATTCAAGGCTTAGATTAGTGGTTTTATTTTCGGTATGTTATGGGTTCTCCAAGTCATTATAAAGAAATAACTGATTTATCATCCACAAAATAATAATAAGACAAATTTTTAACCATTCCTAACCATTACACGTATATACAAACTCCAGAAACCTCAATGTTTTAATAAACTCAATTTGTGTTTCTTGGTCTTTCGTTAAGAGCAACAAGGGTTGAACAACTTTCTGTTGAATAGCTTCCATTCTATTCGCAATACCTCTTTCCCTCTTTAAATACCTTTTTTTACCCACAGGAACTTTGATTTTGATTTTTATAAATTTTTGTATTACTGGTCTTAGACTGATTGCAATTAGGTTAAAGATAGAAAGAGTAAATTAACACTAGAGCTACGTACCGGTCAAAATGACCGGTTTCCTAATTTATTTATAACATTTCCTCTTTAAGTCTTATTTAATATTTTACGATAATGTCATGATTTTTATTAAATTCATGTATACAATAATATTATAAATTATTTCGTTCTTACGCTTCTAATTTTCAGAGATATCTGTGTGTAATACCTAAATATACGAACCGTTCATTTTGTTCGGTCATGGAAATATCATGAATACATGTTGTGTATTTCCGGAATTTTTATACATCTATAATTCCGGTAAATTCTCGGAATTAAAAAATTCTACATTTTCAGTTTATTTTTTCAGTTTATATTATAAATTTTTGTATTACTAGTATTAGACTGATTGCAATTAGGCTAAAGATAGAAAGAGGAAATTAATATTAGAACTACAAACCGGTCAAAATGACCGGTTTCATAATATATTACAAGTGGGATATAGCTATGGAATTTTTCCAAGACTTTAAAAATCCAATAAGTTATTACAGTTGTACCAGTAAAATCATTGTGAAAAATATTGGAAGTGCTATTCTATGTAAGTAATTCTAGGTAAGTGCTATTCTATGTACAACATAAGTGTTTGTTTGTTCTATACTTTATAATACTGTCTCAAAATGTTTTCATATCAGTCAGACATTCAAGAGAGATCCACTTTTCACTAACATTTACATCCAGTACAAATCCAAACAGATGCAGGATCTAAGATATTTATTAATTTAGTCATAATATTTATAAGTTCATTTTCACATAATGCATAAATACTTAGCAGATGGTAATTTATTGTACCGTGATAACATTATATACGTGATACATATATCAATTCTGCTTTCTATCCTACTGATTGCAAATATTTCAATTGATTCAATGCATACAATCCATAAAAAATTTCACCAGACCTTGAAATCCTTAAATGGAATGAAACCTATCCTAAATCAGGATCCTAGATCTCGATAACCCAAAGCCTGTACTACTACAAGTGATGATGGGTCTTGAGTTTAGTACACGGTAGAGACTATACTATCTGAGACAACAGTCCTTAATCGCGTTCAACCGTCAGGCGTTTTCTTCAATTCATAGTAACCTTTTCATAGAGGCTGGGAGAGCCTTAGGTGGGTCTTTGAACCCACAGGGTCCCTTCCATGGCTGTTGGCAGAACAATTAATTTATCTGCCACAGCCGGATTTGAACCTTAATCCTTCAGCATAGCAACTGGCCACTCTACACGCTAAGCTACACCGCTCCTTCATAGCCTAGATCTTCATGCACCACATAAAAACCTTATCTTCCGGCTTGACCCTTTCTCGGGAGAGTCAAGAAATAATAGGTCTGTATAGGAGTCCGGCGACAACTAGTAGACGCTATTTTGGTGCACTACTAGCTGAAGACTACTAGGCATTTAGTATACTCGGCAACCTGGCGGGGCAACAATCGGACTAGCGAAATCCAATTACTATCACGAAGCCCTTTCCTTTCCTCACGAGTCGACTCTAAATCAAAATGTCAATTCATTCGCCAACTTTCGCCTCGCTAATCCTCAACCTCATCAGTCTACCCATAATCAATTCACACTTTATTTTCTTCTACATTCTATAGCATTCTACCAACCTCTTCTCTCACTAAGATTCCTAACTTCCTCGTCCATTTTTGTGACGAAAATAGTTTGTGTTTATGTTTACAGAATGTAATTATCTGTTATTAGTCCTTGTTGTTTCCGAACTATCTACAATTGAAACAACAGTTCTTATATCGTTGAATTAATGTGGCTAAGATTCAGGGTTTAAATCCGGCTGCGGTAGATGATTTACATAATCTGATATAGAGTCGGGGATGGGCCCAGTGGGACCTGGAGATCTTCCTGGTGCCTCACCAAGTCTCTACAGTGGGTACCATTAATTGGGGGAAATTATGCATGCTCTTGGACAAATCACTTACCTGCACAACCGCTGTTCTAGAAACATTATAGTCTCTTTCAAATACTGAGATGGGTTGTAGTGGAACAGGTTTTTTAAATTTAGTATACCATCAAATATATACATAAAAGCACGCGATTTTTTTGTAATCCATTTAATGCGTCTAAATTTAGACACTCGGAAGTCCAAGCTGCATGAAACGTACCTACCGCAGTCGATAATGGGTGTTGTAACGAACGGACCATTCCCCGTTGGTTTGAGAAATTTTCATCTGGTGACACAGATTAATTCATTTGTACTTTCTACATAGAGTGCTATAAAAACTTATCAAAGAGCAATTGGTTAATCAGAAGAAACTTATACTGTTATACGACAACGCAAGACCAGGGTAATGAAGTTTTCCCTCAAACGGTCGACTTTCTTTCGGGTAATCTTTTTGAAAATGAGTCTCAAGTCAAAAACACTTTTTCATACTTTATTTCCATCACAAAACCCTGATTGTTTTAGTTCTTGGATTCAGAAAAATGTTTAATACGTTTTGAAAAATAATTAGAAAACGAGTATGTTTAAGTATGTTAAATAAAAATATTTTGATTTCATAACAGTTGTTTAACTGGACAACATTTTCTTTGAAATCGGACACTATATATGAAACGACCCTACAATATTGTTAAATACTTTTTTATTTACTTTATTTAAAAATGTTTATAATAATACTACTATTTATTAACGCGATAATATATATACTGATGTATATTAAGTAGCACGGAATCCTCCTCCCCTATGGAAGGTGTATTAGAGGGAGTACTAATCCGGGAGTGGTGACCCTCCGACCCAGTGTTTGCAACTTGACACGAATCGATAATCCTGTCCCCGGATCTTCTCATCCCTATATCAGCTCTCTTATATATCTCTCTCTCCATAGCCCTTAATCTTCCTTACATTAATCCTATAATAATTACAATAATTTTTAAAGTTGAAATATTATAACTTTTAAGGTTAGAGAAAAATACTCCCTCCCTCCAGTTGTATTTAGTTTGATTTTTTAGAACGTCTATGTTGCTATTAAACAATAACATCGATTAATGAGAACTGAATTCACGTATTCTCACTAATATTTTAATCTAATAAACATTTTTTAATAATCTATTCCACAACTATCTATTTTTTCGATCTAATAGTTAAGACTCTTAAATTATTGACACTAAGGAAATTATTACGAATTAAGACCTTAAGGTTAAAGATCCCTATTGTCATTACCTCTGATTGGGCAAAATTTATGGATCTGACTTCAACATCAACAAGCAACATCGTTAGTTTAGCCATAACGACAATGTCAAATGAAGTCAACTCACGTCAAATGAATGAAAATATATACAGTTTCAGTTTTATAAAAGCTATATTTTTGTATTAATAAGGAAAACTATTCTTTAAAGTATAAATTATTAGAAAGTCCATTAACCGATATAAGCAAGTGCATAAATACATTTGCAAGAGCTTTTAGTAAGTTTATAAGAGATATGAAACTAAATTATAATAAACTATTTCGGTATCGTCCAACGAAAGATTTGATTCTTATAAAAATATTATTTAAATAAGAAAAATATCTGGGATTTCTTTCATTCAACAGATACCGTTTTAATAAGCACAACAATTATTTATTGCAATTTTAGCATAAGATGTTTCGATTGAATATGATTCCCTAAGCCTGATTATGTAATGCTTGGCGTACATAATAAGCCTTATAGAGTATTTTAACTTACGAGAAATCTATAGCTAAACAATTTAGATAACGGGCATAATTTAAACATGTACCAAGTATGAACAATATTTAAGTGTGTACTTAAATATGTGCATCTTCTAAATTCCCAATCAGATGCTTTATAATCAACAAATAATTTATAGATATATTCAACTTGATTGATTGATGAACTACTGTAAATATTCCTCACTCATATGATATCGTTTTTTTTATTATTAGATGCTATCATTTATTCACTTATTTTTTCATAGGCCTATTTCCTTTTATTGTAAATTTGTCTGTTTTTTTATTTTAATTTTGTATTACATTTTCTGATTCTCTACAAAAACATACCTGTTTAGTTATTTACTTTCAAGACATTATGTAGATATTGTTTTATTCTGATGTAGGCCTTTGACCAGATAAATATTTATTTAATTTTGTTCATTTCTGTTATTCTAGAGGGACTTGGTTCCAGAATAAAATTATTTTTCTATTCTATTCTATTCTACTAAGTGAGTGAATAAATGAAATACTTACATAAATCTACTATGTATCAAGCACTTGCAAAATTCACAAATACATTTTGTTTTACTTCCAAAGAGTTTAAAGAACAAATACATAATGCATTTGCTTAATGTACATGTACGCTAAATATGAATTAATAAAAAAATAGCTTTAATAAGTTAATTTTAATGTGGTCCTAGTACACACCGTGAATTAGAATATGACTTACTAAAGTAGCATATTTATAGGCATTGTTGGTTTAGTATTAATTACTCTTTGAAGGAAATTTATGTAGATTGTTCACATAAGGACTTCCGGATCAAAAGCGGCTAACCCAAAATTTGAAAAATTGACTTTTGCACATTTTTCGCTAGTTTAGTCAAGTAATTTTATGCTCCTAAAATTCAGTTTTCAGATGAAAACCACGAGAAAAGATTGATCGAATTAGTATTTGACAAAATTTCTTGAATAAACTAGCGAAAAACGAGACAAATTCCAGTTTTGAAATGTTGGAGTTATCCGCTTTTGATTCTGAATACCTCATGTATTATTTTTCACCCACGAATAATTGAAATATCTAAAAATAACTATATCAACTTTTTAGAGAAAGAAAAACTCTTTTAGTCTTCTATGTATTATGGGATACCTTCAATATATTTTTATTTACCTACAGAAAAATGAAAATTATTGAATTGAACGGTACACACATAAGGTTAAAGAAATATAAGCCTTTTTTTGCTATCGAAAAACAATGTGATATACTCATCTGTTAGTTTATCTTAACAATATCACTGTACTACGTAAAGTTAAGAATGTGAAAAATAGAATTTTTGAATTTTATTTTTTAAAATTTAAAAATACTAATTCTGTAGTTTTTTTTTTTTAAGATAAACAATAATTGTATGTAATGGTTATGTATAGAGTAATAATAGATAGGTACTATATATGTTCAAGGGAGGAAAAGATATAGGAAATAGGGGTGGGTATGTTGGTGACGCATAAAGCGGAACGGTTAGTAGCGGCAGGAGGGCCCGTTATACATGAATGGCTAGTAGCCAGTGACGTAATAGGAGCCCTGCTTGCGTCAGCCGTCCACAACTGGGATTATAGTTGCTTGTAACCAGCGCATCTTCACCTTATCATTTTAAGGCAGTTTACACAGCAATTTAGATAGTTTTAAATTGCTATAATAAAAAAGTTAAATAATCTTATTAGGAGAATAAATCATCACTGTCGGAAATATATCATCTAAACAACGAAAAGTAATTGGGTAATTAACAGCTTTTATTTAGATAAAAAAAATCAGTGATAAATTGCACCTTTTTTAAAATAAAAATATTCTTTCCATGGTATGTTGAGAACATTAAAAAAACTTTTGGGATCGGTTTCATTAAGAGATAAAAACGAAAAGAATTATACATACTAAAGCATCACAAAAATAATAGCAATCCATTTCTTTTTTCCAATCCATCGAAAATGTGTAAAGTCATGCAAGTCAGCCATTCTCTCCATTATTAATATTCTATGAAGATTACTTCTTAAAAAAATTTTAGATTTTTTTTTATTGAAGCGATTAAACTCATTCATTATTTTTGACAATATAAGAAAATTGTAATAATGGAAATTATATGTTTCGAATATGTAGCTTAAATTAAATACTAGCCAGAAAGATATGGCCTCCTAATTTCTCAGTGAATATGTCTAGGCATAGGGAGTGATAAAACAATAAATTTGGTGAAATAACTTTGCCTTGATAGAGAAATTACTAAAAATTAATAATTATTCGAACTGAAAAGTAAAATGTAAAATGCAAATTTCGACATTATGTGACGGAGAAATGAGAGTTAAGTATTATTTTAATTTTTTTGTAGGAGTCAACGAGTGATTCTAAACTTGATGAAACTTCTATGCTCTATGTTCTAATACATCACTATTTCAACATCAAACACAAGAATTATCCGTAGAAACTTTAATAAATCATATTTTTTACATATGTTTTAATGAATTTTAAATTTAAAAGTTCATTAAATTTAACTAATAACAACAATAAAATATTTCATGTCAGTGAATAGAACTAGGAAAACCAAACCTGCAATAACTAAAATTAAACATTTGAGATTTAAACTGAGATACTTATTTGTGACTTCCGCCGTGCTGGCAATACGATACCACCCCTTCAAGACTGTTAGGTCATGCTAGTTTAGTATAGCCTCTGCCCCTTTTGCTAATACTTTTTTCTCTTTTTCTTTTTAAATCATGTTTTTATACTTTAAATAAGCATGTATAGGTAAAATATATGACACAAATTAACGTAAAACATATTATTAAAATAAATAAAAAAACATAATATTGAACTCGTATTTGTAATAATAAAAACTAATGTGATAAATTAATAATTAATAAAACTACAGCAGTTTCGGAGGTTATTAATTACTTATTTCTATTCTTTAATAAGTTCATTTCGGACGTAATTCCCGTCTTTTCTCGTGCACTTCATACGAAAATATAGGAAAATAAATAAATATGCATTAATATATTTCATATCAAATATAATCCTTTTAAATTTCGATATGTTTAAAAAGACAGAGTACAGTATCTTAGTCCGTTTGTTTAAACTATTAATTTTTGCTTTCACATCTGTTCAGCTTATCATTTGGATAATAAACATAAAATTCTATCGAACATTAGTCCCTATTATTGTACTTTGTCTGACTGAGTACTAAATTGGTCGCCGAAATAGACCAGTTGAAATGTAAGGCTGATTGAAGTACAGGGTGGCCCAAAAAAGACTGAAGGATTAAAAATAGTTATATCTTTTTTGTGTGTTTAATAATTTTTTTTTTGTCTTTTGCAGGTTATTTACTGGTTTTTGGAGATAAATCATGGCTACATATGATGTGCAGAAACGCGTAAAAATCATTGAATTTTTTTATTCTTCTGGAAGGTCAATTATTACAACTCAACGAAATTATCGTCGTCATTTTAATGTCCGAACCCAGTGACAACATGATTAGGAACTTAGTCTCCCGTTTTGAGGAACATGGAAGAGTGTCAGATCTTCCAGGAAGAGGAAGAGGTCGATCTGTGCGCAATGAAGCAGTTGTGGAGGCTGTAAGGAAAAGTGTAAACGAAGATCCATCTGTCTCTACTCGTCGTCGTTCTGCTAAATTGGGAATCTCCAGAACATCCCTGAATTTTATACAGAAACATTTTAAGATCCCGCTTCAAAATTCTTTGCAGGGATGTTCTGGAGATTCCCAATTGAGCAGAACGACGACGAGTAGAGACAGATGGATCTTCGTTTACACTCTGCCGTACAGCCTCCACAACTGCTTCATTGCGCACAGATCGACCTCTTCCTCTTCCTGGAAGATCTGACACTCTTCCTCAAAACGGGAGACTAAGTTCCGAATCATGTTGTCACTGGGTGCTGTTCGGACATTAAAATGACGACGATAATTTCGTTGAGTTGTAATAATTGACCTTCCAGAAGAATAAAAAAATTCAATGATTTTTACGCGTTTCTGCACATCATATGTAGCCATGATTTATCTCCAAAAAACAGTAAATAACCTGCAAAAGACAAAAAAAAATTATTAAACACACAAAAAAGATATAACTATTTTTAATCCTTCAGTCTTTTTTGGGCCACCCTGTACTAAAGTAATAAGTTGTAAATTGTCGTGATTTAATCGAACTTTGCAAAGTTAATCCCGTATTTACTTTATGCTTATCATTTCAATAACCTTATCAATTCTAAGATCCTTGAAATTAGAACACCCAACTATGGACCAACTATAGTCACTGTAATCTCGCTATATGACTCATGAAGGATCCTGGGTTTAGTACAGGGTAGTGACTGTACTGTTTCTGACATGTTTATTTTTTTTATTATACGCCTTATTAACCAATACATACGATTCCCTTATGTCTGGTTTAATGTAACCATCTTCGTTACAATTTACTGATAGTCAATATGGTTACAACTGACCAGCAAATGGAGAAATAAATGAAACTGGACGAATAATTCTCATGAAGTCATGGTGTGCTGAAGGGATACTATCATTCCCAATGACATAATTATCATTTTAGTACAGATTCCCTTAAGATCACCCTTTTTTCATATGTGAATAAAGATTTGAAATTAAAAAAACATACCTCAAATATATATTATTGATTAAATACAATGAATGAGCTGTGCATGAATGTGAATTAGGGTAGAACCTATTAAAGAATGATATGGGAATGGAGAAATTAGTGATTATAAATAGTCAAAGGCTGAGTGGAATAATGATAGAGCTAATTGTGACAATATATAGCAAATTGGGCGTCCTAAATGGGGATTAGGGGCCTTCAAGCACCTGTTGAATGGCCCCGAAACAATGGCTATACAAATATAAAATATAAAGCTTCCTATAAATATACCTCTTTAGTTTTTTTTTATTGTTTGTCATTTATTGGTATAATCATTTTTTTCTATAGTACACCGGCAACGCTCGGGATTGTGAACTGAAACTAGTAAAAGGGAAAATAATATGTTATTTACAAAAAAAAATCTTAAATTAAGTATAATCTAATCGTGATGTCTATCGCTTATCAATAAATATAAGTATTGCTAAAATAATTAAGTTATTACAGTAATATTTTTGATAATATACTTTTTAATTCAGCTATGATAATCATAATGGCCCTTTTTGGTTACTTTTATGATTATCATAGCTGAATTAAAAAGTATATTATCAAAACAAATACTGTAATAACTTAATTATTTTAACAATACTTATATTTAAGTATTTCATAAGTATTTTATTATATATATATATATATATATATATATATATATATATATATATATATATATTCATGAATACACAGGTTTTAATAGGGGATATTTTGCTAATAGGGTGTATAAAAAAATTTACCGTTTTATAAAATTCAAAAGTCAACACTTAATAATCCCTTTAGAGTATTCTCTAAGCTTGTTTACTAACACTTGATTCTTCAAAAAAAGTCTCAGTTTAGTTATTTATTTCAAAGAAGAAACATGATAGTGTCCTACGATATTCTCTTAATTTTAAGACATTAATGGAAAAAAAAATTCACAGCCGCTGAAGCAACTGAAGAAATTATTAAATATGAAGGGGAAGGTGTCCTTGACCAGCGCACTGCGCGGCGTTGGTTTGAAAAATTTAGCAGTGGACATACGATGTTGAAAAGGAAGAAGGGCTCCGGGCGGATATTGATGATGGAAGCTGTTGAGTCAAATCCGTCCACAAGTACTCGTGAACTTGACAGGGAGTGTGGTGTGTCGAAAGATATTTTTCGTCACCATCTTCTCTCCATGGGGAACCTGAAAATGGCCAGCAGACGGTCTTTTTTTTTTATTTCTAATACCCCTATTATTTCTAATACTTATAATATTGATAAAAATATAAATATTAGATGGAGTGGAGTGGCTTAGTGGTAGAGTGTTGAGATACCATGACGAAGGTTCTAGGTTAAACTTAGGGTCACTGACAGACTTTTATTTGATTTATTTGCGGCCGGAAATGGATCCTATCGAATCTTACCCAGCCACTATAAAGTGGAAACTCAAAATAAGGGGGGAAACGCTAGTGGTTGAGCGTGATCTACCACAACCGTTGTCCAAGAAACAGTACAGTCTCTAACATGTACTGAACCCCAGCCCATTTCATGTTTTTTTTACATCTATAAATATTGTTAGAATTTTTTTGATTCCGGCACCACTACAACCCTTGAAGTGTCTTAGATTCAGGACATGGTTGAGAATATACTCTAACCTTGATGAATGTTGCTATATTGAAGTCTAAGACAACGGTTGTAGTCAACAGAGGAAATGTTTTGTTCAAGATCACGCTTAACCACCAAGTTTTCCCTTAATCCAGTTACCCTCTTTATAGTGGGTGGGTGAGCCCTGGCATAGTATGAAGATCCCACAGGATCCATCCGTGGTCCTTAAATTATCAGTATTAGAATATTAAAATGTTTTTTACCAATCTAATTGTAAGAATATAAGAAAGCTATTGCGAACCGTTCGAAATTTTATTGGCAGATAAATTTCTGTCCAAAAGTCTGGATTACCAGATGGAGTAAAAAAAACATATTTTTTCTGCACCTGCGTATCTCAATTCTAATATCTTATAAGATAACTAGGAAGATTACAAAAAAAAAAGTAAACAAACCGTTTATATAACTACTTTAGTATATTATACACCGCATAATGTTTTGGCAAAATATCTTCGAACAGGAGTTCTTACATGTCTCTTATCAGCTAACGCAAAACAAGTAACTGCATATAGCGTTATGATATAACGACTAAAAAATTACGGGTTTCGGAAAATCCCGTATCGATCCATCTACACATTCGCGTGTTTGGCCGAAACTTTCAGTAAATGAAATAAATCTCGTGCCATATCGAAACAACAAGTTACTGTACTTTATCATGGATAATTCGTTATCAGAATTTTTATATACTTAAGTATTGTAATAATCAACAAAAGTATGATTAATTAATCAATTACCTAAATAATTAAATATATTGAAATAATAAGAATATTATTACCATAATTATTAATAATTGAAGAAAAACTACTTTAGTGGAGTGCTTGAGGGTTTTACTGGGTGCAGTCGATTTTAATAATTTCTTCACCAGATAATACATACGAAATCACATATTGAAATATTCTTGTGTTTTCATTAAGACTTTTTGGATTATTAAACCAATAATTATTAATAATTTCCTTGTTATTAGGTTTTACAATACATAATAAATGAGTATTTATTGTAAAATGTGGATGCTTTATTTTAAATTATTAAGGTACGCCAGTTACAGATTGAAGTTAAAATTAAATCATTGATCCATAATTACTAAATGTTAAAACTATGATTATTACAGATAGCTGAATACTTATATTTTTTGAGGAAGAAAATTGTCCGCGTGGAGGTCAGAAAAATTATTTTTAGTAAGAAGAACTGTTTATTTTAAAGCGAACGTTTCGACTCACATTGCCGGTCTTCTTCAGGGCTAAGTATTCAAAATATATATAAACTAAATTAATATATGCCAAAGAATAACAGTATATGTAGTAAATTGATAGAATAATGATGTATGTAGCAAAGAATAACAGTATCGAATAAGATATAAGGGATAACATGAAGTAATAAAAATTAACATATAACGACAAGACATAAATTTTCTTCCTCATATACATAAGGCCAACCAATGTTATTAAACGTTTATAATTTTATGGCGTTACTAAGTAAACCAAGTAATCCATATAAATAAAAATGAATCGTAAAATGTGTTGCTAAGCGCAAAACTCGAGAAAGGAAGTATATAATATAATAACGGATATAATAATATATAGTAAGTTGTAAGAAAGTAAGCTTTGGTGCAGTTTTTGGCGTGGGAAGAGGCTGCGGGGTCTTAGATTCCTTTGCCAAAGTTCAAATTTAAAAAAAAAATATAACTGACTTACGTGTCATCATTGCTCCCTCGGTGCGTAGCTTTTTCTTGGTTGTTATTAAATTTTCGCTTCTCTCGAAAACCAATTGTGTGTTTTTCCGGCTATAAACGTGCCCCAGCAATTTGGGTTGAAGAGCTCGAAACGCTTCTAACCAAGCTGATTTCAAATATAATCGGACTGCACGGCAACGTGAAGAGCGAAACGAAATTGAAAGTATCAGGATATGTCAATCACGTGCAACGCGTCGTTTTAAAACTGCTGCTATGTATCGTACCGGGTGGCATTACTAAAGCAAATTTGTTTTAACACAAAGAGCAATGTTTGGTTGAAAAGAAATAGGTCGATCGGGTAAAAAGGGTCATACCATCATGTTCAAGGTAGAGGAAGAGATATGAAAAGATGGGGTAGAAGATACGGAGGAGGAAGGACTGAAGACGCGAATTACGGAAGCCGGCGGACGATGCAGGGCGCAGAAGACCCGGACGCGGCCATATATATATATATATATATATATATATATATATATATATATATATATATATATATACCTGAATCATTAATTGTACTTATCAATGTATATATTAAATATTTAATCTTGATTAAAATTAAATTAATAAACTATAGCCATTGTAATTCTTTTGGTTCTTACATACCACAGATTCGCTATTTATTTATGAATAATATATTGATGTTTTAAATACTGAGTAAATTTGTAAACACAAGAACAGACCTCTGGAGAAGAATCCAATTAAGACGAACGTTAGAAATAATTATTTGAGTAATCATCCAAAATGATTACTCTGGCATCCCAAAATTAATCAGAGTATTTTCAATATAATTAATAATATAAAACATAGCACGGCTTTCAGCTAAGTTTCAATTGACCACAATTCCTACAAGTGCGTTGGTATTGGATCAATTAACTCAGTTTTCCCACGTTACAAGACATTTAAATACAAAAATGAAGGAAATGGATTGTGTTGCGCCAATGACAAAGTGTGCCATTGGTTCCGCCACCAGAGCTATTGTACTCATTGGTTTCAGAAACTGCAAGGGATTCCATACATTTCCTTACAAACATACAAAAATATAACAACTGCTTCCAAATGAATTTTTTGGGGGCAAAAAATATTCTTCGCGACAATTCCATGCTAACTTTTAAGGTAACAAGACTTACTTTGTTTATTCCTTTTTAAGTTGTTGTGTAAAAATAAAACTTTTCTCCTTAATTTGCAGACACAATGCCAAATATATCGTAAAGCAGGCTCGATGTTGCCGGTGACAGATGGTGGCTCTGAATTCCTGCAAATTTATTTGATGGACAATACAACAGAAGAAAGTGATAATAACAGTTCAGTGAGGAGGTCTATTGTAGAACAATTACAAACTTTGTTTCACCAACACAATAAATTGATCATATTGTTTAAAACTGCACTAGATCTTATGTCATCTGGTAATCATAATATTGTAATCAGAGCTGATAAAACTACTGTAGGAGAACATGCGAGGTGTTCCAATGCACCAACAATCAATCGATGAAGTTGCAATTATATGGTTGAAGAAAATTTGTCCTTTGTTTTAGCGAAATAGGGCAAAACAAAGTCTGCCGGGACAGCTAGTAGTTAATAAAGTTCTAACTATTGATTTATTAAGTATTACTTTAAATAATACTCAATAAATAAATATGTATTATAACGGCTACATACTGCTTTATAAGAATTTTAATTTTTTTAATTAAAGAAATTTCAGTTTCTACAAAATTTAATTTTATATAATTAAAATACATTAAATATAATATATTTAAAATATTCATACCTTGCGATCTGTTTATTATCGTTGTTAGTTTTAGTTCGCTTACCTGAAGGCGTTAAACAAATCAAAATAACAAAATTATTTTGTTAAATGATAGGATTACAAAGCGTTAGATAGGCACCAGCTTACAATAAACATGTTGCTAACTAAGTACCGGTTACTTTGCTAATACAACGAAAGTTTTCTATAGAATATCAGCTTGCTGTCGTGAAATTGGAGAAGTGAGATAAATTCTGACAGGGAAAGGAGGAGTCTGAATGTACACCGAATCATTTGTTTCAACTAAGTTTAACGTAAAAATGATGTTCACAGGGACCTAACTTTTTGAATATTGTAGATGTTAGAGTATCACTATTATGTAGTAACTGAAAATATACTAAGCAAACTGACTATATGCCATGAAAAGATCGATGTTAACTATTGATACGTTATTTTTTTTCTTCATTCAATTAACTTATTATTTATTATCATTGCTTTATTACTCAACTAATTTTTCGAATCATATTCATTTGAATAATTTGTATTAATCTTTATTACTTACTCGAGAATACTCTGAAATTTAGCCTTCTGTGTTTTGTTTACCTAAAGTGCAATTGGCATAAGCTCTGTGACTTTTATGTTTACCTAAAGGGTTACCCATTTTTATTATTTTTTTTTTCACCTGTTTTTTTCACCCTTGATACTAATTCTTAACGACTTCTTTTTTAATTTTCTTGAATATTCAGTCCTGAAGAATAACTGCAATGTGGGTTAAAACTTTGGCTTTAAAATAAATAGTTCTCCTTATTGAAGAGTAATGATACGTTATTATATTATGTTATTATGATTTCAGTTCATAAAAATTAGAAAGGGAGAAAATAAACTATTTTTTAATTTTATTTTTAGTTAATAAAAACCATGTAACTCCTTTAGAAGTGTTTAACCTCCCTTGTGACAGTTAATTCACATCCTATTTCTCTATTCATTTAAAATTATATTTGCAAATAATGTGTAAATAGTTCTTACGAAGATGATACTGTATTATTGTGAATAGAAGTAAAACTACGTTCAATGGTTCCTTTGAGAAACATTATAGAAATTATACTTTTTTTATCACCGTTTCGTATAATTTCTTAAACAAATAAAGTCCCCACTGTCCATTCAATTATTGTAACATTTTGAATTACCTTAAGATATATTTAATTAGGTGAAATGTGGTTAAAACTGTTTCTTCTTGCTTTTGTAAGTAAACTTTGTTAACATTGTTGTTAAATACTCATATATTTATATATATATATATATATATATATATATATATATATATATTCATATACTATCGATTTCGTCCTTGGTTATGTAGGCTACTGGCTACAGGTCCTTATGCTAATTGTACTTGGAAGGGCAAAATTTAGATTTCCCACTGTAGCATCATCCAATTAGCCAGCATAAAGTACTAAATGGACAACTAAGTCAATTTCATTATAGAAAAAAATACATACATTTCTTTTTTTATATTTCTGTCTTGATTATGTTGACTATGATTTGAAAATCTTGATAAGTTTCTCTCGAGAACGAAATTTTTTTTTCCTTTTCTTTTTCTTAATCTTATCTGGACTGTAATGTTTTTTCATATCTCGAGATATATGTATATAAGAAAAACAAACAAGAAGAAAGGGACGAGGCAAGCAAACAAACAAACAGAATATCTAAGCGGAGAGGGGTGGAGAGGGGAAGGGTTGAGGGTTATAAATGCTCCCAACCCCCTGGCACAAACTGCTTTAGATGAAGAAACTCATCAGGCGGGCCTCGATCATAGTCCCTACCATTAGCCTCAGCGCCCGCATCAACCTCTGTCTCTTTAACGGCTGTGTCGTTCCATCTCTTCAGTAAAAAGAAGAAAAAAATATTTTGACCCTATTACTTACCAAAAAATATTACCATGTATAAAAAAATACTTAAATTAAAAACTTAATATAGTAATAATTCTTCTTCTTCTTTGACTTACTCTTATGCCATTAATAGCGTCAAGGAAGCTCCCCGTGTGCGAGGCTATTTTGTTTACTTTGAATAGAATTTACCGCCATGCGGGTTATTAGCCCAGCTATGGAGGCATCCGTATCTTTGGGACAACTGGCTTCCGGAATATTCATGTCCCTTCAGGAGAAAGGGGGACCAGGTTATCCCCCCTTAATGGGTTTCCCCCAACCTAGAAAACCAGCGGCTGATAGCAGTCAGATGACTGGGTGATGGGATCGCCAACTCCCTACGCCAAATACAAAAACTTTAATTTAGAATCAATCATTTAAAAAAAAACCTTTGAGGTGTTGACATGGTATAGCAAGTAAAACAAAAAAATGTTTCAGTTTTTTAAGTAAAACATATAGGTTTATTATGCCAGTAGGACAGAAAGAGGAGTAAGTCAAAACTGGGAATGGATTAGTAGCTATGAACGTTGGTAGTTAATACATTCAAATTTAAATTTTTATTTTGTTCGTTAACATTTTTTTCTTCTCCTGTAAAACCACCTTTTCTTGACTTAATACACTTTCCATGTCTACGCCTCATTTATCACATACCACTAAGACCCATGAAATGGAATTAGGCGGAGTACATGGCAAAGTTTGTACTGTTTAGATGCCAAAGATTGTGCAAGGAAGTGATTATGTAGAGACCTTGTTCAACCACCAGTATGTCTCGATTATGTTACGAATTTTATATTGGCTGGGTGAGCCCAAGGAAGGTGTCTTGATCTCATAGAGACGATTCACGTAATTTGGCAGAATAATTTATCTGCCTCAGCTGGATTTGAACCCGGAATCTTCAGCATAGCTTCTCATCATTCTATACAATGACTATCAAGCTCCTTTTATAAAAAAATCTTTCATCCTTATAATCCTACTAATATGATAAATGCGAAAGTTTGTATGTTCGTTACTGTTTCACGCAAGAACTACTGAACAGATTTGGATGAAACTTTACAGTAAGATATGTTATACATCAAAATAACACATATGCTACAACAAGGGCGGATTTAGGGAGGAGGGACACAAGGGCACATGCCCCCCAGACAGTTTTGTGTGTGCTATGGAGAATCCATTATAGTACATAATTATAGGCAAATAACATGACATAGTTGTTAAAATAACAGAAAGAATATGAGTGAAACTATTGTTTTGATATTTTAATATAATTTTGAAATCTTTCCACGCGAGCGAAGCTGCAAGCAAAAGCTAGTTATTTATAAAATAATAACAATAAAATAAAACATATTTTAGATTTGTCAAATACTTTAGTTCTTTTCTATGTTATCTCGGAATCCAGGAAGCAGTACACAGTTCCCTACGCACACATCAAGTGCCTATAAATTTATTTGGTTAACTTTTAATAACAATTTTTAAAAAATACAGACTGTACCACTACAGCTTATAAAGGATTTTTGGCTCAGTATAATTTCATGCCAACGGTTGTGCACATAGCTTAGGCTTAGGCTCAGATCACTATCAGCTGCAATTGGTTCCCCCTAATCAAGATTATCCACTTAATAGAAGTTGTGTAAGGCCTAGGATCGACTTCAGATCCCTCTAACAGAATTAATAATCTGCCTCAGCCTATCTCGAATCCGAGATCAAGAGGCAGGTGTTAACCATATATCTTTGTACTGAGCTCTGCCACCCCATTAAAAAAAGCATAGCAGGGAAAATAAATGTGAAATCATCAAGTAAGTGCAAATACATTTTTACTGATTTACTGCCGTTATTTTTTTTGTTTCTAAAATAATATCAAATTTTAAGTGAAAGGAATAATGAATTCGTTGACTTAGTAAAATCTTAATTATTTGACTTTGAAAGAAAAGCCTCAGTTTTTCACACCGGGGCAGAAATTGAGGGGCTCCCTCCCCGAGAGCTGGGAAGGGACCCGGTTCTCTCCACCTGAAGATTTCATTTCAGTAATGTTAGACCTCCATGGGCTTTTATCACACCTCTACACTCTGGATTCCAGTTACAAAGTAAAATTCAATTTAACCCCAGTATTACTCCCTTATAAGGTTTTGATGAAGTTACCCACCTAAACTCTTATTCACATTGAATTTTAAAATACTTTTAAAAAAGAAATGTGTATTCCCTCTTCAAGGAACCCGTGTTTAGTTTGAAATAATAATAAGCTACTCTCCGATTCATTTCACTATACGTTTGAGTAATAATTACTAAATTATCTGTTATTGTTTTAGCATTCACATCTCATAAAATCTTATTATTTATTATCTTTAGGATAGATTTATTATCTATAGGATCTTATTTTTTAAAGTTGTATTTTAAAAAATTACCGAATATCTATCTACTAGGGAACTTCGCTTTGAATAAACGATTAGGCCTAATATCCAGATTGGCTGACGGAAATTAAAAATCCTTTACCAGATTTACTGAAATTCTTGGCCGATTTAATAACTAAAGAGTATTAATAAAACCAATATAGGGAGCGGAGTGGCTCAGTGGTACAGGGCTGAGTTGCTATGCCGAAAATCCTAGGCCAATTCCGCTCACTGGCAGAGTTCTGGGATCTAAGACCCTCCTGGGGCTCACCTAGCCTCTATGAAGTAGGCACCCAAAATAAGGGGTGAAAATCTGGCGGCTGAGCGTGATCTAGGACAAATCCCTTCCCTGCACAACCGTTGGCCAAGAAACCGTACAGTCTTAACCACGTGTTGAACGCCAGACCCTTCACAAGTTAAAGAGGTACAGGTTTTTTTTTTTTTTTGGTTGTTTTATATAGGACATTTTGTGATTTTAAATACACTTGTTTTTATGTCCTATATGTTGCTATAATGTTATTTTCGACATTAATTCTTTTTGTATCATTTCCTATTTATAAATTTCTTATAAATACAATACTTACAAATTTAACATAATAACGTTAAAACGTTATTAGACTCAACAAGGACAGGGCGTTGCGTGTTAATCTCAATCCATATACGTAATTAGTTTAAGGAAATAATGCGTCAATGGCTTTTCCAACATTTTACTAACTCTGTAAACAATCTAAAAAAAGTGCAAGCGATACTTCGTTTTGTTTGAAATAAGGGAAAATTATTAAAGGAATCGCATTAGTAATTAAATTTCAAAAAATCGTACTACTAATTAATGTATTAAATAGTATTAGAATATTAAGTCGAAATAGTTAAATAATCAACCATAAGTGCTTTTTCCGCCAACATTACCCAATCCCAGTAGTCTTTTTTTTTTTGTTTATGTGAACTTTTTTATGAAAGGTGATGCGATCACATGCACTAAGAGATTGTGTCAAGGAAATTATTTTATATTTTTTTTCTATTTATATAATATTTTGTTAAGGCTATCACGTATCTGAATTTTTTTATTATTAGAAAAGATATTTTATGTAAAAAAGAAATTACTCTCAGCTTTATAGATTACAAAATACGTCGATAATTTAACATCTAATGATATTAGGTCTTTATAATTTACGAAATAGCAGTGTTTTGTTTCTTTGCCAAATAGATCACTAGTCCATTTTCAGAAAAAAATATATAACTAAACTTATTCTATCCTGTTTTTCATTAAATTTTACAAAACTTCCACGACGAATGGTACTATCGTATATACTCCATTTGAATAAACATTCTTATGTGATGGACGAAAGGGTAGATATTACCAATACAACTTATAAAGGCTATACTATGGATTTTCCTGATGCCAATGGTATTCATATATGTATATTTATCAAACATTAGGCAATGTTAAATCTGTTTGAATGATTATGCCTTTTCAGTGTTCAGTAACATTATTTCTTGCTTCGTGAAATTTGATTTTTTCTCTTTACTATTTAAGATTTATTTTTAAATTAAACCATCTATGATTTATTTCATTTGTCTATTATAAGATGTAATCCAGAAACGTTCTTCTGTTTTCCGTTATTTTATTCACAAGAGTTCTCAGAATGATGTTTTCTGGAATCTATCAAACTGTCCAATTTACCTATATTCGATGGACCATTTAAATTCATATTGATGTAGTCCTTGTGCTGTACTTTGTAGTGAAAGGGGTAACGTATATTGGATAAGATTTACGGAATATTAATTGTTGGTTAATCCTAGAGGGTCTGGTTCCTTCGATGATTATATTGCTATGAGTTACCAGTCCATCCTAAACTGGTTTTCGATATTTTATTCTTAGAGGATTTTTCAGAATGAAATTTTCTGGAATCTATCAAACTGTCCAATTTGCCTACATTAGATGAACCAACGCATTCGAATACATACTTAGCCTCGTGCTGTAGTGAAAGGAATATATTGGATAATATCTTCAGAAAATTAATTGTCAGTTAATCTCTGAGGATACATCCGGTATTCTGGGATTACTATACAGCAATGACTTACCAGTTCATCCTAAACTGTGACCTCTAGCATAAAGGGTGATGGACAGAGTTGTGTACTGGACAAATACTGTGCTCTTTGACGGGGGATGTTGCTCCATTACGACAATGTTAGCTACTGGTGCATGGGCGGAGGAGGGAGGAGATTAGGATCAGCAATTACTTAAACTTTACCTGCGCCGGTGGAGGTGGGCCCTGGTAAACCTGACAGACATGTTGGCTGGCGGCGACCGGACGGGTGTGTGATCGCCCGGGCGAACGGGCCGCGTTAGTTACGCTCCGCCGGAAGGTGCGCCGCCTCCCTCACCTCTTCTCGTCTAGTTCAGGGTGGGGATGTCTTCGATACCCGGCAAGGGCGGGATCTGGTTTGGATCAGGATCCGAGTAAACGGAATGGGTCAAATATCATTCAGAAATATTTAGGGAAACAATAAGAGGGTGTAGATTCGAGATCATTGGATTCAATGAAACTTTTCGAAAGTCGAAAAGTAAAAGACTTCTTATCTCCAACCCGATGCATCATTCAATGGAAGCTGAAAGAGAAATGTTTTTATAATACTCTGTAAAGCATTAACGTTCTTATTCTGCTATGCTCAGGCTTTCCTAGACATCAAATTTATGAGTACTTTACTAATAAAACTTAAGAAGAGTCTTCATTAGGTTCAATGCTAAGTAAGGACTGTTCTGTGTCTGAGCCAACAGCTTCTGTGATTTGGCAAAGATCACGCTCTATAGCCATGCTGTTCTATTTATGATGATAATCACCCCAGGAGGGTCTCCATACTCCACCGGGATTAACCATGGGTGGTATCATAATATGTGTGATAAGAGTACTTTAATTAAGAAGTTTATTCATATTTGCTTTAAAAAATCCTAATAAATGATTTCATATAAAATTACTGGATTTTGTGTTGTATTGCCAATAAGTATTCACAACCATCGATATGAACAAGTATCTCATTTTTTGATCAAGTAAACAAAACATAGTACCAATATGAAAAAAGGGTCCTGTACTTTGTACCAATAAACTACATAAATGATGTGTAAAGAGGTTTTAAGTAATGCGTTGATGAGATTAAGTCAAAAGGACGCGGTTACCTCCTTCACAGGAAAATTAAAAAATAAATGATAAAACTAAAAATCAGAACCTTTTCCATTCACATCGCTCTTTTAAAGTGTATAAAGTCAGACTCTTTCCTAGTTCAACAGCGTAGCGATGCTCAAACCCATGGTGCTAAGAAAAAAATTAAGATTAAATAAAAAAAAATGAAAATAAATCAATTAATTTCATTAATCAAATCCCAAAAATTCTCCGAAGCTACCTTGAGAGTACTGACTGCAGAGCTGTAATAATGGCTGGTTTTTCTACATTTAATTCAAAAAAATAATATTTTAACTAGATCCTCAAAAATAAAACCTTATAAAATTAATTTTAAAATATATAATCATATCGTGGTGTTATAAGTGAAATGCACAACACCAAAAATATGATTTTGAGAAAAGGCTGGTGTAAATGGTTGGATATTTACAGTGAGATGTTTTTACTGATGAAACCTTCAGATATATATATATTTTTTCAATGTTTTGTAATCACACTAAGTATACTATTCTGTTCATCAGCGTTTTCGCAAAACCACGTTTTTGACATTGTGTATTTAACTTGTAACCCCACGATGTATTCCCCAGGAGAAATTAAATATTTATGGTAAAAAGTAATTAACTTTTTGAACGATTTCATGCTGTCTATAAATAAGTAATAAATAAATCATTTTTTCTTTATATCTTTGAAGCCATTAAATTTTTTTTTTATTTGCGCTCTAATTTTCATAAGAAATAAGGAGGTATATATATGTATATGATTGGGAGGTATGTTTATAGCCTATCGGATTATAGGAGGTAAAGTATGCCGGTGGCAGACGCAATAAGAGGAAAACCTTGAAAATTGTCTAAATGTTTGAGGAGGAAGGAAGTTGCTCCTAGCCTTGACCCACCGTCAGGATCGTTTTTTAAATCTTTAATTCCAATCTAAGGAACAGTTCCTTCGGCTACCTCCCGTTTCCCGTTTCCCAGTAGGATAGACCTAGATATTTCCAAATATATAGAGAATATTGAGCTTAGTTAATCACTTAGGATAATATATATATATATATATATATATATATATATATATATATATATATATATATATATATATACTATAATGCAATTGGGAAAAACCACAATGCAAAGCCTTATGTTTCAAAAAATACACCTACTTACCAGTCGACGTTTCGCCTATTCAGGCATTATCAAGACACCAAAATCAAAAACGGGTTATGTGAATCGCATCTCGAAGAAAAAGGTACAATACATCCCAACGATCAACAGCCCAAACAGGCTCCAAACATGAGACAGCACCCCACCACCAAGACGTTCAACATACAACTATCGTTGGGATGTATTGCACCTTTTTCTTCGAGATGCGATTCACATAACCCGTTTTTGATTTTGGTGTCTTGATAATACCTGAATAGGCGAAACGTCGACTGGTAAGTAGGTGTATTTTTTGAAACATAAGGCTTTGCATTGTGGTTTTTCCCAATTGCATTATAATAATAGTGTTTCTTTTTGAGTTTTTGGCTCTATTTTAGTGGTATATATATACTATATACCTATACAGTATAAGGTAAATAAGTAGTTAACTCGAAATTTGGCTAGAGAGAGACTACTCCATTGAAGGAAGCGGGGTAGTGCAATTTCCGTGGTGAATGAGTGACTAAGTCATGCATTGGATTGAAGTGGAGTTATTGCTTATATTACAACCTCATTCCACCCCCAAAACTACAAAATGAAACAAGAAATACTGAAAGACACGATTCTGCTTCTACCAATATCTTTTCTGGTTAATATTCGGGTTATTTAAATTATTCACCGGTGCTGCAGACTGCTGATATATATAAACAAGAATGGTATTGCGTTCAGTAGATGGCTGAGACTGTAATTGAATAGTTGTCTGGAAGTTGGATTTTACATTTTTCAGTTTTGGTTATTTTGATGAACAAGATTTATGTTATGTCCCCTACCGCTAACGATAGTTTTTAGTTGCCTAAACAGTCAATAGAGGTCAGCGATAGCACAATCGTTGTCCATATCAGAGGATGATCGGTTTCTCAAGAGTCTAAGTTCCAGTGGAAGAAAGGCGCATGTAAATATATCCTCACCCTACTAGTGTTACATACAGGTGCGTAAGTGCAAAATTTATAAAATAGAAGAAGGGCATATGTGACAGCAACCTAACTAAATGATCAGTTCTCTTATTTTGGCTCTCCCATAAACTTTGAAAAATGTAACATACGCCATTCTTCCAGGCAACTATTCAATTATTCTAACAAGCCCTGGGCTCAAATTTCGCTTGAGAACAGATTTTTATTTAAACTGTTAACCCGGAGACGGATTCTTTGATATCTAGGAGCTAACGGGGCTCACTTAGCCTCTATTCTAGAACTGAAAAATAATTGGAGTTGTCAACTCTCGACAGCTTTATGTTTCGTACAATATTTTTCAAATATTTTCAATTGCATTGTTTCATTATCTTAGGTATATGAAGGAATGAGAAGACTAGGGTTTAAATAACGACTTAACAATTTTACGAAAACTCTTTTTAAAATATCGAACCATAATACAAAAAACCAAAAATATCGAAGAATAATACCTTTAATACAATCAGATTATTTCTGATAAAAAAACTTCACTGATACAACTTGGCTTCGCTTCCCTTTGTGTGAATTTAGTCAAAAGCATGATTGAACTTTATTATGAAATTCTTGTCGTGAAACTAAGGTAAGGGATATTTGGATGATCACATTATCCTTATTATAAAACCTTTCCCGAAATTGAGGAAACGAAGCCAGTTGGAAACAGCCTATTTAATAACTGCATACGGATACCGGCCCCTGTTGCAGCATTGTATCAGGAAAACTTATTTCGCGAAATATAATTAAGCTTGTTATAGACAAGAAAGTTGCGCTGCTATTTGCCAACGAGATACAGAACAGATAATTTTAATTAATATGATCAGATTTATTAAAAACATTGTTCTGTCTGGGAGATGGAGTTCGGGACGAGGCACTCATAACCCCATTTAGGTCGCGATTCACTCATACCAGGAAGAGTATAGGGAAATATTATTTTATTACAATATCTAACATTTCTAGCAAGAGTTGGCAAACATGGATAAATATTAAATAATGTAGAAAATCATTAGTCCCTTCAATGGGAGGTTTCTCTATATAACCTTCCATGTGAATCCTTTAGTGAAGTTTTTCAAAATAAGATCACAGCTACAATATGTGCCAAATGGCATTTGCGTATGCTTCTTAAATAAATATTATTATATTTTCACAATCACCACTACATTATGAATAGTGCCATGATCATCGGGATATATTTATATTACTTAGAAAGAAAAGCTGCGGTCAATATTTCACTATCTAAAACCTAAAAGCATTTGAGTTGCGTTCAATTTTGAGCACATTTCGTCTTTTATCATTAAAAAAATTCATACAAGACTAGTAGGTGTATTTTATACGTTTAGTAGTGCCTTGTTGATATTACTATTCTGTTTTTTTATTTTCTCATCAGTGATGATAGCCTGAAAGTTAGGCCGAAACGTTGGGACAAAATATATAAGTTTTATTTATTTATGTAAAATTCATTAATCTTAACCTGGATTATTTTGAACACAATGATTTTATTTTTATTTTCTTAACGTTAAATTGTTACGTGGTAGACCGTTGAGTTACCGAGCTAATGGCCTAGGATCAAATCTAGATGTGGCAGATGATTAATTTAATCAGTGGCCAGTCGGGGATGAACTCTACGGGGTATCAAAACCCTCTGGGGGCTCAACCAGCCCCTAGAACGCTGGTACTCTTTTGGGTGGGGGGAGAGAACTGGTGTTTTTAAGTGTCAAATATCAAAAACTTCTTTATTTAGATTTATAAATACTGATTAGCAAGCAATAATAAACACATCATTGCATTTAATCAAGATTTTTTTATATGTTATTAAAAAAAAGAAAGAAGAAAATTGACATTCTATAATAAATAATATAAATAACTCGTCAAACAACTTAAAACAAAGTAAACAATGCATCCAAGTCAATTTTATATCGCACAATCACAATTTAGCGATTAATAGCTTCGCTGAGTTGCCATGCCGAATGTCCCGCGTTAAATGCGGCTGTAGGAGATATTTTATTTAATCTGTTAACAGCCGGGGAGGAACCCTGTGGAGTCTGGAAACCTTCCTGGGGCTCACGCAGCCTCTATAAAGTGGGGCCCTTATCAAGGGGACAAAACTTGGCTGTTGAACGTGATCCCCGACAAATCAACTCCCTTCACAACCGTTGTCTTAAAAACAACAGTCTCTACCATATACTGAACCCAAGATCTTCATAGGCTTCACACAATTTTAGTCACAGTTTTTTTTTTTTTCCATCTATGCACAATGAAACTATATAGTTAAACATTTTTCATAAAATTACACATAATTAAACATAAAATTAAAATTACGGTATATTTAATAAAATGAAGGTGAGGATGAGTTGATGGTATCTACTATTGATATAAAGGGCGGTGCTAGCCGGTGAGCTCGAGTGAGGATAATCCAGCGCTTCCCTTCAAGCAACACCTCCAATTTCCAAATCATCAAAGGCTTTCAGAAAAGTGCTCAGTTTTCCAACAATCTCAGGTGCTTTAAAAGAGCATGACCTAAATAATAAGTTTTAAACTTATTTATTACATTTTTTACCTTTAATGATAAAACAGACGATATAATACCGTAATAGATATGTTTAAAAGAAATGTAAATGTAAGTTAAAAAATCCGAATATATTATTTAACACTTTTGAATTGTTACTATGTATATTGATAATATCTTTGTAAACTAATATTGATTTGGATCAATTTTATATATTATTCAACACTATAACAGTTTTATACATTGGTTTTTTAAGTATCAAATATCAAAAACTCAGTCATTTAGATATATAAATAATATATAGTGAATACTAAATAATAATAAATAACACAAATTGGATTTAAACAACTTTTTTTCAATTATAAGTAGTTGGAAATTAGTAATTTTTAATAAACTACATTAAATATTAATATTGAGAATAACATAAATAATACGTTGAACAACTTAAAGACAGTTATTTTATTAGAAAGTTATAATGTTATATGGGAGGGTTCTATTAGGTACAAGTTTTGTTTGAAGCGTAAGTTTATATTATCTATATGAACATAACAATATATTTTAATATTTTTATTTTGAAGAGAAAATATTTGTCCTGGGCGGGATTCGAACCCGGGTCGTCTGCATCTCCAGTGCAGTGCTCTAAACCGCTGTTTTAGTTTGTAGAGTGGAATACACTTAAAGAGTATTGGGTTAAGTAATGGAAAGAGATTTCACAGTTTCACTATCAGACCACGCCCCTATTAGGGTACCCACTTTAGAGAGCATGGGTCAGCCACAGGAGGGTCTCCATAACCCAATGCATAATATAAATAATTAATCAATATAAAATATATTGAATATAATAGAAATGAGCAAAAACTCAAAAAATGAAAATGAATTATAATTAGGATACAATAGAAAAAAATACAAAGCCTTAGGTCTCCAAAATACTGGAACAAAAACAAATGACTTGTCCTAATGTGTCGTTAAATAATATCCCACTGATGCCCTTAGAACAGGTCCGGTACTTAGACCATACACCTTGACAAACGTTTAACTTGGAATCCTCATACAAGACTGAAACGACAAGAAACAGCTTGCCGTTTCAGGCTACTTCAACATTTACTATACAAGCCCTCCCAATCAATTACAAAATACTCATAAACATGACGATCATTAGAACCATCTGGACTTGAGGAGTTTAGCTTTGGGGCTCAACTTAACCATCAAATTCCTCTCATGTTCAATCCTTCAAATTCATAATCCTTCGTAAAATCCTAAATGCTCCTTACTTTGTTAGGAAAAAAGTAATCCATAATGATCTTGATGTCCCATTTGTTACTGATTTGGCCGGAATCCGATATCAATCCATTCATGCCAAACTTTATTTCCACTCAAACCCACCAGTTTCAAACCTAGCTACCTGTTTAATTTCTGACAATCTTCCGAGGGGTCTGAAAATAAGACGGCCTCGTGACCTTCTAGAAGTTGAATTTTCTATTTGAGTAGTACCACTGAATAGTTTCTCTACTTGTCTTTTTCCAGGCCATTATGTATGATCCCTGCCAGTTGTTTGTTGTATTGTTATAATACAGTTGTAAATTTAAATGAATAAATTAATAACAAAATACCTGATACTTCGGAGTAAAATTGATTTAAATGTTTTATAATTAGCAGTAATAGCCTAATTGTTCGCAATATGGCCGCATATAACGTTCTCCTGTTATACATTTTGTAAATGTTTCTCACCATTTACTTTAATTTATTTTAGATAGCGTGAAAGACGAAAATATTTTAAATGTTGATTCATGAATTGTCACAAAAATAAACACAGGCAGCTATTTTTGAAATAATTTTTTGTCCAAGGCTAGAATAAACAATCTGATATTAAACCTTGGAAGAATAATACAATATAAGAAAGCATTAATCCAGACAAGCAAAGCGGCTTGAGATGATATCGATCGTCTAAGTAGATATATAAGTGAGTGGGATTTGTAAAAAGCATTAGATGAATGGGACAGGGCGCTGTGTGGGGCGCAGTGATGGGGCGCTGTGCGGGGCGAGTGCACTGGCGCCCGCTAAATGGGCCAGTGAATGCCAAACCGCATCCCAGGCGCCGACCTGCCTCCCTCCGCTTCGAATATATTGTCGGGTCTCTGAGTCAATCAGATGACTCATGGATCGGATATCTATAAGAACCAGGGGTGAGTGGGTGGCAGGGAGAATAGTAAGGATAAATCAAGTTTTATTTCTATAGAGATAAAAAAAAAATACAGTTCCATTGAAAAATACTATGACGTAGTTTTGCAAAAAAAGAAGCCAGGATTCCTGGAAACGAACATTGATTTTTTTCGAAGTGAAAATTTCTTTTTCAGCGTTGAGCGATTTTTAGTAAGGAAATAAATACATGTGGGACATGCTCAAAATACTAGTGAAGCGCTGCTTTGACATTTTGTATTGAACAGCCCTGATATATTTTCAGTAATACATAAACTACTTGAAAACGAATATAATTATTGCTCGGAGTGGCCATAGTGAAAGCCAGAGTAATGTTAATAATTTCAATTTAAAATGTATAAAATTATAATAATTCCGACTATAATTGATTCCAATATTAAAATAAAAATAGTTATAAGGTTAGGAAAATTATAATAACACTCTTCAAGTTTTGCGACTATTGTAACTATTATTATCATTAACAAGTTTGAAAGAAGACCAGAATCTACCAAACAATTTTTGTTTTGTAGTCAACAAATTGTTTGAGCGTAAATGCCCCTGGAGATCGGAAACCCTATTCAGACTATAAGTTCATCGACCCCTACTCAAGAAACACGTCAACGTGGATGTCTCGCTGTAAACATTTCTATAAATACGTCCCTCCGAAGGACGGCAAAACCAAGAGTTTTTTACACCCTTTAAAAATCTGAAGGAAGGCTGCGAAACCGCTATCTTGGACATAGAAACATTTGCACTTTAGATAATAATTTCTATTATATTCTAAATTCTAAAACATTGATAACACGTGTTTTTTTTGTTTTTTTTTGACAAGCTTAAAACAGGATGGGTTCTGTAATGTTCGTTGCGCAATCTTCAAATTAAAATCCATAATTTCTAAAGCAGAGGTTCACAAACTTTCTTGTAACACACCTCCTCTCCTATTCAATGAAAGCCTATCACACTCCCATACAAATTAACTTGTAAGACATATGAAAAAAAATAAATATCAAACAAATATGAAACATATTGAAATCAAAACATTTAGTTTTATTGTCACATAATACAACACTGTGATTTTCAATTTAAGGTAAAGAAGTACAGAGAAAAACAATTATAACAATTAAGTGAGATTTTTATATTATTTTTAATTTTTTTCGTCCCCTACTCCTAATTTGTCATTACGCTCCCAGGTTGGGAACCACTGCTCTGAAGCCAAACTAACGTATATGTAAATTCGTGGAACTGAGAAAGCTGGATTTAAATTGAGCTTGCTGACGTTGAATAACTAATTTATAAGTTTAATTGGTCCTATTTGTATTTTTAATTGTTAACATAATTATTTTCGGTATTCGAACGTATGCCTGTGTATGGATGTATTTAAAGTGTAGTAATCGGAATAGAAAACTAAACTTTAAAATTCAAGGTAAACATTAAATAGCATAATTTACAGAAAAGCCGCATTGAAAAAAGACAGTGGATATTTATGAAACCAATTTAAGGTAATGCAACAACTGTGAAATAATTCCTGGAAGTTTTTATTCAAACTGAGCGACGTTCAGGAGTTCATCTTTTTCGTCCCCTAGCAGATATCGCTACCAATTTCTTTTAAAGATCAAAGGGTTGGGAGTAAATCAAAGGGAGCAGAAGGGAATCAAAAGGGAGAGAGAGGGAAATCAAAAGGGTCCATAACGTTAGCAGAAGGGCCTTCGCAGTAGATTGAGAAGGAAGTCTGTCCAGAAATAAGGATATCACCTTGTTAGGAAATAAGAAGGTAGAGATCTGCATTAAACATTAAATACCTACATACAAATTTTTGAGCAAACAACATATAATTAACTGCTTAAACGTTTTTTTTTTTTTTTTTAGAATAGAATAGAATAGAAGAGTAACTTTATTCAGGGACTATGTCTCTATACAATTACAAATATGAACAGAAAAAGAAACATAATGTTTATCTGGCCAAAAGGCTAAGTATTACAAATCATAAAGCGTGTGAAAATGACAAAAAAAAAATTAATATTTAAACAAAAATATCAAAAGTATCATCAAAAGTAAATGAACGAAATCAAAATGAAAGTAATCAAAAGTAAATGAACATTACAAGTCTTGACAAGATATTAAGCAATTAAAGAGAATTAATAAATCCATAGCTTTTGTTAAATGCATGAGCTAGCATGCAATAAATCTTTACATGATGTACAGCTTCTTAAAAGACAAAATTAAAATAAATAAATAGTACAATGAATTTGTATACATTACAATCAAAGCTAATGACATTAAAATTAAATTTATTGATATTTACAACTGTAATTATATTACATCAAGTAAATCTACTGTATGAACAAAGGACATGAAAAAAAAAAACTTGTGGAGAAACTACCCATTTATAGCACTCCAATAAAGTTCTATAGTAGAAGGTCTCGAGGCCATCTTCTTTTCAGACGCCTCGGAGCATTATCAGGAATATTATGGGAAAGAAAGTTGAGATACTAGCGGATTCGAGTGTGTATGGAGCTTTTCATGGAAGGATAGGTATCTAGTTTGGGCCAAATCAGCAACATATGGGATATCAAGATCATGATGGATGAGTTTGTTTGTGACATAATAAGGAGCATTGAGGATTTTACGAAGGATTTTGGATTGTAAGGATTGGATACGAGATGAATTGGACGGTTTAGTACAGCCCCAAAGCTCAACTCCGTATGTCCAAATAGGTGTGATAACTGTCATGTAAATGAGTCTTTTGCAATTAATTGGGAGCTATGAACGGTTGTCCAGTAAATGTTGAAGTAGGCGAAAATGTCGAGCAGTTTCTTGTCTTTTCAGTCTTGTATGAGGATTAATTCTAATATGTTAAATACATAATCCTAATGAAATGCATAATAAAAATACAACATAATAAAAATTAGTGAAGCAGGATAGTCTATTGTTTAGAGTGCTGCATTTTTGTGAGGAAGGCTCCGTTCTCAGGTACAGCCATGACATATAAACAATTTAATATGTTAACACCTAAATATGGACCCTTTGGGATCTACGGATGTACCATCTCGGGCTAACAAGCCTCCAAAGTGGATACAATTAATGGGAAGAAAAACCTGCTGCTTGAGCGTATTAAAAAAAAAAACATCCCCCAACTCATTCGTTGCCTCAGAAACCGTATATTATTTATCTTGTACTGAACCTACTGTGTTCTAATAATGTGTTAAATTTGTTATTTATTTTTGGAAATTGTAGGAAGCATAGTGAGGCATCCAAACCCTCAAAAACTAAATATTATTTTAATAGACTAAATCAATGTTACTTTGGTTCGGAAGGGTCCTGTTTCAGGTTGAAATTTCATAATTTATAAAAAATGTGCAAGCTAAAAATGTTCAGGATGTAGAGGCTACTAACAACTTACATATTAAGGTTTTTCAAAACTTTACACAGAGTTCTCCGAAAGATTATTAATTATTGAATTCTACTTTACATCATAGGTGACCAGTATATCATAGTACAAAACTTTAAGTTAAAACTAAAAAAGTACGATTGATTCTTTGATTTACTAGGCTATAGGTTCTAGTTTATATAATGTTTTGAAATATTAAATTATAATATGAAGGATAAAATCAAAATATAAAACTATAAACTAAAAAGTTTCGGTTTCTTTCGATCTGGCACTAGTTCTATAATTGAGCTACTCAGATAAGTAAGACACTGTCAACTACATTTATCATCAATAATTAATAATATTAATAATTATTATCGAAAGAACGAGTAATGTTTTTTTTAATAATTACGTCTCACCTTTACACTTCGTCGTAAACCAATGACTTCCTGCTCTCCTGTATCGTTTAATAAAATCCCACTGATTCCTGTAGAACACTGATTCCTGTAGGGTACTTAGAACTACCCCTTGACAAACGATTAACTTTCAATCCTGATACTAGACTGAAAATACAAGAAACTACTTACATTTACTAGACTCTGAGCTTCCAATTAATTACGAAAGACTCATATACATGACCCATCTTGACTTACGGACTAGAGCTTTGGGGCTCCACTAAGCCATTGAATCCATCTCGTATTCAATCTTTAAAATCCAAAATCCTCAATGCTCCTTACTTTGTTACGAACACTGTAATCCATAATGACCTTAATACCCGATTTGTCGATGAATTGGCAACATTTATTTCCGCTTAAACCCATTAGTTTCAGACCTAGCTACTTCATCAATTTCTGATAATTCTCCGAGGCGTCTAAAAAGAAGATGGCCTCGTGACCTTTTAAGTTGGACTTGTTATTTGAGTACTGTCACAGGGTAGTTTCTCTGTTTGTCTTTATTCATGCTAATAAGTCCTATTCCCACCATTTACTTGTTGTATTGTACGAGTAACAATACAACTGTAAATTTCAATGAATAAATTATGTATAAAAAAAAAAAATCACCTCTTTTGGAACAATATATGTTGTCGTTTCTTCTCAATTATTTAAAGATATTTAAAACTCTCGTCTGATAGAGGAAAAAAAAAGTTGTTCCCTTCCCTGTGTTTCCCTTAAATATCCTCTATTTAAAGGAATATATATAAAGAGAGGAAGAAAACTTTATTTCCGCCTCAATTTAAAAATAATTACATAACATAAAAGAAAACACATACTAAAATAGAAATAATAAAAATCTCGTACAAAGAGATCAAAATATTTATTGTTAATTATCAAAGAGTTAAACAAAAGGAATATTTTAAAGAATTGCAGACTAAATTATTCATTAAAAATTAAACTTTTTCCTATAGCATCATCAGGACTGAAAAAATATATTTTCATCAATATATAATCATGCAGAAGAGATTATGATTTATGTTATTCTATTTAGGAATTGTATGGACACTATTCCTAAACTCCAAATATATATACTTATGCAACAAGAATAGTCAGATATTAATGTGATAGATTAATATTGTTGAAAAGACGAGATTTATTACTATCAATTATTGTCTGAACAAAATTTAAGTATGGAGGAGGAAAATTATAATTTTTTTTATTAAATTTAAGTTCATACAAATAGCAAGAAATTTTAATTGAATTATTTTATCTTCGAACTAAAACTATATCGTTAGTTTATGGTTTATCTTGGACAATTTAGGTTAGGTGTACTATACATCCAAGTGCGATACATGTCTTTTGTGAATTAATATGATTATATCTTTTTTCCTTATGGTTAAAGTATAGACGAAAATTTCAATGCTTACTTATTTATTAAATAAATATAGTACCTCGAAAACTAGATAAAATAAATATTATAAAGTCGAAATTTAAGGCTTAAACAGAAACATCACTTGTTAATAAACCTTTTCAAAATTTCGATTCGGAATCAACGAACTCATTAAATTCGTCAACAGTTAATTGCAATTGGAACAGACCACCCGGTTCCAGACTGACGCTAGTAAAAACAGGTGCACAGCTGTAGCGCCATCAATTTCCTCGAGGTGCCGTGCACTTTAATTCCTACGACTCTGGTTACTTTGTAGATCATCAAGTATAATATTCTGCCCAGGAACTCAGGAATACTGCTGGCTGCAGTCGTACGTTACAGAGAAATATGTGAAACAATATTCCCTTTAAAGTTACGGCGGTCAATTAAATCATATGAAAGTTTAGAAAATTACGATGCCGCGTTTTCACTATGTTGGCACTATTTCTTTTTATAACTTCTCCCCTTTCACCCACTGCAGTCTGGTGAAATATTCTCTCTCCGGAGCAAACACATAAATCATGCCATATAAAATGGCGTGAAAACACTCAGTACGATTCATATAAATTGTCAATTCTATATTCATAGAAAACAATATATAATATAATAGTTTGAATTTTGTTACTTTTCTATCATTCCTGTAATGAAAAGTTCAAGCATGAATTCTATTAATAAATCTCATATTATACAAAATCCATGTGATTATCAACACTAAATAGCTTAATTACGTACCATATCAATTTTTTTAAAACTAATTATTACAAACTGAAAGTTAATAATATAAAATCATTTTTAAATTACTGTTATGAAATTAAATTCTTGATCTGGCTAAAGATAAGAACCTATTTATTTTTTCACCATTTATGAGTATGTTTCCGGATTTATTAGGACAGGTTTTATTCTATGGATCTATGTTGTTCTTTAATTGTAAAGATAATCCAAGGTAAAGTATATTTTTTTTTTAATATTTAAAGAAAATATAGAAAAGAAAATGGTCCGATTGGTGGTCAAAACATAAATTCCTTAAATAGCGTTAAACTATTAAATAGAAACTAACGTTGCTGCCCAAATTACGAGTCGTGAAGAAGACCTTCAACGTTAGCCGTAATCTCTTTATTAAATATTTTAATAAATATTTTATCACTATTTAAACAATTTTGTTTTGTCCTCTACCCGGACCATTTCCAATTTATATAATGAAATAATATTTATTGATTTATGTAAATAAGATCAATTCAAAACTTTAAACCAGAGTATATTTGCAGCATTTTTGAAAACTGACACATTTGTAATTAATAAAATTTAATTGCCTAAACAAAATTTCGGCTTTTGAAATAGTTTTACTACAAATTACTCATTTATTTGATTTCTTGAACGTTCTTCTTGGCTGTTATCATTATTTCCGGTCTAATTTGTCTTTCAAATTCTCGTTTTAACATTTTTTTTAAATGAATCTTTATGTCTTTATTAGATGTAATAGAAGTGTATAGAAATATCAGTGGTAACACAGAAACTAATAATTCAAAGCTAACTTCCAACACAAAGTAAACATAGAGCTTCTGGAGAATTGTAGTATTGTCCTTATATTAAATCGTAGCTATTGAGTTTATTCGATATAAATAAATAGGCTAGCGTGCGATGCTAAACCACATAGTAAATAAGTGTGACACAAACCCGGATTCACCTTCTTTTACGATCACATGATTATCACGATATCATCTGAAAAACTTTATAAAAAACAATGGATCATCAGATCAGTAAAATTGAGACAAATCAAATTCTGATAGGAGCATTGAACATAACTTTCACTAATATAATTGAAAAAAATATTTATTTTAACGTAAGTACATAAGGCCTAAATACTTTTATTGTTATCAACCGTTTATTTATTTTCATTAAATAACATTCACTTTTAAATTAGGCTTGTTAATTAAATTTAACTCTTTTTTTCTTCACACCAACGCGTTCTTCATCGAAAAATCTATGAGAAAACGCTTTTACCAAATTTTGAGGAAAAACGTGTTTCCTTTTTTCTCCTGTAGTCTTCATTTCTTTTTAAAAATTATTTTATAGATAATGATAGTTTAATGCTTAAATGTTTTAGTTACTTATAGAATTTATTCTGTTTCGATTTTTTCTAGTTATTCTCGATTTTTTCTAGTTATACACTTCTAAGATATTTCTATATGTTTCTAAGAATTTTATAACGATATTAGATACTTAATAATTAAATTTGCATGCATTTCTCGTTCCTGATCAATACCATTATTCTTGGTTTGCAGTTTTAACCCTTAAGAGGAGGGGTCCCGGCATGTTTTTTATTAAGTCTGCTTACCATCTTTTGGCCCAGGCAAGCTTCTCTACCAGCCTCACCTCCCGGACTCCTTCCGTCCTCGCTTCTTCTCAAGAAGTACATAGTCCTTTCTTCCAGGATTAATTTCTTCGACCCGCATAAGTGAAATAGTTCTTATATCCTCTAATTTTCTACAATAATATTTCAATTTATCACTACCAAACCAAACACGGTTTGGACGATACCTAGAAATAGTATGCAATAACAAATGCATACCTATAGATCCTGTGTATTGGTGCATTTACAACTTTGCCATTGAAGATATAATTCAATTATTAAGGTAGCACAAAGCTCTTTCTTGTTTTTCTAATTTGTCTGAACCCTCGTTCCAGGATTCCAAGAAGGGGCGATCCCGGACCGCAGGTAATGGCCAGCCTTGTTCCATGTTTAATAGGAATCCCCCGGATGAAAGGAAGGAACATGGATTAGGTTGGGAGGGCAAGAGGACTCGTGGAGAATTCAGGAGGAGGGAATAAGGAAAATTAGATATTTATGAGGCGGAGGCTGCGGGAACATCGCTTCAATTCTTCCACCGGCGACTCGCTCAAATATTTAGAGCGGCTCTTGCCTTTTGCGCAACCGTTCCGATCCCATCCGCTAAATCACTTTGCACCTTATTGCTCTAGCTGATCAATCAAGTATAGTTCCTGGTTTACTATCTGCTGAGACGCTCGAGTTCCCGAAATCCGTACCAAAATATTCATAAACGATGAGACTAGAAAGGCCATGAAATGGATTTTCAGAGGAAAGGATCGCTTCATTGTGAGAATTATCAAAGGTTGTGATTTGGGGATTTGCTGTAGCTGTTCTATTTCCTTTCGCTTAACCCTTAACTTGGCATTTTTTTTTTTTTTAATATTAAAATAAAATTCATACCACTTAACCCTTTTGACCCAAGGATGTCTAGAAAAATATCTCATGAGGGTACTTACAATAAATCACATGTATCTTGTGGATTACATTGATAAGAGCATTACTAAATACTGATGTATCTCCATAGATACATTATCAAGAAAAGTATGTTTTTATTTTTCTTTTGTTTTTATTTTTTTCTATTATGTTTGTAATATACGGCACATATTTTGAGTCCAAGACAAACATATTTTGAGACCAACATATTTTGCGGTGTGTTCTCATTGACGCTTATTTCCTTATCTTGTGTAATTAAGATTTTTCATTTCCTGAACTTGGCGATTGTTCTTACAAACACGATTCTTCTTTTGATTATTCGAACTTTTAATTACTCAAACCACATCCAACGACATTCGTTCGGATATTTGACATTCTCCTGTATTTGCTATTCATTTTTTCTCAACTACTAATCCACGAATTTATGCCACTGTTTTATCTCTTGACAACCATTGATGTAATGACTGTATCATAATTTTAAATAGTTATTGATATTTTGATGTATAACAGCAATATATTGATTGTTTCACTGATATATTGAACTGTTTCAGATAAAAAGAAACATACATTAAAATCATTTTTAAACGGAAACTACAATTTATTTTCCACACAATACTTCGTCATTACCCTGCATAAATCTTTCAATATACTTCAAACAAATATAAAAAAACTCTTTCTCAGTATTCACGAACTGCTTCTCCAAAGATAGATCCATCATAATTTAAGGAGGTCAGTTTGGAATTTCTCTCTTGCATAAATCCATTACTTACTATCCCTTTTTATAACTTAGTAAGTTTAATAATTTTTAGTTTTGTATATTAACTTGTAGAGCTAATGCTGATTTTGATTATAAGATTAAATTAGGCGTTTTATATGATACAAGTTTTTTATACATCATAACAACGTGCGTTTGTACTTTGAAAGTTTGGATGCGAATGTAAAGAGAAACTTCTTTTTTTTTATATAATCTAGGCCAGATTTTTTTTCATGCCCTGATTCTCAAGTAATAATACAAGAACTATTAAACCTTTAACTGTCCCACTAACATTTTGTTTTACACCTACTAAATAAAAATTCCACCTCGAAAATTTTAGTCTTTGTTTTAGTATTAAAGAATAATTTATCAACGAATTATCTCTTAGAATTTTAAAAGTTTCCAATATACTTTTGCAAACTGTACACAAGTATTAGATACTTATCGTTAACATTAATTACATGTTTATTGATTATAAACAATTTAAATAATTGTTATTTTACCGTTATATTAAGTAAATTAGGGTCAACAATAGAGTTGAGGAGTATTTATGTAAAAAACTTTTTACATTCAATAACTATCCACATCTTCAGTTATTTCTGTTTGAAAAATGAGAAAAAATTAAATGTACTCCTATCTTATGCAAATCCGTTTACCCTTTCACCACATACAGCAATGATTACTAGATGTAAAATAAAGCTAAAGTAAATAAATTAAATATAAAATATAAAGGGAAGTAAAGAGGAACCAGCTATGGCCGAATCCCTTTCCACGTTCAAAGCTCGATTTGAACATTGACCCGTGAATAAAAAACGGGAACCAGAAAAAAAAAGTCGATACTTGATTGCGGATAATAAATAAATTAACATATTACATTTACTAATTAAAAGCGATTAAAAAAAATATTGAAGTGCCTCAAAAATGAAATTATTTGGCATATAAGGAAGATTAGGTCGTCCTTCATTTATCTATATTTCTTCCAAGGCAATCGTTGTACATTGAAATGATTTACGTTTCACTTTCATTGGCTAAAAACTTCTCGAATTGAGGTTTATACCTCAGTAAGCGGAAAAATAAAAATTTGACGTATGATTTAAAAGTTAAGATTCCATATTTTCTGACTTCTGCGTCAAAATAAAAATATTCTTAAACATTCTACGAGTTATAAATTAAAATGGCCTGGATTTTTTTTTTTACATTCATTTCAACTTTATTCTTGTTAGAGATTTCAATTCATAAAAATAAAATATACTTTTTTTTACGTGTACTTTATATGTTATGAGTTAAAATCCTTTAAACTTAAAGTTAATACATGGTTTAAATATAGTAAACATATTTTTATTTTAGATCGTTCTTCGTATCTTATTATTATATAACAAAAATTATATAATAAAATTTCTATTGTACAATATACAAATAAAAACAATATCAAAACGGATCCTCATAGAACACAAAGTATGATTCTCAATTTGAGTTAAATGAATCTGAAAATAGTTTTGTTCGTTTCAGGGATTACTATTAAAAAAAAAACCTAAACCTAAAACTTGGTACATATTTTATTTACTTCCTTTATTTTAATAATTTTCTTTAAATATTACTTATTCCCACTCTAATCCTCTAGTTTAAAACCTAGCCACCTCTTCTATTCCCGAAAATCCTCTGAGGCATCTGAAAAGAAAGTGGCCTCGTGTCCTTCTAAGTCGACTTTGTTATTTGAGTACTACCTGTGGGAAGTTTCCCTATTCACTTTTATCTCATTCTGATATGTATCATTCAATTTATTTACTTATAGGATTGTTGTAATACTCTTCTGAATCTCAATTTTTTTTTTGCAATGTTTATCATTCAATTGTTTTCCAGATAGTTATATCGTTTCTAACTAGATGGTTTAAATATTTGTTGGAGTGTGCTCTATTTACTAAAGAATTCTAGTGCTTTAAATTGAAAAAAATTAAATTTGAAGAAAATACATTGGTAAAATTTGGTAAATTTCTTTCTATTTTAGCTCGTCCTCAGTATCTTTTTATAATTTAATAATAGAAGACTACAATTTCTACAATTTACGCAGGACACAATATTATTCTTAATTTGAGCTAAATGAACATAATCAGGGATAACTTGTGTTTTTAAAAATAAATATAACCCACTTGAATCCACTAGTTTCAAACCTTCGATTCCCGAAAATCCTTCGAGGCTTCTGAAAAGAAGATGGCCTCGTTACCTTCTAAGTTGAATTTTTTTACCGGTGGGTTAGTTTATCTACTTGACTTTATATTATGGCATTATGTATTATTCATACACTGATTTTTAAAAATATATTTATTGAGTACTTGAACTCAAATATTAATTAATTATTGAACGGTAGTACTTTCAACTCGTTTATATTCTTCTGCATTTTTTTAAATATTTAAGTAGAGGTATAATATTCAAATTTAGTTATTATTAGTTTTAAGCCAGCAGTAATTATGATAATAATAATGAATTGTTGGTTATTGAACGGTTTTTAATTCGGGGAAAGCGGAAAATACACCGTATGGAGTGGAGATATTAGTTGTTGGTTAATGGAAGGGATGGGGGCGTGAGCCAATCAATAACCAGGACCTCTCCGGGCACGAGCGCCTCCTGCCATCTAGCGGCCATCGGTGGAATCTTATAGTTGAGGCCTTCTCCGACAGGTAGCGCTACTAACGGAATATCGGGAATTTGAACACACGTACATTGATCACTTTTTGGGGTTTGAGGATATATGCCATCTATATTATCAATTCACAATTAAAATTAACGATATTATTTTAATTTAATTATTTGCGTATTTAAATGACTGGCTATATGAAACATCAAGAAGTTAGATGCAGTTTTATTAATTACTAATGTAATATTTAAAATAAAAATCACACAGTCGAACAAAATAAGCGTGAAACGTTAGTAGAGTCGTAAAAACTGTAAAATAAACAATAATTATTAAATGTAAAATAAAACATTAATAGTAATGATATGTTAAAAACATCCAAATTTTTATGCTATATTACTTAAATTAAGGCGAGTTAAGAGGACCATTTATTCGTTATTTCATGAATTATAGCAGGTATAACTTTATAATACAAGCTCAAACTTTAATACTCATTAATTATAAAATACTCATAATTAAAATCACATAATCCTCCAAATTTGTGTCATACGGTAATAGAGAGTCGTCAAAATGATAAAATGAACAATAAAAACAATAATTGTTTAATGAAAAATAAAAAATATTATAATAGTAATGATTTGTTATAAAATATAAAAATTTTAATGGTTAATTACACAAATTATGGTAAGGGAAATAAAGAGGAACCATTTACTTTTTATCACGAATTTAAACAGTATTATAAATAACTTTATAATGCACGATCAAATTTTATTACTTTAAGGCATCAAACTACAACAAGTGGGGTGTCCTGTGGTGTAGTCCCCTATGGCATAGCCCTTCAGATGAGCCTATGCTTTTTTAAGCTACAGTAAAATAATCTTGGTTATGCCGTCCTTCGGGAGGAGAGTAAAATGGTGTCCCGAGCTTGTATGATGTCAGGTACTAGTTCCTAATACTAGCATAGTCCTACTAGTAGAGTTCCTAGTACTAGTAGAGTCTTACTAGTAGAGTTCCTAGTACTAGTAGAGTCCTACTAGTAGAGTTCCTATTACTAGTAGAGTCCTACTAGTAGAGTTCCTATTACTAGTAGAGTCCTACTAGTAGAGTTCCTAGTACTAGTAGAGTCCCATCCTAATTGTACCTGGATAGGCAAAGTTTAGGACTCCCACAGTAGTATCGTCTGATTAGCCATAGCAGCATAAAATGACATTAAATAAATAAACAAATAAACATAATACTTATAATTAAAATCACTTAGGCTAAGAAAATATATTAAATGTTGGTCGAGGGTGTATACTATTAAGTTTAGTTTAGTTACGACTAGTTTAGTAGGCATATTTTTCCTTAATTTTAATTTGTGGTTAATAATAATGAACCACACTGCACAATTGTTGGTCTCCTCACTGCAAGCACTCGTATTTTTTTTTTGTCAATGATTCTGTAGCATCTGGCGTCTAATAAATTAACTTTAAACAAAAAATCTTTTCCACTTAACCTATGATAGACCAAAATTTTAGCTTAGATCCAAGAATACCTCTTGAAGTAACCACAATGTAGCTTCTTTATGTACAAGCATTTGGTTTATTCAGAAGACGAATTAATTCCATTGTTTATTGCAAATCTTTCGTTAAAATTATCTATTTAACTGTTGTCGATGAATTTTAAATTCTAAATAAAATAGTGAAGCTATCGTTTAATTTAAAGTTTTGAATTTATAATAAATACGAAAATGAACAATTCATAAACACTTTTTTTTTTTTTTACAAAATCGGTGAGTGAAAAAGTTTATTTCTTTTTTTTTTAATGGAAATCATAGATTTAAGCTTTGGTCTCTTGACTCTTGACTTATTTGTAAGAAAATAGACTTTCCAATTGATACTTTAGCTGGTGAGGGCCACTTAAACTACATGAACTTAAGCTATTAACAAGCCATCAATAAAAATTATTCATAGGAAAAAATTAAACATGAAATAATTTTTATATCAATAAGCGTGATGATTTATTATTTTTTTAATAATGAAAACAATGTTTTCTGTTTCTTTAAGACTTATTGAAAGAATAAATCAAACAATAAAAAAATAATATAAATATAGGTAATGCTCTAAACCTACCGAATTCAACAGGAGATTGGAATTCCGTGAAATTGCAGTTAATAAAACCAGGACAACAAATCAGTTTACTAATATAAGACAATTTGAAAATATGAATAATTAATTTTTTTTTTAACATATCATTTACATCGATCATATTACGGTCACCTGTGGTCTAGTGGTTAGCGTAACAAACTACTAAACCCAAGATCGCGGGTTCGTAGCCCGGCAGGTGGCCCTAGGATTTTTTTAAGGGAGTAAAAAATCCTTAGTTACGCCGTCCTTCGGAAGGGACGTTAAACGGGGGTCCCGTACAGGCGTACGATGTCAGGTACTCGTTAAAAATCCCTATCCTAATTAAACCTGGATAGGCAAAATTTAGAGCTCCCAATGTAGCATCATCCGATTAGCCATAGCAGCATAAAGTGACGTTAAATGAACAAACAACAACAACATTTTTATATCGATAAGCGTGATGATTTATGTATTTTTTTTAATAATGAAAACAATGTTTTCTGCTTCTTTAAGACCTATTGAAAGAATAAATCAAATAATAAAAAATTAATAGAAATATAGGTATTTTTTTAAACCTACAGAATTCAACAGGAGATGGGGATTCCGTGAAATTGCAGTTGATAAAACCAGGACAACAAATCAGTTTACTAATATAAGACAATTTGAAAACATGAATAATTATTTTTTTTAAAACACATCATTTACATCGATCATATAGTTTTATTTAAATTAAATGATTTAATTAAAAAATAAAATTAAAAAAAATATCCTATATTAGAAGAAAACATTGAATATAATGTTTAGATATTTAATGAATATTTACATTAGGAATATTTAATTACCTAGGTGAGCTATTATGATGATATGAATAATGAATTAAATAGTTGATACTGTTATATCTCAGAGCAGCCATCAGTTTCTCGACAGGTGCTGCTTTCAACGGGACAGAAGTGAGTAAAAGTAAAGTTTATGTAGTACAGAGCGAGCAAGTTGAAAAGTATCTCTCCTTGCGATATTAAACAAGTTGTGGTCCTACGTATAGCCCCCTCCCCCTAAATATTATATATTTTACAATTTATATAAATATATATATATATATATATATATATATATATATATATATATATATATATATTTGTCACTATTGATTAACTTCATATTCTTCCCATGATGGATACTAGCTATGCCACGCTATTTCATCAATATTAAATAGATTTACTTTTACTATACAAAAAACTAATAAATACTAATGTAAGTCAATAATGTACCGTTAAGATTTATTTGTTGCAGAATTGTTTTAGTTTCAAAATGAAAAAAACATTTTTTAAGTGTTTTTTTATAAATGGTAATAAAGTTTCTCTTAAATTAGGTTCCCGTAGCCACACTTTGATTCTTCCATTATATCTAATTTAAAAATAATGTTTTAACACTTGATAATTATTATAAGTATTAATCATGCTTTCGATGGCAATAAAATACACACAAGTTATACAAAGTGATTTTAATTTTTTTTAAAGCTGTTTAATGAAATTTACAACTGTATAACAGGATAGATCAAGTAAATAAAATGAATGTATACATTGTCATGAAAAGACAAGTAGAGAACCTACCCACTGGTATTACTCAAATAAAAAGTTCAAAACTTAGAATCACGAGGCCATCTTCTTTTCAGACGCCTTGGAGCATTATCAGGAATTGAAGGGGTTGCTAGGTTTGAAACAAGTGGGTTTGAGTGGGAATGAAGTTTGTCATGAAAAGATTGATATCGGGTTCGGGCCAAATCAGCAACAAATGGGACATTAAGGTCACTATGGATTACTTTGTTCGTTACAAAGTAAGGAGCATTGAGGATTTTAGGATTGTAGGATTCAATGTGTGAGGAATTCGGTGGTTTAGTGGAGCCCCAAAGCTCTATTCCATAAGTCCAGATGGGTCTAATGATTGTCATGTATATGAGTCTTTTGTAATTAATTGAGAGCATGGAGCGTTTGTTTAGTAAATGTTGAAGTAGCTTGAAACAGCGTGCTGTTTCTTGTCTTTTCAGTCTGGTATGAGGATTCCAACTTAATCTTTTGTCAAGGTGAAGTCCTGTCAAAGTACCGGACCTGTTCTACAGGAATGAGTGGAATGTTATTAAACGATACGGGAGGATAGGAAATCATTGGTATACGACGGAGGGTAAAAGTGATTTGACGGGATTTGTAGGAATTTATTATAATCCTCCAGTTTTGACACCATTTTTCAAGGTCAGTGATATGGCATTGGAGAGTATGGGATGCTAAAACTGGATCAGTGTTGACTGATAATAGACATTTATCATCCGCATGCATGGTAAGGATAGTATTAGGATGGGTTAGAGCTGTATAATCTGGCTAGAGGATTGGGCCGAGATTATCGAAAAATATTAAAATAACAATTAAAATAAAAACATTATTAAAAATCAAAACTTTAATTCTTCAAGGAACTTGTTAAATTATATAAAATTAATAATATATAAAATGTATATAAAACTGGAAGTTAAACCACTTGATAAACATAAAAGTTGTAGCATTACAACCATGATCGGTTTTGGGTTCGGTAGAAACTGTACTATTTCAACAGTTGTGTAGGGTGGGGACTTGTCGAGATACGAACCACCAGTTTTCCCCCAACAATGGGTACCCACTTTATCGAGGCCTAGGAGAACCTACAGATCTCTCATGGTCCATCCGCACTAAATAATTTATCTGTCACAGCCGGATTTGTAACACTGGCCTACAGTTCACCAACTCAGTACTCTACCAAGTGAGATATCCAGCTTCCTTAAATTAAGATATCCCCTGAATAAAAAGAACAAGACAGAAGTCAATTGTAACTGTAAAATAACGGTATCTAAATAAATACGTACATAAGGACGGGAATAAAGTTTCATTATTCAGTTGTATGGAATAATAACAATAAGTGGGTAGAGCACTGAGTGGCTACTCTGAAGGTTCCGGGATAAATTCCAACAGTGGCTGTTTTCTGTTAACAGCCATTGTTGGACCTCGTGGGACCTGACAACTCCTCCGGGCCTTACCCAGCATCTACAAAATGGGCACTCTTAATTAGGGGAAAATCTGGCGATTGAGCGTGATCAAAGGAAAATCTCCTACCTGTACATCCGTTTCCTAAAAAAAGTACAGTTTCTAACAGGGACAGATCTCTTCGTTGGTTGTATTGCTACAAAGTTAGAGTTTTTTCAAAAGTAACTCAACGTTAAAGAAATTTGTAGAATATAAGAAGATACTGCTCGTTTTTATAAAAATAGCCTCGTTTTTAAAATATAATTTAATACTTGCTGTCTGGCACTGCAGAGAGATTTTAATTCATATCTTGTAATAAATGTAAATTTGAGTAACAGCCATCTTAGACAGTTGGCTCAGAGTCAATGGTTTATAAATCCAGACAAGGTATCGTTGGCAACCCCTAGTCATGCCACCCCCACAAACACCCCTAGTTTTGCCACCCCCACAACCTCCTAAATCCGAACCCATCCAGCCGGGCTTAACTTCTCATATACTCCGATCCCGTCTTCGGCAAAACAACTTCTGGAATAAAAATGAGCTGTAACTGCTCGTACATTTCTGAAATGTGAACGAGGAATCGGTCTATTTAGATAAAGGAGGGAATTCCAGCTTCCTTAAGTGTGTGGGCTTGATTATAAAGGATTAATGAAATAGAAAACTAGCGAACTTATTACAGTACAAATTAAAAACTTTAAAAAAAAAACTAGGTGGTCGCCATAGCCAAGTTAGTAATTTTTTTAAAAATTGAAATGGACTTTCACAATGTTATTATTTTAAAAAGGAGCGGACTAGCTCAGTGGTAGATCAGTGAGATGTTGGCCCAAAGGTCCCGGGTTAAAATCCGGCCTTGAAAGAAAAAATATTTAATCTGTGAACAGTCAGAGATGGACCTTGTGTGGTCTGGAAACCCCTTGGTGCTGACCAAGTCTCTATATAGTAAGTACTTTTAATTGGAGGAAAACATTCATGATCTCGGACAAATCACTTTCGTACACAACCGTTGTCATATAACAGTCATAGACCCTTCAGGGGTTGTAATAGTACAGGTTAGGTAATTATACAAAAAAATTTAAAAAATGTGTAACATGTTGTATAGGTTTGAAATAAAGTGAAGGAAATGAGTCAGAAATATATCAAAATTGTTTTTTGAGGTATCATCATAAACTTCTAAGGTATGATTTTTTTTGGTTTAAACAATAATAAAATGAAAACAAGTTTTTAAAAGAAGAAAAAATAAATATTTTGTTTTAAACTAAGGATTGTAAGAACAGTTTTTCTATAAATAAAAAAAAAATCACAAGGGCTAAAATGGGCGTTGGACAATTGTTAATAAAGCGTTCGTTCCAGACCACTTATTTATTATATACGAATATAATAATATATACGATACTATATACACTAACACTAGATCCCCCACCCCTACCATGTAATTGAAAACCAGACAATTCAATCCACAATCCACTTTTAAAATGCATCTGGTGCATTAAAAGAGATGCCATGTGTCATATCAATATGTTATTGTCAAGAATTAATAAAAACCAAGGGGCTAAGGGACAAAAATAAATACACTATGGAATTGCTAGGTTATTTATGAAATTTTCTATAAGTACTGAAATATACTGCAGTTGTAAAGTAGCTGCCAAGTAAACTCCACCCTATGCATCCGTACATATACTAATGCATAAACTCTTCTCAAATACACATGCCTGTTTGTAAACATAATAGCAATGAAAGGTTTAGGGTGGCAGGAGGCGTTTGGAGAAGTCGAATCGCGGAGTCAATGGATAGTTACGGGCTCATGAACCCTAAGTTATAAAATATCTTCCGTGTTGCCAGCAATGTATGTCTGTTTCACTCTTCTTTTAAATTTATAAATACTAGCCCTAAAATTAGGATAGAAGATACGGTGGTAGGTAGAAGATTAGAGATTAGATGCAGCAGACAGTTTATAGTTTGTAAGAGAGTAGTCTCTTAGATGTAGTCAATAGTCAATAATTCATAATGATATTCCATTGTAATAAGTCACCCACTTAGTTCATAAGAATGCCTTTTGTATTAATTACATCTGTTAAATATCTCAATAAATCTATATATTTCTAACAAGTCGTCTACCGTTTGTTAACTGCTGCTCACAAACTTCCATCCATTTGGTAACCACCGAAACCTAAATCCTTAAGATCACTAATCCCTCTCATCTACGCCTCAGTATACTCAGTATTACAAGTCGTTCCTCGCAGAGCTAATTATTTTTTTAATAATTCATTCTTTACCAAGGCCACTTCATCTTCAAGATGCAATCACTTCAATTACGTAGCATACGTGCATACTTAACGTAATCTTGTATTTTATCCAAATAACTCATATTTTTTTGCGGGTAAACATATCAAAGCTAAATCAATATTTTTTTCCGAAGAATCTTGATTTTCTATCGCAAATCAGAAGTCACTAATGTCCAGTTACTAGACCACATCTATACATACATAGGAGTAATGTTCAATAGTGACTAACCAATGTGTTTGATGCATATAGATTTCTCTAGTAGCATTTTATGATGTAAATTATTTTTATTTATTTATTATAAAGCATTATTTTTAATATCAACCTTATGCGAATATTATTAGGGTATGTTTTATATTGACATTTAAATGAAGATGAATGCACACAAAATTTCTTCTTAATTAAAAAAAAATACAACATAGCGGCTATCATTTGTTTTTTATGTATTTTTAATATATTTCATAAAACTATAACTGGGAAATATCCATTCTAAAATTTAATTAATGAGCTGTATGAAATATATTGAGTTTAGACTATTATTGAGTGTACAGGCAGGTGGTGAACTCGTGCGGGCAACAAGGGAAGCAACAGGTTTCGAATAATGCCGAGAGATGGAGCAGCTGTGCGCTAGGCGGCCAGCCGTGAAGTGCCTCTACAATCTTAACCGCCACCGCCCTACTTCCGCTTCGATACCTCCCATTGTCTACTCTTCCCTAACTCATCCGACAAAACTGTTTGTTACGCCACAATTAGTCCAGAAAAACAATCCGTTCTCCCATATCAGTTCCGATCTCACTGATAGATTCTCTTTTAATTTGTCATTTCACAACAAGGATATCGTTTGTCACAGAAAAATGTACGAATGTACGGTATGATTAAAAGGACAGAATCCCTTCAACCCCCTTCAAGTCCATAAGATCTGTAATATTTACAGCAATTAACTTCTAGTATTTAAAGCCAAATATCTTGTCTTTAAACTTCATCCTTTCTCTTGCTGCAGGTAGAGACTGTTACTGCCTGCTAAGTTGATTCCACCGACCAGTCATAATCTTAAGATGTTTTGCAGACGTCTTGTTAAAAAGGAAATTGAACCTGAAACGGACCCAATAAAACTCCAATCACCAGTTACATCTCTAGTAAACGCGCTCCTATTGATTTAATCTTATGATTGGCTTTTTTTATGTTCCATATTTCCTTTACTTTTAACAATAATTATAATTATTGATCCAAACCAACCAGTGGAAGGTCAATCACTTGTACAATCTTTGTTATCTTTCTTGGAAATAGTTCATAAATATTTTCGAAGGTAAATGGTTTATGAAATCCTTCATATTTTGTTTAAAACGAAATTGATGTTTACCGAGTAATTATTGATACAATTTATTTGAAGCTATAATTTTCTTTGGTTTTGAAATCGACAGAATGAATCAATTTCATTGTTTTGATTCATTTATGTTCGAAAATCGAAGACCCTTAGAGTACGATATACTTTTTGTTTCCTTAAACAAGTAAGTTTATAACAATAAATTGTTTAAAATTATAAATGTTTATATCGGCTTATTGATATCGCGATTGTTTATTAATCAATTTTAGTTTTCATATAGCACAAATGAAACCAACTAATTGAATGTTAATCCTCCTATTATCATCTTTGCTACTTTTTTGTAAACGGGACAATTTTAAAACGTCTATTGCTCATTATTCTGCCAATATAATATAATAATGATAATAAAATGATAAAAGACTGGATGCTACTAATTTCGGTTTGCAAACTTCTGGTCACGGATTACCACCCTTAATGCAATCCTCCCACCTACGCCTTGACCTATCTCTGGAAGTCTTCATAGCGATGAGAGCATAGGAAATTTCATTGTTATATTCTATACAAGTGGCGTAAAAGTATCTAGTAATTATTCTGGAAGAGAATGTAAAAATTTATCATTTGCAACTCAGCAACTGTTCTCTATAAATCTATATGAACTCTATATCATGATTAAAAAGTTGAACTTTAACTATCTTAAAGTTAATTGGATATGAAATAGAAACACCCCCCCCCCCACTCTCCCTCTTTCGTTTAGTTCCCAATTTAATTTAAGTTTAATTACAGTGGCATAAAACAAATTTTCACAGCGTTGTGAAAAACGAAATTTCAATTACAATTGCAATCGCTTACCATTAGGTTATTTTACAGAACAGGTAGTATAGCGTTAACACAATGGCCAATCATAATACTGGTACCCATTCTTCAAAATTACTGTAATAGGAAAATAAATCCGATTGTAATTTAAATTTCGCCCAACTCTGGTAAAAGCTAATAAAATGGATTCTGTGGATTAATCCCAAACGAATGCTATTATTAAGGCTTAACGGAGAATCCACCAGTTTAAATTCACCAGAGCATCAATACATTAAATAATTATGTATGTATGCTAACGATGTTTTTTTTATTTAAGTTCTGTTTGTCAGGAAACATTCAAATCTATCTATAATTTTAATAATCAAACATAATAGCGATATAAATTAATATTCAATTGTTCGACTTTCTTATCGATTCAAATCATTCATCGGAATAATGAATAACTTTTTATTATATAATTTTTATTATTTTATATTAGATGCTATTATTTAGTATACCTGTTCAAATTTATATTTCTGATTATACCTTTTGTTCTTACAGCCATACTTCAAGAAGAAGATACTACTGGTCAATACGCAATATCCTGAGTCGTTCCTAATGTTTCCTAATATAAAATTCTGTCTGTGCCTTCAAGAACAGACGAAGTTTCTGATAAGAGATGAGATTTCTTAGGTTCTCAGTTCTAAGAAATAACGTACATAAAAATCCCCAACAAATAAACAAAAATAACATTGTAATCAGGTATAAATAACTCGTATTTTTTTTTAAGACTCTAGAATTAATTACTTAAAAATTAAATACAGAATTAAGTATAAAAAGCTTCATAAACTTCAATGTTCTTCTTCAAACTATATTCCTATTCTGCCTAACCTTGTTCATCTTCTATTATTTCCGGACCAAATAGCTCCCCTGAGAAAAAAATTGGTACTATTTTACCATCTATTCTTAAGGAACGACATCCAAATCAAAGCGATAATTAAATTCGTGCGATTGGAGACGATTGGTATTTTAAATTTATAATTATTTTTAAAAAATAAATAATGGTGTAGTAATATTTTGTTTCCTAGATCCGTAAAACATTCAGCTATAATAAACGAAGAAGTTCACTGGATGCGTGGATACGTTCCCACTATACCCGTACATATTCATACCACTTTAAATACAGTTTACCCATGTCACGTAGGTACATCTGTAAATATAAGCGGAGAAGAGCCGACGTTTCGTCACCATAAAATAGGAACATTTTCTTGCTTTATAGATACTGCACTATAGAATATATGTGGTGTATAGTATGCTAGAAATGTAATGACATAAATGCAAATATGGCCCCAGTCAAAATTCTTTCCACAAAAGAAAGAAATAATTTAATATCGATGAATAAATAGAGTAAATAAATATATTGATAAGTATTGTAACGTAATAATTGTAGTAATAAAGATTACTATAAAGTGAGCCCCAGGTGTGAAGGTAAAGAGTTAAAAGAGGAATATACTACGTTTGTATGTCAATGCAGCAATCCGCATATTCCTAATGATATTTTAATGGATTTTCTTACTAAATCCCTTCTTTTGAGTTAAAACTGCTTGTTTTTCTTGTATTGCAAAGGCATAACACCGCGATGTGGTTTCGTCATAATTTTTTTTTATTTTATATTAACACTTTATTGAAATGTTACAATCTGCTACTTGTGGGCAATAAGTAATAGTGCTATGTAGCTTACAGTCATTCCATAAAAAAACAATAATATAAACAAAATAAAATAATTAAATATATACATGTGGAAAAATATATACATGCGGTAACAGAAAGAAATTAATGCGGAACTGATAATAAAATAAAGTAAAAAAAAAAAAATAATAATAACAAAATAAAATAAATAATAATAATAATACTAATAATAAAAATAAAATAAAATGTAATAAAAATAATAATAATAAAATAAAATAAATAATAATAATAATAAAATAAAATGTAAATAATCGTCATAATTAAAAAATAAAGTTGAATTAAATACTGCGCATACTGTTCATTTATCAATATTCGGCTTTTTGAAGTGTGAATGCTCTTGACTTGGAATTTTGAAGTTGTGAATGGAAGGAATCTGATATGGACGAAAACATGTTTTTCCTGAAGACGTCAAGAAACGCTTTATCTCGACTACAGGTTGTGACAAGAAGGTACCACTTTTTGTATAAGAGAAACGTTCAGAAGTCAATAAATTTTGGAAATTTGAACAAGCTTTTGTATAACCTCGCTGTTTACTTGAAAAACCCTATCCACTTCTTGAAACCACTTTTCTACAGCTTTGGGACCTCTTCGTCATTTGATAATCGTTGTAAACCCCAAAATCCCTTCAATTCATTGAAAATGCGATAATCCGATGTTGCCAGGTCATGAGAGTAGGGTGGGTGCGTACAATATCCCATCCAACTCAGAAAAGACGGTTCTGAGCCGTTCTGAGTGAGCCGGGCGCGATGTGGTCTGGCGTTGTCATGGAGTGACACACCATGAGCCAGCATTCCCTTCCTTTTGTCTTTAATTTTCTTTTAGCCTTTTCAATGAATCGCAGTATGCTGCAGTATTGATGGTTGTTCTTTGGGACATGAAATTGACCGACATGATCAGATACCAGTCCCATTAGAAAGATGTTGTATCTTCCACTCTGAAAACTGGACTTTTTGATTGATTGCGAATGTGTGCCGCTCTAGAGTCTGCCTTTTTGACCCAGGAGGATGTACCCACGTTTCGTCACCAGTCTTAGCTGAGTTATGAAAATATTCGCCCTCCTTCCATAACGTTAAAGAAATACGTGCTCAGCCAAAACCTGACAATATTCTGGAATCTTTTTGGCTGAGTCTTTCCGTTACGATTTCACCCTAGAGACTTCGTGTCATCTGTGAGAAACTTTCCTTAAGAGTTTCAAATATAATATGTCGACCATTACGAACATTTTGTCCACCAAAATATTGTGCAGCAAGCTCTTCTAAAATGACATTATTCCACTCTTTTCTAAGTATAAGTGCTAATCTAATCTAAGTGCCATTACGGTCTCCTTTAAATAACCTAACCCATTTGGTTGCATAATGTGTCATTACCTGGTGATGGATACTGGCCACGAATTCGTGACGTTAGATAAGGAACCGTAGGACAAGCACATCTCACACCTGCTATAGTACAAGCGTACGGACGCGATTAGCTATTGTGACGACTTTTCGTAACAGGCTGAGGCGTTCGATGATTTGTGTTTTGACCGCTAAGAAAACTACATGTCAGTGATACCAAATATGAGAAAAAGTTCCATGTCCTGCACAACCTTTGTAACCATAATTTCTAGACATTCCCTCTACTAATGCTAATGCAGATCATTGATACTCCTGCTACATCCTATATCCTTAATCGTCTTCCTCTTTTAAATAATGTTTTTTCGTATGAGTTAATCATAAAATTTATGAGTATTTTAAATCACAATGCGGTTATTTATCTCATGATAAAAAACGTATAGTGTTTCTTTAAAAAAAAGTTATATTTTTTGTAAATCTAAACACATAAATACAATTCTAATTATACTACACAATAAATACATATATAATAAAATAACTCACATGATGTCTCCTAGCTTTAGCCTGGTCTGTATGAGAGCACAGGTCTTGTGGTCGGAGGTGGTGACGGCCCTCCTCCGGCGCCGGTACCTGGGGCTGCCTGGGGGCATCGGTGGCAGCGGCGAGCTGTCCCGTCGCCGGCCGGACAGGTGCCGGCCCACCACCCCTCCCAGCATCCTGAGGGCACAAAGTATATTATATATTGTTGTATAATTAAATATATGTCTATAATTAATTAGTTTTTGTTACAGAAACATGAATACTAATGATTCTGTTAGTATATAAAATGTAAATTTATATATGTAAATATACACACAGAAATGGAAGTTAATATATAAAAATTCGTCAGAGGATGGACGTGGGTACATCTGTAAATTAAAGGAAGCCGCTTAAGATGGACCGGCTGTGTGAAAAAGATACGGAATCCTAAATTGGGTTCCTCTAGGGAGGAAAGGACGCGGGCGGCCCAGTATCAAGTGGATGGAGGGTATCCAGGAGATGCCAGAGTGAGGACTCCAGAAAGATTGAAGAAAGGTTGGATTGAGCAGAGGCTCTGGCAAGCTTAGGCAACCCTTGTTGGAGCGCCTCTAAAATAAAAGTATGGAATGCATTAGGAAATCTCCCAACAATATAGGACAGTTTTTACTCTAGAAGGTGACCAGATTAGATGTTTATTTGCATGAGCATGTTCAGAATAATGATAATGCAAGATGTGCAAAATAAGCCATGATTATCTTACGGTTATTATATCATCTCTTGGGAATCTTATGCATTTTTATGCAATGTTATAAAAAACAACAACATAAAAACACATGTAAGTTTCTGCAGGGTGTTGATGTGGCCTAGATCAATGTAGCCCACATGATTTTATATGACTCCACCTACTCTAGCCAGTAGACAACTATTCAAAGACTGCGGAAATAATATAGCTTTACCAGCGTATACATTTATCATTGTGCCTTTTGTTTTTAACAAGAATACGGGCGGTAGGCCTTGAAAGGCTGACAACCCACATTCTAGATACAATTACGGGGGAACACGAATAAGGCGACTGAAGCTCTAACCCGGATAGCACCTAAGGGTGGCATTTGTATAGAACCTTTGGAGTTCGTTAATAGTTAAATGAAATGAGAAATAGTGACCGAGTTACATTTTCTAATGTATGCTGTACTGAAAAGAGTCCATGAAATTTAAAATGTTTTATTTTCAACAGAGGAAAGTGGGACAGGTTTACATCTTATATCAAACGGGGTTGGTAGGTCAGCGTTTCATCCCACACCTAACCACAACCAGGAGCTCCAACCGCCATCAAATCTTTTGAATTTAAAACCTACAATGTGCTCTGTAAAAGTTATTTCCAGATTGATAAGTACTATTTGTATTTTATATAATATTGTTACGGGCTACTGGGTATTAAAATGAATTAAACAATTCCTTATTAAAGATACTAATATTTATTAACAAAATGATAAAGTGATAAAAAGGATACAAGTAGATTATTAACAATTAAATTATTAAACTAATATAAATTTATAATAACAATATTCTAAATATTAATTATCTAGGCCTAACTCCTATTTAATTATTACAATAGCATTAGATATTACTAATTCTAGATAGCTTAACTAGTTACAATAGTTTCTATGAATATATTATACTACAATTTATAACTAATAATTAACACTTACAGTTCACTAGTCCACCGACCCTAAGATTCTCCAAGTATCACAAACTGATACAAAGTAACAAACAGAAACAGTTTATACACTCGCGAGACTGTTACAGTTCACTGATACACTTATTACACTGGCCGGCTCAACACTGACTAGTTTATCACACTGACACTCACTTATCACAGATCTTGCATGGTCTACTCTCAGGCTAAGACTGACTGGCTCGAGGTGAGGAAAGTATTTAAGTAGGCAAGGCCGAACATTCTAGAACACGGAGGGGCCAGAAAATTCTGGAATCTTCTTAATCCTTTTCCGACAAAAGGAGACGATCTAGAACGGTCCTAATCCTATTTTAACGTCTCCCGCTGACGGACTTAAGCCGCTAATCCCCCGCTTCCGCCTTCCTTTGTGCGGCCGTAACAATATCCATGCCTAGCAGTTCATTCTAACTATCCAATGTTTGGCCAATTTAGGCATCAACAGAAATTTCGATCAGATATAGCGTATTTCTCAACAGCAGTCCAAACAGACCCATCAATCAGTGACAGGAACCTCACTCCTAGGCGTCGAAGAAATAAATAAGGCCTGAAAAGGTAGAACACAGCTGCTAAGGTTATAGGAAATAGCTTGTTATCGAAAAAAGCAGAAAAAGTAAAAATAATGATTTAAACGCATACATAAATCTACCTTTAGTTTCAGAATGAAATTGGTTTATATACCTACTATCTTTATTATAATTCAGGGCAATATCAAATTCTGCGCCATATTATTTAAAAAAAAAACAATTCAATAAAAACACAGCTAGAAACCGAATATAAATTTGTCCATTAATTTAACGTCACTTTATGTAGCTATGGCCAATCGGACGATGCTACAACGGATTTTAAATTATGGACATCGAGGTTTTATTAGGATAGGGATCTTACGAATTCCTGGTACCTCCTTATGCAGGGATCAGATATTTTACTCCCTTTAAAAATCCTAAGCCACTTGCCAAACCCGCCTTCTTTGGCATAGGAGGTTGTTATACTACATCACTGGACGCCCCAAACACTGACTATAAATTTAAAAAGCCGTTAGAAAATGTCCTTCCTAACGTAAAGACGCGACTCCTAAAAAACAAAACACAAAAAAAATAGGGAAAATGTGATAAGTAACTAAAAAAACACTAATAAAAAAAAACCAAAGAAGGATCTTGGGCTCAGTATCTGCTAGAGAAAGTACTATTTCTTGGACAATGGTAGTGCAGGGAGGTGATTTGTCTTAGACCACGCTCAACCACCAGATTTTCTCCCTTACTTTGGGTACCCACTTTATAGAGAGTGGGTGAGCCTCACGGCGGTCATAGATCCCATAGGGTCTCAATCTTCAGTCGCTAATAGACTAAATAAAAGTCTCCCAAAGAGCGGACCTTTGACACGATAAGTCCAGCCACCACAGTCACTGGGCCACTCCGCTCCCAAACGCACTAATAACACTGAATAATATCAATTGTAATTGGAATAAAAAGTGTGTCATTGGATGCCTCATTTCCCTGGCTTAAAATATAACTAAGTAATAAAATGTGAATTGGAAATTATATTCCTTTTTTTATTTATTCTTCAGCAATTATTTGAATTGATATATATATATATATATATATATATATATATATATATATATATATATATAGAGAGAGAGAGAGAGAGGTTATGTAACTTTCATACTTAGATTAGATAAGGGTATTCTCACAATCAGTGTCAATTGATTTGTTGGATTTCAACCTGTAATTTAATTAATCTTTTCAGGTTTGTATTGTTTTGTCGTGTTATGTAAATAGTGTGTTAATGTGTTTTTGTATATCTTTTAAAAAGGTATTGTAAAATCTTTTTAGATTAATAAAATCAGTTTCTATCCGACTTTATAATATATGATATCTATTATAAACAATATAATTATATATATATATATATATATATATATATATATATATATATTTATATATATATATATATATATATATATATGTTATGTGGTATTGGGGAAAAGTTGAGTGCTAAACTGGGCTAAAGAGTGCGGCAGAGGTACTGGGTACAAGAAGAAAATATTCCAAGCATTTTCAATTAATGTTTAAAACAGTTTTGAGAGAAATAATTTTCTGCTTAACTGGAAAAGTTCTACTAATTACAGGGCATGCCTACCAATCGTCCCTAGGTTAATGTTTCCTTCCCATGCCAACAATAATAACTTAACTTGTTAAAAGTACGAAAACAAAATTCATCATCTGACAAAAACATAATGCAAGATATTCAGATATTTATTAACTCACATTTTTACTGTTCCGTTTGACTCTGCTATACTAACCCATTTAAGGCCAAGGCTAGAATAAGTTCAAAGTTTTGATTTTTTCCAATGAAATATTTTTAGTGTAGTTTAAATTAAAAAAAATTGTATTTGCTTAGCCATGATGGCGGTAGAAAATGTTGCGCTCACGCAACATTGGCAGGTATAGTATAATATATATATATACTTTTTTTTTTTAATTTTTTTTAGAGATAGGTAAGGTGATATGTTTATAAATGATACAAAATACTGTTTCATGAAAATAGTTTGGCTTTTACACACTCTACACCTTTGCCATGTCTCATCCCTGACGACCAAATATCCGATTTTGTCCTTTCTCACTTCATCTAACATCTAACACCGTGTTCACAGCTGGTCTTCCTCTTCTCGGTTGGTTGTTGGTCTGGCTATTGGGCCTTCGTTCGAACGAATGACCAATAGGAGGGACGGTTGGTTTCGAACAATGTTGGTTTGCGAGTAGTTCACGCAGGCAGAAGGGTGTCCCCTATGGTCAAGGTGACTGGAGAGATAAGAAAAGGTGGGGGTCGCAGACTCCGATACATCATATATTATTTATGATCAATGTATTGAAGGTATAATAGATGAGTAAATTGGTAAACACAAGAATAGACCTATGGAAAAAAAATCCAATTAAGACTAAGGCATAGAAATAATAATTTGAGTAATCATCCTCAATGATACTCAGGCATACCAAATATCAATCATATATATTCAAAATATATATAAGAGTAGAAACATAGCACATGCATGAGCACGTCTTCATTAGATGTAGAATTAGAGTAGGGGAGATGAAAATGCATGGTCTTGTCTTTTTTGTAAAAACTTCATAGGAATGGCCAATGATGCGTATACTCTAACACTATTATATTTTTTTATAGTCGTAATAGTTATTACGATGCTATAAAAGAGCTACTTACTTGGAATACTTGGCACTGCCTAGGCTCGGGACCCCGTTATATGCCCCTTCCAAAGTGACGTAATTAGGACGGCCTATCCTAGGATGTTTCACTTTAACAAATCCTAAGACCAACTGCCAAACTTCGAACTCGAGATTATGGACATGGCAGGTTAGGTACTGGAGATACTAGCTTTAATAATACAATAGAATATATTCAGGAGAAAGAAATGAACTCGAAAAGAAAGGTTTAACAGAGAGTATATATATCCAATGATTCAAACCCAATTCTGGCAAGACTTTTATTTAGTCTGTTAGGAGCCTGAGATGGATCCTATGGGATCTAGGACCCTACTGGAGCTCACCCAGCCTCTATGAAGTGGGTGCCCATAATAAGGGGAAAATCTGGCGGTTGAGCTATCATCTGCATCCTCCGTGCTGTATCCATGAAACAGTACAGTATCTACCATGTATTGAACACCACACCCGAGTTGTAATTGTACAGGAAAAAATATATATGTCCTAGGTCACAAAACCTTTATATAAAAATGTTGTTGTTAGTTGATGTCATTTAGACAAGTGCTTTAGACAAGTGGCTGATATAATGTACATTTCGCACACGTGCTGTCGTACCCTAGGGGAAGCAGGATTATTTATTCTGTTTTATCAGCAGCGGTTCGACTCTGAGGTCGGGCTCCCCTCCGAGGGCACATCCATTCTTTATAAAGTGGGTAGCTTGTCTTTCGTTCGGTCGGAATATAATCGAAATCCTGGTTTCTTTTTTTTAGTCAAAAATCAACCCTCATAAATGAAAGGTCAACAAATATTATTTAAAAATATTTGTTAAGCAAGTAAAATGATTTTAAAACGTTTTCTATCTACAGAAAATGGTTTCACGTTCATAACAGAACCTATATAATTCTGAACTGGTAAAATCTTCGTTAACATACAATGAATATATAAAATTGATAATGAGTAACATTTGTTCATAATATTATAGAATAAGAAACAGTAGTTTAATTTTTCATGTTCCCTTTTTCTAGATTTCTGAAACGAAAATATTTTTTAGTTTCAAATAATTTAGCCCAGAAAAAGTTGAATTACATTTTTTTTTTACTGTTACGTGATAAATACTGTTACTGTTAGTGATCGGATAAAATAATTAGCTCTACTTAAACAACTATTTCATTTCGAATATTTTTGGTAGAGATCTAATGAAAAGTAAAAGAAAAAGACGGATATTTTTATTTTTTAAAGAGAAAAAATATAACGGTGAGACAAAGGTTCCGGATTCAAATCCCGGTTGAGGGCCTAACTTTTGTCTTTAAAAAATAAAAATATTTAAAACAAATGACCAATAATTATAAAAAAAAATTATAAATAGTAATATGACGTAAGTCAATAAGATCCTAAAATTGAAATTAATGTTCAAAGAACTTCGTTCTAGTGTATTCATCGCAAAAATGGCGAGAGCACTGGGACATGGGATCTATGAGAGAAAAGGTTTGTCCTCGGCCGACAGGCGGCCTTGGATAGCTCAATTGGTAGAGCGATGTCACGGTGAGACAAAGGTTCCGGGTTCAAATCCAGTTCAAGGGCCTATCTTTTCTCTTTAAAAAATAAAAATATTTAAAACTAAAAAAAATGACCAATAATTATAAAAAAAAAGACGGCTATATTGAAAAACAATCATATCGTTCTATATTTTTACCCAGTAACAGTAGCAATATGAATAATCAAAGGGGAAAGAAAGGCTTTGTGTTGTAGCCCATCTAAAAAACAATTTCATTTTGTTTCTTTGTTTTATTTTTGTTTATATGAATGATCTTGTAATTAACAAAATATCTAACAAACAAAATAAGCTATTTAATTATTATTTATTTAATTCATTTATCTTATATTAGTAAAATTTGAATGAAGTGCAATTTATGAAACTATATATAAAATTAGGAGTACCTAAACAATTAGGATAAGGAGCACTGAACAGGTAGCTTAATGTCACATAGGGTAACTCAGCGTAAATGGCAGTCACATATAGAGAAATGGCCTCCTTTTCTTTCATTGTAAGTAGATTTATAAGTTAACCATTTAAAATGATAAGCACCCAATAAATACAATGTTCTTCAATAATTATCATTATTTTACAAACAACTCCTAGTCAGTCAACCTTCAAATACGTTCAACGTCAACCTTTCTGGAAGAGAGGGATAAGTCTCTAATTTATTAATGATGTAGAATTATTATATCTCAAATATAATGATCTCAAGGTGGCGTCCCATTTTATTATTTAAATATTATCCAGATCAAAGGATCTGACTTTTCTTTGAGATCATAGCTTGGGCAGTGAAGCCAATATAGCAGAACTGTTATGGAATATTGTAATTTTTACCCCTTAAAAGGTGTACGTAAATTGTATGTTATCCTAGGGAATGATATAACTATGAAAATATCCAATGATTAAATGATTTTTAAAGATGAGATAAATACTCAATATAAGTCTCTTATATACTTATATAAGTATAATTGACTTCACTCATAGACAAAAGTATGGTAGTACACCAAGGTTATATATTGTTTATACTATTTTATTGTTTTCTTGTAAAAATGATCCCAGATCCGGGTAGCAATCCATTACGATAGGGAAAACTGTCATTATTTTTATTGGCCCTAAATTCCTCCCGCACTAGGTTTTAAAAATTGCCCCGATGGTGGATTTAAAGGATTTGGAATTCGCACCACTTTTTTATGTTATTTCAATTCTAGATTTCAATCAACAGCTCAGTTATCTACAATTATTTCTACAATATGCTAAAGATAAAATTGGGGAGCGGGATATTGCAGTGTGTAGAGCGCTGAATATCAGTGATGAAGGTCCACAAGGAACTGACCGTTGGCCTAGTCTCTAGCATGTATTGAAAACAAGACTCTTCATGGGTTGTAGTGGTAGTTTTTTCATAAAAGATAAAAATAGTGATTCTATGATAAAAACCTAAGTGAAGGCTGAATAGAATTTAAGGTCATCCTACACAAAAATGCTTTAGTTAAAAAAAAATAACCTTCAGCGTTTAAATTGCCATCTTGCATTCTTCTAATAATATTGAATGTTTTTGTCATCATGATGTGATAAATTTGAAAGCTTACGTTGAAAAAATCAAAGAATACTAAGAAATGGTCCCTGGAACCTTTTGGTACATATTTTATGGAATTTCCCACCCTACCAATTATGAGAAATCGTCGTATGACTCAACACCTTCCTATCGTCCTTGTACATTATTGAATGTGAAAGTGGAAGGTTGGTTTTAAAAATTTTCAAAAAATATAAGCAACGCCTGGTACCACGGACCATACCTTAGTACTCATTGATTTTTTTCTAAGTAAGCTTCCATTTAATGTTTTATGTTTATTAATAAATAGTAATTAGTGATACTTATTTATTGATAGATTTATTTATTATTGAAAGATGGGGGAATCCCAAACTTCCAAATCAAAAATAGTTATTAGACTGATGACCTGATGTTTTGTGACAAAATACGCCTCTCTATGATTTCGAGAAAGAAGTAGCTGATATATTTCTGAATCAAATGTTGATGACAGAGTCTACATCGAAAGTGAATGCCAAAATGAGTAGTAATAACGCCTTTGTTCTTCACAAGTCAAGCAGTGATATGAAATTCACAGAAATAATATACTTTTTATAAAATACTAGGTCGCCAGCTAGTTGAGTCATATTTGAAGGCTAGAATGGAAAACCTTCATGTTCCGAGAACCATGCGGACAAGAATTGCCGATTTATTATGTATAAAAGAAATCACTCCTTTTGATCTTATGGGGAAACTCTCAAGAAGTAAGCAAAAGCATTGTTACATATCCCCAGCATAAAAAAAAATGAGGAAAACATCTTTCTTTTGTGATATAAGCAAAAAAACATGTATGCTTGGAGTGCTTCAAGAATCTATTCGTCAATTTCTTGGAATATTGATAATTTTAATAATTTAAAGTATTTTTATTTTCATTAATAGTTTTTTCATTATTTGAAATCGAAATTAAATATATTGTAATTGATTTGCTATAAATACTGTAACGAGATTCTTTTTTTTTGTCGCTAAGTTCGTGCGTCATGTGTCTCTACTTATGTGAGCTCACTCTACTGTGGGCTGTCGTTACGTGCGAATGCACATCAGTGGTTTATATGGCCAAGTAATTGCCAAATTTTACATATTACCTTATATTTTCTTTGCGGCTCAACGGTAAGCATCCTATTAAAAATTTGTAAATTAAATTGTATATAATCTTTGTTTTTATTAATTATTTATCTATTTTTAGTTGGTGTTATGGTATCGTAGTTGGTGTTATGGTTATAGCGTTAATGTAATAATTGTGTTACGAACTTCGTTATGAATACAACCTACTGGTTTTGGACTTTTTTTGTTATCAAAAAATCAATATAATCAATTTCTTTAATTTTTTTTATAATCAAGAAAATAATAATTTGATATTCGACATTATCAATGAGGTTCTAAAGCTTTAGGAACAAAAAATAACTGCTGTAAGTAGGCGCTACACGCTTTCAGGGAGAAACAATTAGCGCTAAGCCTAGATCTTTGTTTGCAAAAGAGCTCCTACACCTCTCTAACAAGATTAGCCAGCTTGTCAGCAAAGTATAATTAAGTCATGTTGTTACCTATGATGTAATACCAAGAAAGGGTAGAAATCCACCCTTATGGCAAGGGTAGGAAGCCCCCATGATCTTAAAACTTGGAAGCAAGGTTGCCAGGACTGTAGATGTCATATGCAAGCGCTTTCAATACTTACGTAACATATAACAATCAAATTATAAACAATAATAATGTGCTAAAACTTAAAATATAAAAGTCGTTTGTTTTGAAAAACGTTCTCCGAGTTCGAAGGATGGACTTTTTTATAAGTTAGGAATCAAAAATGTTGGAAATTTTTTTGGGGATTCTCGGTAAGAAGAATGTAAATCATCAAATTATTAATTTATTTCAATGCCTAAATAATTACTATCACTTATATATTTTTAATGTAATAATTCTTCATATACAAAAACTAATTTTCCATATTCTGTACTCCCCATAAGGAAATAGATGAAAATCGGTACATGGAAACAATTTATAAAATCTTGACAAAATGAGACTGAATTCTGGGGAAGGGTAGCCTATACAAAGGAATAAAAATAATAAAAGCGTGAAAGGATACTCAATGAATTAATACAAGAGATGACGGATGTTCAAAATACTATCCTAGATAAGATGGACTGTATATGTATTCCAAATGATACTGTTCTGGTTTCCTCAAAGAAGAAGAGGCTGACCATGATTTTCCTGGATTGATCAAGTTCATGAAGACATGCCCGAATAAGGTCTCAATTTACAATTTTCTCTAGTAGTAGAAGGAAGGCTTATAAAGAAATTTAGTCATGAAATTTGGTTGGTATAAACCAAAACTGTAGAGAAACACTCAATTAATAAAGTAAAACAAATGAATAAAGTAAATGAATAATAAATGCTTGCTACTTATACTATTTCTGGCTTCATTCTATTCAAGGAGACTTTCCTAGCTTTTAGGAACTATCTAGCTATCTTTTCTTCCCCCTCCCCCCCCCCAGTCTCCTTAGCAATATAAATAGAAGTAGATTGTCCAAGTACTGTTGAACATAAATTTATTTATTTGAAGTTAGGTTTATCAGATTTTAACAATACTTAGAATGAATTCTTATCACCCCATTATTATTTGATGCATTTTTAAAATTATAATTAATTTTTTTATAAGTTAAAATTCTGTTCACCCCATTATTATTGGCCTGGTTGTTGAACTATAAGTCATTTTCACATAAGTTGAAAGTTATGATTATGATATACAATTCTTATCGTCCCATTATTATTGGATTATTGAACTGAAAGTCATTTTCATATGACACCTTTGAGTGTTGAATGGAGGGATTTAAATTCCTAACAGCCAACGGCTGAACATATTAGCATGTCAGACCCGCTGCGAGACGGAGGCGATCGAGTAGCGTCACTTGAAAGAGAGACAAGAGCCTGACTTGAAACTGCTTTAAGCCCCTTGAGGACTTAGGCTCCAGTGTTGCCGGCCCTTCTTTCCTTATCATCAGCCCGAGGCGTTAACGCAAAATTGAAGGCTTAGGAGAAAATCCGTTTTGTGGAATACCTCTCCAACTCTTACCATTCCAAATAATTCTCATAGTGTCATGATCGGAGAACAGAAAATATATTCCTGGGCTATTTTATGCTATTGAGAACCTGATTACTTTATTAAGAAAACCTGTCATTTGTGAAAGTAAATATGTATTTTTAATAATGAGCAATTAATTAAAAAAAAAACTGTTTGCAGAACATTTGATATCAGTACAATCTAGAGACTGTGCTGTTACCAAGCCAATGGTTGTGCATGGTGATGAATCGGTGGAGATCAGACTTCAGGTTTTTCCCCAATAAAGAATATTCACTTTATAGAGGCTGAGTAAACCCAAGACTAACAATTCAGGCTGGTAAGCCAGCGTTATAAACGAAGCTTAACTACAAGAAGGGACTTCAACAACCTTCTCACCTTGCAACATCAGGACCTCCAATTGTTTCTGGATTTTTTATAGACATTTTTTCCTTCTACATACTTTGCCTTTTAAGTTCTGCAGTATATCACACACATCTTCTCTTCTTGATTATCCTTGATGATTACTCAAAAAGCTCCTCACTTTTTGCTATCACGAGAGCCCTGGGTCTACTAAGATCCGATTTAATGGTTTTTCAAAATTACTATTATTAAATACTATTGGGGTATAAAATGGGACATTGTGATATTATTATAACGCTATTGGAAAAAGCCAAGTCATTAGTTTAAAAAAAAATAACAAATACTGCATCACTACCACCCAAGAAAGGTCTCTGGCTCAATACAAGGTAGACCTGTACTGTTTCCAGGCCAATGGTTTTGAAGGGTGGTGATATAGCGGAGATCGTCAGGTTTCTTACCCAATTCATAGAGGCGTTATACAGATCAAATTATTTACCAGTCACAGCTGGATTTGAATACAACAAATTAAGGTAGTAATTTATAGTTCCAATTTATATTTCCCAAAAAATAATAGACTAAAATAGAATAGATCAGTCTTAATAATTATTATTATCAATAAAGGGAAAGTAAGAAGCCAAGGGATACAAGTGAAAATTACAGTATTATAGAACATATCTTAATAACACTTAAAGCTCTTAAGCTTTAATCACACTTAAACCTCTACTGTATATTCTTTGAATATCGGGAAATATTGCTTATGAATACATTTTATAATTATTTACTACCTATAAACGACACGAAGGCTAGCTTTGAAAATTTATATTATATGTATATCCAGTTCGTCTAAAGTCTCAAATAATTAGAAGTGATGAAACTGAGGAGTACGATTGACTATTTATGAATGAATGAATGAATAAAGCCTTTTATTACAAAAAAATAACAGAAATTATTAAAATAATTTTACTACAGATTCTATTTACAATATTTATAACTTTTATAATATTATGAACTTTATTTATTTTATTTTATTTTTTTTATTTATTTTGTTTGCTTGTTAATTTATGTAGGCCTTCCCCTTAGGTAGTGATGGTCTAACTTCCCTGGAGACCAATTCCTAATGGGAAGTGTGACTATTTATAATCGCTACTCATTAATAATTTTAACAAAATGCATTTTAATATCTATATTTTTTAATAAAGCATAAATTGCTTAAGTTTATATCACATCTATACCTTGGAATATTGAGAAATATTGCTTCTGAAACAATTTTATAAGCGTATAGCCACACTTAAAAAAAAAAACACACATACCCCTAGGCTTCACAATTTTCAAATAAAAAAAGTCATAGGCAAAATAAATAAGGTAACTAAATACCGACCGATAATGGTAACTTGTTTGGTTCAAACACAAACAAAATGTAATATGTAAGATGGTTTACAGTTTACTTATATACTTAAAAAGGAAGAAGTGAAAATGAAAAACACGACTTTAGTGAATAACTAAAATATTAGTTATTCACTAAAGTCGTGTTTTTCGTTTTCACTTCTTCTTTTTTAAGTATATAAGTAAACTGTAATAAATATATTATATACTATGAACTTAATACATGAAATACTCAAAATGACCTGTAACATTGTTACCTGTACAGTACCAAAAGGCTCCATGGTCGGTATTGTATGTTTATAGATTTTGAGTTTAACCGGTATTCCTTTTGGGAACAGCACAGGCGTAGTTATTTTAATGACGAAATAATGTCTGTGGCTTCACAGTGAAAAGCGTTAGGGCTACATTCGATTTGATTCAAATACGCTAAATTGGCTCAGGATCTTATTTACATTCCATCAGAAGGACGGTATGGCTTTGAATTTTTTACTTCCTTTAAGAATGGACTGATGATTTCTGATACTTAGTACACATTTTTTTAAGATTTAACGAATATTCAAGTTTCATGGATAAAAAGACAAGCATAGTAAATTCTTTATTTTTTTCCACATTCTATAATACGAATCACAAAATCATAGTAAAACATAGATTTAGATAATCTGGTTAAAGGCTGATGTTAAGATTCTATTACGTTTTAACCTGATCTTATGTTGAAATAATGGATTAATTATCTTTAAATTTAAGATACCGATATAATTAATAATTAATAAGGTATATTGTAAAAAAAAATTAAAATTAAAATAAACCAAACTTAATTTCGTGAGCATGTTGAACAATTAATCCCTGAAAGCTCGAAAGGAAGACAAAGATAAACATGGTGCTTAGAAAGGTATTATATTGTTGTTATTATCTCCAGACAATGCTATTGTGTAGTCTAAGTCTAGTAACATTAGTTCAGGTAGAGGCTATACATTGTTCGTGTCTAAATTGTTGTTATTGTGAAGAGAAAGATTAATGTATGAGAAATGCCCTTAGGTTGCAATCAAGGAATGGAAACTACCGGACCATGGATAGACGGTTGTGCTTAGAGATGACTTTTTCCGAAATCACGTTCAACCACTAGGTTTTTCTTAAAGGCTGGATGATCCACAGGAGGATCTGCAGTACTCACAGCGTTTATCCGTGGCTGTTGACCTATAAAACAATTCACATGCCACAGCTGGATTTGAAACCGAAACTTTCAGCACTGCGATTTCACGCTCTACACACTGAATTATCATCCCATATCAAGAATGATAATAATTGGAAGTATTTAACCTATAATTTATGTTTAGGGACGGCATTGCTAGAAATATCTGCAGGGTTGCAGACGAGCTTGTAGCAGTCAATTAACTTGGTAGTTGTCGATGTTGAAGGTAAGCCGCTTTGTCAGGGTTTACTAACACCCAAACGACTATCTGTATATATTATCTTTGCTTTGTAGCCGTGTTTGTTCAGAAGGCTCTCGTCATCTGATTACAAAATCATCCTAACTAAATGATTTGTACTGTATACCTAATCTTTCGGTATAATTAAGTTAGTTATAAAATTAATACTGTTTTGAAATATTTTTATAAGGATGAATTTAAAATGTATTAGTTATTTTATGGAATAGAGCGCAGTGGTTGCAGGAATGAAATCCTATGGCGGTACGTAACATATTTATTCTGTTAACAGTCGTAGCTGTGGAATCTTACGACAATCCTGGGGTACACACAAGACTCTATAAAGGGAGTCCTCTTCATTAGGGAAAACTCTGGCAGTTGATCGTGATCTTAAAAAAAAAACCTCCTGCACAACAGGCCCAAGAAACAGTAAAGTCTTTACTGCATAGTGAGCCCGCTATCCTTCATGAGTTGTATTTTTTTTATGGGAGCTGAATGTATAGAGCACTACTTTGATCATAAGTGACTTTGATGAAGGTCCCGGGTATAAATCTAGTTGTGGCATATAAATTATTTAATTTGTTAACAGCTCAAAATGGACCACTTGTAGGCACTGATTAAATAACGAACTAAGCGAAAAAATTGCAAACTTTCCAAAATAAAATCCTACGAATCGCAGTAAACGCGCCTTGATCCACAGTCAACTCCACCTAGAGCTAAAACTAGAGACGATTGAAGAATTCATTAAAAAGCGTTACACCAGATTTAAGACCGGATTACCAGCAGTCAAAGGAGGTGTGGCATTCAACATAGGCGAACCTATTTAATCCCCAAGACTAAAACCGAGACTCTTTAAAGATATTCTGATGTGAACTCTATTACCTTTCTCACCAATCGTTTTAACGAATTGTAATATATTCCTGTTTCCTTATAGTTTTCCGTTTTATAGTACTATAGTTCTGTTTGCTATTACATTATAATTACTTTACATGAAAAAAAAAATTATATATTTATAACTTCTCTTTTAAATATTCTGATAATGTACAGTTAGGGGCATCTCTTGCATTAGACGAACCCACACTTTTACCTTCTGTTAAAGTTATAAAAATCATTATTTAAAAAAAACATGTAAGGCTAGGAATAGCTGATCTAGTAAATAAAGGATATAAAAAAAAATAAAATAATGCTTTCAAAATTCAACATTCACTATGCACAAATTTTATTCCGGTAATAAAGGTTTTTTTTAGCAAGAAATGTCGTAAAGTATTTATTTAATATAACATTTCGAAATAATGGGTGATTTTCGTTTATTTAACATCAACTTAAAATTTTGTTTTGTAATCCCTAAACCCCTGAAATGAGTATTTTTATTCACATTATGGACTGGTGGTTTCCCGTCATTAAAATGAGTTTTACGACCATCTGGAAGGAAATTAGAAATAAGGATCGGAAAAGCCTGTCCTCATTAAATTATTTTCTCCTGGTGTTATGCAGAAAAGGACTGGGTCCTTGATGTTCCCTCTACATTACATTACTGGCATAGGACAAAATAAAAAAAAAAAAAAAAAAACATAAATGGAAATTACATCATACACAGCAATTGACGAAGAAATGAATGAAAGAAGTATTAAGGGCAAAAATAACGTTAATGAAGAATGTAAATTTATGCTAAATGACGGAAGAAATAAAAAAAAAGAAGTTCCTTTACTACTCATGCATCACATTTTAGAAAAGGAATAAACCATACCATAATAATAGGAATAACCCATATCTTCTGCAACGATACAATCCAAAGAAACTAGATATTTATCGTACCCTTGTAAAAAACACCAATATTTAAAATAAAAAACCTTAATACACTTAATACTAAAATCATTAATCACTTTAATGAGTTGTTAACCCATTTGAGACCGATTGCACCAGAGTCAACTCTAAAACGATACTCAAAAAAAAAAAAAAATTGTATAGCATTAGTCTTGCTGAATTGTGTACTACTTGTGCTGAGTCTCTACGCTGAAGTTTCCGGGATCATATCCGGCTATGGTGGATAAATTATTTAATCTGTAAACAGCCAAGATTGTTTCCAGAGTCACAGGTGACCCTAAATCAGTTTTCGAAACTCAAAGACTGTGTTTTTCTTATATGAAACTGATACTGATAAGTTGTGTAATACTATTGCCGAGTTCCTATACTGAAAGTTCAAATCCGTCAGCCGAAAAATTATTTAATCTGTTGACATATGGGATTTACAGTCACTGAAGTGAGCATCCTAAATTGGGGGAAACTTCGGAGTTGATTGTGATTTCGGACAAATCATCACCTTTCACAACTGTTGTCCTAGAAACAGTACAGTTTTTACCGTGTGCTGGACCCAGTAAGACCCTTCTACAGTTGTAGAGGTAAATATTACTTTATTTAATAGAGTTTAATTTAATTAAATACCAAGGAGCAAGTGCATGAAACTTAATAGTTACGAAAATCTTACTAATATTATAAATGTGAAAGTTCGTATGTTTGTCTCTCTTTCACTCAAAAACTACTGAACAGATTTGGATGAAACTTTACAGTAATATATGTTATACATCAGAATAACACATAGGCTATAGCAAGCGCGGATTTAGGGGAGGGGCGCACGGAGGCACGTGCCCTCTTCCCCCTTCTGTTTTTTAGGTATTGTGGAGAATCCATTATATGACATAAATAAAGGCAAATCACATGATAACAGTTGTTAAAATTACAGAAAGAACTTAAGTGAAACTATTCTTTTTGATATCCTACTTATCTTAGTAATATTATAAATGCTAAAGTTTGTAGGTTTGTCTCTCTTTCACGCAAAAACTACTGGACGGATTCGGATGAAAATTATTGAGTAAAATAGGCTACAGCAAGGGCAGATTTATGTGGGGGCACAAGTGCATGTGCCCCCCCCCCCGTTGTTGTACATAATTGAAGGCAAATCTGGAACTTAGCATCTTGAAATTTGTAGATAGGTTCTTTGTATAGTTTAAGAAAGAAATTTGGATAATTCCACCCCAAGGGTTTCCCCTTTAATATAATAGGGGTTCAAAGGTTGTATAGAATCCTTCAGTTTCGAAGTTAGACATGTGAAATTTTGGATGTACGAGTAACTTGTATTTTAAAAAAATAATTAAATTATTTATTTTAAATGATCTTTCATGAAATTTTATGTGGCAGACCAAATTCCACGCGAGCGAAGCCGCGGGCATAAGCTAGTATTAAATAAAGGGCGTTCCTCATGATTATTAGGCAAGTAATAAAGGTGGAATGATTTTCATAAAACCTTAAATTCTTAGAATTGAAAGGCTGTAGGATAAAATCAAGAGCCCTATAGCACAATGGTAATATAAAAACTGAGTACTTAGAAGGCTTGATTTCTTAAAATAAAATAATCAGTGAAACAGGTTGAGTACTTTCCTACTCCGTGGCCATGAGTACAATTTGCCCATCTCCTGCTTTGAATAAGAAGCCATGGAATTGCCGTAATCCCCTTACGGTGCTATTGAAATGACGAGCTGATTATTTCATCACAGAAAGTAGCTTAGCTCCTTACATGGGAAGGGGGAGGGGGTATAAAACCTTGGTATTAGGGTTCAGTGCGCCCTAAGCCTGAATTTCATATTTACGACCTGACAATGGACCTCAGGTATTATTGAAATGGCAAAGGATGTTGAAGGTAATACGATACGCTAATGATTTATATTACTAACATTTTATATATTATGGGTTTGTATAATAATAATAAGGCTTGGCGAACCTGAAGGCTCGATGCCGTTACCGCCAATATCTGCTCACTAACTTCCGTCCATAGATAACTACCAAACTAGAATCCGCCAGATTACTCTTAACGACAATCCTCTCTCCTACACCTCGGTTACTCCTCAGGCGCCGAAGAGTTGGAAGGATGATGGTTTTATGAATTCTGAATTTTAGATTTCGGAACAATAGATACGAGCTTAGTAATGTCGATTGCTTGCCTTTAATCTCACCTTTATTTCTTCTTGAACTTTGTTTTTCTAGTTAAATAGATCATAAGAACTTAAACTTCTCGTCATGTTCCAAATTCCTCCAAAAACAATATCCCCCAAAATCTACCCCTTTTCTGCTACTAACCATACACTTAGTTTTATCCGTATTTGCTTTCAACAACTGTTGGGGAAGTGGCAGCAAAACTCGAAGTCAGAAAATTAACCATCGATGACAGTCTCAAAGCGTCAGCGATGACCATAGAACCTGCATTATTTTGTAGATAACCCAATACCAATTATGAGATGGCAAAAAGGTTTTACCAATAATTACATATTTTAAATACACTGCTTCTGTTGCTATAGACTCGTTAAGCTCGGAACATATGGCGAGGTTGTAACCTCATTTTGTAACCTACACTTACTATAGCCAAGAAATATTTAGTTTATTTGTTAAAGATACTTGTGTTGAACACCGACGTATCTATACGTCTCTCTGAATCCGATGCAATTAAGATGAACTAGTAATCTGGATAGTAACTTTAAACTGCATAAAATGATTGCATATGTCATTCACAACCTTTTTGGCAATATACAAAATCTACTTTTTACTTGGGTAAGTTAAATTTCAGAATGTTTATACTTTTATACTTAATGACAATTTTATATACTTTTACAGAATTTTTATTTTATACTTAATAACAACTAGGGGAGAGTCCACTGTCCATCTATTGGTGGGCCAACTCTCCGTAGTCCCAATATTTCATTCTAGAAACGCGTTCTTGTCGTTGTCCTTCAGTCAAATTACGTTTCAGAGCTCTGATGATAAACTTCGTCACAGCGCAAGATATTGAAAACGAGAGGTCCCTTAGCTCCTACGAGGAGATGTTAAGGAAATTGAATGATGAAATAAGAAAGCAAGAAACTGAAAAGAGGGACAAAATTCGCCTTTTGGAGTATTTACAACAATCAATAAAAGATAAGCAGGTATTATATAAATTTTTTTATTAAATTATTTAAAGTATTCTTCGAAAATTAATATGTAATGCTAAATGATTATACAAGAGTATATTGCTTGAATATATTTATACATACGAAAAAAATTTGAATCATCTTATATAAATATGCGTGAGTTTGGGTATTTATCATACATCCCTACCTTTCACATTGGAGTAAAACCTACTGACTTTGAAAGATGAACAACGTAATTAGGTATTGTGACAATTGTGTAAAATATTCGGTGTAAAAAAGGACGCATTCGCTGAAGAATAAAGGAGGCTGCACAATGTTAAAATGCGGATCATACCCTTTATTAAGGGTGGTCTGAGTCTTGGGTTTGGGTGAAGTTTGAAGCAGCGATTGGTATCGGTACCGACCCTTCGGGTTCGCTAAGCCTTTTATTATTCCTATTATCATATTACAAAATATTTTTAAAATTATGTATTTTATACCAATTTTTTCTTACGGTTATCTACGGGTGTTTTGATTACCGATATATCGGTAAATAGTGGTTGAAGCTAACTTGGTTATAGGAATAGCTATTAATAAAAACAGACTAAAGTCGATATTCCATTTTTTTAGGTGGAACTTCGTATGGAAAACGAGGAACTGAAATCACGTTATGCAGAATTGAACAAGACGAGGCATTACGTGGAGTCGCCTTTCTCCGACATCAACCTCTATGACGATAGTTCTGAAGAGGAGGTTCTCCTCTACAAGATCAAAGAACTCGAAGCTAAAATTAACATGCTGCAAAATTACAACCCGCCCTATTCAAATCCTTACGCTAACCAACAGTACATTTACCCTAAGCCATTGGGATCGCAGCACAATCGTGTAAGGTGCCTGGTAATGGTTGTGTCCTTTACTTAAAATAATTTATAATTAAATAGTATAATATTTTAAAACATTACTATCATTAGTATTTAAATCGCGTGTACGCTAATTCGATTACCAATATCATTGGGAAATGATCTGTTTTGGTCTATTTCGCTTACGAATTCAATGAGAATGGATGTTCGTTTAAAGATAAATGAAAACAAACACAGGCAGAACTTTGGCATTACGTCCCTTAACTATTCCTATATGGACTACGTTTCAGAGAAAAAAAGGTAAATGTTCTAAAATGTCCTGACACAAATAAATATTTTATTTGCAAAATACTTGCTTTTAATATATAATAATAAAACGTGCTGAATTCTATACCTGAGAAATTTTACATGTGTAAACCGAAACCATTCTTAATGCATGAAGTCCATGTATTATGAGTAACATATTGAATAAATTGAAAAGCACACGGTTTGTATGATTCGCTTGAAATTCCGTTAAAACTGAATCTATCAACGGGAAGTTAGTAACCATTTGAAGCCTTAGCAAACCTCATAAAAGAGAGAGAGAGAGAGAGAGAGAGAGAGAGAGAGAGAGAGAGAGAGAGAGAGGGGGGGGGGAGGGGTAAGGCATTTCTGAATATTTTAAACCAATCATTATTCTATCACAATGCATCCCTCCCCACTGAGAAGATTTTAATAAATATTTTAAGGAATCATGCACCTCCATCATGGCCAAGCCCGATTGTACTTTTAAGGCAGTTTTGGAGTTGACTTACCTTTATTAAAAATTTATATTTATATTATTATTATTACCTCTTATTCTAAAAAAGTATATTTCTCATAAATGTTTACAGACAGAGCCTTCAAGTCTATCCATTTATCAACCGTGTACCATTTCCAAGATCCATGCTTCCATTCCACATCAACTGAAGAAGGATAATAATAAAATAAACATTGTAATCCTAGGATTGTATCATTTCTTAAATCAATGATAAAAAGATAAATATTCTTCTTTAATTTTCTCTTCCTCTCAGAGTTGGTATGAAATATATTAGGATCACTCGGACTTATAAATTAAAATAAAACACACTTGTTATAACTGAAAAAGACGAAGAAAAGAGGTTCTATGAAACCAAGACCTTGTCCTTGCTAACTCATTCCCTTGGAGGGTTGTTTTTAATTTAAAATTGATATATTAATAAATATCGAGTAGCTATAAACTTTGGCATTAATGTATTGAAAACAGCAAATGGGGCCCAGGAGATTATTATGAAAAGGTTAGACAAGACCTGGCAGGAGAGAACGAAGGGGGTGAAGGGTAGCTACAAAGCACCCAGGGAGATAGGCATCTCTCAGTCCGATTGGTCTTGGCTTCTGAGAAATTTTTATTAGTACCAGAACCCATGCGAGGTGAAGAGCCTCGTCCTGCACGTGGTACCCCTGCACAGTGGGGAGTTCCTCCTCACTGACGAAACCCATCGGAACTAGACTGGGAAGTCGATAAACATCCCCCAATCCAGGCGGAACTGCATAGGCTATTGGATGAATGGCTGAGGGTGATTCAGTCCTACTATGCGAACTCCGGACACCTGGGCGACCTCCGGTTTCAATAAATGCCTTCCTATAGTAACAAGGCTCTGCTATAGGTGACCTTTTATTACCTTTGCTACTCGTGGGAACAAAATGAACCCAAATTACACAAATATTAAAATAAATGAGGACTCCATGGAGTCAAATACGACTGATTCGTCAGTAATTAGCCAATCGGTCTCTGAACTGATGGCTAACCTAGAACAAGAGGTCTCAGACCTCGCAGAGGAAAGGGAACCACCTGCACAGCAGCTGGCAACCACCTCTGAGATCAATATAAACAAACTTCCAGACGAAGTCTGGAAGAACATGACGCATAGCCAGAGGAAGAACTTTCTATGGCAAAAGAAAAAGGCGACTCCCACCGAAACTCAACCCTCAACATCCAAGGATGAGAGGAAGAGAGGTAGGGAGAAGCAGGAGACTCCTTCACCTTACAAAACGGTGAAGAAACCAAAAATGGACTATAGTGGAGCAGCCGCAAGCATCAAGGTTGCAGTTGCCCACACAGATTATCCTCATCAGAAACTGAAGGATGAAGATTTTCAGGGCCTTATGCTCAAGCTCCTGAAAAGAATGAGGGAGAGGAAGGTTGAACAAACCCCCGTCGGCTTCAACGGCTACTCCCTGAGAGACGGAGCACTCGTGGTGAACTGCAAGGACGAGTCCACCAGGGAGTGGTTCGTTAGTAATATTGCGGAGCTCTCCCCATGGGAGGGAGCACCGCTGAAAACCTGCGACCCCAAAGAACTTGAGGGTTTCAGGAAGATAGGCACCTTCATACCAAACCCAGTGGAAGGTATTAAGGAATGCCTACAGAATCTGCAGGTACAGAATACGGGTCTGCAGACTGAAAGATGGAAGATTCTTGGTAACAAGACCCATAAACATGGGATGTACTTTGTGGCATCCATTCCCGAATCTGTGGCCAAAGCCATTGAGGAGAAGAATGGAAGAATCTACCACGGGTTCCACAACCTACAGGTAAAATTCTTTCCAGGAAAAGACGCACCCACACCGGAAACAGCTGTGGATGATATGAAGACTGGTGAAGAGGTGGGAAAAACAACGGGTGGTGAGGGTGCGGCTGTCTCGGCGGCTGGCGTCACCGTGCCCGGATCCACTTCGGGCCAAAGTGTATCTGTCACTGCCAAGCTTGGTACCAGGCGGCAACGAACGGAGCACGGAGGCAGGAGGGATTACGGGGTGGGGCGTCAGGCCGTCGGCGCGGCCGGGCCCGTATGCCGCAAACCGTCCCCGGGCAGTGGAAAGGAGGAAACTCCACCACATCCCGGGGGTGATCCCCCCTCATCACTATGATCAAGCTGCTGCAGATAAATCTCCATCACTGCAGGGCAGCCAGTGGAACTCTGCAGCAATATGTGGTAAGTCATGGCATCGATATTATTCTTATACAAGAACCATGGATTAACAAAAATAGCAGGATCGCGGGACTGGGCCTGAAGAGATATGTACTTATCCAAGCAAACTGCCCAAGGCCCAGAGCCTGCATCCTTGCAAAAATAGAATTAAATTGTTTTCCAATGTGGTCATTATGTTCCAGAGATTCTGTGGCAGTAATGATCAATTTAGGGGGCCAGGAAGTCATCCTGGCCTCATTGTATCTCCCATTTGAGGAACAAGTCCCAACGACCTGCCTTGAGAGTATAGTTGACTATCTCAAAAGACAGGAAACGATGGGAATTATTGGGGCGGACGCCAATGCCCATCATAACATCTGGGGCAGCAGTAACACTAACCGTAGAGGTGAGTCCCTTTTGGAATATTTGCTAGTTAATAATCTAGATATAGTTAACAAAGGTAACACACCAACTTTTGAAATTTCTAACAGACAGGAGGTCATAGACCTCACTCTGAGCTTTAAATCAACTAGAATGATAAATATTACAAACTGGCATGTCTCTAAAGACTTTTCCAGTTCTGATCATTAATATATTAGGTGGGAGCTTGAGGCTACAATCTCAAAACCTGAAACCTATAGAAATCCCAGAAATACAAATTGGGAAGGATTTAGGACAAATCTTAAAGACTTAATTAAAGAATGTCCCCGTTTGGCTTCTAATACCTACCAGCTGGAGTTCTTAAATGGACTACTGACTAAGGCACTTATCACTGCATTCAAGGATAACTGTAGAACAACCACTAAAGGGTCAAACTGCAATGTACCCTGGTGGAATATGCAGTTAGAGAAGTCAAGATCTAGAACCAGAATACTTTTCAATAAAGCAAAAAGGACTGGTGAATGGATCGAATACAGACACGCTCTAACTGAATATCATAACCTCATTAGGAAAGCCAAACGGAACTCATGGGGACAGTTCTGTGAAGAAATTAATAATACGAATACATGCGCTCGCATGAATAAAATACTTTCTAAGAGCAACTACTGTAATACAGTGGGCTCCTTAAAGAAACCAAATGGAGATCCCATGAACATTACAGAATCTATAACTGCTATGCTGGAATCGCACTTCCCGGGGAGCAAGCTCACAACCTCGGATACGAAGGTTTACCTCCCTGAGGATAGGTGCAAACCGGACTGGACATCAGTCCGTGAAATCTTCAATACCAGCGCCATAAAATGGGCAGTTAAAAACCTCAAGCCGTACAAAACACCAGGCTTTGACGGAATTTATCCTGCCATGCTAAAAGAGGGTCTTGAAATCATCTTAGGCAGGCTCTCCACTCTATTCCAGGGCTGTTTGGCCTATAATTATATCCCAACAGCTTGGAGAGAAGTTAGGGTCACATTTATTCCCAAACCAGGGAAAGAAACATATGATGAACCCAAATCATATCGCCCCATTTGTTTTTCCTCATTCTTGCTGAAGACAATGGAGAAAATTCTTGATAGATATATCAGGGACAAACATCTCAGTGATGGATTAGTAATGTTGCATCAACATGCATACAGAGAGGGAAAATCTTGCGACACTGCGCTGCATGCAGTGGTGGACCAGATAGAAGGTGCTCTGCAGTGGAAACAAATCGCGCTCGGAGCATTTCTAGATATAGAGGGAGCATTTGACAATACCCCTACTCATATATTAACTAATGCCCTACTAAGGCACGGCACTAGACCAAACATTGCTAATTGGGTCATTGCCATGCTAAAGAATAGGGTCATTCAAGCCAATATGGGCAATTATCACCTAAAGGTTAAAGCAGCCGCAGGCTGCCCCCAAGGAGGTGTCCTTTCCCCACTCCTATGGAACCTGGTAGTGGACGAACTACTACACCTCCTAAATGAGGCGGGTTTCCAAGCGATAGGCTATGCAGATGACATAGCAATTATAATCAAGGGCTTTGACCAACAAACTATTTCAGAGTTGATGACAATGGCACTAAGAATGGTGGTGAGATGGTGCATGAGAGTAGGATTGAACATCAATCCTAATAAAACGGTAATTGTACCTTTTACAAACAAAAGGATATTGAGGGAACTCAACCCCCCTAGGATGAAAGGGATGAGTATTCCATTCAGCAAGAAGGTTAAATACCTCGGTGTTATTATGGACAGTAAATTAAACTGGAATGAACATATCGACTATGTTACCAAGAAAGCCACAAGAATTCTGTGGACTTGTAAGAGCCTATGTGGCAACAAGTGGGGAATTAGCCCCAAGATGGCCCGTTGGATGTACACAGCAATAGTTAGACCTGTGCTAACCTATGGCTCAATAGCCTGGTGGCACAAAGCTGGTATCCAACAAAATAGATCAAGGTTGGAGAAGGTGCAGCGGCTTGGGTGCATCATGATCACTGGGGCCATGAGAACCGCCCCTACCGCTTCACTGGAGACTATACTTGATTTAACTCCTCTTGACATTCTAATTGAAGCAGAGGCATTGAAGACAGCCTACAGGCTAGTGAAAATAGGAGGGGTCAAAAAACCCACCAACGATTTTGGACACAGAAGAGTATTTGATATAATCGAGCAAAATGCAGATCTAAAAAAGCATTCTGATTCAATGCTGAATAAGTATAACTTTGAAAAAAGATTTCACGTCAATATACAGGCGATTTGCAAAAGCAAGAATGATTGCTTTAATCCACCCAATGGTCTAAATGTGTATACGGATGGATCCAAAGGGGAGTTTGGTGCCGGCTCGGGATTCTGGTTTAGGGGTTGTCAGGGCATGGGTCATTACTTAGCTCTGGGCACGACACCCACTGTATTCCAAGCGGAAATATGGGCAATACTTGCAAGTGCCTTCGCTATGAAGGACCACAAGAATAAGGTAATTAACTTTCTCACTGACAGTCAGGCAGCATGCAATGCATTACAAAATGCAGTAACAAACTCCAGACTAGTGGAGGAATGCTGTCTAAGACTAGATGAACTAGCTGTACATAACAGAGTTAACATATTTTGGATCCCTGGGCACAGTAATATTCCAGGAAATGAAAGGGCCGACAAATTGGCGAAGAAAGGAGCAGTTACTGCTCCTATTGGACCAGAACCATGGTGCGGGGTCCCCCTTCCCCTGGCTAAGGATACAATTAATAAACTAGCCAAGAGGAAGATAAAAACACGTTGGGATAGAGCCAAGATAAGGCATACAAAACTTTTCATAAAGGATTCCAACGATAATCTTTCTGATAAAATCAAGAAAGAAGCTGCTCACTCGTCGAGAACCGACCTCAAAAGTATGGTTGAAACCATCACTGGGCACTGTAAACTCAGGAAACACATGCATCTCCTAGGCATTGAACAAGAACCTAGGTGCAGATGGTGCAAAGAGGAGGACGAAACCCCTTGGCACATCCTCTTTGAATGTATAGCACTAAGTCGAAAGAGGACATTTGACCTTGGCCCCGGTGGATACAAGGAACTTCAAGAACTGAGGTTTAAAGACTATTTAAAATTTCTCAGAAGTCTAGACCTATGTTAGGGATTTTTTAGGACTCAAGCACAATGGGCCTCTTTAGGCCGAAGTGCATAGTAATAAGGGTCATACTTAAATAATAATAATAATACTTGCTTTTAATATATAATAATAAAACGTGCTGAATTCTATACCTGAGAAATTTTACATGTGTAAACCGAAACCATTCTTAATGCATGAAGTCCATGTATTATGAGTAACATATTGAATAAATTGAAAAGCACACGGTTTGTATGATTCGCTTGAAATTCCGTTAAAACTGAATCTATCAACGGGAAGTTAGTAACCATTTGAAGCCTTAGCAAACCTCATAAAAGAGAGAGAGAGAGAGAGAGAGAGAGAGAGAGAGAGAGAGAGAGAGAGAGAGAGAGAGAGAGAGGGGGGGGGTAAGGCATTTCTGAATATTTTAAACCAATCATTATTCTATCACAATGCATCCCTCCCCACTGAGAAGATTTTAATAAATATTTTAAGGAATCATGCACCTCCATCATGGCCAAGCCCGATTGTACTTTTAAGGCAGTTTTGGAGTTGACTTACCTTTATTAAAAATTTATATTTATATTATTATTATTACCTCTTATTCTAAAAAAGTATATTTCTCATAAATGTTTACAGACAGAGCCTTCAAGTCTATCCATTTATCAACCGTGTACCATTTCCAAGATCCATGCTTCCATTCCACATCAACTGAAGAAGGATAATAATAAAATAAACATTGTAATCCTAGGATTGTATCATTTCTTAAATCAATGATAAAAAGATAAATATTCTTCTTTAATTTTCTCTTCCTCTCAGAGTTGGTATGAAATATATTAGGATCACTCGGACTTATAAATTAAAATAAAACACACTTATTATAACTGAAAAAGACGAAGAAAAGAGGTTCTATGAAACCAAGACCTTGTCCTTGCTAACTCATTCCCTTGGAGGGTTGTTTTTAATTTAAAATTGATATATTAATAAATATCGAGTAGCTATAAACTTTGGCATTAATGTATTGAAAACAGCAAATGGGGCCCAGGAGATTATTATGAAAAGGTTAGACAAGACCTGGCAGGAGAGAACGAAGCCCTGAGGTTGTTTCCTGAAATAACAAGATTCTGTTCGGGTTTTAAAATTTTATTTTAAGCGTAATGAAGTTTATTTTTTTTGTAATTTTATCCTCTCTGTAAAAAAGTAATGCTTAAGCTGGATTTAAAATCCCTCTCCTTAATTATGTTAGTTGAATTATATTTCCCAAGACTAGATTTTAGGAGACATCAGATTGCCCGATCGCTTCTAATTAGAATTTAGATTTTCATTTAGATCGAGCCTGAAAAATGTTGTTTATACAAAAAAATAAACATATTTAGGAAACGATTACAAATTTAATAATGTCTAGAACAGCGGAAATTACATGCACAAGCAAATTGTTGAACATCACTGATAATGAGATGAAAATCATGTTAGTATTTAACTCAAACAGCCGTGTTACTGTTTAATGTATTCATAATTGACATTTTCAACGATAATTGGGGAATAGCGATGAACTATTACAGACGGGTAACAAATCAGCTAGTTATTTTTTAATTATTAAATTATGACAATGAAATTAATAACCACAAAAAATACCAACAGAGGTATAATAAAGATTATAAAGAAAATTGGCAGTTTATTTCATATGTCTTACGCTTTAACCATGCAAAGAATTCCACATAACATATTCAGCAATGGAATTTAATTACAGTAATGAAATAAAAAAAATAAAGGTTCCTATAACATTTGATATTATTCAAATATATCGCTATTTAAATAGCCTAATGGAATAACAGAATTAAATGATAGATATAAAACTATCAGAGCTAAAATTATTCTTGTTCTTACCATGAACATAATTTCAACAATATATTTATAATATTTCATTTCATAAGACGTAATAGTAGCTCCAACAAAAATAAAGCATTATTTAATACTTAATTGAATTTATATATGTTATATTTTTTATAACAGTATGACATACAATTACTCGGCAATTTGCATAAAGGAACAAGTGGTGGTTATGAAATATCATATAGTAATTTGATAAACGCAATTCAAAGTTCCGGATTCAAATCCAGCAGTTGCATCTGCATTATTAATTAAGACCGTGGAAAAATTCCCACGAAAAGCCTTTATTAAGTCGCCATACTAAAACAGAAATTGAAAATTAGTTTGGACACTTAAAGGATTTTCGTTGGAATTTTTCCATGGTCTTAACATTTATGTAAGGTCTCTTTTTACCTTTCCCTTTTCAATATTGATGCGTTATTTAATTCGTTTAACCGTCAAGGATAGACTATGTGGATCTTCAGACATATCTAGGGTTCACCCAACCTCTAAAAATTGTGTATTTTATTTACAAAGGAGGAAAAAACCTAGGTTTTAGGACAAATCATCTTCCTGGACAACCTTAGGCACAGTGCAGTTTTTACTAAGTAATAAACCTTTGAAAGGATTGTAGTATGTCTTTTTTCAATCAAAGTCAAATATCACGGGAATATTAGTTAATTATGTATTTTTTTTGTAAATTTTACAACATACCTCATTTTACAGAAAATGTGAACTTAAAAAAATTGTTTGCTATTTTTGTTGGTATTAATTTTGGGATGCCAAAGTAATCATTTAAGATAATTACAGAAATTATCATTTCTTCAAACGTTCTAACTTTGATATATACTAAATTGGATTATTTTCCAAAGATTGGTTGTGTGCTTACCAATTACCCTTTAACTGCTGGGAGTGAAGAGCTTTACGCCTATCACAGCGCTAAGTGGGCCGGCTACCCGCCTACCGGCCTGTGCTACATGTTTTTTACCTGCATTCTATCCTTCATTACGCCCCTTTACTACTGTCTGTTAACTTATTTCATTGTTTACATCCTCCTTTCCGTTTCCATTCTCCATTTAAAAAATAAATAACGAGACAAAGAACTACTACAAAATAAAATTTAAAGAAAATAAATGAATGCTAAAGGCAGTTGAACTGAGTATTGTTTCACAAAGAGAGCAAACCAAAGAATGAGATTGGTTACCTGGCTGGAGTAGGCACTATAGCCACCGATAGCCCAAGCAAACGGTACATGAATGATATATGAATAAGAATGAAACAAGGTCACGTCGTCTATACTCGGCTTTAGCAAATAGATAGAAAAGCAGTGCGACGGCATATATCGCCTTTAGCACTGATGGCGTGTGCGATGCAGGACGGCATATATCGTCTTTGGCACAAGGGTCACGTTCCCTTGCGCCGGCATATATCGCCCATAGCATCTAAAGGGTTAATTAAACCATAAATATATTATTCATGAATATATAATGCATCTGGGTTAACCAATAGAATAGAATGAATGTACTTTATTAATAAATTTTGAAATTCAATTAATGATGTATTGGACTCCCCTCTTTTGTATCATGACCCCCTTTGCCATGGGATCAAACCCATCCCTCATCATCAAACCCATCAAAGCTCATCCTATTAAAAAAAGCTACTTTGTAAACATTGCGGGTTGTTTTCTCCCTCCACTAAATCCCTTAAAGTTGATCACAGTAAAAGAAAAAACCTGTACCACTATAACCAGTGAACGGGTCTGGGGTTCAGTATATGGTAGAGATTATACTGTTTTATGGACAACGGATGTGCAGGGGGGTGATTTGTCCTCTCATCACAAGATCACGCTCAACCGCCAGATTTTTCCCCTTATTTTGGATAGCAACATTATAGAGGCTAGTTGAGCCCCAGAAGATCCTAAAAAATCCTTCTTCGGCTACTAACAGATTAAATAAAAAACCAGCAATCCAGAATTTCGGAATGGTGAATACCACTGAGCCTTTCCTCTCCCTCTTGTAAAAGAATTTCAGAATAACTTGACAATTATTCAGAAAAATTAATGATTTTTTTAAAGAATAATTTATTGATATTTACAACTGTAATTATATTACATCAAGTAAATCTGCTGTATAAACAAAGGACATGAAAAAAAAAACACTTGTGGAGAAACTACCCATTGATAGCACTCCAATAAAGTTCTACAGTAGAAGGTCTCGAGGCCATCTTCTTTTCAGACGCCTCGGAGGGTTATCAGGAATATTTTGGGAAGCAAATTGAGATACTAGCGGATTCAAGTGTGTATGGAGCTTTTCGTGGAAGGATAGGTATCTAGATGGGGCCAAATCAGCAACATATGGGATATTAAGATCATGATGGATGAGTTTGTGACATAATAAGGAGCATTGAGGATTTTATGAAGGATTTTGGATTGTAAGGATTGGATGCGAGATAAATTTGATGGTTTAGTAGAGCCCCAAAGCTCAACTCCGTATGTCCAAATAGGTCTGATAACTGTCATGTAAATGAGCCTATTGATATTAATTGAGAGCTTTGCACGTTTGCCCAGTAAATGTTGAAGTAGGCGAAAACGTCTTGTATGAGGATAATTAATGATTTAAACAATGAATTTAATGATTTAAATTTTAACTCCACATTAATAAAAGGTGATTAACAAAAATGAAGTGTATTCCTGAATACTGGTTCTGTTATTGCTTCGCCACGCTCGAGATTTAATAATTTGTTTCAAATCATTCCGACGGGGAGCTAAGACGAAATGAGTAATTTCTCTGGAATTAGAGATCTTCTTCCCTCCCGTTCCTCTTCTCTCCGTTGAAATGGGACGCTGCTTCTGTGATCTCAATTATAACTAAGGCCTCAAGACGTCATTCAAGGTCTTATTACAACAATTTTTAGGCCAAGACCTGAAGACTTCGTTCCGTATTACGTCCGGTACTTTCCGAGATGTACCTTTAACATTTATATTATCTTCAAAAGAACGTCATGACTCAAAAAATATGATTTTTCAATAGAAGCGTGTGGAAGTCCCATGTGAGTTTAAAAAAAAATGTTTATTGGTAAAAGCAGTCCTGTTGTAATGGTGGTATTTAAATTCCATTGATTAGCCATTAGACATTTTTTAAAGCATAGAAAATTTATCATTTTAACTTCTGTTATTATTTCCATAAAATTTCAATTTCAAACATGACATAACTCAAAATATGACTTCATTAAAAAAAATAGTAGGAAATGGAATATCAGATATGTCGTTCCTGAATAAAAAAGCTTCAACAAATACGATTGCTACTCAAGGCTCTACTCAAAAAGGCCAAGTATTCTTTTGAAGGAGCGATGTGTTCAACTGAAGAGTATTCTTCCAGGAGTTTTTCAAATCACTTTTAGAACTATATTACGGCAGAATTTCATGGAGATAATGTATATTTTTAATTGTAAATATTGATTTGTAATACTATCTTCGACGTAGAAAATTTAAAATTTTAAAGAATAACCTGTAACACTACAACCCAAGGCCTTGCGTTCAGTAGATGTTAGAAGCTATACTGTTTCTAGAACAACGGTTGTGGAGGTAATTTTTTCCGGGATTAGGCTCGATCACCAGGAATTTCCCAACTTAATGGTACTCACTTTATAGAAGCTGGATGAGTTCATGGAAGGTCAGCAGATCCGACAGGGTCCATCCATTGCTCTTAAAAGATTAAACTAATAATTCACCTGCCACACACAGCGCTATATAACCTGAGCTACCCCGCTCCCTCTATAATTTTAATATACTTATGAATTAACTTTAATTTTTATTTTTTCAATTACTCTATCAAACTATCTTTATCAATAAAATAGATTCATTTTAATACCAACTATTTTATTTTATTTTTTTATTAATTGTTATAATTTTTAAATATTTTATTTTGAAGAGATTCCGGCCCTGGACAAATCTTTCCTCTTCAAAATGAAATATTTAAAAAATTAAGAAAAAAAATAAAATAAATTATAAATAATATAATGACATAAGTCAACAAGATCCTAATTAAAGTAATGTTCAATGAGCATTCTTCCCCGTGTATACATCTCAAAATTGCGAGAGCGCAGGAATGTGGGATCGGTGGAGAGAATGGATTTGTCTGGCCGTGTTACGAGCCAGGGTAGCTCAATTGGTTAGAGAGCACCACGAAGAAGACTTGGGCGACCCGGGTTCGAATCCCGGCCCTGGACAAATCTTTTCTCTTCAAAATAAAATATTTCTTTTTATATTTGTTCTTACATTGTTTGTACTTTTTTTATTCTGCCTTTATGAAACCTTTAGCCTAAGTGAAGACTAGTTTCCCAAAATACTTCAACTATCTTCTTAGAATAGAAAGAATCTACTGTGACCTCTGGACCAAATTTTCATCCTATACATAGGTTATAAGGTCAACTCGTGGCTATTCAGTATGAATGATTTGTATTTATAGAATTTAAATTTGTCAAAAAAACTTTAATTGAGCCAACTTATTATAGAAAAAATCGGTAAAGTTTTTAACATTAATTATAATAATCTGCTTGAAGTTTTATGTATTTGCCAACCGATACTTGACGAGACCTAGAAATGGAACAATATTCTTTCATCGAAACCTTGAGCTGAAACTACTACTACGACAGCAAGTTCTATTTCAGAACAAACAATGGTTGCCCACATAGATATATAAAAGTATTTATTGTCATATATATGTTCCGAAAATAAGGAGAAATTCACGAAATTTGAAATAAAGCAAACGAAACAGATGGATTCCCTATTTCACCTTTGATGGGACAGTTTGAAACTAAAATTCAGACAGTATAAATATAAGAACCAAATGCATATTGACTTACCGGTGTAATGTTAAATCAAGTAGTTTCATCGCTGAGAAGTTACTATATAAGTTGGAATTCCTTGGCATGAAGTTTACTAATGAGCGGTATTCAAAGGTATTACCGTTTAAGTCCCGGTGATTAACTTGAAGGTATTTCGCTTCGAATGATATGTAATCTTTATAATGAATTTAAGATGATACAGTTTTATTGATGCAATAACCTTATGGTGCAGGTTGAAATGGATTAGCAAAATATCGAGGCTTAAATACCACAAAAACTGCAAGAAATTCACGACAAAGTGGGAACGGATTGCTCTATTACTGGTGAACTAGTGATGTTTTTCAATCCATATTTTATTTTAAAAAAGCATTACAAAAAGACCTGAACATACCACTCGTGACAAGATCGAGAAAAACTACAATGTTTTCAATACTCACTCAAACTGTTACAAACTAACAGGCGTAATACAATCCGACAAGGAGACTGAAACGTCTCTCGAGAAGGCATCTATTACTGTGAGATGAAAAATATTAGGGGTGCCTTCAATGGGCGGTTTCTCCATCCACGTTTCCACCTCAGTCCCTTAGGGGAGGTTTTCGAAAGAAGCTCAAAAATACAATGTATGCCAAACAATACAGTATAATCACAAAATCTTATTAGACTGAATATATATTTTACTAAGTTATTTTATTTCAACATCTAAATTTGTATTACAAATAGTCTAGTAGTCACAACAACCTACTATACACATGAACGAGGGTGCGCAGCTCGACAAGTTACCTTAGCATTTTTTTAAAGGAAGTAAAAAATCCTTGGTTTCTATTTTGGTTGGTCTTGCCTTTATTTGGAGGAGGCGTAAAATGACGGTCCCGTGCCAGTCGGATGTCAAACACTCGTTAAAGTTCCCTATCCTAATTACACTTGGACAGGCAAAATTTAGGATTGCATAATTTTTGTCAATAAATATTTTTATTATTGTCTATATGTTTATTTTCCGGGACGGGCGGTGTGATGGTTTTGTTTGTCAAGCTTTCGCTCATCATGTTGTGAGCTTCCTCGGGGCTATTCAGTAAATGAAGAGCGGATGGTGAAGTCAGGATGTATATACCTTAGGGGGGTCTCGATCGAAGTCTGCCTTCCCATTGGCTCGCTTGTACCTAGTCCGTAGGTTGTGTTGTGTTCGGGTGGGTTCGTGTGGGTTCGGTATTGTCGTATGTGCATGGATGGTATGTTAATGTGTTGGTCTTTTGTTTTATGGCATGGTACCAGTTTTTGCTAAGTTTGTAACCGTCTTCCTTATTGAAATTATTGGATACTTTGATAATTTCAATGGCCTCTCTTATGGTGCGGAGGTAATAATTATTTTCTTTAACCACTATAGCTGTGTTTTCGAAAGGTATGTTGTGGTTGGTGTTGTAGAAGTGTTCTGCTGTAGCCGATTTTTCCGTCTTGAAGTTGTTGACACTAGATATGTGTTCCTTTATCCTTCTTTCGATGGTCCTTCCGGTTTGTCCAATGTAGACCTTCCCACAGGAACAGGGTATGCTATAGATGCCTGGCGAATGTAGTCCTAACTTGTCTTTGGCTAAGTAGTCCTAACTTGTCCCGTGGAAGCCTACGTGAACAATATTTTTATTATGTTTTCATGTGCATCCCTCTGACATTAGTAGATAAATCGCTAACTTCAACTTTATTCAATTAATAGCAAACTTCAATTTTACCTTTTTATAATCATTCTGTATATTATGAATATATAATACATACATATAATAGAATATTAATATAATATAATAATTGGTGAGAATGCTGTAGAAGACAAAGACTGCTATTTAGCATGGAGAGCTAAAACACCTGTGGCTGGCCGACTAGCGGACCTGTTGCTCCCAGCTTCCGAGCAATATTAATAAATTCTATCTCCTATCCTCCCAATCTCTAGCCCTCCCCTCTACTACCTCTCGACTCTACCACAATATTTATTGCTGTTTACCCAAGGCTATTCTGTTAGCAAGGGTAGATGTTCGAACGGTTTAGCTCGGGTTCGTTCTCATAGCTTTCATATCCTACAAGTATCCTGAAAGTGATACATGGATACGTTTATAAACGAATGTTAGTAAGACATATATCACATAACCGATGCACAGATTTGGATAACTATAATATGAAAAGTACAATCCCAAAATCTTACTAGGCTCAACTTTACTCCCTATTTTATTTCAATACCATCTTATTTGGATTTAATTTAAAATGTAGTCATAATAGCCTACTGTATCAACCATCGTGGTTAGTTTAACCATGGTAGTAGACTTTACAGTCATCTTAAGATTTCTTAATGGGAATAAAAAATTCTTGATTATGATCCGTAACCTAATTAATAATGTATAGCCAAAATTCATCCAGGGCTGGGAACAGATTAAATAAATTATTTGCCACACCTGATGTTGGACCATTGACACGGATACTCAGAGCTGTACCACTAAGATACGTCCCTCCCAGTATATCCTAAATATCTTTTAAAAATTCATTGTCTGCAGAAATCTTTTTTTACACGTATAGGTTCTGGGTTTTAGAAATGTATAGTTAAGGGTTAGGTAGTTTTAAGAACTTATTGCCTTGAATTTTTTTCTATCTAGACAAGCATTGATTATATCTACATTTTTTTTTACTATAAAAGCATAGATTTATGCATATTTATAAAAGAATAGCAAAGGTTTAAAGTCCTTTCCAACTCTTATTGAGGCAAAATAGGCAAGTTATTGCAATAAATTACTGACCTATCTAATTGAAATCAAAATGCTCAGAATCGTTAAATGAGCCAACCACGAAATATATTTTAAATCGCCTATTCTGGATTCGAACCGGCGTCTCAGAGGTTGAGTTGTTGCCAAGTCTTGACGACCTTGTCTGTCACGGTCTCTAAATACTTTATGTTTTATGGGAGAGCTAATAATTGAAAAATTGTAATATGTAAAAGGGTAACGTGGTACTCGTATCTAAATCCAAGTTGTGTCCCCATCTGTTTATACCAGTATTTTAAACAAATTCCCATTTATTTGAATTATGCCTTTTATTAAAACAAGGACTTAAAATGGACCATCTACATAATAGTTTATAGAAATATGTTTATACCTTATTTCAATACGGAATGAATCCTTCTAACAACCATTTTTTTCATATATAAAGCCTAAAGCCGGATTTCGGGGGCTCTCACTGATACTCTATGAACCATATCCTAAAATACCGAAGAAGCTTAGTAAGACGCTCAGATTTAAGGGAGTAGATACTTTCCGAGAATCAACAAGGTCGCTTATTTCAGCAAGTTCACCATCACGTAACCGTAGGGAGGGGTGAACACCTCCAATCCATAGATGATTTTACAGAGATCTCGCTCAACCGCCAGGTTTCCCCCAAATTAATGTTATCCACTTCATAGAGACTGGATGAGACCCAGGAGAGTTTCCAGATCCTACAGGGTCCATCCGTGGCTGTTAACAGTTTAAATAATTTTAATCTGCCACACCCAGATTCAAACCTGTAACCTTTAAGATATCAGCACTATACATACTGCGCTATCTTGCTCTCATTTAATAAAACAAAATTTTATTTGACTATATTTTTATTTAGTTAATTTTGTTGTTGTTTTCTTGGGTTTAGGGGCGTAAAACATCTAGGTTATCAACGCCCGTTGGTTATTAAGTTATGGTAACTTAATAACTTGGTTTAGTTAATTTTTTTTCTTATTGGCCTACTAAGGACCACGTTATTTCAACTGCCTCTTTTCTTCTTGATATTTACCCAGTACTCCCTCACTTGTCGCTGGTGCTGCTCCCTTGAACATGAGTATCAAGTTTGATCCTGAGACGATCGCTTCTAGAACATCCTTGCAGGTAATCCCCTATCTATCTATCTACGTGGTGCTCCAACCCTGTGTGGGTCCTGGCCTCCTCAATGAGCCCATTCGCTCAGATTTTGTGCTGGCGCTCTCCAGCTTCCGACCCGTAGCAGGCTCCGTGCATCCGCTGTCACTCCACCAACCTATCGAAGCCTTGGCCTACCAGTCCGTCAGAAGGGTTGTGTCCACTACTTCTCTAGGAATTTCTTCCACTTCCATCCTTGCGACATGGCCAGCCCAACTGAGCCTCCCCAGTTTAATAAACTTCACAATGTCCACATCTCCTTAAAGATCATAATGCTCCCTGTTCCTGTCTGTTCCTCCTAATCCTCCATTCACCTCCATCTCTCACTGGGCTAACTATAGGCCGTATTATTTTTCTTTCGAAAATTAAAAGATTATTTTCATTATTTCTTGAAATAGTCCAGGTTTGGAAAGCATAGGCAAGAACAGGGCGTATAAGAGTATTTTACATGACCAGTTTAGTGCCCCTGGTAAGGGATCTGCTGCGAAGAGTTTTCAGTAAGGCAAAATATACGTTATTTGCCACCACTATCATTTTTCTTATCTCTGCAGACATAGTTTATTGGTGCAACTAAGGATCCCAAATACGCCAACTCATTCACCCTTTGGAATGTGTAAGGGCCTACAATCAGTGTCTCTTCGCCACCAGCCCCAATGTGCCTATATTTTGTTTTCCCCTCAGGTAATCCCCATCTCCTGTAAATCCCTCTTCACATCTTTGAACTAGGAAGGTATTTACTTCATTTATTTATTATTATTGTTCTTTGCATATTTTTTATACCGGTTTGGATTACATTTTTTTAAATTTTAATTTAAACCAGATGATAAAAAGAAAACTCCCTCAAGACCGTACCTAAGTTTAAATATGCGATGTTAATAATCAATATTATTCTGATACAACAATGGATACAAAACAACTCATAAGTCAATCATCCGGAATCAACAACCGAACCAGGTCCTGTGATAAAGTGATTTAAGCGTCTTACCGAAAACTAATTCCAAGTTAATTAAACAGTAAACTTGAAACTAATCTCCTTCCATCGTGAATTGTTTCCAAGTCTTTACCTTATTATTGTATGAGAATGTTTTTCATAATGAATCGCTCAATATATTATTAATGATTAGAATAATTAATTCAAATATCATTCGCCTTTTTTTCTTAAAATAGTTAATTAATGATAATCGATTAAGAGCCACCGATGAGCCTGGTGTGATCTGGATACACTCCTGGGGCTCTTCCAGCTCAAATTGGGTACCCTTTATAGGAGTAAAACCAGGCGGTCGAGCGTGTTTTTGGACAGATGAGCTTCTTACACAACCGTTGTCCTGGAAACAGTTCAGCCTCTATCAAATGCTGAATCACCAAACCCTTCATAGGCTGTTGTCCTAAAGATCGTTTTCGTTTTTTTTAGTTGATTTATCTTGAAGATCTGTTTACACGGTTTAACGGGTGTCCCGAGACTGTAAGATGTCAGGTACTCGTTAAAAATCAATAACCAAATAAAACCTGGATAGACAAAATTAGGACCTCCCACTGTTGCATCATCCAATTAGCCATAGCAGCATAAAGTGACGTTAAATGAACAAACAACAACTATTAGCGACATGTTAAAAATTCGTTCACTAATGACGAATTCGTGTAATTAACGAGTTTAAATATAATGGCTGGTAGCATTAGATTTACGTAGGGTTAAACCACTGCGAGGTGTAATATCGTGGCCCGACAGAGGGGACCAGGGCTCATTTGACCAACTGATTGAGCCTTGACAAGGAATTATTGGGGGATTTCAACCCGGGTCTAGTGGTTGGTATTTGTGAGGTGTTAATAGCCGTTGAAGGCTGATCAATACCTTACCAAACTCTCGCCAGTAAGCTTCCTCTGTGAGCTTAGAACGTCGTCCATCAAGGAATAGGAATTATAATTATATTTCTTTTGGCCAATAACCTAATTAGAAGTTAAACATGTACTTTTTCTTTTACACATTTTTTTTTCAACTCATAATAAAATTAATTGATTACTATCCTTTTTTATTAACTTCGCCTGAATGATAAGTTGATAAGCAATAATTTTACAAGTTTTTCCCATTATCCTGATCAGGATCTTCTGGATTAGAGATTTTTCATATCCGAAAACAGATGACAAAGACCTAGTCTTGTGTGAACTACCAAAGGATACATGGCTTAATCTTTCAGCATACGACTGCTAGCAGGATGAACTGGGGAGTTTCTTATATTTTGCTACAAAAACAAGTAATAGTTTAAAAACTAAAAAAAAAACGTAGCTAGCCGAACAAGGTATTAGAAAAAGAACATTATTAAAAAAAAAACTAAAGAACACGCCAGCCGGAGAATAAAGTAGAAAATAATTTTCAGTAAGTTTAAAATATGAAGTGAAGAGAAGAATATTGATGGCCAACAATTGTTATTTTGTTCTCCGCAAAGAGTTTACGGTGCCTCCCGCCTTCTATCACGGCAGACCAAGCTCCATCTGTACAAGTCATTGATCCGCCCAATCCTGTTGTATGGATCTGAAACATGGAAAGGAAAATCCTCCGAAAATTTTTCGGAGGAGTCCATCTCAACAGGAACTGGAGAAGGTGAACGAACAACGAAATATATGCAATATTTAATGAAGAGGATGTTGTTCTGACAAAGAAGCTTGTGAGATGGCGATGGGCTGGACACGTGGGTAGGATGGAGGACGATGTAATACCTTGACTGTACTAAGAGGGTTTTGACTGAACCTCTCCATAGCAATAAGAGAAGAGGGAGACTGAAGCTGAGATGGTCGGATAGTATAGCGAGACATGCCAGAGATGTCCTGGGAATGAGGAACTGGATGCCAGCTGCGCAGAGCAGAGAAGACTGGAAGAGGCTGGTGGAGGAGGCCAAGACTCATACCCGAGTTGTAGTGCCGAGTTAAAAAAAAAATGTAGGAAGGAGATAGTTGGGGGGTGCAGTAAAAAAAAACCAGGTAGGTCATCTTCAGGGCGATTTGGGGAGAGTAGTGTAGTAGTACTGAGAGAGTACTGTAGTAGTACTGAGAGAGTACTGTAGTAGTACTGAGTACACTGTAGGTCGAAACGTCGGCACATAATTATAAGTCTAGTTCTTATTCAGTGTTTTTTTTTACTGCACCCCCCAACTATCTCCTTTCTACATTTGATCATCCAGTCAACTATTTTCCTCTCATAAAAAAATTTTTTTTTTAAATATATATGTATTCATATATATAAATGGAGTGATGAACAATAATATTCTTATCGTCAAAATAAGATGGTGCTATTTAAAATATTTTCATAATGACTCACCTTTTACTAACAGTCATTAAAATCATTTACAATAATTAACATCAAACACCATATGTAGACATTACCATATGTAAGACATGCTTCCTATTAAAATGTTTTTAGCAGATCACTGTATTTATTTATATATTTTAAGCTAAAAAAACTAATTTTTTTGCCTATTTCTTAACTTAACACAAGGTCGTAGAAGCCCATTCACAACAAAATAGGTCCGAAAGGGTTGAACTTAATGCCCAAACAATGATTCGATAATCCTTCAATAGCTTCATTAGTAAGTTCACCAAACATAGATCCATCTTTAAGTGAACATATGGTTTATGCATAAGTTGTTCATGTTTCATAAATTTAGCCGAAAATCCAATTACATAATCCATTCATTAAAAAATTAGTATATTTCAATTAAAAATTATATACAATATATTGATTTAAATTACTATAACTATAACTTTAAAAAAAAAAGAAGATACAAAAATATGCATTTTTTTCAGTGTGGCAATACAGTCTTATTATTAAGCTACCGGTCAACGTGATATATTGTTGAATTTAATTAGTAAATTATATTATAATCTAATAGGACTGGTATTTTTATTCCCTGTTACTACTCACACGTATTATTCATACATATATATATATGAACTATTAATTATTAAGGAAATATTTAACCATTTATAAATATTTTGAAATTTCATAACATATCATTAGATCATATCAATATTAATATTATTTATTTTTATTCCAGCTATAAAAATAAATTAAAACCAATCCTATAACCAATTTATAACGTTTTAGAGGCTGTTGATATCGACCAAACTAAAACAGGTGTAAGTTAAACTAATATCCTATCAACCAATGAATATAAGCTGATAATAATCTAGTGATTAAATGATACAAAAAATTTAAAAAGAAATATAAAAGATCTATTCAATTTTATTCGAACGATTCCATAATATGACTTGAAAGAACAGGAACATTCACCCTCCACCTGCGCCCTCCATTGAAGAGCTTAATCTAAGCTAAGTGCTGGTGTGATTTTCCTTAAAGTGCTTCCCGTTTTGTTAATAACAGTTCCACTTTTCACTTTTTTGCACTTGTCAAAATCAACTTTCATCAAAAAACTTCTGTGTTTTAAGAACACAAGATTTATTTACATTATACCCTAATAAATTCACTAATAATACGAATACCTTCTGAAATTATTTTTCTTAGCATGATTAAAACTTTAAACGATTATATATGAGGACATTAGTATAATGGAGTAAATTTGAGCCCTTGGAATAAAAATATAATTTTATGCAATATTCATTTCTTTCATTATTAATTTATAAAAGGAGCTCATTATGTTGAGTGATGAGTTACTTTATTGAAGGTTCCGGGTTAAAATTTGGCTGTGTTTGATAAATTGTTTAACCTGTTAACCACGACGGATGGATCCTGCGGGATCTGCAGAACCTCCTGGGGCTTACTCGGCCTCAAGAAAGTGGGTACTCTAAATTGGAGGTAATACCTGGCGACTGTGCGCAAGCTCAAACTAATCACCTCCCTGCACAACCGTTGTCCCAGTCTCTAACCATGTACTGAACCTTAGATCCTTCGTGGATCTATAACTTTTCTTTACAGAACCAAGCTATGTTATTCAGACGGAGAAATATTTTATTTTATTTAAAGATTAACTTTTCCAAATGAAGATCATGGCCAACAATTCTACTTATTTGCCATATTTTCTGGCTCAATATAAAAGGTGCCAGTTAATGATCTCTTTGATTACCAGACGCTCGCGTTTAGAATAATTATTCAAAAATACTTATTATTTTCTGTTTATATTCAGAAATGGTCTAGGTAGGAGGATTTAAACTCTATTCTGGCGCCAGTTTTTGAATAAATTGGCTACGTGTGTACATACGTGTGTATATACTTTATTACAAAGCAGAGCCATGATGATACGGTTTTACAACATTATTTTCCAGTCACTATTGTTTAAAAATAGAGTACAGATTTGAGAATATTCCATAAGTTATCTTGACTGATCTCGGAACTGAATTCATATGAGTATATATAAAATTTATGTTAGAGAAGAATTAGTTGACTGTAACTTCTAATGTAAGGAAGAAATAGTTGGGGGTGCAGTCAATAAAAACACCTTAATAAGTGTAACTTATTTATTGTGTGTCGACGTTTCTGCCTACAATGTAGGCCATCTTCAGGGCTAAGAGAGAGAAACAAACAGAAAAACATATAAAAAAACGTTGCAGTAACAAGAACATGGTGACAAGTACAGTGGAAATTAAAATAGTGACTAGATATGATGAAATAGTGAAAAGATATGATAATTAAAGATAACGAATATAAAAGTGGTTACAGTATATAATAAAATTAAAATAGTGACAGATAACAATAATGTTATAGATGATGAACAGAAATTAAAATAGTGACAGATATAATAATTAAAGAATACGAATATAAAATACAGAAAATAAATGTACAGAAAGGATAAAATGTAAACATAATATAAAGGGAAAGAAAAATGAGGTAAACGGAATATTCACTATTTCATCATATCTAGTCACTATTTTAATTTCCACATTACTTGTCACCATATTCTTGTTACTGCAACGTTTATTTATATGTTTTTCTGTTTGTTTCTCTCTCTTAGCCCTGAAGATGGCCTACATTGTAGGCCGAAACGTCGGCACACAATAAATAAGTTACACTTATTAAGGTGTTTTTATTGACTGCTCCCCCAGCTATTTCTTCCTTACATTAGAGTATATATATATACAAGTGCAAGAAACCTTCCATGTATTGTTTATATTGCCATCTTTAAGTTTTGTTAGATAAATTGCTGATTGATTCTGGACAAAACAAGTATCCACTATTATTGGCAAAAATCCTTGCTTTCACTTACGAATATGAGTATGATTTCAAACTAGAAACAAATAAAATGGAGTCGTGTTCACCAACTTGGTTGGGAGGGATACAGAAATCAACCTTCCCCCTACCTATAAAATCATTCAAATAAGGAAATTTATTTCCAACTAAAGTTGTTTTTATCTATTCATATATTAACAGAATTTTGACACATTACTGTTTTATCTAAAAGTAGATATTTTTAACTTGAATTACTCAGGGTGGTAGATATAAATAGAGGAACCCTATACATCAGTGTTACAACGGAACTTCAATGATTTTCGAGCCAGCTATGTGGGGTCTATGGTGCCCAATAGATGCGTATTGGAACCGTAATAAGGAAGATAGGATAAGAGAATGCTAATAGAAAGCTAGGCCTAGAGGGGGGGAGAAGAAGAATGGGTGGACGAGGTATATTGGAAGGGCTAGAGGAACCTCCTCGTTAGGGCAAACTAATTTCCTTTCTGAGCCGCCCTTCTACACTCTTTATCCAGCTCCCTCCTCCCTACATAAATAATTCATCCATCCCTTTCTTCACTAAACAAAATTTAACAGCCTAATTTCGTCCATATGTGAGCTAACAATTAGAAAAGCTTATTGTTAAAATCTAAATAATTGAGTATAAAAATCATGAATAATAAAGTAAAGAACTGTCTCTACCAACACATCTGCTTTCGGTTAATTGTTGTTTGCTCTGGGACGCAAACAGGCAGGTTCCACCGAACTCAGGCGTTGGCTGCAAATATTTTACGAGGTCTTGACACATTCCGTAGTTGCGAAGGAGCAACGTAATAGTGAATGTACTTCATCAACATTAGCAATTATAAGGGTGAATTTTATCACTTATCCATAACGAGAAGCTGAAATTAGTGCCAAAATCAAACCTGATCTGGTTCCCAAACAAACCCTAGAATGTTATTTTTTTATTTGCGTTACTGTTTGAGGTCCCGCAAGCAATACATCTTTGCAAAAAGACCTGATAGCGCGGTCAGAAATCTTCGAGGTCAATTAGCCGTGAACTACAATTGGTAATCGTGTTGGGGTTTTCTAGGTCTGATAAAAAAATAAATAGGTCCTTGTGCGCCTGATGAACTCAAAAAGCCATAATCCTTGGATCTAGACTGATATGTCACTTTCATCGGTCTGAAGCTCTATGGTGAAACGGTTCCAAAGGGACTAGTTAAAGAGTTATGGACAGCCTGCCGCAGCACCGCGGAAACCATATATTTCATTAACGAGAGGTTTTGTGAACCCCTACAGGCTGTCGGGGTATATGAGAAGAAACCATTATTATTGGCGAAAGACTTCTAAAACACCAACAAAAATTAAATAAATAAATAAAAACAAACATATACGTATGTCTTACATAATATGTAAGACAGACGTATATGTATATTTTCAATATAATTTAACAATTAATATATATGGCATATTGCATGTTTGTATTTAATATAATTAATATATTATATTAGTACTCCACTTATCCCTGTGTATGAACAAATTCGCTACCTAGGTCTCAACTTAGGCAAACGTCTTACTTGGAACCCTCACACAAGACTGAAAAGACAAAAAACAGCTAGACGCTTCTGACTACTTCAACACATACTAGACAAAGCTTCAGATCAATTACAAAAGACTTATTTATGTGACTGTTATAAGACCTATATGGACTTACGGAATTGAACTATGGGGCTCCACCACACCATCGAATTCAACAACAATCCTTCAACATGAACTCTTGAAACAATTCCTCTCGTATCCAATCCTTGCAATCCAAAATCCTGCGCAAAATCCTAAAGTTCCTTATTTTGTCACAAATAAAACCATCCATAATGATCTTAACGTTCCATATGTTACCGGTTTAGCCCATTCCAGATACCTATCATTCCATAATAAACTCCAGGCCCATCCAAACCCACTAGTTTCCATCCTTGCATCCAATTCCCTCCCGGACAATCCTCCTAGGCGTCTGAAGAGAAGATGGCCTCGGGACCTTCTATTATAGAAATGTTATTAGAGTGCTGCTAGTGGGTAGTGTCTCTACATGTCCCCTCATGTATTATTTATTCTTATAGCCATTGTAGTAGATGAACATATTAAAGTTGTACAATTCAATAAAATTAGTTAAAAAAATATATTAAATTAATTGAATGTATGTTATTGTTGAGAAGTTCTAAATCATTGAATGTTATGTATTGATAAAGGAATTCTTTTTGAAGATAAACAATGCAACTCGATCATTTCATCCCTCTGTGGTTAAAAATGTTATATAATATGATTGGAAACAAAATTTTTATCTTGATTTGAGGTTTTCAGTTCAAATTTTCAGCTTAGCCATTTAAACCTGAAACACCCTGTATATTATGAAAATTAATTCATATTTGTAGTTATTAAATATATATAGAGATTAAAGTATCAATTTTTTCTTAAATTCTTAAAATCTAAATAGTACTTTTAAGTAATGTGATATTGGTATCTAAATTCTAATATAAATATAACAGATCTTTTCTACCTGTCATGTTAACTAGGTTTAGTAGGTCTACCGGGTAACAAACTACAGGATCTACATATATTCTAGACCTGTTGATAACTGGTAGTGTCCTATCAATTATTCTAACTAACTCGGAAATTTCTTAGGGCTAAGTTGTAATAGTACTCAACATAAACTATTCTAACGAATAGGATAGTTCTGATTCTATAGACATTACTTAAGGGGGGAAGACAAAAGTATATTCGATATCTACCTCAGTTTCATAGACTGCTGACGCAGTGACGGAGCCATTACCAACCCCTGAAAAATAAATATAACGATTATTCGGAGAAAAGCGAGGAGGGCGTGACCTGTCGAGAGATGGAATGGAACATGTGGACGGGAGGAAGTTTTGGAAGCAGTGGAAATGAGACAGGTTCCGGGGAGGCCTTAAAGAGTTCCGGTCAGATTTATTGTCCTGGTTCGGGAGAGATAGGGAGGCTTGTCCCGCTGTCAGCTTGTACCGCCTCCTTCACAAAGGAACTGTCAAAATCTTCCTTCGGCAGCGCCTGATTGTCTTAGCTGCCGGCCGTTCCTGACCGCCTCTGTGTCCGTGTCTATTTCATTGGTAATTCAAAAGAGTACATGTACAGATAGGTAAAAACAAAACAGTTTGTTAAAAGATGTATAAAAATTAATGCTCATTACTCATCAATAAAATCAAATTAATCAAACAAAGTTACAAAATATTGTACTTATTAATTATTGTGAAAGAACTAACCAGTTAGCGCTCCAAGATCAATTATCATGAGAGAATAAAAGGTGAGATCTTGTCGAAGGATTTTATTGACATTAAATATGACTACCCTAGAATGACGATCATGGAAGAAAAAAAAATTAATATAGTTATGTGTAAAACGTTATAAACTATGTTTGAACTATTAATTTTTACAACGTTTATATAAATATTATAAATTGTATATTTTATTATTTTTCAAAGTTTATATAGAAATATGTATAACGTTTTATTTTAGTATGAATAACTTTATATAAGTATTTATCTTTCTATTAAATGTTTATTATGTTAATATGTTTCTACTATATGTAATATGCTTCTACTATTATTATCTATTGTTTCTATTATATATTTAATATGTTTCTACTATGTGTAATATGTTTCTATTATATGTTTAATATGTTAATATGTTTCTACTATATGTAATATGTTACTATTATATGTTTAATATAGTATAGTATATTAATATTTTTATATGTAACAATATTTTTACTAAGTAATAATGTAACAATAATGTATAAGTAATAATGTAACAATACTAACCAATAAGGCAACAATAATGTATATTTGTAATTATCTAGGTAATGTAAATATGTATATTCTGTAGTGGTGAGAGCAATAATAACCATTTGTAGTTGTTTGCCCTTTAAAATAAAACAACAACAACGATCATGGAAGGACGTCTGTCCTCATCACAGATAGCTAGTAGCTACTTTCAGAACGGATTTTCACAATATATATATAATAGCTAATATAGCAAATATAAATGTAAATAAAAGTGAGCAAAAATTATTAAAAAAAAAATATACAAATAGGTTACAATAGGAAAAATCACAAAAACAAATCGTAATTTTCCAAATTATTGGGAAAAAACAAAGATCTGCTGATTGTCAATTATTTTAATTTGACAGGTGTGGATAAAAATATATAGAGAAAAAAACAAAGATTTGAGGTTTCACTTATTCCAGCATCTTTGAGGCAACAATTCACAAGGAGTTACCAATGGAAGGATAGCACAGTTCTAGGCACGAAAGAGGCTCAATATGTAAGCAGTCATTTATTGTACGTGATTAGATTGTAAATAAATATATTAGTAACCGTTATTTCCACAAAATAAAAATAATTTTTTTTAATGTCATGTCCTAGAATCTTTATTTACAAAGCAGCTCTCATTCAATCAACCACGCAAGTACTGAACCTCAGACTTTTTACTGTACAGGTTTTTATTATTATTTTGTAAATATTATTATATTATGAACTGCTTTTAATGCCACATTTAGTAGACATTGAACGTACTAAAGTATCCAATAATAACCGAAGTTTATATCTGGACTTTAAAGCGCGTAAACTGAATAATTCAACAAAGACACAATATGAGCCAGGTTTATTGGAAAATATTGGATGTCTTCCCTCCCCTGACATTACAGCTTCCTTTGAGTTTAACCTGATTTGTTTTGAGAGCCTGAAATATGAAACTCTTTCGGGAATAAGACTGCGATTCAACATGACACAAATATTACGAAAAGTTTGTAAAGATAAGGGGATCTTCTGTTATGAGCATTTCATATCTAACCTTGAAAAAAAAAATAGAAAGAAAGAAAGAAACAATATCTCAACAGATGATACTGTTTCTCGGATAAAAGAAACAATGAAATATAAGTTCCTTAACTCATAAGTAATTTTCTCTTCCAATAGGTCCTACAGGATCTCAAACCGGACAAAGAAAGTTATAAAAGTTGAAACTTTCAACGATGAAGTTCCGCTAAAAGTTGGGCGAAAACGTGGTGGATCTCACTTGATGAGGTAGATGGGGCTCGTTCTGTTTCCAACAGTAAGTTTGGTTCATAAAAAAAAGAGAGGAAGATAATATGATGCCAAGTAAAACAATTTGAAGTATTGTTTGTTATATGAATATTTATGAAATCCCTCATAAATATTCACATGGACAACTTCTTAAGTATCTTAAATACCAATGAGTAAATAACTATTCCTTCAAAAATCACCATCTTAATCACACATCTATGTTGAATTATCAGCTAATCTATATATTTTATTGATTATCTATTTCATACCATTTTTTATTGGTAACATAAAAATGAATACTGTACGAATTAAAAAAAAAATGTAAAAAAGGGTATTTTTCTACTGCGTAGGCACCCAATATCGCTAAATTATTATAAGTAAATAAATACCTTTAAAAACTACGCCATTGGTTCGCTAAAGTAATGGGAGAGAAACCTCGTTCCTCCTGCTATAATATATATCATATATATATATATATATATATATATATATATCATAATATCAACTGGCTTAATATTTACTATGATCAATATTTTTATGTTTAAGTTTTTTTTTTTAATGATGTATTTTCAATTTAGCGTTTAGTTTTAAATATAAATAATACAAAAAAATGTAAACAATAGAAAAAAAAACAACATGAAAGTACAATTGTATGTAATGTACTATAAATGTACGGAACATGCAGAACAATGAACGTCCTACGTGTAGGGGTACTGCGTGAAGGGAAAAATAAATAATAATAAATAATATATATATATATATATATATATATATATATACATATATTATATATATCTATAACTCATCAGTTGTTTCACATCATGCAACATTTCCACCTGTTCGTGCATTACCTTCCATTGCCTTAATTTATTTTTCAACACCTTGAGATTGCGGTTTCTGAATGATGAGTTTTTTGGACTGTTGATGTGAGGCGTATCGCATTGGATCTGGGAAAAAAACAAAGATTCGACGTTTCGCCTGTTCCAGCATCCTCAAGGCAACAATTCACAAGGAAGAAGATAAGACTGATCAAAAAAGACAAAATGCAGTACATCTCACACTAACGGACGAAACAGACTCATCAAAAAGACAGCATTCTTTCTCCAAGACACTCAACCAACAAACACCAACAAGTATTTTGGAAACTTAAGGCTTTGTTTTTGGAATTATTTCTATTGCGACGTATTACATTTAGCATAGTTTCTTTTCCATGATATATACATATAAATGGGTAACAGTGAAGCAGTACTTTGGACACCTTGAACGTTTTGTAAATAAAGAAATATTTATGGATGGATGTTTTCATCCCCAGCAATAGCCAACAACAACTTTTTATTGTATAGTTTCATATCTAATGTCCTTTTTGTATTATTTCTAAAAGATAGAATTGCGGACTTCTGTTGTTTAATATGGTTTCTGCTTACAGATGTAATTAACTGTTGTTAATATGTACTACCTTTTGTATAATATTTAGAATCGCTGCAATTGAACGAACATTGCTTAGAAGCCATCAAAGAAGAGAATGGAAACGCAATTTTCTTGTAATAGTTTTTATGAGCTTAAACCTGGATATTCAGCAGCCCATGCTGCAAGAAATATTTGGTAATGTGGTCCACAACCGGTAATGGTGTTGTAATGAACGGACCATTACCACCATAAAGGTTGGTTTTAGAAATTTTCAGCTGGTGACACAGCTTTGGATGACCAATGATGGAATGATTCATTCCTTTCTAACCAGAGATGAAACCATCACATCCATATCATACTGCAGGGTTATTGACGTGATACAACAAATACCTAGCTCGTTCAGTGTCACGAAATCATCCTACATCCACCTTATTCGCCAGATTTATCTCTAACAGAATTTCATCTCCTCAGAAATTTGGACCTCTTCTCAACAACGGATGTCAAGTGAAAAACGCATTTTCAGACTTTATTTTATCATTGATCCCTGAAATTTTCGGTTCTTGGATTGAAAAATTCATAACACGTTTGTGAAAATTTATATAAAATAAGATAAATATTCTGAATGGAAATGTTTTGGTTTCGTAAAGTTGTTTTAATAAATATCATATATAAAGCAAAGATATTAATAAACATATCAATTACCAACGAGAAACGCTGGAAGTTTATTATAGTTGGGCTAATTCCTCTTCATAATTAGCTTTAATACTCCAACAAGGGAGGAATGGGATGATACATTCCAATCCCGGATCAACAATGTCCAAGTTATTATCCATTAAGGGCAGAGAGGAATGTGTTTATTTGTCCGCTTCGGCTAAAACGGGTGGAGGGATGGAACAGTTTACAGAAAATCAATAAGGATAATTCTTGGCTTAGGTGGGATTAAAGTTTCAAGTTCGAGGACTTACCTTGAACGTAATTAAGGTATTACTTCGAAAACTCCTTAAGCTGGAAGGGTATTACTTTTATTTTTTTTTATGAATGCAAAAAACTAGTTAAATTAATCTCTTTAATAATTAGTGAGAACAAAGAAAAAAAAATTAAAATAGACAGTCAGGAGGACTGCCGACAGAAGTGAAAACTAAAGACTCTGGAATAACTGTCTCCTTCTTAGAATTTCTAGATCAATTATAGTGTGAATTATTTAAATTTCAAATTTATATTTTCCTCATACAAGACTGAAAAGACAGGAAACTTTTCGCCTTCCTCAACATTTACTGGACAAACGTTCTAATATAAGCTCCCAATTAATTACAAAAGACTCATTTACATGACAGTTATCAGAGACCTATTTGGATATAGGGAGTTAAGCTTTGGGCTCTACTAAACCATCCAATTCATCTCGTATCCATCCTTACAATCCAAAATCCTCAATGCTCCTTATTATGTCACAAACAAACTCATCCATCATGATCTTAATATCCCATGTTTTACTGATTTGGCCCAAACTAGATACCTACTCTTCCATGACAAGCTCCAAACACAATTGAATCCGCTAGTCTCTCAACTTGCTCTCCATACTATTCCTGATAACCTTCCGAGGTGTCTGAAAAGAAGATGACCTCGGGACCTTCTATTATAGAACTTTATTGGAGTGCTACCGATGGGTAGTTTCTCCACAAGTGTTTTTTGTTTTCATGTCATTTGTTCATATTAGAAAATTTACTTGTTGTGAAACTATTACAGTTGTAAATATCAATAAATTAATCTAAAAAATTTATAAATTTATATTATTAACATCAGTCTGGTTTTCAAATCTACTGACACTCCGAAGAATAATTATTTACATTTTGAAGTAGTTTATTTATTAATCAAAACATATGATGCGCTTCATAAGCTTAATAAAAATATCAATATATAGTTAAATTATTAATTCCTTGTATTTGTATTTACGTTGATTTCATTTTCATTTTTAGTATATTATTACCGTTAAGTTCAACAGTACGTAGATCATTTGTAATTTCATAAAAAAAAACTAAAATTTCAAACAGTTATTGATGTTTTAAGTTATTATTACTATCGAGTTGTTCAGCCGATGCACTCAGCGGCTCCTCTCCCAATCGCCCTGAAGATGACCTACACTGAAGGTCGAAACGTCGGCACTTACTAAATATAAGTCTAGTACTTATTTGGTGTTTATTTGACTGCACCCCCAACTATCTCCGTTTTCCATTTTATCATCCAGTCAACTATTTTCCTCTCATATTATTACTATCAATTGTACACCTATTAAACAACTTTTTAGATAAAAATAAGTATTCTTATATCAATTGAATTCTAACCTTTAAACTAAAGTTGATTAAAAGATCTTTTATAACTCATGCCGCTAGTTGACGCTATTGTCAAGCATGTTGCAGAGGCGAAGTCACGTGTTTATCCCACTAAGTCACTAAACGAGGCAAAACAAGTTTTCTCTTGAAAAATTAATAGAATCGGTTTTTCTCTGTTTAAAATTTATTTTCAAAATCAGTTAGAAGCGCTTGATCATTACAGTCTGGTACTTAGTACAACCTAGACTAACTACTGTGCTCGATGCAAAGGCAGTACATCTCCATATACAATTGGTATTCACAACGTTTTCATTTACAATTATTACAACATTTCAATCCATGAATTCAATAAAATTATATATAACCGATTTATTTTAATGTTAGAAAAAATTCATTTGAGCAGGATTTTATGTTTCTGAATATAAGGTTCAATTATGCATATTAGATAAGAATAGTTTCATGTTTTATAATATTGTAGCAATGACAAATCATTATTATTCACGGTATTGTTATCCTATTTCATATTAATTTATAATTTTATTCTATTGCTAATATTAAATATTTTATGCTTTATGAGAAAATAGATCATAGTAAAAAGAATATAATCAACAAAGTTAAAATAGAAATGAAGAGAGCTACTAATTCTATCCAGTATAATTAATTAATATTTATTTGCTTATATTTTGCATCCATAAAAAAAAAAGTTAAAATATTTAAAATGTTATAAAAGTTTTTTCGTGTAGTTGATATGGATGGGTTTACTAAATATTTATGTTGCTTTGACAAGTAAATATATGTAAATATAAATATATGTAAATATCTACAAAGCTGATACAGAGAGTGTTGATGAGAGTTACAATTTGACTGAAAATAAAGCACTTGACTTGATTATACTTCTATATTATAGTAACAGATGTTTTCAACTCACTAATATTAATAGTATCTCAAACAAAACTCACTAATATTAATAATATCTCAAACAAAACAATAAATAAATAAACATATATCCAAGTTTCCTGACTGTTATAGAAAATATATATTTGTTATTCTCTAGTTCCAGTCAGTTCTTGAACTTTTTTGGTGACGTTTCGAGACAAGGTTGGTCTTATGCTCATGCCATAATACTGAAAATTAGCTTATAGTGAATTAAATTACATTAAATAGCAAACTGAAGTGAATATATGTAAATTATAACGTGTAAGATGTTAATTAAATTAGCGGTACTTACATGTGTTTGAAGAATTGATGCTAAACCATTAATCTACTATTAATAAATCATTTTTCACCGTTATGGCATGAGCATGAGACCAACCTAGACTCAAAACGTCGTCAAAAGAAGTTCAAGAACTAACTGAAACTCAAATATATATATATATATTTATATATATATATATATATATATATATATATATATATATATAAAAATCTTTTGCGTCAACGACTTTTCTGACCTTCGGTATGTTGAAAATAAAAAATGACACGAGAAAATAAACCAACGTCTAATTAAATAAATCATTTCTCAATTGCGATTTCTATCCTTATGAATTAAAGTTTAGGAGATTTTTTTATGGTCTATGAAATAAGTTTAAAACATAATTACACTATTAATTTTGCATTATGTTTTTAAGTGTATTTTCGTTGTATGTACGTACGTAAAATTTTATTTTAAAAATTTTAATTCGCCACTAAGGTGCATCGCAATGATAAATCGAAATATAATCATAACATTAGTCTCGATTGCTATAACTAATATTATCTCACGTGGTTGGGATACAAATTACACCCTCTTATATACAAGTATATCCATTATTATATACATATAGCTAAAGAAGCACCATGATTTAAAAATTCCTACCTAATAATGTATTATTATTCAGTGGCATGTATGACACGATGAGACTAAAAGAAAAAAAATATTTAGACTTCGAGGTTTAAAACTTTGTACGTAAATACTTGTAATTAATGCTATTAATCAACTATAGGACTTAACCATTAGGTTTGCGGGACGACATGAAAATAAATTGCATAAGAGGCTAAGAAAACCTTGTCCAGGATTTTAAACAAATTAGTAAACGAGTCAGGGTAAGTGTTCTCGACACGGCAAGTCATTATTTATGTGACGGTGGCATTACCAAAGGCTACTCCTCACAAGACCTAATATTATAAATTATGTAACTAGTTGTAAATTATATAACTAGTTGTAAATGGTATAACTAGTTATAAATTATATACATCACGAATAATGGTCTATCATTTGATAATTAGTGGCTTCTTGAAACGCCAACTATTTTTTCATATAACTTTTGTTTTAGTGTAATTAGAACAGGAATCATTTGCGGAATTTCTTGCTTTGAAATGTTTTTACATCTGTATTGAAATGAACCATACACAAAACTTTTATAAATTTATAGTTACCTCGAATGTTCGTTATATTGATGTACATACATTCGTTTCAAGAATACAGGGCCTATCTAAACGACGTCTGGAAAGACGAAGAAATTCGGGATAGAATTGGACTTGCCAATAAGCTTAAAACAGGTTCTTTGAAGAAAATGGATAACTATAACAGTTGGACCATATGAAAATGCAGGGTGATATCATCGGCAGTCTATGAGCCAAGAATGGAAAGAAGAAGGACAAGAGAAACTCTCAGAAAAACATGTGAAGTAAGGAAAGGATTTGAGAGAAGAGGCAAGGATTCGAACTGGCGGAGTCAGCTGATCCAATACCCAGATACACGGATCGGGCTCTACAAACAAAATCCTCATCACTAATCGAAGACTAAAGAGAAAATTTATATATAAATGTTATATAGCACAGACATGCTATATATAGAATATATGTGTTATATAGAAATGTTATAATGTTACACTGACATTTAAGATACATAAATTGAAAGGAGTATAAACAATAATTTGAATCCCACGAACGAAACGAAAAAAATATTTATGAACAGTCTAGAAAACTTGATACCGATAGTGGATGTAAGTAGGTACTTACTTACATGACTATATATATATATATATATATATATATATATATATATATATATATATATACATATGGTCAACTATTATTATTCATGACTTTATTTTTTCTATATTTTGCGTGCTCTTTATTTTTTTTCTTAAATCTTGTTTTTTGGGGATTTTGTTTTAATTTTCTTTTCTTGTCCAGAACATAATTTTGAATTTATATTTACTTTTAAGTTCTTATGAAAATATTTTATGATCCTTATTATGAAGCCTCTTGCCCAGATATATGTTCTATTATTGTTGTTATTCTCATGGGAACTGGTCTAGAATACAACTATACAACAATATTTCTATTCCATTATATATATATATATATATATATATATATATATATATATATATATAGTCATGTAAGTAAGTACCTACTTACATCCACTATCGGTATCAAGTTTTCTTGACTGTTCATAAATATTGTTTACGTTTCGTTCGTGGGTTTTCTATATATATATATATGGTAAGAAAATGGTACGAGCGGAGGTCAAAAAATTTCTCTTAAGTAGGGAAAACTGTTTATTGTAGAGCCAACGTTTCGAAACACTCTAAACAAATTGAAGCATATTAAAACCGATGTCCAACCATGGAGCAGCTCCTGTCGTAGCTCCCTAAGGAGGAGGTAACGCCTTAGGATAGGACATACAAGGCTTACCCACGCTCACCTGATTACAAAAGAACACCCGCCAACATGCAAGAACTGCAACGAGAGCTTGTCAATAGCCCATATCTTCCAAGGCTGTGGAACTGTCTTAGTATAGTAGTATTCTAGTCTGTCTTTTACAAAAGAGCGATGGATAAAATAGCACTCCCAACCAATAAGAATTCATTAATAAGGTCATCACATTTCTATCAAAAGAAGGACTTGAATCACGGAATATATGAGGCATTTTTTTTTTATTAATAATAAAAATTGTTAATAAAAATCACACTATTTTTAATCATTCAAATCATTATACTATTTTTTTATTTTATTTATTCGTTATTATTGTCATTATTATTGTAATTGTAACTACAATTATTGTTACAGATAATTATTTTACTACTGTATGTATTATTATATCGGCATATATTATTATTATTATATATTATTACTCTACTATGTACATTATTATACTTGTACTATGTTACTATTACTAAAATTATTGTTACTAAAAAAATTATTATACTAATAAGGCGTTGATGACCATCCGGTTTTACGCCTCTAAATAAAAACAACTAACCAACCAACGTTTCGACCCACATTGCAGGTATTCTTCATGGCTCTCGATGGGAAGTGGTCGTCAACACTAACTACTCACATAACTAATTGAACAGTTGTATAATGACGCTTGTGGTGTCAAGTCTTGAGTTGTGCGGTCCATAGATGACAAAATTTTATTTCGACGTTTTCTTGTATGTCTTGATTACTTAAAATTAAATAAAAATTATTAATAAATAATACAGTATCGATTATTTTTTAATTTCACCATTGACATATGATTAATTGGACTTTTAACTTCAAAGGATGTAAACCTTTTCCTAGTTGCCGGGATTAAAAGCGGCCTCTAGCAAACAGAAGAGTGCCGCTCGTGCTACCATTAATCACACTCCTCATATTTTTTATTTCTGCTCTCATTCAGGTCATAAAAAAATGTTTTTTTATGTCATGTACTTCACGCAGTAAATAGACCCAGATCTACCAAACTTATTAATTAAAATTCGAAGGAACGTTTCATGAATTATGTGCATATGGTATTATTTAACCTGATGATTTATGAAAAAATATTCTTCATTAAATATGAACTAACTACAATTTTTTAAGGTTAATTTAATATATTAATACCGTCGTTTCAAGCTACTCCAACATTAACTAAGCAAACGTTCAAAGCTCCCAATTAATTATAATTATTTAAGGAAGAAATAGTTGGGGGTGCAGTCAAAGAAAACACCAAAATAAGAAAAACTTATTTATTATGTGCCGACGTTTCGGCCTACAATGTAGGCCATCTTCAGGGCTAAGAGAGAGAAACAAACAAAAATATATAAAAACGTAGCAGTAACAAGAATATATAAAAAGTGGTACAGGAGTGAAAAAATAAAAATAGTGACTAGATATGATGAAATAGTGAAAAGATAAAATAGTGAATAGATAAAAATAGTGACTAGATATGATGAAATGGTGAATATATATATGATAAATAAGAAAGAATATAAGACTGGTTACAGAATATAAGAAAGAATAAAGAATAAATAAGAAAGAATAAATAAGAAAGAATATAAGACTGGTTACATAATATAATAAACTTAAAAAAGTGATAGATAAAAAAAAAATAAAATTGTAGATGATGAAAAGAAATTATAATGGTGACAGATATAAAAAACAAGAATACAAATATAAAATATAAAAAATACATGTCAAGAAAGGATAAAATGTAAACAATAATATAAAGGGAAAGAAAAATGAGGAGGTAAACGGAAAGATACAAGAAGAGAAGATAAAATTATAGAAAAAGGAGGTTACATAGGTATGAGGGGTTACATAGGTAAAGTGTAATAGTATAAGCATATATAGAAATAAAAGCTTGATAAATTTCAAAAATGAAACATTGAACATAGTGGTATTTATAACTATGCACTATGAGGAATTAAAAGAAAAAGAAAATATAAGTAAGGGAAGTTAATATGTAACTGTATACAGTAGGAAGCAGTGGCATTAATGCAAAATAAGATGTGAATATAACATAAACATGTAGAAAATAGGTAAAGAAATACAGAGGATGAAAAATATGAGGCTAAATAATAATGAACTCTATACATTAACAAATGATGGATGCCAAAAAAAGGTGTGAGAACAGGTGAGAAGAAAGGTGAATGTGAAAAGGATGGAGATAAGATAAATACCAAGGTATGTACTAACCGAATAAAACACGAGGCAGCTAGGAGAGCTCAGAAAGAAGTGAGAGCAAAAATACGTTATAAAAATACGTTAGGCCGGCTGGAGGAAGCGATACAGGCGATCTCTGACAGCCAAAAAAATAATGACAAAGAAGGGGGAAGGAGATATGCAGATGTAGAGGCAATAACAGACCGTAAATAATGTAAATAGCGTGAAAAATTAAAAATAAATAAAATTAAAAAGGAGAAATGCAGATGCCTGGATATAAGTGACCGTAAATAATGTAAAATGCGTGAAAAATTAAAAGTCAATGCTCAACATGTAATTAATAAAAGAATGGTATAAAAAATTAAGAATGTAAGGTTATTTTAGTAAATTAAAAATTTGGGAGTAGGTTAGGGATAGGTGATGGGAGTCGGTCTTGGCATTAACGGTAGAGGAATCTAAATTGATGTGAATGGTTTCTGAGAGGATGCGTTTATTATAATTAGGAACGGAGGCCAGGATCGACGTATTTTCGAAGTCAAAAATGTGGTTAAAGGATAGGGCGTGTTCGGAGAGTTTAGAAGCGGTTGGGTTGTGGGAGGAGATGGAATATTTGTGTTGGATAATGCGGTCTTTAAGTAGGTTTTTGGTTTCGCCGATGTAGGAAGAGTTGCAGTTGGGAGTAGAGCACGGAATGCGATAGACGACCTGAGAGCGATGTTTTAGAGGAATGGGATCTTTGACTCGGGTATAAATATTGGAGAGTTTGTTGTGGGATTTAAAGGCGATGCGTAAATTGTGGATCGCGGAACGTAGGGATTTTTGAATGTTATTAGAGAGGGAGGGTATATATGGCAAGGATCTGTATATAGGGATAGAAGGCGGATGTGGAGATCGGGTGCGGGTGGGTGGGTTATAATGGTGATGGATGAGTTTATTGATAACATAGGGAGGAAAATTGTTTTTTAATAGGATTTCTTTGATGCGTTGGGTGTTGGTGTTATGGAAGCAAGCGTCGGGGAGGGATAGACCACGGTGGATGATATTTTTGGCGACATTGATTTTTTGGTGGTGCAGACCAAAAACCTACTTAAAGACCGCATTATCCAACACAAATATTCCATCTCCTCCCACAACCCAACCGCTCTAAACTCTCCGAACACGCCCTATCCTTTAACCACATTTTTGACTTCGAAAATACGTCGATCCTGGCCTCCGTTCCTAATTATAATAAACGCATCCTCTCAGAAACCATTCACATCAATTTAGATTCCTCTACCGTTAATGCCAAGACCGACTCCCATCACCTATCCCTAACCTACTCCCAAATTTTTAATTTACTAAAATAACCTTACATTCTTAATTTTTTATACCATTCTTTTATTAATTACATGTTGAGCATTGACTTTTAATTTTTCACGCATTTTACATTATTTACGGTCACTTATATCCAGGCATCTGCATTTCTCCTTTTTAATTTTATTTATTTTTAATTTTTCACGCTATTTACATTATTTACGGTCTCTTATTGCCTCTACATCTGCATATCTCCTTCCCCCTTCTTTGTCATTATTTTTTTGGCCGTCAGAGATCGCCTGTATCGCTTCCTCCAGCCGGCCTAACGTATTTTTATAACGTATTTTTGCTCTCACTTCTTTCTGAGCTCTCCTAGCTGCCTCGTGTTTTATTCGGTTAGTACATACCTTGGTATTTATCTTATCTCCATCCTTTTCACATTCACCTTTCTTCTCACCTGTTCTCACACCTTTTTTTGGCATCCATCATTTGTTAATGTATAGAGTTCATTATTATTTAGCCTCATATTTTTCATCCTCTGTATTTCTTTACCTATTTTCAATATGTTTATGTTATATTCACATCTTATTTTGCATTAATGCCACTGCTTCCTACTGTATACAGTTACATATTAACTTCCCTTACTTATATTTTCTTTTTCTTTTAATTCCTCATAGTGCATAGTTATAAATACCACTATGTTCAATGTTTCATTTTTGAAATTTATCAAGCTTTTATTTCTATATATGCTTATACTATTACACTTTACCTATGTAACCCCTCATACCTATGTAACCCCCTTTTTCTATAATTTTATCTTCTCTTCTTGTATCTTTCCGTTTACCTCCTCATTTTTCTTTCCCTTTATATTATTGTTTACATTTTATCCTTTCTTGACATGTATTTTTTATATTTTATATTTGTATTCTTGTTTTTTATATCTGTCACCATTATAATTTCTTTTCATCATCTACAATTTTATTTTTTTTTATCTATCACTTTTTTAAGTTTATTATATTATGTAACCAGTCTTATATTCTTTCTTATTTATTCTTTATTCTTTCTTATATTCTGTAACCAGTCTTATATTCTTTCTTATTTATCATATATATATTCACCATTTCATCATATCTATTCACTATTTTATCTTTTCACTATTTCATCATATCTAGTCACTATTTTTATTTTTTCACTCCTGTACCACTTTTTATATATTCTTGTTACTGCTACGTTTTTATATATTTTTGTTTGTTTCTCTCTCTTAGCCCTGAAGATGGCCTACATTGTAGGCCGAAACGTCGGCACATAATAAATAAGTTTTTCTTATTTTGGTGTTTTCTTTGACTGCACCCCCAACTATTTCTTCCTTAAATTAGAAGATACAGTCGACCAATTCTTCTCTAAAAATAATTATAATTATATTTTAATTAAGATTCACATACATGATAATCATAACGCCAAACTGGTACAGCTTTTAGGCTCCACTAAGCCAGTGAATTCATCTCATATACAATCCTTACAATCCAAAATCCTTGGTAAAAATCTCAATGCTACTTACTTTGTTACGAACAAAGTCATTCACAATGACCTTACAGTCCTATTTTTTACTAATTTTGATCGAACACAATATCAATCTTTTCGTGGCAAACTTTATTTCCACTAAAACCAACTAGTTTCAAACCTAGCAACCTCTTCAATTTCTGGTTATTCTCCGAGGCGTCTGAAAAGAAAATTTTGTTATTCTAGTACTAACAGTGGGTAGATTCTACTTGCCTTTATATCACGCCATTATATTTACTTGACTATTATAATTATATTGTTCTAAATTTCTATAAATAAATTTAATGTAATCAATGTTTAGTGTAAAATGCATGATAATATTTTTACTAAACTGCATTTATCTATTTTTCTGTTTTTTTATTTCCCTACCCTCATCAAGTTGAGCCGCCTCGGAAGTACGATAATAAAGGGAATTCAATAGGTCGTTATCCATTGTGTTTTCTATTCCTCTTTTTTTCAGAGGGTGATAAACCAGATTGCTGTCCGGGGGAAAAATACTATAAATAAAAAAAGTGGGATACTAAAAAGTAATATTACTAGCAGATATTAAGGCAGCGGGGCAGCTCATCAACTGAGCTGTTGATCCCGGGTTTGAAACCATCTGTTACCGATATATTATCCATTCTATTAACCTATTACCGATGTTCTATAATGCTATGATGTATATGGAGAAATACTTGTGCGTTGGCCGTGAATTCGGCCAATCTCATCACTGCCGTTGGGTTAGAAAGAGTGCAGTCTCTACCTTGTATTTAACTTGAATCCCTTAATGGGTTGATTTGGTAGAGGTTTTTTTTTCTTAATTTTCTGAGGTACAGAAACGTAATTGGGAAGAATAGACTAAACTATTCATAAATAGTTTTTATATAAAAATATTGTATTTTAAAACATTCAAAAGCTTCAAAGATTAATTCAGAGCTATGAATAATAATAATTTTAGACAATTTTAAGACCGTTGTCTCTAATGACATTTTTCCCACGTACGAAATATGTAGCTATGTTTAAAGCACTATATCTGTATGTAAAAAAAAGGATTCTTCTAAGGAATTAGAAGGAAACTTCTAATGCTTGCTAAAAAAGAAAATTTGAAAGCCAATATTTGCTAAATTTTGGAACTGTATTTGGCTTCTGCATGAGTATAATTAATATAGAAAAGTTTGAAATCGTCAATAAATTTTACAAAAAAAAGTTAATTATCTTATTTGTTGTAGGTAACGTTTCGCCTTAATTTTTAGGCCACAATCAGGGTTGAAAATATAACAGATATAAAATTACAACAGAAATGATATAAAAAATAAGTTCTCTATATTTATTTCTTGTATTCTTACTACGTTTATTATGTATATTATTTATAGATTTCTTTTCACTCTTTTTATTTCTCTTTAATTATTTAATAATTTAATTTTTGCTCGTTGTATTTATTGTCATTTTTATCATTTTTATTGGTGCATTTAACCTATTAAAGCGTCTTTAGTACAGTACTGTTTATATAGTTATTTTGTTTTCTTTTATGATCAACACTGATGACGGCCTAAATAAAATAAGTTAAACTTATTTAGTATACAATTTATTGACTGCGCCATCCAACCATTTCCTCATCAATATAATTCATATAACTGATTGGTGACTTATCTTCCCTTTCCAGACATAGCACCATTTTAATTACAGAAATAGCAATAAAATATTAAGGAGGTAATAAACTAAGGATGAAATGAACTGTGGAGCACGGGGTAATAAAAGAAGCCGGTAGCTTGTGGCTATTAAAGTTATCGGCGGGGGCAGCGGGCCGGTTCGTGCCGCTTCAGGATCGATTCCACCCGGAAGAAATCACGGTATAGGCTCCTCTCTTATCACTAGCCTGATAAAGATAGACAGCCTGCCATGGATGAATAGCTTTGGTATAGACAAATAGCTCTGTCTTCAAGAACCTACGTCGGTGTCTATAACGTAAGGGTTCGTGCAAAAGTTTTGAGATTTAAATGAAGGAACCGTCAAATTTACATGAGACATTTCAAATTTAAGGGAGGGGGTAACACAGTGGTAGAGCGCAAAGTTGTTGTGCCAGAGGTTCCCAGGCTCATATCTAGGACAGATAATTTAGTTAATCTCTTAACAACCAGGTGTGGATCTTGTTACAGAATTACATAATCCTTTAATACTAAAATTAATGTTGACGTATGCAGTACAAATTTACGGCATAGCTAAACAGGCCCACAGAAAGTGACTACAAACTTTCCAAAAAATTATAAGATATTATAAGACTTATAATTATAAGACTTTTCACAAAATCTATTTGAACAACAGAACTCTGCATACTGACATAAAAATAGCATACGATTGACAAACACATACAAACATGCTACAAGCGCTTTCCAGAAAAACTACACAGACATCAGATCCCATTGATGAAACAAAC